>JAMWYP010000058.1:0-1200000 GCA_025563575.1 Acacia pycnantha | reverse complement strand
GCCGTATATTCTTGCCTCGAGGCCCATCGGGTTTATTATGTCGTCGATGAGAGGCACAAGGATTGGAATATGGTGGTTCACTTAAAGCCTCGGGACCTTTACGATATGGGCGATGGTGATAAGGTCGCCTACGATTGTGAGCCGTTGCAGCCCGCCAGCTTCGAAGACTTCATCCCAGACGGCGATGACAATTTACCTATAGTTCGGTACGTTTTTAAATTTACGCTTTATGAAATTGAAACATTTAACTAAAGTTTTAATTATATTGTGTTCAAACGTATTCAACTCACGCGTAACATTTTATGTAAACTTTCTTTGTAGGGATGTCGAAGAAGATTGAGAGGAAAAATTAATGCCTATCTTTGTAATATGAAATCTTTTTAATATTAAGTTTTTTTTTTTAATAAAAAAAACCTCAGAAATTACTTTGTAGCGGTTATATAACCGCTACAAACACTTAAAAAAATCCGAAATTAATTAGGAAAAAAACACCTTTAAGTTTTTTTTTCTAAAAAAAGAACTCGAAATTACTTTGTAGCGGTTATATAACCGCTACAAACCCTTAAAACCGCGACAAGATCAACCGCTACAATAACCGCTACAATAACCCTCAAAACCGCTACTAAATATAAAAACCGCTACAAAAAGTGAGACACCAACCGCTACAAAATGATACGCAGACACCACCATAAATACCCCCACCCAACCTCATTTAATACGCCTCAACTTCTTTTCTACCCACGTTTTCTCTCGGTCATCTCAAATATTTTTACGTTTCAGAACATTGTGAGTTTGAACGGGGTAAGTACCGTGTAACTCGATCAATTCTAATGTTTCTCATACTAATTTATAGTTCTGATACTAATTAAACTTTGTTATTTTGCAGTTGAACGAGATATATCTTTCAAGTTTCCCTATTCTTTCATATACATTATTCAATTGATTTGTACATATAATTTTTAAATATTCGTATTGTTTTAACCACCTCATTTCTTAGCACTTATTCTACTTACATAATCTTATTATTTTGTTTTTATACATGCACCTTATATATTTAAATTTCATAATTTAGTCCTTTTATTTTTGTTAAAAAGATATATTAATAATAATTACTGAATTACGCCGATAAATAATAATTTTTTTAAACCGTAATGAATTTGTAGCGGTTGCAATAACCGCTACAACATTTCAAATAAAATGGCGTTATACATTTTTTTAAACCGTAATGAATTTGTAGCGGTTGTAATAACCGCTACACAATTTAAAATAAAATTGTAGCGTTTATAGTAGCGGTTTGAAACCGCTACAAATATTCAAAAGCACATGTGGCGGGACTATTTGTAGCGGTTGTAAACCGCTACAAATATTCGATGGCGGCAAATTTTTTGGCTAAAAATGGCGGGAATGTTTGTAGCGGTTAGTAACCGCGACAAATTTATCAACACATTATTTTGTAGCGGTTATGAAATCGTTCTTGGAACCGCTACAATATGATTTGTAACGGTTACGGACCGTGACTAATGTCTCGAAACACACGTCGGCCCGCCGATTTAGTGACGGTTTTCTTGAACCGCAACAGAGGTTGTAGCGGTTTATGTGTATGTAGTATCGGTTTTTTTAACCGTTACAAATCGGCTTGCCACAGGCGATTTTGTCGCGGTTCCTCTAACCGCTACAAATGTCGTTTGTCACGTCAAAAACCGTTACAAATAGGTCATTTTAACCGCTACTAATTGTCGTTTTTTTTGTAGTGAATCCTTTTATTAGAATTATGTCTTCAAAGAAACATTGGATCACCCAACAATACAAAAGCATATTGCAAAGTATACGTTCAGGGTCAGGAGAGAGGTTGCAATAACAAAGAATTGAATGCCCAACAGAGAAAAGTGTGGCTCCAGCTCCTCATGCCACAAAGGAAGTTGGTCCCCTGGTTAAAAGTTCATTGTCACTCCTTCTGAATTTATTATCTACACAGCAAATATGGAATAGCTCACCGATTTGAATGTAATAGAGACGCTAATTTAGTACATTCTGATTTGTCTCTATTTATGATTATCCATCAATCACTCTGATTCTAATTTAATTAGAGAGAATATAGGAAATCTGGCCATGGGCAATTTAGTCTTTTTATTTTAATATTTTAATTTGTGGTCCTTCAAAATAATTATGATTTTTATGGTCCTTCATAATAAATATTATTTTCCTTAGGTCCTTTATTATAATTTTCCCTACTTTAAAATTTAAACATATACAATAATGAGCCTAAAGTTGGCAAAAAATAGTGAGAAGCGTTCTCCCTCATTTATATGGGAAGAGATAATTAATTAAGGAGAAAACTGACTTCCAATACTTGACATTAATGAATATCTAGTTTCCAATGAATTCCTACCATTGTTATCTTTTAAATATATCATCGTTATGTTTTAAATATATCCTTGTTAGCAGCGTAACTCACCCTTTCTCTCTTTCCTCTTCAACATCTTCTTCTTCAGACTGTATCTTTCATCCACTTGTCTATCTTTGATTCCTAAAAATCTTAATCCAAGATTCTTTTGCCTTTCAAGCCCACTTGAAGGAACAATCTAAGAGATCAAAACAAACCAACCTTAGAGAAGAGAAGAGAAGAGAAGAGAGATTTGAAATCAACATTTCTTCGCTATCAGCTTTATAGAAATCAAACACGGTAAGTGGATAAAAGATACAATCTGGACAAAGAAGAGAAAATGGAGAAATGGTGGATTGCTCCATTGATTAATTACATAAACTTGAGCGTTGAAACTTGAAATGCATATATAACTACACAAACTCCTTCTGATCCAAAATGTTACAAGTTCTTAACTAATTTAGGTGAACTGTGAAATGCTAGTTAAGTCATATATTATATGTTAAATTGATAACATTTACCCATTTTACGCTTTATTAATTACCATGTCAACCTCATATTTTGGATAAAGATTTCCTTCTAGAAGACTTCTTATATTATCAACATGAGGGAGTATATATATACTCCTTTAATCATATTTATAAGACACTTTATTATGTTTCATATAGACTAAGAAAAACCTTAAATTTCATTAAGTCAACTATAAAATTTAATATTTTTTTAATCTTATCCCCATCTAATATAAATTATATTTTATGAGCTTAAAATCAACACAATAATAAATGAGAAAAAAAGTACATTCATATATAAAATCCAATATCGACGAAAAAATTTCTTATCTTTTGACTCTATAAATACGACCAAACCAAAGGAGTACATATCAAAATAAATATCAGAATGTGAATATGAACAGGCACAGCTAATCTCTCACTGGACAAAGTCCAGATGAGTAAACACCGAATTGAATGTGAATAGGAGAAAAAGGATTCACGTTCACATGGATACAGTGATGTATTAATGTTTGGACTTTGGGATTAGAAAAGTGTATGTGATCGAAGACATAGGATGTGGGCCAGGAGGACAAGGGTCCTTTAATATGTCTTACGTTTATCGATCCCATGTACCATCTTTGTCCCATCTACAACACAACTTCGTGGTCCTCTTTCATTAACGCCCCACTAATCAGATTTTCAAGATCTCCTACCACTCCGGTCCTATTTATAAGTCTTCTTTGGTAAAAAAATTTGGTCTTATTTATAAGTCCTCTTTTAGGTAATAAATGAGATTGTGACAATTTTGCCCATATTAATTATACCAATGAAAATAGAGAGAGAAGAAAAAGTTGAAAGATACCCAATGAAAATAGAGAGAGAAGAAAAAGTTGAAAGATACCCATCCATAAATGAGGGCAAAGTTGAAAATTTACCCCACAATCATTGAGCTAACTAACTCTCTTGGTATGTGTGTTTTGGTCAAAAGGGACTTATAAATAAGACCAGAGTGGTATTCCATCTGTTGAGTTTGACCCCAACTACTTCAAGAAAAATCAAAACTTTTAACTTTTCATGTAAGTAACTTTACATACTCTTTCATCCATCCGATTAAGTACCATATAAGTGACTTTTTAGAAGAATTTTTTAGTCTATAACATAAACCACTTAGAGAATAATTCATGTTTACATGTCAGTTTCACCCCTCTAATTAATACTTTAATTTGGTTCCTTGCATTTTTCACTTTCTTTGCAAATTAAAACTTCATCGAAAGAGGTAAAAGTAGAGCTTAATTTTAAATTAAGATATAATTAACGAGTTAACTGTTTTTAATTTTGGAGAGGTGATTGAAAGTGACATGTATTTTGAATTGGAGGGAGTATAACACAAACATATATCCTTAATCGATTCCTCCTATTTATAATTACTACTATATTTTTAATTACCCGTTTATCAAATGAGTATGGTTTCGCATTTCCTTTGTGCTTAATTTCAATGACACATGGCTCCAAGGGCAGAGGTGTTCTGGAAAAACATTAATGATTGATGCTATGCTTCAACAAAAATAATGATGCTCATATTGAATTCGAAGATGAAGTACAACTCAAGAAAATGTTTAAAAAAAAAAAAATTCTACGTTATCAATATGTATCAGAACTGAACACAGTACTGCACCTAAAGATCGATGAGTTAAACTTTGAGCAGTTCATCGGTGGGGGAAAATCTTATCACGGGTGGAAAAAAGGCTTTTAAGACCGGACAAAACAGATACATTAGGACCGGACCCGCGACCAGTCTTGTTCCAGGCGGTATTAAAAGTCGACCTTTAAGACCGGACTTTTACACGGTCTTAAAGAGTTTCTTTAAGACCGGACATTTTAAACATCCGATCTTAAAAGTGTTTCAAAATAATAATAAAAAAAAGAAGAAAAAACTCAAATGAAACAATCGGTCTCAAATCACCAGATCTGACAACATTTTAAATGTCCCTCCGTCATCAACGACGGAGAACCAAGAGAAGATTGGAAGCAACAACAACAACAAGAAAAACAAAAAGATGATTACAAAGTCCAGAAATAAACAAAAATAACAAGAAACAGAAATCATTTACCATGAAAATCGAATTTGAAGTCCGGATCTACAAAAAAATCACAAGCTTAAAGCAACCAAATCGAAAGCAGGATCCTCTTGTTGGTGCTAGCAAAGCTTCAAGCAACCAAAATCGAAGTCCGAGATCCGAGCGGGAGCGGTCAATGTAGGAAATAAACAGACTTAAGCAAGAAGATATCTGGGTTTGATTTCAAACCGGATCTATGCGAAGGCGGCGTGGAAGGACCCATAGATCGAAGAGGAAGGAGCCGCCGTCGTCCAGAATCCTCAATGTAGTACGCTTTCGCTGTTGCTGAGGATTGGAGTCGACACCTTCGCAAAACCCTCGAAGCATCTCACTGCCAACGTTGCCAAGGATTTGATTGTGCGACTCTTACGATGCCTTACGAAGATTTCGAGTAGGTTAGAGGAAGAGGATGACATTCTTGCTGAGGATTTGCCCGTGAGGCTCTTGGGACACTCGTTGAATCTATAACCTAAGAAAATGTTATATCACCAAGAAGACAAAGCAAACTCACGGACTTAACAGTTTAGCGAATGTATTTTTTAAACACTTTTAAGACCGGTTTTTTGAAACAACCGGTCTTAAAAGTATATTTTTAGGATAGGTTGTTTTAAACAACCGGTCTTAAAAGTGTAAAAAAAAAAAAAAAAAAAATTGACCGGTGGCAATTTCAGTAAAATATAGAACACTTTTAAGACCGTCTGTTTGAAACAACCGGTCTTAAAAGTGTTCTATATATATATATTTTTTACACTTTTAAGACCGTCTGTTTGAAACAGCCGATCTTAAAAGTGTTCTATATAATTTATTTATTTATTTTTTTACACTTTTAAGACCGTCTGTTTCAAACGGTCTTAAAAGTATTTATAAGACCGTATGTTTGAAACAGCCGGTCTTAAAAGTGTTCTATATAATTTCAGATCATGATTTTTTGAATTTCGTAATTAAATTATTGATTGTAATCATCTTAATTAAGATGTTAGAGAGATTTTAGGAATTAAGTTAGCAGATCATGGTTTTATGAATTTCGTAATTATATTCCTGATTGTAATCCCTAAATTATAGGAACTGCCTAGGTTTATTTACTTATTAGCATCTGTATATAATTCCAATTAAGTGAAGGAATAAATCATCGCATTCTCGGACTTGATCAGTGTCTTCTCACAATATTTACGAAATTGTCACCGGTCATACTTTTAAGACCGGATATTTTATAGCCCGGTCTTAAAAGTGTTATATATATTTACAAAATTGCCATCGGTCATACTTTTAAGACCGGATCTTTTATAGTCCGGTCTTAAAAGTGTTCTATATATTTACGAAAGTGCCACGGTCATATTTTTAAGACCGGATCTTTTATAATCCGGTCCAAAAAGTTATTTATATTTACGAAACTGCCACCGGTCATACTTTTAAGACCTGATTCTCTATAATCCGGTCTAAATGAGACGGTCTTAAAGCCATTTTTTGCACTAGTGCATGATCCAAAATTGCTCATTAATATGGAAAAAAAAAGAAGAAGCTCACTGATATAATATATATGAGTATAGTTATAATATTGATAACTGAACTTAAAGTAGACATATATATATATATATATATAAACTGTTACTTCTTGAACACTCAACAATAAGTTTTTTTTTTAAAAAAAAAAAAAGAATAATAGGAGAAAGTATTGAGGAAATAAATGAAATGAATAAGTTTTGAATAATCAAAATTATTGATGATAAATGTAAGATTTTGGCATCACAATGATTTGTTAACAATGTTAAGTCATGATCAGGCACCACCCAGAAAGGAATTAAGTAAAAACAGGTGAGAAAGAGTTGTTGTTGGGTGGATTATTATTAATTGATTCCTTGAAGAGCCAACAAAGAAATAATGATTCCTATGAAAACATCTCTCTCTCTCTCTCTCTCTCTCTCTCACGTTTCTGTTTGTTTTTGAATAGCTTCTAGAACTCTATTACTCACTCAAGGACCCTTCTTTTTCATTTACCTAAACCCTAGCTAACCTCATTCCCTCTCTCACTCATATTTTCCTTTCTGATCATTCTCTTGGGGTTCTTACCTTACTCTTCATCATAACCATATGCAAGTGTAATTATATTTATCACCATCATTATTATTCTCCTGTCATTTCAAAAAGCTAGCTTGATTCTCTCTATCTGTACGCTTTGCCTTTTCAGAACCAACTAACTAATCCAATTAATTAACTAAAACCAGAGAATTCTGTATATCAGGGCAACTTTTTATAGCCACTAAGGTAGTTTTCCGAAGGTAGGCTCTATTTTCATTGATAATGATTGCTACCATCACTCACAAAGTCACCAATAATGCCGTCCCTACGAAGGTGTGCGTGTGTGTATTTATTCGTAAATTACATGTTTAATTTTTCTCAAGATGTAATAACATTGGTCAAATCTTTTACTTTTTTTTAAAAAAATATCTTTATGTAATGTTAATTACTTCCGCCGGTCCTAATTATAAGAGTAAGACAAGAGATTGACTTTGGTTTTAAATATAAGTCAAGTGAGCCAAATTTATAATTTTTGCCCTAAAGTATCTTTATTCATTTATATATTAAAAGGGTTTTTATCAAGGAGCAGTTTTAATTCACATAATTAAAAAGGGCATCTTAGACCAACCAACATCCATTAATTACAAATAACAAACTTAACTAATTTCTTAAAAATATTCACAAATTAATAGTTATCTAACTCTTATACGACTTACAGTTCTAAATATAAGATCTTGTTCATATTGCAAATTACATTACAAAATGTAGCTTTGAAATATGAGTACTATAGGGAGTGATTCAGATTTGAGCATTATGAAAAAGTAATAATTAAAGATAATGAAGCGATGAATGGGTGTCTAAAGATAAGCAATATGGCATAGAATGTTGAATAAAGACAATATTGAAGGCCAAAAAAGTCAAAACCTGCCTCATTCATTAACAACTCAATTGAATTAATTAACCAAATTAAATCACAGGTGGTGATCTTATAATAAACACATATATTCAATTGCAATATCCAATCAATTAATTAAACACAATATTATCTGTGAAAACGAACAGATCACCATATATTCATCACAAACTCCTCTCTCATCCCTTGAAGGATAAAATCACTCCACATATGATTTGGGTCCCATTTTATAAATGCTGAGAGAATCGGTTATATGTTACATACAAATAAATAAATAAATAATTAATCATCAATTGATACTAACGCTACAAAAAGTGATGAAAAGGAGGCATCATATTGAAACAAAAGTAAAAAAGTGAGCCAAGCAGTTAAAAAGAAGAGGTCAAAGGATGAATATAGTGGGGCTTCATCATTAAATCATTATCATCTTTAACGAATTGTGTAGTTTGGTCAAACAGTCGTTATCATGGTGAAGGCAGCCCCCAATCAATATGCTTGTGTGAAAGAATCTTAAAATTAAATGAAAACATTTCGTAGTGTAGATACATATATAATTTTTATATAAAAAATTTACATCATCAGTAGGACAAGGAACAGATCAGAAAACCACTAGTTCCCAGATAATTAAGTAAAGCAAGTTAACAGTGAAAACAAGTTCTCCACTATACTTTTCTTCAACTCATGAGTGATGATTAATTAGATAATTTACAGATAAAGAAAAATCACAGAGTAAGAATCAGGGGTGGAGCTTGGGACAAAAATTTAGGGGCGCCAAATAGTGGTGGGGGGATTCGGGGGCAGCGCCCTCGAAATTTTTTTTTTAAAGGAAAGTTTTATATGCATTAAAAAATAAAAGAATATAAATAAGAAAAGAAAATAATATAAAAAAATACACCACAAACATTGGAAGGCAAGAAGCTTTAAATTATGTGATTGTGAATCTTTGGTTCAACCATAGACTTCATGTAATTGAACACCACAACATTGGAAGGTAAGAGGCTGAGGTTTAGAATGAAAAATCAATAAACTTCATCCACAGGTGTAGTGTAAAATGGATAAAAGCATACTAAAGAATACACCACAAAAGTAGATTTCACTAATAAGCTAAAAATTTCAGGTAATTAAAATGAAATATAGAAAAAAAAAATGACAAGATTAACATAAATCATATAAGACTTCACATAGAACACAACTTGAATTATAAGCCCCAAAGATATAAAAAGAAAGGGGGAAAATTGGGGGGCCAAAATTTAATTTTACATTATATTAAAAAAAATTTAAGAAAAATTCTAAACACTTTTTTTTTTGGGGGCCATGGCCCCCCCTAGTCCCTTAAAAGGTCTGCCCCTGGTAAGAATGTACGCATATAATTTATTTTCATCCTTTTTCTATTTTATTGTGGTCATAGTTTCAAGAACAAGAGCTCTCGCACAATATAAAATTTATAATATATAATCTACATATATATAAAATTTATATTAACCCCTATTATTTATAAATCATGAATAATGTGACTACTTTATGACCAAAAAGTCACATACCATCATCAATTATATATATAGATGATGTGTTGTTAAAAATAGGAGGGAGTCTTACTAGTCACCAATCCATTATTAGAGGTTTAAGATACTTTTAAAAATTAGTGAAATTAATACCCACGTCTTATAAACTATTTACCAAAAATATCATTTTGTTTTCAATGTTTAACCAGAATTATTCATGAAGATAATTAACTTGCCAAAAAAAGAATTCTTCATGAAGATAGAATAGCATGGTCTAACTTTTTCGGATGAGGATCAGTCCAAGATCATGCAGGCCTTCCAAAACGTTATTGGGCCAAAAGCCCATGATCTCGCTATAAAATATAAATATTATTATCTCTCTGGTCCTGAATATAAGATAGAGTTGACTTTTTAAAAGAGATTAAAAAAACTGATTGAATTACTTTAGATTATTTAGATTTGTATTTTGTTTTATCGAAACTAGTTAGTTTGACTAATAAATTGATATATGATATATGGATACACAATATATGATATGATTAAATAACTTATTTAGTTTATTTAATCTCCCCCAATAAAATTCAACTTTGTATTATATATAGGATCAGAACAAGCATTTAAAATTCTTACTCTCAGCTGGATATGTATCCTATTGATCTGAAGACTTTAGTAGAAAATGATAGTTTGGGATTGAATTCCCCTTTAGACTAGTATTCTCTTAATTTCTAGGGCCTAGCCCTATTTCTTGTACCAAGAAAAAAAGTTATTACTCCCTCATTTCCAATTCAATCAATTGTGTAAGATTAATTAATTGGTGATAAATATTTGAAGCACACATTTACTACTCTGGCCCTATTTGTAAGTATCTTTTAACTAAATCACATATACTAAGGAAAGATAGTTTGCTTAATGATTATGAAGTAAATTTTCAACTTTGCCCTCATTTATGAATAGATATCTTTCAACTCTTTCTTCTCTTTCTATTTTCATTGGTATAATTAATATAGGTAAAATTGTCACAATCTCATTTAATTATTACATGAAAGATGACTTATAAATAGGACTAAGTATGTCACTTCATGTCACATATGTTGGTGATCATATAACTAGCAAGGGTTGAATACCACTCTGGTTCTATTTATAGGTCCAGTTTGACCAAAAAAATTAGTCCTATTTATAAGTCTATTTTGACCAAATAAATGAGATTGTGACAATTTTGCCCATATTAATTAGGATGAGAGAGATTGGCTAGCCATGTTGGAAAGAGAAAAAGATGAGAGGGTTTTAACAATAAATTTTAAAAGGTACTCATTCATAATTGAGGGTAAAATTGGAAATTTGCTCCATAATCATTGAGATACCTAACTCTACTTGGTATGTGAGAATTGGTCAAACTGGACTTATAAATAGGACCAGAGTGGTATAGTGGAAGAACTTAGTTTGTCACAACATGAAAAACCACAGTTTATTTTGATCCTCACTAAAAGATGTGCCCCGATGAGGATGGATTTCGAAAAGATGATACTTGTAGGTGTTTCATGATCTTGAATGTGTTTTAGACCTTCAAATGAGTCATAGAAGGTGTTTGTGGCATGTCTTCAGACAAAGAGCTCCACACACACACACAAAAGAGTAAAGTGGGCATTTTCTTCAACTCTGTTTTCGTCTAACATCATGATCATCATCAGGTTTGCTTTGCAAAACTAACCTCTTTCAATTCAATTCAATGATCACGTCCCAGACGACTTCTTTGTTCGCAAAATGCTCAGCAGAAGCACATAATATTTGGTCAAAATACACAAATATTCCTCGTATTCTTTTATTCTTAATTAAGTTATTCCTTAATAAAACATAAGTCAACTAGTTTCTTACTAGTCTTAATTACTTGATCTTCAACTTTGAAACTGATCATCTTCCTCTTGAAACAATTCGATAATAAACACTTTAATGACTTATGTCCTGTCTAGCTGCTGCTGATTTCATCATCATCATCTTCATCTTCTTTTTCTTTTTCTTCTTCTTTATCATCATCATACTACTACTACTATTACACGTTGCATCATGCTTTGATGAAGTGTAGGGTACTTTCTTAAAAAACTAATAATTAAAAATCATGTAATTTATTCTAAAAATAAACAAATTCGCTTGAACTCGCTATCATATCATCAATACAAAATATACCATTAACCAAATACACACACACACTCAATAAAATCTGAAATATTCACATAATTTTAAATATATATGCGCCAAACTTTTCCAACTTCACAAAATGTTAGAAATATAGGGTTAGTATATAGTTGGTCAAAGCCCTATTATATAAAGGGTCTAGATATTGTGTTTTAGTGTGTGTGGGATGTGGAGTCTCACAAAAGAGGGAGTTAACTTGGTCTCCTCCAAGAGAGAGTTAACTTGGTCTCTCTCTAAGAAGGAGTTAACAAGGTCTCCCTCTAGATTTTAGAGATAATCATGAAGGTTACTCATTGTAAGAGCATGTAACTCTTTTATAATAATACATGATTCTTCATCTTGATTCTTCTTCAATTACATTTGTTAACATGCAGGGCGGATCCAGAAAATTTATGAAGGGGGCACTAGTAACGGGGTCAGCCTCGAAATTTTTTTTTTTAAAAAAAAAATTTAAATGCATTAAAAAATTAAACATAAGAATATAAACAAGAAAAAATATCAAAAAAATATTCATGAAATCAAGTGAATACAGATAATATAATAAGAGAGACAGTTATTTTACGAACCTGTCATTTAGAAAAGTAAGGCTAAGTGCTATTAGAAATGCAGCTACATAAATTACAATGAAGGGTGGTCACTCAATAAGTTCAAGTGTATATATTTTAATAACAAAAGTATATTACAATAAAAATAATTACAATGTCATCCTTCTATGCTTTATTTTTTGGAATTCTATCATAATTTCCTTATTATCAATGCTATCAAATACATCTTTTTCAATATAAGGCACTAAACAAACATTCATCCCTCATCCGATTACGAAATGCAGTCTTGTGTATTAATGGTGGATACTTAATTTAAGGTTGGACAATCATTCAAACATGTATTAAATTTTTTTTTTTTTAATAAAAACATCCCCCAAATTCAAGGGGAGGCACTTGCCCCCCTAATCTTATATGTGGATCCGCCTTTGTTAACATGGTATCAGAGCTCTAGAAATTTCCAACCCAATTTCAAGATCCAGTTTGAAGCCATGGTGAGCTTCTTGGTTTGGTCCATTAATCAAGACAGATCACAAGGGAGAGTCCAGCAGCGTCACTGACCCAATATAAGGCCAAGATCCAGGCGGATATCCAAGAACCACCCACATAAGGGTTTGGTTCTATTTGATCCTTCTCACCTTGCAATATGGAGCTCAACCTTTGATTTCCAAATGGTTCATCATAAAGGAAGTTATTGTAATGTTGTATGTTTTGGCATGTGAGATTGTAAATGTTATATTTGCAATAATTTTCGGGTTAGATTTCTCTCATCATCCTTTTTTCATCATCCCTCATAATCTCTAAATCACATCCGTCCAATCAATACAATACTACTTTGACTTTTCTCTCATTTTCCCAATCAAAGGCCCAGATGAAGCCAATGAGAGAAAATAAGTAACAAGATAAGGAGAAGATCTCCTTCCGTAATTTTCATGGCAAATGATGGTACTTTAAAGAAAGCATTCAAGAAATGGACTTTGATTGGTGCGTTGACTACATCAGGAGTTCCTGCAGCCATCTATGCTCTTCAAAATAGCTTGTTGCAAATTTCTTATAAGAATCTTGACTCAAACAACATGTTCTGAATTTTATCAAAACAGGGGTGACATGATCAGTGTTTGTTATGAACTTCATGTTGAGCATCCTCTGTTTTTATCTACTTGACACCAGCATGAGTGGTCATCCCATGATGTTGGTTCAAAGGCTTTGATTCTTAGCTCTAAAGATGAAAACTTTGGGGTGGGACGTACAGCATTGGAGTTTTATTTATTTATTTTATTTAAGGGAACAACCAAATTCAAAATATCAGTGGCAATTCAGGTCAACGAGCATCATCGTCTATGTCACATATGGAGACAGACTCTGCATAGTACCGAAATTGCAGGCATTACATACCTAGTAGGACTATTGCATGGCATGAAGCTTATTGTAGCAGACATAGTGTTATATGTCGACATGCTGGTTGTGGAGTTGTTCTTAGGATTGAGGAGTCCAAGAAACCACATTCACTGTGACAGGTGTGGTAAAGCTTTTCAACAGGGAGAATTGGAAAAGCACATGAAGCAGCCGAGAGTGTTTGTGGATCAAGGACAGCCATATGTGATTTTAGGATACATACAAGGCCTTGTATAATTGTTGTGGGCTGCATTAATGACAGGGACAGACACATTTACACTAATGGGCTAGAGGCATATTGAAGCAGCACGCATGGACTAATATGGATTGAAAGAATGTTGTGAAGAAATTTAGTATTATTTTTGTTGATTGAAAATTGTTTAATTTTATTATTAAAAAAAAAAACTGTTCAACTTAATTCACTTTACCCCTTATTTGTATGTTGTTCAAGTTGAGTACATTTAAGATAAATAGTATTCTACTTAAATATACCTATTATATACGGGCACATTATCATGTTACTCACTCTCATTCTAACTAACTATTTTCCAAACTCCCCGCACATAACAGAAAATGCATCTGCATTGGACCATTGTTGCTTCACGATGCAATAAGATTCCAGGGATAAAGAGGGTGGCAGGCACAACCAGATATTGATAAATATAGTGGGCTTGGGCCTACAATATGATGACCCATCAATAGCCCAAATACATACTGATACCATTTACTCGCGTCTTCTTATTGCAACCAAATAATAGCAAAAAAAAAAAAACCCCGCTGGGAGACTCTCCCACCAAAGCCATGTACGCGACGCGTCGCATCTGGATTCGTCCAAGTGAACTGGGTGGGCAACCAAAAAACAAACATAAAAACTAACAAGGGTTGAGCTTAATGGAATAAATTAATCCCTCATAACATGGCGAACCAATATTCAAATCTTAATTGGAAGAAATGCCTACATGTAGTGCCCGACACGACAATGCCTTAAATAGGATTGACTCAAATAGGTAAATACTTATTCTTAATAAGAAGAAAAATAATAATGGACACGGATGCCCTCATTTTCCTTCTCCCTCCGCTGTCTCTTTTCTTTCTTTCTCAGCCCTTCATTGTCGAAGCCTTTAAACTAGTCATTTCAGTCTCCCTCCCTCCCTCCAAAAAAAAATTCATTTATTGTCTAGGGGTCCAAAAAAAGCTTAAAAAAGAAAAGGATAATTACAAAAAAAAATAATCTCAAATATAAGTATTAGTTTATATGTTCATAATCTGTTGATTATGACTAAAAATAAATATCAATTATGCCAAAAGTACAAAATAACTAAAAGGTTTTTTACAATATTTTATTTCAGACATTAATATAATGAAAGGAGACCATTATGAGCATAATAAATCAATAATATTTTATCATGCTGCAAATAAATAAATAAATTTTGTTTTTGAGTTTTCTGACAACTTATATATGTGTCACATAATCCATATTTATATTAGTCGTAACTAAAAGATTATTATGTTAATAACAAATAAATCTTATTTTCTTAAGAAAAACCTCTTTTTTATTTTTGTTTGTTCTGAAAACTTATGTATTTTCTATAATATCCTCATCATATTTTTTATATTTGTTAATTTTTCCAAATTTACCCCTCAACAATAATTTTTTTTGGTTCAAACCCCTGAACAATAATCAAATAAGAGAGATATAGTGGGAATTAAGGAAAATGATTAGAGTATTTTTTAAAAAAAATTATGTCATGTTAACTAAATTTCTTAATCTAATCAAATTAAGTAAATAACGAAAGAGAGGGAATATATCAAAATAATGAAAATAAATTTATGTATGTGCAATGACTCTTTTCTTTCTTCTTTTTTTTTTTTTTTTTGGGTCCCTGCAGCACAAGTTTAAAAGGCTTAGGCACTGAAGAGTTGGAAAAGAACTTGAGCAAAGAAAAAAGAAAAAAGAAAAAAAGGAGGCAATGGAGAGGGCAAGGAAAGCAGAGAACCCGTGCCCAATAATAATACTAGCATCAAACTTTGTGGAACAATAGCTTTTTTTTCCCGCCTTATTTATGATCATGATGATCTATTTTAAGTAAGATTTTGATCTAACATAAAAAAAGTAATATTTTGATCTTGAGAATAATCTTGATGAAGATGCAAAACAGAAAAAGGTAGAAAAGAAGAAAGTATAGAAAATCCTCTTTATTCTACAAATTATAGCTGTGCTTGAGCTACAAGAAGACATGACTCACTTCAAACACGTTACAACAAGCGATGAGAAAACTCTCTTGACCGGCCTCATATTCAGACAGGACATCTTCACAGTCGTCCATTCGTTTTTGGACACGACTCATAATCCCTACGACAATGATCTTCTTCCTTGGTCAGGACCCACAAATCACTACCCAATTACTGCAGAAACTAACTGGAACTATAGAAAGATAAGAAGAGAAAAATTCAAAAGTGTATGTTGAAAGGGAAATCGGATTGAAAATCTTGCTGATTAAACAAGACATCCAAATCTAGCAAAGGCGAATTGGTGACTGAGGTTGGAGCTGAAACTATGTCAGTCATTTCAGATTCTGAACTTTGCACGTTTTGGCCGAATCCTCCACTTCCCATGTGACAGGGCGACAGACAAAAAAGGTTCGATTCCGAGGTTGATGGGGAAATGAAATCAACAGATAAGTTTTCCACGAACTGGTTATTATTACCAGATGTTGAAGGAAAGCCACTGGATGTCGGGAAAATATCCTCCATTTTGACTTCGAGTTCTGGTTCAAAAGTGAAGAATGCCACTAATGATTGTTCCAGCTTTTCTTCCTCTTCCTCCTGTGATTGGTTTTGATGATTATGATTGTTTTCTCCAAAACCCATCTTTTTCTTTGATGATACTGCCTGCTTGTTACAGGTATGTCTTCCTCTGTAGGTCACTTCGAATATTGTTGGATCTTCATCAGACTTTTGAACTTGTTTTGTTGCTTGACAGCCTTGTAAAAATCTATGAGTGCATCTGTAGTATCCTCTGCAATATACAAAACCACCCTCTCTGTCAGGTATATATATATATATATATATAATAATTATAACAGTTGTACCCAATTTTGTTGTTTTATGATCAGATATAGGGAACAGGACCGCGTGATTCTCAGCTTTTTCTCTTGCCTTTAGTAGCTTTTGTGTCTAAAGCGAAGGGCCCAAAAATAAAGAACACTTATCCTATAAGTTCTGAGTTTGGCGGCATTATGTGTGTCAGTGTGTGTATTATATATATATACACACAAACACACACAGTACGTATGTATTTATTGATTTTTAATGCTAGAAGGTACTTGAGCTACCAAACTCATCCATAGGTCACCAACGACTATGCTTTTTACATTCAAGTTCTGCAATTTTGGGTAAATTTGAAAAGTGTTTTCAAAAAATAGGACTTTTTTATTAAAATGGGTATCACCTAAAAAAGCTGAATATTCATCATGAAGATAGATGCAATAAGGAGGAAATATCGGAGATTACGATTCTGACCTAGGAAATTTAGCTCCGAGAATATCCTTCTGGCCATATTTTCTCCAACTGTATCCATCATCCAATGAACCTTCAATCCCTGTTCTTGAACAAACCTTCACTTGCTCTGTCCATCTGGGCATGATCTTTCTGCAAATTACATAAAAAAAACCGTCAGAATCAAACATTACTAATACTGCAATTAATACTGATATGAACACAGCCCAAATTTTTTTTGAAGTATGTACCTTTTCTTGTAGACATCTCTGGGACTGTCTTCCTCAAATCTGGGGCTCCCATGATGATGAGCATTAATGGTGGGATTATTAGGCTCTGTCACATTTTGTGAACGTGTGAGCAAGTTAAGTGCTTTCTCATAAGAAGAGAGTATTTTCTCAATCAAGAACTCATTAGTCTCATGAGAAGAAGATGTAATATGGCTACAGAGCAACCTAGCATGCTCCTTCCCTTTGTTTAGCTCATTGATCAGACTAACTTGCCCTTCCTCCATTCAATGGACAACAAACAAAAAACAAAAACTTCACAAGTACTTGAAGTGCGAAGTAAAACTTGAATTGGAGAGACTTAAATAAAAACAGAGAGGGTGTTCAAAAAGAAGTGAAGTTGGTGAGTTTCTGGGAACCCAGAGGAATGAAAAAGGGGTTTGGCCGAAGAAGAAGAAGCAACAAAGTTTGAAAAGTGGACAAATCGTGTTGAAAGGACTGTCGAGGCTAGACGAGGAAGGTGAGATCTATAGAGAGAGAGAGAGAAGTGAGAGAGAGGAGCTTTGGTGGTGGTGGGGGAAGAAGCAGAGAGGAAGAAGGGGGATATAAAGGAATGGAAAAGGCAAGGAAATGAGACAGAGGATTGACTCTTGACGAAACAAAACCGAGTGAATTCAATTATGGTGCCCCAAATGTGACTCCAACCTTTTGAAATTGAGACCTTGATCTACTTTGAGTTTCAGCTCATTATATAATTATTATCTAAACACGGCCTCATAGATTTTTAATCACACATCACCAAGGCAAAACGTGGACTAATATTGAACCTCACTACCATGTAATATAAAATATATTACTCCCTCTTGTCTCATATATATAAATAATTCATATATACCTAAAAGTGAAAACAGTTATAGGTATTAAATTTCATAAAATGGAATTTTAATTTCTAATACTACCTTCCCTTCGGTGCTTAATATAAGATTCAGTTGACTTTTTTTGTAGAGGTTAAGGAAGCAAAAATAAATTTCTTAATCATAACATATGTTGTGTATTATTATATTATATATTAGTTTATATGTAAGAAAAATTAGCTTAAAGAAAAACGATAAATATAAATATTTTATTTTATTTTATTTAGCTTTTTTAAATTCTCAAACAAAATTTAACTGACTTTTATATTAAGGATCGAAGGGAACATTAACTATGCTAGACTCTGATATCATGTTAATTTATATGCTCCAACTATCCTTGTTAAACTTGGGCATGTATAAGAAAGAAATATTCCATATGGCTTGAAACTAGCAAATGGTTTATAAAAAAGAATAAAAACCACTTTCTAAAAGGCGCCCTATAAATTGAATTAGGGGAGTAATCAATCCCCTAAACCACCTCTCTATCATTACATATAAGAAAGATCTGCTTAATGGTTACTTGGGAAATGATACAAAATAGTTGCTTTAATATTTTTTTCTAATTACTCTTTGTATAAAGCTGATCTACTCTCTTCAGTCATAAATATAAGATATGATTAACATTTTTGGAGAGATTAAGGAAGCTAAATAAATTATTTAATCATATCATATATTGTGTATTATTATATTATATATATTAGTTTATAAATTAGGCAAAATAGTTTGAAGAAAAAATGATAGATATAAATACTTTAAAAATAATTTAATTAGATTTCTTAATATTTTTTTAAAAATCAACTATGTCTTATATTTAGGATTGACGGGAGTATGATTTACTTCCCCTTTCCTTGACCTTGTTCTACCAACTTTAGTTGTGTAATTATTTTCATTTTATTTATTTGATCATTTTATATGGAATTTTGATAATCTATATTTATCTTTCAATTTTAATATAAAAATAAAAAATATTATATTCAGCTCGTCCAAATTTAATTATTATTATAAAAACTCCAATGCCTAAATCATGATAAAATTAGTTTCAAGGACAGATATAGGCCATAAGACCAAAGTGTCCTATGATAATTATCAATTTTGAACAAGACAAAAGAAATTAATGAGAAAGAAAGTGATGGAGATTATTAGAATTGTAAGAATATGGATATAAGGATACACTCTAGTCCTATTTATAAGTTTAATTTGACCAAATCTCATATACCAAAGAAAGTTAGGTATCTCAATTATTATAGAGCAAATTTCCAACTTTACCCTCATTTATGAATGGGTACCTTTTAAAATTTATTGTCAAATTACTCTTATCTTTTTATCTTCCCAACTTAGCTAGTCAATTTCTCTCATCATCATTAATATGGACAAAATTGTCACAATCTCATCTATTTGGTCAAAATGAACTTATAAATAAGATCAATTTTTTGGGTCAAATTAGATTTATAAATATGACCAGAATGATATGATATGGATTAATAAGAGAGAGAGACTGATTCAAATCCATGAGAGAGGAAACAAATGAAAGAAGGACCAGAAAAGCACGTGAGAAATTAATTAAAGAAGCAACGCGGAAGAAGGTTTGAATATTCCTCCCTCCTTCTTCTTCTTCTTCATCCTCTTTCACAATTCTAAACACTTTTTGTTGTTTTGTTTTGTATTCTTCCAATAATGTCATCCCACCTCATTGAGAATGACATCAGTTGTTGCAGCAATCCGCCCTGCAATACCACGCACCGATGCTATTTATAAGTCTAATTTGGGGGAATTGGTTTTTATTATAAGTCTACTTTCAGTACTCCTTCGGTCCTAATTATAAGAGTTATTTACTAAAATTTAGAGAGATTAAGGAGAGAAGTTAAATTAGTTAATTATATTTATTTTCCTAAAATACCCTTACTTAAAATTTAATGATAGTTACAAGGAGCAACCACATCTCTATCCAGTGGCAGAACCAGAAAAATTTTTTTAGCCTGGGCCAAAAAATAAACATATTGAACTACTCTCTTTAGATCTTATTATAAAACACCAACTAACAAGTATATTTGGTCCTTTTTATAAGACACTTACTTGTTTTCAAATAGTATTAGATATTTTTTTCCATGTATACCCATAATTAAAAAGGTAGTAAGTAAGAGTAATAATTAATAAAAAGTAATTATTAATCTTTTTTTTGAGCAAAAAAAAGAGTAATAATTAATATGATATTAGAATTTAGTATAATTAATAGGGATGATATTGAAAATTACTTAAATTTTAGGACAAATTTAATGACTTTAACTGTTTTTATTGACTTATGAGAATTGTTAGTTGGTTCTTTAAATAAGGACCAAAGGGAGTATTTACTAAATAGTATCAAATAATCTTGAAAATACAAATAAATAATAACCGATAATTATAAATCAAAACAATATATAAAATGATACTAACCTTTTTCGTATCTCAAACAATAACTTTACTTTCCTTTTACAGCCCAATGAATAATGAAACAAACATTATCCTTATAGAGAAGATAAAAAATTAGCTGGGGCCAAATTTGTGGCCAAATAAAATATCATATAATAAATACATATATATACTAACAAATTTTGTAAGATCAGCCGGGGCCAGCGCCCCACCTAGTCATCACTACCTTCCGCCACTGTCTCTAACTTGTCTTACCCCCCCCCCCCCGGCCGTGCTTCATTGTCCCTTTCGAACCCAAAATCTATGGGTTGTCAAGACAAATTTGTTTAGGCACATGTTAGGCTGCACCTTAAGTCCCTATTGTCAATTTAAAATGCCGCTAACTAATTACTAGAAAATCAATCACTTTGGACAGGAAAATATTTTTAAAGAAATATTAAAATTATTTTATTTAAAAATAAAAAGAGAATATAATCTCTCACTTGATATAATATAAGCGAGTTTTTAAATTAATTATTGTGGAGGAAGTATTAGTAGGGGTGATATGGAAAAAATATGACAAAAATTGCTCCAAATTATTTTATTAAAAAAAACACAGTGGTGTATGTAACATTAATGAGTTGCAAGAATTATTTACTTTGTAGAATGTATAGGTGCATTATTAAATTATTCTTATGTTTAATTATTATTGAGAAAGTATCAGTAAGGGTATTTTAGGAAGAAATTGACAAAAAATTAAACTTGGTCCTATAATTAGGACCAAGACTAAGGGAAATTTACTAAAATAATAATTTAAAAAAAATTGTACCAATCTAGAGCACTTTTAGAACTGCTTACGTACCAAAGTAATACTGACCTCACTAATAGCGTCGTACCTTCTGACGCCACCACTCAGTGGCTTCAGAAGGTACAACGCCACTAGTGGCGTTAGACTGACAGACGCCACTAGTGTCGTCGTACTCTTTGACGCCATTGCATCAAAGAGGTAATTAATTGACGTCTTCAGGCATCAATTAAATGCGTCAATATAATTTTATAAATATATTTAAAATTATAAATAGTAATTCTATTTAATTATAAATAATAATAATAATAATTTTAATTAAGAATTAAAATATTAAAAAAAATTATAAATCTCAGGATATGAGACTAATTAGTGAATTTATTATAAACCATAAGATAGATGATTAATTATTTAATATTTTGTACATTAATAACTTAATTATTTATTGAGTTAACTAAATTTTCTTGGAATATGAGAATTACGTAATTTGAACTCATAAATAGGACCAATGTGGTATTTTTATTATTATTAACAATTATTCAAATCAACTACACCAATTAGTTTAAAGTAATAAATGTATTCTTTTTCTAATTATATCCTTGTTTATGAAAATGATGAGTGAGAGAAAGAGATGAGAGAGAATTAGTTAAAAAATAAATAAGAGAGACATGTAATTAATTGATATAAAAATGAAAAAATTACATTAAATCAGATACTTGTATATAGGCCCATAAATTATTTTTCTAAAAAAAAATTATGTAATTGTCTTAAAATTTTAAAAATATAAAATAGAGAATAAAAATAAAATAAATCCCAAAATTATTACAATAGTTCTGTGTAAAAAAAAGTGTAGTTGGTCGATGAGGTCTTGAAAACTTGTTAATATCAAAATAGATCTCTCAGTTTAGAAGAGGCTTTACGCGCAAACAAACTTCTTGTTTCAAATTGATATCATCATTTGACTATAACTTCTTATTGGGAAATATAGTTTTTAAACCCTTGAATCTCAAAACGCTCTAAATTCAATGTACAATCACTATACACGTTTTGTTTTAGATTTGGATATTCATTACATACTTTAATAAGCATCTATTTGTAGTTTTTAACAATAAACGGTCAAGATAGGGTATATGATGATCACCTGTCAACAGTCCTATTTTATTTTATATATTCTTTAGTTATTTACTCTTTTCTCTCAGAAATCGAGTCAGCAAACTCTAAAAATTAATATATTGGAGAGTTGTTTTGCTGGCCTACTATGTATATTATTCCGTTAATCCCCCTATATATAAAAGCCTTTCAACTAAATCGTGAGATTCTAAAAAATATTTAAAAGTAGTTAAATATAATAATTATGTAGGAAATTTATTTTCCCCCAAAAAATGCCCCTACTTATGAATGGTGAGAAAGAGTAATAATGAGAAAATGATGAAAACGAATGTATGTAGTATACCACTCTAGTTCTATTTATAAATCATCTTTCAGGTAATAAATAAGATTGTGACCATTTTACCCATATTAGTTGTACCAATGAAAATAGAGAGAATAAAGAGTTGAAAGGTACATATTCATAAATGAGGGCAGAATTGAAAATTTACCCCATAATCATTGAGCTAACTACCTCTCTTTGGTATGTGTGATTTAGTTAAAAAAAAAAAAAACTTATAAATAAGATTAGAGTGGTAATAATTAATTGAGAGCAAAAAAAAAAAAATGCATTTATTATTGAGATAAACTCAAAAGGGATCTTACATTTACGGATAAACTCATTAAGAAAAAGGCTTATATATAGGGACGAAGGGAGTAAATACCAAGACTCGCATATGTGTGTTTGTGTCTGTGTGTATATATCTATATGTATGTACATATAGATATATATGTGTGTATGTGTGTCTATATAGATATATGTACACACATGCGCGTGCGCAAGGGTGGAGCCAGAAATTGAAATTAGGGGGCGAAAATTATAGAATAAAACCCAAGTGCTCATGATATTACATTTCAGCCCTATAAATATTTCAATTTTTCATTTTAGTCCCTATATGAAACTTTTAGTGAGGATTAAAGTGAAAAATTTGAAATTTTTATGAGGATAAAATATAATTTCCTAAAAATTGGGGGGTGTGTGTGTAGTATTACGAATATGTATCCAATTTTCATAATTAATGTCAACTTTCTATATTATCTAGGACAAAAAGGAACATTTAACAACAAACTTATAGGTAATGGGCACCTAGCGCTATAAAGTTTTTAAGGAGCAAAAATACACATAACATTTGAAATGAAGGGCGCCTTACACCATGTTGTTAAGTCTCGCCTTCATATTCCATTGTTCATTGTTAATTGGGTCCCACAATGTTCCACATGTGTTATGATTTTTATTCCACATTATTTGACTGATATAGTCACTTCTTCATCCTCCTCCTCTTAATTGACACAAGTTAGATGCAAACCATGAATTGAGACTCTCACTTATATTATTGTCCACTGTCAAATGTAGAATAAAAATCATGCCATGTGAAACATTGTGGGCCCAATTAACAGTGAACTAACGGAATCTGAAGAAGACTTAACAACATTCGTGTCTTTTTGATTCTTGCCCTTCTTTCTTAAGGGCTCTTGTGTTACATGATTGTATGAGAATTTATTCCCCTCCTGCTGCTTTTAATTAAAAGGCTATGCCTACGTTTATACCAAAAAAAAACAACAACAACATGGTGCCAAGTGCCCCTCATTTTAAACTTTATATGTATTTTTGCCCCTTAAGAAACTTTATGAAACCAAGTATCCTTTACCTATAAGTTTGTTGTTAAATTTGCCCATTCACACTATTATCCATCTATATATATAATCCATGCAACTAAAGTGGAATGAAAAAAGCCACATCTAGTTAGATTAAGTATGGGATATACCACTTTTAAAATCAGGTAATATTCCTTACGTATATTCCTTGAATTGTTTATGAAACGCATGTGCTATTGGTTTCTTTGATACTTGCCAGGGAACTACGACTAAATACAACAACAAATTATCTAGTGGAAACAGTAGAGCAGCAGGTTCATCAGCTTTTTTATGCAGAAAGCAAAATTTTTCTTAAAAAAACAAAGCAGATCCAAGAATATAATTCACACACTCCATAGGGACTAAATCTAAAAATTAAATAATCATTAGATTTAATGTTTCATTGATGTTATGACTCTCTCTCTCTCTCTCTCTCTCTCTCTCTATACACACACACACACACACACACACACACACACACACACACACACACACACACACACACACACACACACATATTAATTATCCCCTCTCTAACATGAATTTCCCTACACATATCTTGACGACCATTAATAGGATAAAGTGATTAATATTTACGTAGAGAGGATAATGATCAGATGCTGTTCATTTCTATTAGTTGTATCATATTTGAAAGACACTAGCTTGACACAAATTTGAAACTCCCAGTACGTAGCATTATTGGATATTGGATGATTTAATTTTGAGAGATAAATATTAAAGAGGCCAAAAACTTACGTGCAAAATGATAATCACGATTAAGGTTAGATGCCAAATATGCACATCAGAACCATCACACTCCCTTTTTTTTATTACTATTAAATAAGAGCTGGTTGACTTTTGTTTTGAAGAGATGAATGAAAATTAGTTAATTTATATTAATTAATAGTTTTCTTTCAAACTAGTTTATTCTACTTATAAACTAACATATAATATAATGATATACAATCTATATATATATAATTTATTTAACTTTCTTAATATCTCTAAAAAAAGAGTCAACCGAATATTATGTTAATCAACCGAAAGAGTATTATTTTACCCAATTTAAACACAAACATGGCAAGTAGCTAGGGCAATGGCATTATTATTGAGACAAGTTGTTTTTGACGACCAAAACCATCACCTTTTATTGCTTACAAGGACATGAATAAGCCATGAAAAATTTCAAACATGTACTTATGGAGACACGACTCAAGATAGGACTGAATTGAAAAACTTAATTGAGACACGACTCAAGATAGGACTGAATTGAAAAACTTAATTGAGACACGACTCAAGATAGGACTGAATTCTTTCAACAATCTTTAACTGTGCATGCTTTTCCCCCCTGTTCTCGGAGATTGATTTAAGGGTGAATGATGGAAAAATATTATTTAAAATTTAAAATTCTGTTAATAAAAATATTAATGGGATTAATAAAAATAGTAATGAGATTAAAAATTCATTTTGTTGTAAAATCACTTATTTATTATTTAAATTTCAAATAGTATTTTTGTGAGATTTTCTTTTGATTTAATCTGCGTTTTTTCGTCTCCACATATTTTTTTTTTTAGCCAAGCCCATAAAGTCAATTAAAAATTATTATAAGATAAAAAAAATTTCATCATTATTTAGGGATAGATACCATTTTTATCATGGAAGTTTAACTTAATGAGTATTGGTCAGTGGTCACCCGGAAGTTCTTTTTGGATCAAAATTGCCTCGGAAGTTTAAAAACATAGCAATCTTGCCCTTCCATTGATTTTAACATTAAATTGTTACTCTAATTTGTAAACTTTCAGAGGCAAAATTGCTCTAAAAAAAACTTCTAGGCCAAAATTTATCCTAAAAAAAACTTTTGGAACAAAATTGCTCCGTTTTGTTAACTTCTGGGGCAAAAATGAGACTAAAAAAATTCCGAGTGACTAGTGCTCCTTGGCGAAACTTCCATAACAAAAATGGTATTTATCCCTAATTATTTACGTGGAAATTTGGAAAAAGGGATAAGGATCTGTTTTAATTGCCCAAAAATAGTTGAAACCAATATGAGCACGCCGAATTCTTTTTTCTATCAATTTTTTTTATACATATTTTTCTTTTGTGAATAATACTGGAATCAAATTGTTAACAGAGACATTACAACATCTTCAGTAAAGATTCCTACTCTTCAACAACGTTTGCCTCTTGAATAAGAGGAGGAGGTTGATCAAATAGACAAAAATTCCCATATATGCTATGATAGTATTTGGTTAAATAATCAGCAATAGTTATGGTCTCTTTATACTTGTGGGTGACTACAACTTGACAATCTCTATAAAGAAGCATTCTAATATCATCCACAATGTCCTTGAAAGGATGATGTTGATCACATCCTCTCAACATGTAATTCATGACCTCTATGCAACCAATAACTAAATTAATTAATCTTCCTATACCCTTTGGACCAACACAATTGTAGGCTTTGAATGCAACCAATTACTTATGTAAAAACTGATGGAACATTAACTAGTTTGTTGCTGCAGCTACAAGCCATATGTCATTATGATCCTGTAGGTAACCTCCGCACCTACTCTGTCCATCCCCCAAGACTAAACCATCAACTGTTACTTTGATGAAGTCATCTTCATGATGATTTTGATTGGTATGAGAACTATTACTTCTCTTCTCCATATCATCTGTTTTGAGAATATCCTTGTCTGAACAAGCTCTAAAAAAACTATGTTGTACATTCAATCCCACATTAGTCACCTCACAGTCAAACAAATTTTTACAGCGTCCCAACAAAGATACCCAAACAAGGTTGGCCACGGAACCTTCTTTGTATATTCTTTATCAATCTCACGAGTCATATTCCATTTGATCTAATCCTCCTCCTGTAGAGGAAAGAATGTATTCCATTTTCCTCGCCGTTGCCGGGGAGCTAAGTAATTGGGACCCTAGGTGATTTAATTGTCAAATTCACAAAAAAAAAAAAAATATTCTCCTTTTCTTTTTCACTTGCATTTGTATTTTCTTAGATTCCTTTTCTTAATTTTTATTGTTAGAAAGTTATCTTGTGAACCATTGGGAATTAATTGTATTGAACTTTCATGGCTTGGTTTTATGGTAATCATGATCTACCTTTCAATTCTCACTCTTTTGTAGGCAATCAAGAATGTGATGGCCCATTCCACCACCAATACCATGAACCATACCAACAACCTCCATTCCAACAATATCATCAACCCTCTCACTTACCATACCATCCTTCATTTCATCCCACTTCCATACCATGCCATCCATCTCATGAATCCCTATACCCATTTGAGCCACCTTATGGACCTCATTCTCAACCATGTGTGCCCAACCAAGAACCTTCCATTTGTTAAGTCATTGGAGATTTCCAAAATCAAACGACTTGGGCTATAAATAAGGAGTGGTCACATAAGGAAAGTGTACAAATAGAATCTATGCTTAAAATTATGGAAGACCAAGCGAAAAGGAACGAGAAATTAGGAAAAGAAATTGAGCAGCAATCACAAATGATTAAAATGATGTTTCAAGAAAATCCTTCTCCCATGGTCACACATGCACAAGAAGTGAAGCAAGTGCAAAAGCACATTGAAGAGTCTTCCCTCCCATTTGGTAATGATCCTATACTTTTAGAAGTAGACTCTCCTATTACTTTGACTAATGAAGCAATTCATGATTTGAGTAATAATGAGGTGGACGAGGAAATCATTGTTGAATCCCCTCCATTATTTGGAAATATAATTGCTCAACCAATTGGCTTTAGTAGTAGTGATTCGATTGTACTTGTTGATGAGTGTGTTCCTATTTCTTCATGTGATGCTTTAACTAATGAAAATGCTTCTCTTCATAGTACTATGGATGAATGCGATAAATTGAATGACATATTTTCATGCTCTTGTGAGGAATATCAAATGTGTGTGGATTGTTATCATGAAAAATGTCATTTACTTGTTGAGCTTCAAAAGAAAGCATTTAGTGAAGTGGTTGATTCTACCATTGATCATAATGCACCCTCTTGTTCTATTGATGATAGTAAGCATGTCAAATTTGAAAAGGTTGAATCAAGCATGAATGCCAATGTTTGGACTAATTTGGTTAATCTTTGCATTATTTGGTGATTTTGAATTGCTTAGTGATTACGCATTACTTGTGGATTCTGTTGTTGATGTGAGTGAGAACAGTCATAGCACGGAATGTAAGATGCATAAGATTCCCATTGGATTACCTCCTTGTAGTCTTGTTGGTGACAAAGATTCTGAAATTTTGATTGATAAAGTCCTGCATGTTGATGAATCTTTCCAACAAGTACTTTCTTGTGATTTGCCACTGATTTAGAAAAACAAGATGATTGTTTTGAACCTTTACACATTCCAGTGGTGATGATTTGAAAAATTCTCTTCATTCTTCCACTCTTTTCCTTCCCTCTCTTGTGATTGCAACGATGATGTAGTATACTCCAACACTAAGTTGGATTCCATACCTTCCATTTTGCAGGCACAAGAGAATTTTCACAATATAAATGGTCCCTTGACTCCCTACGATGGGAGTATCATTGATTTCCTTGGATGTGATAATTACTTGTAGAGTTTGGAACTTAACATGCCCTTAATTCACTTGAAATCTCTCCATCTTGCTATTTTTGGATGGGATCTTGCTATTTGCTTGTCTTCTTTGCGGGCACATTGTTGGAAGGATCGTCAGGAGAGTCAATCTCTACCGTACATTCTTGAACCTCTTCCAATAGATCTGAACCGCCTCCACCAAGGAAATTCAATAGAAGAGAAGATATTTTTAAAGACCAATGCATGATTCTCATTGGTGATGAGAACTTCTCCTTCAAGCGACTCAAGATACTTTAACAAAGGTTGTCTCTTTCCTCACTTATTTTCTTCCTAATTCATATGATTACTTGGGTTTAATTGTTGTATGAGGAAGATAAGTGCAGGAGGGACACAATTCATAGAAAAAGTAGAAATAATGTAGTTTAGTAGGTAGAATAAAAAAAGTTTTTATGAATAACTCACTCTCTTTCTATGATTGCTCTACCTCTTGTGAACTTTGATATCATGGTTTTGATGGATCCTTCTGTTTGGGGCTGAATTTCTAGACTCTTGAATTATATTTCTTGGTAGTTAATTTTGGGATGCTGGTTGCCTAAGTTGGTATTGACCTTGTGAGATTTTGAGCCTGCATGAATGGAATTCATCTTTTACCATTCTTTCTTTCATGTGTGCATCTGCTCATTATTTGTGTTCTCTAGAACTTGCTCCTTTTCTTTTTGAAGCTACATTTTTCACTTGCGTGCATAAGTATGATGGAAGCTTGTTTTCTTTCTTTAATTTTCCCACTTTGGCCAAATAGTCTTTTCCCTTACATTTAATTTCCTTTGCTAGCCCCTTTGTGCCTTCTTGACTCATTCTTTTCTAAACCACATTACAAGCCTAAGCGTAAAACCATTTTAGTCCGCACCTTGAAAATTTATTGAGCATTGGTTTCACCTTGGTTTTGTGTTTAAGTGTGAGGGTTGCTCTGGAGTGCAACAGTTTAAGTGTGGGGGAGATATTTGATTCTGTGTCATTCATCGTTTGACATTGATTTTCGTTTGATGTTGGTCATTGTAAAAAAAAAACAAAAAAAGCAAAAAAAGAAAGAAAGAAAAGAAAGAAAGAAAGAAAAGAAAAGAAAAGAAAAGAAAAGAAAGAAAGAGAGAGAGAGGAAGCAATGTAAAGAAGGAGAAATAAAAAGAAATGATATTGAGGTGATTTATTATTATTAGCTGATGTTCTTTGAATTTCTTGGGTGCTTAGCCTATCATATCCATACTTATTCACACCTTTACCCTAGCCCCATTACAACCTTCAATAACAAGCTCTCTTGATTTTTGCATGCATGTGTTATAAATAGTGGAGAAGTAGAAATTGAGCAAGCCTATGGTAGGACTATTTTCTTGAGTAGAATTTGAGTGATACACTTATTAACCCTATACACTTGAGAGATTGATTGAGGGCATCCCTTGAGAGACCATCTAGTGTGATTAGCATCATTGATTGAGATTGCTAGGGTTTGTAATTTGAAATGAAAGAAATTCAGTCTTGATTGGTTGATCTTGAGAAGCTTTGTGACCTTTATTCAATTTTTGAAGTTTGGCAATTGTTAGAGAGAAGAAGTTTTTCTTTTAGTTTTTTTTTTTCTTTTAATTTTGCTCAGGAGTACAAAAGGATAAGTGTGGGGGAATTTGATGATTGAATATTATTACACTTATTTGCATCTCTTGGTGAATAAATTTAGGAATGTTTGATTGATAAATCATGGATTTTGTTACTTAATTGGGCTTTGAGCTTTTAATTGGATTGAACTCATTTATTATGATTAAATTCCATATTTACAATGATTTAGTATTTTCGCCATAACTTTTGATCTAGATATCCGATTAGCCTGATTCTTCTTTCCTTTTTTAGATGATTCAGGGATCTACAATTGTTATGAATACTTGGAAGATTGATTCGGACAAGAAGATGGACGAAATTGGAGCTAAATACAGATGCATTTTTCTGTATTTTTATTTTGCCCGAATTTTGTAATAAAAGACCAATCTTTAGAGATTTCTTATTTATTAGAGGTTTCCTATTATTAGCGGATTCCTATTTTTGTTTAGTCATCTCTCCTATATAAGGAGGTTAGATGGTGGCTACGAAGACATTCTCAATATTATATATTCTACATTATCTTTTCTTCTGAGTTTTTCCTAGCCATGCTTGGCTAAGCTTTTGTGGTTGACCCATGGATTGAGGATTACGTGAATCCGGAGGGCTGCACTACAATCGATAACGTAATTCGTTTCTGTTTATTTTAATCGGATCCGATTATGATTGCGGATTGGGTATTAGATTTAATACCCAGATTGATATCCCAAGGACATAGGTCGGACCAGGTTCTAAGAGAGCATTGTGCGATCGCACAGCGAGCTCGCCACGTGTTCGATCAAATGCTAGGCGATCGTCTAGTCGAGGGAATATTTGGACAAATGCAGAGATTTCGGTTTGTCTAGAATCAATCACGAGTTTGGTTATTATCTTTTTGTCCGATGAAGGTTATGGAATTCCAATTTTGGGTTAATAGTTTGTTTATCTAATTAATCTCGTTTTCTTATTTTCTATTTTATCTTTGTTTCATTTAAATTACATTTCTATTTTAGTTTATTAATTTAAAAATCAAAAACCCAATCCCCCCTTGTTTTCATTTCATTTGCATGACACTTAGATTACTTAGGATTCAATAAAAGGCTCCTCGAAAAGAGAGAACGATCCTAGGTTTGCCTATACGCAATCCTTGGTTAATTGTTGATTGTGGACCCCAAGGCTAACGATAAAAGGTCTTCATCACACTCCCTGATAATAGCATAGTCCCGCAACATATGCATCATGTCTTCATTCATCTCACATCTAAAAGGACAAACAACATATGTCTCCAATCCTCTTTGCATCCTCAATTTCGATGTATGAGTTCTTCCATGAGCAGCTAATCACATGAAGGCTTTAATCTTCTCTAGAACAGACCACCTCCATTGAATCTTCCATATGTTATCCGCAACCTGTCGAAAACCTAAAAAAAGAAAATGATATGCTGATTTGACAGAGAAGCAACCATCAGTGAATGGTTTCCAGTATATTTTGTCCTATCCTCTCTCCTCACATGGGGGTGTTTACTGACAATTCGATCAACATCTCCTTAAATCGTCTGTAATACCCTAAAATCTGACTTAGGGTAAAAATCATAAAATGAGTAAATAATACCTATTAAAAAATAGTTGAATATGATGTCTCAAACACCTTGTATTGAGTTTACCTTGTTTTTAGGGTAATCTCCCTTGAAATTAGATAATTTGCAAATAGGTCCCTAAAAACGTTTGAAAATTTGCAAATAGGTCCCTAAACACATTATGGGTTATAAATACCCTGTGAAAGCTATAAAAGAGGCAAGTAAATATCTATTTAAAATAGGGAAGGGTATTTTCCCTAATTTAGGTAATTTATTAAATTACAAACCTGGAGAAATTGTATAACAAGAGTCAAAAAGTATCCAAATGACCAAAATGACCCCGTAAATTTTAGTACAGTACAGAGGACATGAAAACACAAATGTCAGTGCCAAAGTTATGAGGTAGTGAGGCATTCTAATTAATAAAATTATCAACTATTGATAAGAAAGTAACTAGGTAATTATTGGCTAATTACTTAAGTATAAACGAAGGAAATTCGGAGATAATTATGTAAAACCCTAAAATTAGTGGTTTTTGGCTTAAAATTAGTAAAAACATGTTTTCTAATTTATTGGAAGTTTTGAAGAAGAATAGATGAGTTTAGGTATTTTTAAGCCTAAATACAAGTTTGGACCAATAGGAAAATTATGTAAGAAATTATATAAATAATTATTTTATATTAAATAAAATATAAAACGAAAAAAAAGGGAAGGATCAGATTATTGACCGAATTTGACCAAGGAAAGAGAGATAAGAATTTGAGAAAAATATGATAACTTAGTTTGTAAGTTATGTTATTATATATTATAATTAATTAAAGTGAAAAATAGTGAATAGTAAAATAATAAATAGGAAACGGACCCTATCTAGAGATCTAGGAATGAGATTTCCAAAGTCAATGTAAAATATTGATCAGTGGGTTTTTATCTTCCGTTAGGCTTTTCCGGAAGTTAATTCTGAAGCCGATTGTGCATTTTCCTAATAAAACAAAATAGGGAAAAATGCAGATAGGCACATTTTTGGATCTAAAGAAAATAAATTCTAACTCAACATCTAGAAATGAGTTTGAAATTATCTGGACATATTTGGAATCAGTGAATTTTTGTCCAGAAGTTGATGATTCCAGAAATTCGTTCCGTAGCCGGGCACGCTTTTCGAGGAACTTCAGACTGACTGTTGGAGCCCTATATGGAATCAAAATTTAGGTTAACTTGGACATTTCTAATGAGTGAGAATATGTCTTCAAAGTTGTAAATCCATAATTTTGAGATTTATCCGGAATTACGCGAATCGGGTACCGATCGGGGAAATTCTGTTAGACCGGGTATAAAGTGGCATGTGTCATCAATTTTTGACCAATCTTTGGCTGCCACATCAGCCCTCTATGTCGACCAAGGCATCCAATGGACAAGGTTTTGCCTTCTTGAACAAGTTGAATCCAAGGGTTGTAGACAAATTGGAAAATTCCCTTTATGCCCTTACTTTTTCTATAAATAGGCATGTTGGGCTCTTGAAATCTCACACCATTTGGAGAGCCTCCTAGCCGAATCTAGAGAGAGGTTTTTAGAGAGAGGAGCTCTGGAAAATTTTGAAGCGAAGCTCTAGGTAAGTTTTCCGTGCAGGAGCTTTTAGCTTAGTAGTTCTTTCGGTAGTTTTAGTAGAAGCTGTTAGTTAGATCTAGGAAGTAGGAGATGAGATTCCTATTCTTGTTTTTATGCCTCATTGCATTGAAAGATGCTGGCGAGGTAAAAACATAGTAGGGATTGAGTCTACGAAAGTTGAAAGTTATAATAGCAAGCTTTAAGCTTTCGTAGCTCTTTCAATAGTTAGAGTAACCTTTATTTTTCAAAGTATGATTAGATATCATATGATAGGGCTATTCTAGTCATTATTTCGAAAATATGTTGGAGTAGGAGCTATGGCAAAATTTTGGAAAATCGGAGCCAAAGTAACGAAGTGCTGGCGAAATTCCGCCAATTAGGGGTATAGGGGCAAAATGGTAATTTTTACCTAAAATGCCAATCGTAATGTCAAATCACTAATGAAAGTGATATTACCCTTATAGGATATCGAAACTCGATTTCTTGCCGTTCTGTTGCCCGACGTGCCACTTGTTGGACGTTTGCAGATTTTAAGTAAAAAGTACGATTTCCGACGGAAGTACCGTCTACCGTCAACGAAGGTACGTTCGCGTACTGGTAACCTTAACTCTGATGTTTATTGTATGCATATGTGTATATTGTCTGTCATGCCAATTGTCTGTCATGCCTGTACTTTGGTATCTTGTTGTTACGTCATGCCAATTATCTCATCATGCACGTACTCTCATTTATCTTGTTGTTCTGTCATGCCTATTGTCTGTCATGCACTGTACTCAGATTGTACTATTATGCGTACTCCGATTGTACTATTATGCGTACTCAGATTGTACTATTGTTACGTACTTTGATCGTACTATTATGCGTACATCCATTATCTTGTTGTCTTTCATCCGATTGTATGATTGTACGTCATCCGATTGTATTGTTATTGCTATACATATCGATATGTATATCCTATGTCGACCGTAGTAAATGTTGCCAAAAGTCTAAGAATGTCTGTTGTACATATATGATGTATGTAATCATGAGGTTAACCGTTACCTGGGGTTCGATGCATGGACTCCAGCTCTTAACTTAGCTTCAGGATCGGAAGGACCAAGGTTCGAGGAGAAGGACAAGCAGCACACCTAGGAATCGCGGCTGAAGACTTCTTTCTCTTATACTTTTGAAACGCTCTTGTACCGCTATCTAAACAGCAAGACATGCTACCGTGGGTATTTTAATATATATATCAGTTACTCAATCGCTTTGGTGCACTACTCTGAGGTTTACAAATGATGTTTGATGAAAAAAAAATTATACTGCTTGTGAAACGGGATGTTACATCGTCTTTTTGGCTTGACAATTGGTCAGACATGAACATGCCTCTCATTGATTTGGGTTAGGGTTATGAGCATCTTATTAATCGTAAGAAGAGTGTGGCTGAGTATGCGTGGCTGAGCATCTTATCTCCTTCTATTCCACTCACCTCAGGAAGATGTTGATCGAATTGTCAGTGGGGCACCCCCCATGTGAGGAGAGAGGAGAGGACAAAATATACTGGGAACCATCTACTGATAGTTGTTTCTCTGTCAAATCAACATACATATTTTTCTATCACATTTTAATTTGTTCCTCTTTGGAAGATTTTTGTTGTTGGTAGAAACCCTCTAGAATATTAGAATATCCAGTTCATAAAGCATCTATTGTGTGGTTCAATTAATAACTCAAAATTACTACTATTATGCAGTAGGAAATTAATTGAAACCAACATACGGAATATAATTTGTATTCATCCTCAATTGAGCTTTTTTTTTTACAAAAATAAATAAATAACCACAGCGTATCAAGGGTATAACTTTTGTGGTTGTTTTAGACATTTTAAAAAAAAAAATTATTTGATGAAGTATCTCAAAGCTACTTCGAATTTAAAACCAATTCTTTTCAATTTGAGGCTTAAACGGTAAAAGGGTTTTCTGAAATTGTAACTGTGTTTCCTGAAATTGAAATTGTATTTTCTTTCTTATAAAATGAGGTCTTTACTACATCAATCAATAGTTTGTTAATACCGGTTTCAATTTCAACCAGCTTCAAATAGATTTTGCGCCAAGCAATAATTTCTCTGTGCATGTTGAAGTCGGGAGCACATAAGGTATAAGGTGTTTCTCAGCTTATGTGCTTCTTACATGCTCATCCCTCTAATAGATTTGAGATACTGGATGCAAAAAATATTTCAGAAAGTAGTATATAATTTAAATTTAAATAAATAAAAAATATATATATATAAAAATGTGATTATCCCTCTAATAGAAGGATAAACACATAAGGTGCATATAATAGATATGCACCTAATATGAACCCGTTGAAGTCTGAGTTTGTGAGTTTGCATAAAATATTTTTTAAGAAAACATTTCTTATTCATAGCTGACAAAAAAGCTCAGTTTAAATTATTAAAGGTTTAAGTAGCAATTTTGCCCTGGAAGTACAATACACCCCAGGAGCAATTTTGCCCTGAAAGTTTTTTTTGGTTTAATTGTGCCACGGAAGTTTTTTTTTTGGAGCAATTTTGCCCCTCCGTTAGCAACTCTAACGGTCAAAGGGTTGTTAAAGGAGGGGCAAAATTGCTCCTAAAAAAAATTTTCCTGGGCAAAATTGCTTATGACAGTATATTTTTAATGTTTAATTTTGCAATAAAATTAAATTTTTTATAAAATTTTAATTAGAATTGCTCCTAGCCGTATATTTTTGGCCGGTTTGATGTAGCAGAAGTTAGGCCAGGCCTATATACAGGCCAGACTCAAGCTGAAAAAATGGCCTATAACGAGCCACAGGCCAGGCTCAGGCTACTTTATTACCGAACAGGGTTGGCCTATTAGGGGTGAAGCCTGTGCTGACCTGTTTCCACCTCTAGATATTATATAAATAAGAATTAGAAATATATGATATCATAAATAGCAATTTTAACATTTTTTTTAAGCCGCATTTTTGCCCTAAAATTTTTGTTTGGAGCAATTTTGCTGTGAAAGTTTTTTTTTTGAGTAATTTTACCCCTCTGTTAATAACTCTGACCGTTAGGGTTGTTAACGAAAGGATAAATTTACTCCAAAAAAAACTTTCGGGGTAAAATTGAACCCCTTCTAAGGCAAAAGATTGAGCTACGTAACATTAAAAGATTGAGCTACTTGAGAACAAATTTATCATACGAGTAGGGTACAAAATAAAGCAGGCAAAAGTGCAAAACATTAAAAAGAGATATTTGAACCAGTGTAAACCTTTGTTTTTGTTTTTTTTTTTGGTGTGAAGAAAAGACCAAAATAACCCAACAAAAACTTAAAGAAAAGGGGAAAGGAAGGAACCGGGTTCATTGCTCATCATGACAATGAGAACTAAAAGCTAATTATTTGTACAAACCGTTTAGATCTAATAATAATGTATCAGATTGCTTTTTTTACTTTATTTTTTTCTGAAAAAAATTATTTTAATGTATACATAATCTAAGACAATAATAATCTCTTAACAGTCCTACTTTCAAAAAAATAATTTTTTTTATTTAAATCATCATTTAAAATATTTAATATAACTCATTAAAATTCTATTTAAATTATGTAGATACCACGTCATTAATTAACTCTTTGGTGCTCGATAGGAACAGAGCGTGCGTAAGGGAGAATGACAAGAGTGACCATGAATCACATGAGAGAGTGGGGCCCACAGGTTGGGGAGATATTCTGGGCCGTTATTTTTTCTTCCACGTTGAATAGAAAAGTGTCGGCATGTCAGTGACAGGTGTGAACGCGACCCCGCCATTTCACGCCCCCAAATGTGAACGCGTGGAATCATTCCACGCCTCCAACCCTTTTATCTATTCATTTATTCAAATTAGGGAAAATGTTAGATTTAATAAAACTTTTTTTTACCACATAATTATAAAAAAATACATTTAAAATAGGAAAATAATAAATTAGGGACTCCAATATCATAAATCAGACTTGTGGAGAAATCTGAGATTTACAAATATTTTCAAATTACCAATTATCCCTAACAATATTTATAGGTTTTAAGTTGTCAATATTTATATAATATTATTAATTCTCTTTACCTGTTCCAAAGACGATAGAGACGTCATCTGCCAAATAGGCAGAGCACTGTAGCAATAGGCTCCAAAGAAGAACAAAAAGAACTTATCAAATCAAATTATCACCTAAACATATATTTTAGGGCATGATACAGGGAGGATAAATAAAATGAATAATATTATTAGTAATTTATTAATTATGTAATAATACTAAAAATTTATTTAATGCATATAATGAAAAGGATTGAAAAGGATGGTATACACTTTAGCGCCTGTTTAGGGTTAAAAAAAAAGGTACTTTTGACTTTTGAGGTTGAAAATGATAGTTTGGTAAAAAAAAGTGGCTTAACATGTAAAAAATAAAAAATTGGAAGAAACACGTTTTTATCGGGTCCGGTTTCTCTCTTCTTCCATTTTCTGCCCATCCCTCCCCATCCTTCATCTTGACCGTCAAAATCTTGATCCAATGGGCTAGATTTGTTTTTGAAAAAACCGCGCGCGGTTTTGTCAAAAATCATTATTATCCCTTAGATCAAGATTTTGACGGCCAGAATGAAAGATGAGGAGGGATGGGCAGAAAATGGACAAGGAGAGTAACTCCTTCCGTTTTCATCCCAAACTAAAGTTTTGGAAATTAAAAGTATGGTTTTGGAAAAGTAAAAATATTTCACTTTCTCTCTCTCCTCTTTCTCTATCCTTCCCATTGTGGTGGATTCTTTTTTAGTATCTTGGACAAGTGGCTAATATGATAGGACACATAACGCCTAAAATTTCTCAGAAAATTAACAATTCTAAGTAATTCTTGTACTTATTTATGAGAGAGATTATTAGCAAGAAATTTAAGTAAATCCCATGAGTGAAGCATAACCTCTCAGCCAGCAAAATAATACTCTAGTTTCCTCCTTTGTACCTAGACTTCTTTCTTCTTCTGTTAGGAGGGTAGCCATAATAGCTTGAGAATCCTAGTCAGCTCCAACAAACTAAACCTGAACCTTAAGTCTTTTGGTCAGAGTCGGATCATTTAAACTGACTTTAAAGTCGGGCTGGATAGTGAGAACAACAGTACCATTTGTGAGAGTAGTGAGGAGTGCACCGATAAGAGCGTTTAAGTAACTCTTAAAGGTAAAATCTATGAGAGCAACTCTAATAGTAACAGGACCTTTGATCCACGTCAATCCCTCTGAGACATGATTGATGATAGTGATATAATGACAATCTCTCTCCCAGACATGAATCTATCAGTAAGGGGTGGTTACTCATCACCAGCAAAGCATTGGCAATTTGTCATTTTGTTATTATTTCTTTGTGTAATTTATTTAAATTTTATTGTCTTATTGTGAAATTTGATGTTAAATATATTTGAAATGGAATTTTATACTTTGTATGCAATTATTTTATCATCTAATGTTCTTTTTGGTAATTTGTGCATAAAAAAATGATTCGGATAACAATTATCCAAACACTCATTTTATAAAAATCATTTTTTATATATACAAAATCTATTCTATTTAAAAAAATCTATTCTCTTGTATCACTTTTATCACTTTTTATTAAGAACTTATTCTTCAAAAAACTAATCCAAATAAATCCTTAATGTTGTGGAAAAGTGAATATATCATATAATAATAGTGACATAATATATAATACTCTCTCCGGTTCTTAATATATTAGTAAGACATTTGAATTTTTTTTTTGGAGTGAGATTAAATAAGCTAAAAAATGACGTAATCAAAATATATATATTGTATATCATTAAATTATATATTAATTTATAAGTCATACAAATTAGTTTTAAAGAGACATGCTAAATATAGATGCTCTGAAATAATTTATTTAACTTCTTTAAGTTTTATAAGAAAACAGTCAACTATATCTTACTCCCTCCGGTCTTAATTATAAGACCAAATTGATTTTTTTGAAGAAATTAAGGAAGTTAATTAAATTACTTTAGAGTGTTTATATTTTTATTTTCCCCCAAACTAATTAGTTTGACTAGTAAACTAATATATAATTTAAGGATACACAATATATGATATGATTAAATAACTTATTTAGCTTCCTTAATCTCTCCAAAAAAAATCAACTCGGTCTTATAATTAGGACCGGAGATAGTATATTTAGAGCATGTATATACAATATAAAATTAAACTTCTTTATTGTGTGGTGCTCCAAAAGGACAATTATCATGCTATTATGTGAGAAGGAAAGAGGTAAACGTGTAAAAAATAGACGAGTGAGGGAAAAAATAAAGGGCATAGAAAAGTTGGAGCGTGTGGAAAAAGTGAATGAGAAGTCACTTTCACTTCATAATCAATCCCTATATCAGCACATCAGACGGGTCAGAATCTAATGTTTAAATTTTCCGAATTAAAAAAAAAAAATTATTTTAAAAGGAAATATTCTTTAAGAGTATGTTTGGTTTGAGGGAATGGGAGGGGAGGGAAGGGAAGAGAAAAACTCAACAGCATTTGATTAAGCCCAACGTCCATGATTTAATTTGGTCCTCTTATACCTTCTGGGTGGATAAGCCCATTTATGACATTTCCTCCTTAAAAACAGAGGGAAACCCCAAAGAGAATAATCTCTCTTTCTTAAATTAAAAGGCATTTACCCCTCGTCCTTGGGTTCAACTGGTAAGGGGGTCAGACTTCCTCACCTTAAGGGAGGGGGTTCGATCCCTGCGTTGGTCAAGGCGCTGGAGGAGGCATCCTAGGGGTCTGGGAAGCAGTGGAAACGCTGGTAGAGGTGGAGGCATACGTACTCTCTGTCCAGTATGCCCTGCGGACTGGGCTCCAAGCGCCCTGCCCTTGGATTGTGGGTGGGCCCGACCCCTTTCATAAAAATTTTCTAGAAAAAAAAAATAAAAAAAATAAATTAAAAGGCATTTACAAAACTATCAATGGGGTTGGTATAAGTGGTAAGCGGCTTGTGTCACTTAAACAAGGTCTCGAGTTCGAGCCTTGTGAATGTAGAAAAGCCTCGTTGGTAGACTCTCCCACCATAGCCAGATGCGTGACGCGGGTTGGATCCGGATTAGTCAGGACGAAGCTCTGAATACCAGATGAACAAAAAAAAGGCATTTACAAAACTAATACGAGTTGGTTCTAACCAGGGGCGGACCCAGGAATGAAAATTAGGGGGGGCGAAAATTACATAATAAAACCCAGTGAAGAATATATTTGAAATTAGGGGGTGAAAATTACAAAATTGGACCCAAATTGTTTGAAAATTATGCTTTAACCTCATAAATATTTCAGTATTTTCATTTTAGTCCCTCCATGGGACTTTTTAATAGGGACTAAACTGAAAAACTGAAATTTTTATAAGGCTAAAACATAATTTCTAAAACTCTTGGGTCAAGTTCTGTAATTTTAGGGGGGCGGGGGCCACCCCTAGCCCCCCGATTCCGCCTATGGTTCTAACAGACGGAATTAATCTCTCACAACGTAACGAATTAATGTTTAAATTTTTGGTGAGAGATGTTTCAACATTTAATGCCTCAAACATAATTATATCCAATATATATAGTAAGATACATGTGCCTAAAAAAAAACATTTACAGAGTGAAGCTTTATTAATTGGTAAAGTGACTTATTTCATACATACATATATGTTGGCCAGCCAAGTTATTTCATATATATTTAAGCTTTTGCATTATATTATTTAGAAGTATTAGTGGCTTAATGGTTATATAACTTTTTGGGGATCAAAAGGGGATAGATCAAATTTCACATTAACCAACCATTATATTGCCCGAATTGTAATATTCTAATTTTATAGTATGATTTAATTACAATAAAAGTATAAGTATCTATGATAAATGGATTTATCATGTAATTATTAGAAAAAAAGGATTTATTTAAAATATGATTTATGATAATAATAAAAATAGAGTAATGAAAATGTAGTCAATAATGTAAGAAAATTGAAATAAAAATAATATTATCTCTACTCCTTATTATAAGGCACCAACTAACAATTCACACAAATTAATAAAAATAGTTAAAGCCAATAAAGTTGTCCTCAAATTTAAGTAATTTTCAATATTACCTATATTAGTTGCACTAAACTCTAATATTATATTATTATTACTTTCACCCACTACCCTTATTAATTATGAGCATATATGAAGAAAAAAAAACAATTAATGCTCATTGGAAACAAGCAAGTGCCTTATAAAAATAACCAAATACACTTGTTAGTTGATGCTTTATAATAAAGATCAGAGGGAGTATGATTTGAAAAAGGGTTAAGTACCAATTTTGCCCCTGAAGTACGTGAGCAGGAGCAATTTTACCCCTTAAGTTTTCGGCGGAGCAATGTTGCCCTTGAAGTATCAAAACGGAGCAATGTTGCCCCTTCGTTACAAACCCTAACGGTCAACTAACATTGATCGTTAGGGTTTCTATCGGAGGGGCAACATTGCTCTGTTTTTTATACTTCAGGGGCAGCATTGCTCCACCAAAACGTAGCAATGTTGCCCCTGAAGTATAAAGGGAGCAATGTTGCCCTCCGTTAGAAACCCTAACGGTCAACGTTAGGTCACTAACGTTGACCGTTAGGGTTTCTAACGGAGGGGCAACATTGCTCCGTTTTGATACTTCAGAGACAACATTGCTCCGCCTAAAACTTAAGGGGCAAAATTGCTCCTGGGTGCGTACTTCAGGGGCAAAATTGGTACTTAACCCTTTGAAAAAAAAGAAAAGAAATAGAAATGATTAATATATGTATTTAAAATTTAAAAAAAAAAAACGAAAAGAAGAGGGTCTTCAATGTGTATGTGTGTGTACTGTAATGAAGTGGGGGAGGGAACATATAATATAAAAAAAAAATTAAACACACACTCAAGGACACGTGGCGCTTTTGTCAAGATCATTTCAGAAGCTGATAAGTACAGTCGCACAGTAACGGGTCCTTCTTCTCTCTCTCAAGTTCGGACCTGACGACCTGTTTCTCCATTACTCCTATTTCAAAGGTTTGGGCAGTTTTTATCACTTATAATCATAAAACTCTTTTTTTCGAGCAAATAAATAAATAAAACTCTTTAAATAAATTTTTGTTTCTTATGGTGGTACTTTTCTGCTGACTAAGGAACATTGTTGAGTTCTGTCAATATATAACTATAAAAATATAGAAGATGATTAATAATTAATTTTAATCAGTTTACTTTTATTATTTAGTTATTATAAGATTTTTTAATGATTTTTTTTATACAATCAACCTATAAATAATATAATTTTATATTAGACATTTTTAACCGATTAAATTTAAGTTAAAGGGTTTATTTGAACTATTGGAGATATTCTTAAAATTTTAATTGGTTTAGATTTTTATTACAATGTTATGCCCCCAAAACTTTAAATTGGGGGGTTTAATATAATGGAATGAAATTGATGATAATCAATGACTTAAATAAGTTATTTGTGTTAAGAAAAATATTTGAATTAATGTTAAAATAAATAATTGGGATTTTAGTGTGAAATTGAAATTTTTGAGTAATTAATTCAAAACTTTAAATTTATAGAATTAAGTTAATTAAATTGATTGTTCTATTAACTCAAAGAGTTATTAATGTTTAGTAAATTGATTGATGTAGATTGATTATGGCTTATGTTTGAGCCTTTGGATAGGGATGAAAATAGGTCAGGTTAGGCTAGTTAGGCTTTGGCTAAACAGGCCTGAGCCTATAATGGGGCAGGGACGGACCCAGAAATTTTACTTACGGGGGGCGAAAATAAAAAATGCTACGTTATGAATAAAAGTACTTAAAATACGATAAAAACCTAATATACAAAAAGTTGAAAGAAATAAATTAAGTTTATTTCACTTAACTCTTACGTGTTTTCATATTGTTAAACTCATCTATAATTGAACCAATTAAAATTAAATATTAGTCATCATCAATATTCTCATAGCCATATGTTAACAAAACTCAAAACTTGTTTAAAATACTAACCCTAATATATTCTCTAATCAGTGTAAAAGTAGTATCACTAGAAAGATAAAATTATGTATAATAAATTTTCTGAAGGAAATTTAATGAAAAGAAGTAATTTTAAGTACCTTATTGATTCTCAAAATTTGTTATAAGTTAACACTGCAAAACAAGTAAGGTTTGGAATATATATTAAAGTTGTGGGCCCACCTCTATACTTTTTCTTAAAATATATATGAAAGCCAACCTGTGTCATTGAATATATATGAAACTAACTGAACCTCAGTGTACATATATGAAAGCAAATTAGCAATAAACAAACCATATTTATATTTTTTAAAAAACAATATTAGGGGGGTGGGGGCCACCCCTAGCCCCCACTGGGTCCGTCCTTGTAATGGGGGTAGAACGCCTGAGCCTGAATGTAGGCTTTTTTTAAGGCTCAGGCATGAGCCTTCATAAGGCCTGGTTGAGCCTGAAACTTTTTTAAAAGCCTACTTACATTGTAGGCCTAAAGACCTCATATTGTAGGCCTTGGAGGCCATAAATAGGCTTTGTGCAATTTGAGCCTATCAAAAACTATATAAATGTAGGCTTTTAGTAAAATATAAGAATGAAAAACAATAAATATTATATTATTTATATTATATTTATTTAATGTGTAGACAGGGTCAGACCTGAAGGTTTACAGGCAAGACCTTAGCAAAATAGGCCTGACCTATTTACATATTTAGGCCTTTAAATAGTCCTTGGCCTGACCTTTTAACAAACAGGCCAGACCAGGCCAGACTCTAAACTGGCCAGGCTGTAGGCCTCCTGATAGGGGCCTGACCTATTTACATCCCTACTTTTGGATTAGGAGTATTGTAGCAATACTTTACTTTGATAAGAGGTAATCACTTTCCTTTTATTGTGTATACTTGTATGATGTTTTGCAAGTGATTTTTAACTATATAGAACTATAATTTGCTATTGATATGTGATGTGGAATATGAAATTATGTTGTTAATAAAATTGTCCCGCGGGACTTATTTTCATTAAGAAATGGCTAGTGATATTATATTATATGAATATGGTGTTGATTTATGATATTGGAAAGATTCTTTTGATAACTTGTGAATTAATAATGGTATGTGATTATATCTTTTAGTATTGATATGAGAGGGGATGATGGATATGGATTTGATGGGAGGTTATTCAAAGAGAAAATAAGGGGGTGAATTCATGTACAAAAAGAGAAAATAAGATGGTGGGCTTCCACGTACACACTGGTTAGTCCTTTGGCCCATTTGTGTTTAGTACGATATTGACACCCAACTAATGTATTAGAAGGGGAGCCCATGGTCCAGTCTTGTGTTCTACTTTTGGTCGGTCCATATTACTTGATCGGTGAGCTTATTCAGTTGAACTACTAGTCATATGGGTGAGTACTAGCACATGGGTTCAGTAAGATGAAATAAGGGAGTTTAGAGAATAAATCTTTGTGTACTGATTTTTGTGCACCCATGTAATAAATATGAGAATGTGATTATGATATTGTAAATTGATATACATGTGACCATGTGACATTTTTTTTTTATATAATGCTATGTATTTATAACTGTCCCACTTAACACCTCACGAGCACTTACTCGTATGCCCGATGAGATGGATTATTGGTTGCTGAAGCTTTTATCTCACCTCATTGATTTAACATTTTTCCAGGTGATAGTTCTTATGCGAGTTCATCAGGGAAGACTTCGGAAGCTTAAATTACTTCTACTAAGAGTAGTGCTTCCATCTTTTCAGTATATGTTGGATTATTGTATATTGTCACGTTAGGGCTCATCATACATACTTTGATTTATTTTGTAGATTTGATACATAACTATATACTTTTGATTTCTATATGACTAGATTACTCTTGATCATTTTTGGTGTTCTAGACGCCTTATGACTTGTTTTGAACTTGTGGATCCATAATTGATTGTTAACTCTTAGAAATTGACAACATTCCAGCACATTTTCTGTCTCTTTTACCTATTTTGGGCTTTAAGTATAGATAGAAAATGAAGTGTATAGAAGAAAATGTGCATATCAAAGTATCAAGGAAAATCAAAGAAATTCTTGTTATATCTTGTAGAGTTTGTAATTCAAGTGAGAATTGATAATTCCTTTCTCTTTTGTAGGAGGATGGAATCAAGTTTTGAAGCTCTATAAGAACCAAGAAACAAGGGAAGAAATAAAGGAAGTGAAGTAATACAAAGTTAGAAAGAACCTGTACAACTGGCCGCAACAAGTTGACAAAGCGGCGCAGCCAAGACCGGCCGCGGAAAGTGGACCACTGGCGCGGCCGGTCGTGAAAAGTGCGAAAGTATAGCTGCGCGTTTTTCACATTAGAAACATAAAAACCCTATTTAACCTAAAGGGAAGGGCCGAAAAACACACTTTTTGCACAAGGAAACAAGTGGGCACACAAGGAGAGAGCTTGGGAGAGAGATCTTGGAGCTTTGGAGGCTTGGGTGCTCAACCTAGAAGAGATTTTTGGGGATTTCACCTTGGTTCTTCCTCTTTTCTCCTCTTCTCCTCTTACAATCTTCATGTATTCAATATCTTTTCTTAGACTCTCTTTGTATTTGAACATGAGTAGTTAAATCTTTCATTTTAGGGTTCTTTTTACCCTTTGTATGGATTAATACTTGAATATTCCTCTCTTTTGGTGGATTAATATATATATATATATATATATATATATGTGTGTGTGTGTGTGTGTGTGTGTGTGTGTGTGTGTGTGTGTGTGTGTGTGTTGATTTCAACCTTGGCTTAATGCTTCTAAGTGATTGGCCTCCATTTAGATGATTTATTCACTTAGGTTATGACTTGAGAGAGCTAATCTAGGTGTAGAACTTGATTGAAATCATGCTTGTCTTGAAGTTTACTTGATAAATGGATGGTTTGTTGGTAAAATAGAGATATATTTACTAACCTTGCATTGTCACATTAGGGTTGTTGCTTAAATATTGATTCTCATTAATTGTAGCAAGAGATTGTGCATTTTAATGAGAAGAGAAACTTGATTTTGACTTGAGAGAGCGGGTCAAGTGTTTTAGAACCTTAGACTAATACATATATGTATTGAAATGCTACTAGAGAGGAAATTAACCAAGTTTTATGAAATGCAAAAGGGGGAAAAGAACCCTAGGCTCAATCATCCTTGAAGTCAAAGAGTCATTTGCCTTTCTCAATTTTAAGTTTTAAAAAAATAGTCTTTTAAAATTCTCATTCCAAATCAAAACTTTGTTCTAGCTTAACTTGATGAAATTCACTAAGCCTCTTGCTTGACCAATTTGTTATGGAACGATACTTTATTTATCACTTTATTACTTGCGAAACTCGTACACTTGCGAGGCGAACATTGGTCTGACATGATTTTTTTTTTTTTTTGATAATAAAAGAGGCTAGAAGCCAACTACATAAAAGAAATTACACAGATAAGGGAATAGATCCCAGACAATCCCTATAAGGTAATGATCTCAAATGAGAAGGACATTCGCTGAAAATTTGAGATATATGATTAATTATTATTTGGTTAAAGAGTATGGGCTTGGTAATGAATAATTATTTTGGGCCTTGTGAAGTCTAAAGCCCCATTGTGTGCATGATATGTTTTGATAAATAGTTTAATCAACCCTTCGTCTTTCGGTTTAACTCGCAAAGGAGTCAGACACTCTCACCAAAGGGAGGGGGTTCGATCCTGGAGTTGGTCAATGCGCTGGGAAAGACATCCTAGCTCCTGGGTGTCTAGTTAAATGCCTGATGGTAATAGACGGTTTGCCCTGTCCAACATTGGTATCACCTAGGAGGAAGGGAGATTTTGTCTTGCCCTTGAATTGTGGGTGAGTCCAACCCATTTCCTAAGATCTTCAAAAAAAAAAAAAAAAGTTTAATCAAATCCTTAATTGATTATCATTTTAAGGAAAAGATTTTACACGAATATTCTCCAATTATGGGCGCTGGAACTCTAACGACTGATAATAGATTGATTTTGTTTTACATGAGGGCAGTTAAGTTATTCCACAAAAGAACTTAATTCCAAATAGTTTCTTGGAACTTCACAAGAATTAAAGACATTTTGAGATTATATTTAGGTTGTCCTTACATGTTTAACTACTTTTTTTTCCCACCAATTTAATATAATGAATCATAAAATTAAATAAAGGCAGCCGTACGCCTGAGCGAATTGTTCATATATTGTTGTTGAGTTGAAAAAAGGATAACCATAATTAATTTCTATAAAATACTTTCACGGAATCGGACATGAAAATTACAATGCAAAAAGTTGGAATTCTAATTTTGAAAAATTAGGAGGATTTTCGCCCCAAAGAAATAGGGATTACTTGAAAGTGGAGCCTAATCACCAAGAGGGGGGTGAATTGAGGATTATAAAAATTCTTTTCGAATTGCTCTGTTTTTGAACACTAAAAACAGTGCTGAACAGAGTATAGGGAAGAAGAGCAAGACACAAGGAATTAATACTGGTTCGGTCCAACCTCTTGACCTACGTCCAGTCCCCAGACTCTTTGGGATTTTTCACTAACTCAATCGATTACACACTCTGTAACTCGAGAGTAATTCTCTTACTAGAATTTACTCCCCCTTACAAGTTGCAATCAATATCCCAATCTCCAAGTCCCCTGACTTGAGATTCTTACAATGAATGAATTTCAATAATTGAACTCTCTCTAAGAATGGATAAATATAATCACTGAAGTACAATGTATCAAAAGATACTTTACACAAGAAAACTCAAAGAGTAGTTGGAAACTTGAATGATTTTTCGTTTTCTGCAGATTTGTTGTTGAGAAGAATTGAATGCAGCTCTATTTATACCAAGAGATCATTAAATGACCGTTGTAATCTTCAATATGATCGTTGCCAACATTAAGGAAGGATTAGCTGAAGCTTTGGTCTTCTTCTCTCTCTACTCTTTGGTTAATCCAGTTGCATATAAGTTTATGATTGACTTCTTGACTTTTAATTCGTTGGAAGGGCAGCTACTGGATGTAGAAAGGAAACATTAATCCTTTTGCAACGTGTGTAGAATGATTGTTCAAAAGAATGCAAGTTTTATAGACTTTGCTTAATGAGCTGACATCACTTTTTGCTTTATGCTAAGTCTTCATTTAATTCTCTTTAAATCATCTGAAACTCACTAACAAATTGATTAAATATAGTTAGGAATAATAATGAGTGATGATAGGAAGTATTAAACTCAAACATGAAGATTTTACAAATTTGTCTAGTTTGAATTTCTAACCCAGCGACACAAACTCGAGTTTGTTCATCCAAACTGGAGTTTTCATTTTTCATTAAAAGCTTAAACTCGAGTTTCCAAAACTAAACTCGAGTTTTCTTCATCCAAAGAAGAATGTCACGATTTGAACTTTGAAACAAGTTTTGATGAAGAGCAAAACTCGAGTCATTAAGTGACAAACTTGAGTTTTGGATATTCATAGTGAAAAACAAATTTAACTCCTCTAAAAGCTCAAAACTGGAGTTTCCAAAACCAAACTGGAGTTTTCAAAAGATTCAAATAGAGCAGAGGTCTCTGCTTGGCCTAAACTCGAGTTTACAAAGTGAAACTCGAGTTTCCATTAATCTTAGAAAAATGGAACACTCTCTGCATGGTTTAAACTCGAGTTTCCAACTGAAAACTGGAGTTTTCAAATCTTTAGAAATCTTGAGTTGTTCTCTGTAAGTCCTAAACTCGAGTCAGCAAAACAAAACTCGAGTTTCCTCGTAAGAGAGAAAACTTTGAAAAACTTTGTTATATGCAAACTGCAGTTTCCAATCAAAACTGGAGTTTTCACAAGTTCAGAGTGGAGCATAGTTCTCTGTATGTTGTAAACTCGAGTTTCCAAACTCAAACTCGAGTTTCCAACAAAACTTGAAAACTTTGAGAATTCTCTATCTGGCACAAACTCGAGTTTCCAAATGGAAACTGAAGTTTTGCTAAGTTTAAAATATTGATAGCTCTTTGTCTTGTCAAAACTCGAGTTCATTAAAACTAAATTCGAGTTTGCTTTGTCTTTGAAAAACTTAGGAACTCTTTGTATAGTCAAAACTCGAGTTTCAAAATCTAAACTCGAGTTTGTCTAAGTTTGCAAATACTTGAACTATTATTTGTCAAGTCCAAACTCGAGTTTCCAAACCAAAACTCGAGTTTGTCTTTGACAGTAAGTTTTTCAACTTAACAAAGACAAACTTTAACATGGTGTTACAATTGTCAGTTATCATTGTAACGCCCCAAATTCCTACGTCCATTATGATGTCCATTTATGTCCTAAATTTATTATTAGACTAATTGGTGTGAAATTATCAGAGTGAAGGCGTTAACAGATCAGAGTAAGTCACAACGGAGAGCATGCATAACGTTTGGACGAATTGAGTGACTGATAACATATGCCCAGACATATGCTGGTTAATTTAAATTCCTGAAGGAATATAAGTGTGATACAACTTAAAATTCTATTCGGTGAATCCGGTCGGCACGTCAGTGGTACAATTATCCGACTATTCAAACATTGTACATAACACTATCCCCAAAATATAACTCCAGCTGAGTCCTCACGCGTGCTGCCTACCCTTTTCTCCGGCTCCCGATCCTCCAAATCCTGAAGCTAGGGTAAATTCTGAGATTCAATACCCATTGAATCTCAGGTAACAGTTAACCTCATGCTCAAGTATAAACAATATATATGACAGATATTCATTACATTTCAACATTAACCATACATAGCACACAGCCCATGTAAAGTTCACAACACAACAATACATAGCACACAACCCATGTAATGTCAACAACGTTTGCACTCTCACCTGTGCCACGACAACTTCTCGTGTCCTCAGCGCTAGGAAAACATACATACGGCATTATCATGACTATAACTCGTGTAAAGCTGAATGTATATAAACAGGTGACCTAAGACCAAGTCTTAACCACTGTGCATGACCCAAGACCCAGTCTTGTCCATGACTCTATGAATCATCCTATCACATATAAGCATACAAGACACATCAGAGTTAAAGTTACAGTACACGTCCGTACCTTAGTCTGCGTAGCTAGCGGTACGTTCACCTTTTGGTACTGATTCTTGACTTTCCTGGATATCCTATACTAGTATCACCGCATTATTTCCCTTATAAATAATATCCTAAGAGATGTCATTGCCACTATTGACCTTTCTACCCCTGATGGATTTGTTATTCCATTTATACCCTTTTCTATTAATTAGTAGTTCCTTTAATAATAATACCCCTTTCTAATAAATAATAATATTATTTATTATTATTTATTTATCTGTTTTATTACTTATTTTCTTTCCTAGTAATAATAATAATAATAATGCTTATTTATTTTATTGTTATTATTATTATTTTACTAAAGGCATCTACATATATCAACAAAGTGTTTCTTTCATAGCTTATTAACATAAACATCAATATACATACACACGTATATATAGCATTCAACTTTTCCAGTGATAATGACAGTAAGCTTCTAGTGACATATATGTATTAAACACAAGGGCGGAATCAAGGGGGGCTAGGGGTGGCCCCGCCCCCCCAAAATTACAAAATTTGACCCAAAATTTTTGAGAATTATGCCTTAGCCTCATAAAAGTTTCAATTTTTTTAGTTTAGTCCCTATTAAAAAGTCTCATAGAGGGACTACAATGAAAATAGTGAAATATTTATGAGGTTAAATCATAATTCTCAAAAATTTTGGGTCCAATTCTTGATTTTCTCCCCCTAATTTCAAATGTTTACTCCATGGGTTTTGTTATGTAATTTTCGCCCCCTGATTTTCATTCCTAGGTCCGCCCCTGATTAAACATTAAGCTTAGTCTCTGCTTTAATATCCATGAACAGAGACATATATCTTTAAAAGAAATAAAGCAATGTTTCTTTTTCTTTTTCTTTTTCTTTTTTTTTTTCTTCATAGCGTCTTTTGTGTATGTGCAATATTAGATATAAATATACATTTAACTCCCACAAGCTTCCACAACCCCAGCGTCATTATATATATACATATAGCAACAGGTTTTCTTTTGGTTTTTAAATGTGGTGTTATACACACAGTAAGCAAAGTCTCTTCCTCGTATCAGCAACTACAAATAATCATAAGCTCCCCACACTCATTCTTATGCAGCAACGTTTTGAGTGTATAAATTACCTAATATACATATACCCATACAAAGCCGCGTTTCCATTAGTATCTTCCTTCTCTTTTGTGTTATATATATATATATATATATATATATATAAAATATGTAGCTATGTATATTAGTAAATTTCAAAGTTTCCCATTCTTCTCAATTTCACGATCAGCAACATGTGTGTGCACTAAAAGAAACTTTGGTTTTTTTAATCCATTCTAACCCCACGTCCCTAGGCCATATACATATATTAATATATTTCCATTCACATAAGAGCAAGTTATATGCAAAACTCCCTCGGCTCTCACTCCTCAACGCAGGGAACTCACAAATGAAACCATAGCTACTTTCCCAAAGACTTAATACTCAAAAACTTATGACGGTAATTAAAAGAAAGATGCCCAATGGTTACCTTTAGGTTTCAAGCTTGTAAATTGATCCTAGATGATCACCGCTGCCTCTGCTTCTGCTGGTTCGAAACAGAGCAAGGGAAAAGATGATTCTCTCTCTCTCTCTCTCTCTTACTTTCACGCCCCACACTCGGTTTCCCTCTCGTTCTCGGACAGAATGAAAGGAAGAAAGCTAAAGAAGTATAATTTATATACTGAACTAGAGGCCTGGTCCGAGAAGCAGAACGTTGGTCACATGAGAAATATGCAACGGTCCGAGGAGGAAGACGTGTAGAGGGAGATGTGATCTTTGTTGGTCTCGAAAGGGTTTGCTGGTTGCTTGCTGATCTGGTGCTATCTTTCTTTACCGTAAAAATCGCTGGTCCTCTCATTGCTTCCTGGTGGCGTCCTGAATGGAAAAGATGGGTTAAATGAATAAATAAGGGAATGGTTTGGGCTTTAGTTCATGGGTCGTGAGTTGAGAATGAGAATATAAGCATCAGTTGTAAGACGTATGGGCTTGCAGCTCCAATTGATTATATTGGCGTAATGGGCTGAAGAAGGAATAATGAATCGAGTATGTGTGTTGTGGCTTACTGGTCCCATTTAACAATTGAATATTATAATAATAAAAAAAACAATTGAATATTAAATTCAAATGGTGTGCAAGAGGGGGGTCACGTGATTTTCCTTTGTTCAAATAATTCTATCCATAATGAATTAATGGAGAAATGAAGGAGTATGGTTATGTGATGGTCTGCATGAGGTTATGGGAGGTGAGTGTTGTGGGATCCATTCAAAAGTCATCCCTTAAGACCATAAATTCCTTGTTCTCCTTTTATTTCTAATTTTAGCTATTAAACTTCAATAATTCTTTTTCCTAAAAATTCAAGGAAAATAGATCTTGACTTCTAATACTTATTTTAGACCATAAATTATCTCTTCCAAATATTCCTTGAATTTATTCTTTTCCCGAGAGCAAGAAAGAAAATAAGCCTTTACATCGAATAATTATTCTCATAATTATTTTTAAGCCAAAATTTCATAATCAATTTTCATATAATAATTCAATTTCAAATCCCAAAATTTGGGATGTTACAATCATCAAAACACATAGAGAACTAACATTACCATCTTCAAAATATTGTAAAAAAAAACACACATGCATGTAAATTAAGGTCATTCCTTTTAAATAATGCCATCACCCTGATGTCAATCTTATCATAATCAAAGACCTGCTTCTTCTCAACCATATTGAGATTGGGAGTGTAATGTATATAACAGAGAGAAAGAGACTTAATTTTTTAAAATAAAATACGATTATTATTAGGTAGCCAATATAGCAATTGCTCAGAGTATATACCTTGTTAGAACAGCAATACAATGATGACTATTAATGAAATTAACAAGGACAGAAAAAGAGTTAGTTATGAGAGTTTTTTTTTTTTTTTTTGCCAGAAAATATATTTAATTAAAACTAGGGTTAAGTAGTAAATCCGTTTCGAAAGTATAGGTTCTAGAGCAATATACTACTACAAAAAGTAGATTTAACGATTCCCATATAACGACCGATTAAATGAAAACAGACATAGAAAACGAAACGGTGACATTTTTGAAATTTTGGCGAGAATATTCAACGACTGTTTCACACAAAATAGACGTTAAAACGTAGGCGGTGGCACTGTTGTAATTTTCTACTTACTTTTAATGTCTGTTTTTTAAAAACGAACGTTAAATGTTTTGATATAACAACTGTTATAATAAAAATAGTAGTTATATCTTAGATACCATTTATTTTATTTCTTAACACTATTTAATTTTATGTTGTGAAAAATTAGTGCTATTTATAAAATCTTCAAGATTATATGACCATTGCGATTTTATCTTATATTTATAGCTATTTCCTATTATGTTGCCTAGAATTTCGATAGTTAAGAGAAGAAATCTGACCGTTTTTTCATTTAGTTAGTTCCTAATAATTAAATTTAATAAATTAAACAATATATCTCTTTTATATATATATATGATTTTATCCCATATTTATAATTATTTCCTAGTATGTAGCCTAGAATTTCGATAGTTATGAAAAGAAATCTAATCGTATTTTCATTTACTTAGTTCCTAATTAAATTTAATAAATTAAACAATATATCTCTTTTATATTTATCTATAAAAATATATCTATATTTTTTATTTTGAGTTATAACAACTGGTTTTGAAAAATCAGTTGTTGAAACTCGAATTTTATATATATATATATATATATAATATTTTAGTTTCAACGACTGATTTTTCAAAAAACAGTCGTTGAAACTTGAATTTTTAGATATTTCATTTTATTTTATTTTGATTTTCAACGACTGATTTTTCAAAAAACAGTCGTTGAAATTTGAATTTTTTAGATATTTCAATTTATTTTATTTTTTATTTTGAGTTACAACGACTGGTTTTTCAAAAACAGTCGTTGAAACTCGAATTTTTTTAGATATTTCAACTTTAATTTGGAGTCTTCAACATTTTGTTGTTCTCTCTTTTCCATAAAAATATGAAGTTTTCTCTTCAAAACCCAACAGTGCAGAACGTATTCATCAAATCCATCATAAACGCAACCTTTCATAAAGAGTCTTGAACGTCTTACTTTTGCACATCCTGTTCACTACGCTAAATTTTCTTCTTCATTTCTAGGGAAGTCTCATTCTTCTAGTTTTGTTGTGAGATGTAAAATTAGCCTACAAGATTTAGATCTGCCTCCTTATATCAGGATTTGGAAAACCCTTTTCGGCTTCATTTCTTCAGATCTCCAGATTTGCGCTGAAGTCGTCAATCCATGGCTAATTATTTTTTATTTTAATTGTTTCTCCTTCTCCGGTGATTATATTTCGCATTTATTCTTGATTGTTCAATATTCTGGTTTTGTTGATTTTGGCTAGCTCTTTGATTTGGATTTGGATTTTTTTTATTTTTTCAGCTAGTTCTTTTCAATATTATGGTTCTTTTGGCTTTAATAAAAATTTCGATTTTGATTTTTCTTCTGTTTTGCTCTTGATGCTATCTATTTTCTTTCTAATTGTTTTTTTTTTCAGGATTGCAGCTGTCAGCAAGCTTCCGGCACAGAGTCTAGCTTTAGGACTTGGTAGACCAATTGCTAAAGTTGGGGTATATGTGCCCCTAGTTGATGAAAGGAACCTTTTCAATTTTCTTCCTCTTCCTGTTCTGTTGTGTGGTGGCGGAGCATGACAAAGCTTCATGCTGTTTTTCAATTTTCCCGCTGTGATGTTTTTTGACTTTTCAATTTTCCCGCTGCAATGTTTTTTTGCCACTACTATTTGGGAAAAAAAAGGACATACAACGACTGTCATTTAAATAAAAGTCGTTGAAATAGAACGACTGTTTTTTAAAAAATAGTTGTGGTATGTCACAAACTTTCAACGACTCTTTGTTTTACGATCTTTGAAAATAGTCGTCTAATGGTATTGAAAACAGACGTTAAAAGTGTTTTTTGTAGTAGTGTTAATATTGCCCTGGAAGTTTTTTTTTGTCTCAATGTTGCCTCGAAAGTTTTAAAACGTACGTAGCAATGTTGCCCTATTCTGTTAAAAAACTAACGTTCACCGTTAAAAAATTGACATTAAACGTTAATTTTTTAACGAAAATGGACAACATTGCTACGTTTTGAAACTTCCGGAGCAAAATCGAGACAAAAAAAAAAAACTTCTAAGGTAATATTGTTCCTGAGTGAAAACTTTTGGAACAAATTTGCTACGTACTTAACCCTTAAAACTAACTCAATGAGAGATACAAGTCTAAAATAAAAAGTTTGCCAAAAGAAAGCTCAAATACATAGCAATGCAAAGAAACCCTAAAAATAATCTAGCCCTAAAATAGGGGAGAGGGAGCCGCCGCCACAACCAATAACTCTATTGTGCCTTCATAGTCCCTTCCGTGGAATATGTGGTAGAAAATCGTTGTCACAGACAACAAAGCCATTGTAAGAAGTGGTTGTTTGGCAAACCATCCCAAAAGATTCATCGCTTTTATCGGTATAAAGCAATCAGATTGGTTGTTGAAGAATCTCCATGAGAAGATTTCATATAGAAGGAAAAACACCAATAAAAAAGATGAAGACAGAGAAGCAGTCTACTGCACAACGAACCGCACGGTCTTGTCCGTGACATACGCTTCAGATTCGCCGTTGCCAACAATCCATAATAATTTTTTAAAAGATGGAGCCAAAAATATATATAAGACTATAGTTACTAATATTCTCAACCCCAAAACTGCGAAAAGTGACCATCATGTGAGATTTGTTGCCATTGAAACTCCCAACTTTTATTATCGTAAAGAAAATCAACCTTACCAAAAGAAACCTAGAGAAATATGAAAATAAACGGAAATCAACATAAAATATGGACGCCTCCACCCCGGCCGGAACTGGGGAAGGAGACGTTGTGAAAAAAACTTGCCCAACAATAAGAGAAGAGCTCCCACCACCTAAGAAGTTGAGAGGAAGGGGTGAGAAAAAAGAAGCCTGTTTAGGATTGATTATATTTATTATCTGCCAAGTTTATTTTTTTCTCTCCTGCCGGCAAACACCTGCGCATGCTTCATAATCCAAAATCTCTCAATTTCTTCCGCTTTTCGACCTGGGATTCTACCAGCTATCAGATCCCATCTGCAAACAAATATGTGACTCCCATAATTTAAAAAAGAAGAAAATAAAATAAAAAGACTAATACTAATTACTTATTTGGATTAGTTTTTGAAAAATATTTTTTAAGATTTACAATATAGATATGTGAGAAGAGTTTTATCTTATTTTATAGAAAAAGAATTTTGAAACTACGATTTTATCGTCTCCCAATCAGGAACTTCGTAAATGACAGTATAGAGGAGTGTGATGTTGTGCAGATTTCAAGGGATGATTAACTTTTTAACAATAAATATTTTATAAGGTTATCTTAGTCAAGGATAATATTAAAATAATCAAGATCCTGTTTTTTGTCCCTAATACAATCCCAAATCCCAATCATTCAATATCATATGATTGACTGGATTTTATATATATTACCGCAACATCTGACCTTTTTATATGCAACATGAAAAATACGAGGTTATTAAATAAATCACAAACTTGGCTAAAGATATGCATATATGCAGGGCTATATAGGGACGGCACAACTGATTATGGAGGAGAAGTTTCTTTCTTTCTATTAAATAGAACTTTAACTAAAGCATCGCACGGAATAAAAAACATAAATTAATTATAATTTGAATGTCAATTACTGATAAGAGAAATATTGAAAAAAATAGTATAATGAAAATTAAATTAGAAGAAATTTGAAAAGGTAGGGAAAATATTTACATATTACACATAATAACATGAAATTTTAAATTTTTATTTTATTTCGATTAATATATAATACTTTAATTTTAAATTTACACAAAAAAAATTCAAATAAAATTAACTGCATGTGTGTGTGTATTTTCAAATTTTCGTTCATACGGGAACGTACTCTAGAATCGACTCCCACCAATGTAACGAATTAAAGGACATGATCAACGTATTTGATAATATCATATTAAAAATTAATAAATCTTATTAACTTGAAAAACGTACTTTAATTAAGTATATGTCTAATGAGATATAACTAATTAATAGAAGTTCCATAAGCCAAATCTTAAGCACATACATATCTCAGAGAAATAGCTTAGCAGCAATCGAAATGGAGACAAAAATTGCGTACAAGCAGCTTGGAACTTATCCTATCCCTCTAAATCAAAGCATTCGAGGGTTTAGTTCTTATATAAGATTGGGATCGACTCGAATCGCCAGAGAATTAAAATTTTTGGAATATTTTTTCTGCTATTTATTCAGATATTAATTACTCTAAACATATACTGCACATTTTCTCAGCATAATATTCAGAAATGGTTGGATGCTACACAAGTGAAAAGGGTCCTTCTCTTCCCTTTGCTATTGAAAGAATTAGCAAAAAGGGAATAATAAATTAAGATATACAGAAGACGAAAGTAATTAAAACAATGTTATTTTGATATTTGAAGATGGAAAAAAGCTAGCAAGCTTTAATTTAATTTACCGGTCTCCAAGGAGTTTGTACATTCTGTGGATGAGATCTTCTTCTTCCTCAGACATGTTTATGAACTTCCACTCGATACTGGTCACCTCTGCAATTATTACGTGCAACTTACACAAACATTATTGGTTGACATATCAGCTAATTAAAGCCTATAAAACTGAAAAGCCTACTAGACCCAGAAAGATAATCTTCTACAAAAACTATTTTAGCCCTAAAAAAGTTGAAGGAATTGGGTGAATAATGCTGATGAAGTGTGTGTGTATGATGAAAAACAATGAGTGATCTAGGAGCGCAAAACAGGAGAAATACAAGTTAAAGCTCATCAGTTTTTACATGCAGAAATAATTATAAAGAAGACAGTGAAAAAGCGGGATCTAATAACAGAATGCTCAGATCTAAAACTTCAAGGAATAATAGTTCACGAGAGAGCTTTAGAACGAAGGAATAAGTGAAAGCTGAGTTTAAGAAAATAATAAGGAAGAAATTAACCCAGAAATTAATAGGGATTGTCAGTATGTATGTATGTATGTATGTAGAATAGAATGAATCTGACCTTCTTCATGATCGGAGGTAGTAGTCTTGAACTGCCTTCCTCGCTGTTTGTCCATGGAACTTTATTTCCAGAAATGGCTAAGTTAAGGAGGAGGAGAATTGATGATCGGAGGGCTGGCGATTTAAAGAAGCATATAAATAGAGAACTTAGAACAGGCTTTCCTCTATAGAGACTTTGGGGAAAAGTTTTGAGGGCATAGATGTACAACGGTGCATCAGGTGCTTTCCTGTTTCTTCTTTCCACGTTGGCCCTACGAAGTGCCCACTTACAAGTAAATTATAAACGGGTCCACAATATATTTCATAAGTAAATGGCTTCAAAAAAGATTCTTTACTCAAGCAAAAAAGAAAAAAAAAAAAAGAAGAAGCTTTATTTCTCGTGCACTTCCGGTATCTTAGGCCAGGCCCTATGTTATATAGGAACTCAACGGAGACAGACTAATTTGGATGTGGGTACTGTAGAGTTTCATAACAGGTTGACCCTTCCAAGGCTGCAGCTCTATACACAACCCACCAACAATCGAACTTGGCACTACTAAAAAAATACAAAAAACGACCTAAATAAGGCCCAATTAACGTCCTTTTTTAAAGGGACGTCTTGAAGGGGGAAGTCGTTTTTCTCACTTTTCGCGTCCTGAATTGTATTCAGGACGCCTCATTTAAGACGACCTAAAATTATTTTAGGTTGTCTTATGTACGATTTAAGGCGACCTAAAATTAATTTAGGTTGTCTTATGTACGATTTAAGACGACCTAAAATTAATTTAGGTTGTCTTATGTACGATTTAAGACGACCTAAAATTAATTTAGGTTGTCTTATGTACGATTTAAGACGACCTAAAAGTAATTTAGGTTGTCTTATGTACGATTTAAGACATCCTAAAATTAATTCAGGTTGTCTTATGTATGATTTAAGACATCCTAAAATTAATTCAGGTTGTCTTATGTATGATTTAAGACATCCTAAAATTAATTTAGGTTGTCTTATGTATGATTTTAGCCAAAAATCCTTATTTGGCGTCCTAAATATACATTTAGGACGCCAAATATGATTTCTTTTTTGTAACATCCCATGTTTGAAATGCGGAATTTTTTTTTTTTTTCAAACAAACAATCAGAGTGGAGCAATAGAGCGAAAGAGCATTTGGATTCTTAGCCAAAACATCAACCATTGTGTAACATTGTATAGATTACAGTAGTCCTATGGTTTAGAAAGGAACAACAGATAGAAACAGAAGCGGAAAGGAATGCGTAAAGCGATAAAGATAGAAACAGTCTCACCGCATGCCTACTCCGGTATTTGCCTCGATTCACGATCCGTGGTCCCCCGACTGAAGCTACAAGTGAGATTCAATTCAACATATTGAATCTCAGGTAACAGTTAACCTCATACCCAAACAATACAATATACAGACAACAGATATTTCTAGAGCTAATACAACAGTATATCATAAGCATACTAGAGATGCATGATCATTATGCCGACAAAACATAAGCACGGAGCAATATGTAAAGCCCCATAAGGTAAATAACAACAACAGCTTGCACTATTCACCAGTGCCACGATAATTAGTCGTGTCCTCAGCGCTAGGAAAACAAAACGACGTTATCAAAACTATAACCCGTATAACTGTCTGTATAACGGTCTACGAACATATCATTGACATATAAGTATTTAAGATGTGCAAGATTAGTGTTACAATACGCGTCCGTACCTTCGTTGGCAACGTTAGGTACTACCGTGAAACGTACTTTCTACGGAGAAACGTGCAAGAATCCTACGGCGGCACGTCGGGCAACAGTAACGGCAGCAGAATCAACGTTTCAGATATCCTATGAGAATAATAGAACTTCGACGCATTTATGATTCTTGAAAATAAAGACTAAAATAGCCCTCCCATATGATACCCAAATCATAAAAATAAAGACTACCCTAGCCTTACTAACTATTGAACTAAAGACTAAAAACTAAAGACCGAAAGACTTACCCGTTGAAGAGTTCTAGAACTTCCCGCAGCTTCTCTCTCTACTTTCTCTCCCTAGGATTTCGGCCAAAGGAAGCAATGGAATTGGTGTGAAGAAAAGTGAAGGAGGGGGTATTTATAAGAAAAGTTGTAGGATTTCTAGTCGGATCAACTTTGTGAGAATCGATCTGGACCGTCCGAGCAACTTTTTCAAAAGCTTTTTCTTCTTCTTCCTTCTTCTTGGCCGACCTGCCCTCTTGCTGAGGTGGCACCAATTGGCCAATAGGAAGTGGCCATGTGGCCCTTCTAGAAGCTTCTGGAGCCGATTTCCCCGATCGGTACCCGATTCGCGTAATTTCGGAAAAATCTCAAAATTCTGGATTTACAACTTTGAAAACATGTTCTCACTTAGTAGAAATGTCCAATTAAACCTTTATTTTGATTCCATATAGGCCTCCAACAGTCCAGTTGAAGTTTCCTCGAAAACGTGTCCGATCGCGTCCGGTTTGAACGCATTTCGAGAATACCAACTTCTTCAGAAAAATTCACTGATTCCAAATATGTCAAAATAAATTCAAACCCATTCCTAAATGTTGAGTTAGAATTTATTTTCCTCTTTTCCAAAATTATGCCTATATGCATTTTTCCCTATTTTGTTTTATTAGGAAAATGCACAAACGGCTTCGGAATTAACTTCCGGAAGAGGTCACTTAAAGGTAAAAACTCACTGATCAATATTTTACCTTGACCTTGGGATTCCTATTCCTAGATCTCTAGATAGGATCCGTTTCCTAATTTAAATATTACTATTCACATATTTTACTTTAATTAAATTATATTATTATTATATGTGCAAGTTGGCCACTTGTGTTTCTATTTCATTTTCATTTTTTTCTTTTAATTTTGACCTAATTTTCGGCTGGCCCTTATTTTATTTTAATAAATATTTATTTTTTAATTTATTTAATTATTTAATGATTTATTTATTTACTTTTTCCAAAAATTTCACAAAATTACCTAATTGGTCCATTCTTGTATTTAGGCCTAAAAATACCTAAACTCAACTATTTTTCATAAAATTTCCAATTAATTAGTAAATACATTTTTACTAATTTCAAAACAAAAACCACCAATTTTAGGGTTTCATATAATTACTTGTGAATTTCCTTCACTTATGCTTAAGTAATTAGCCCAATATTACATAATCACTTAATTATCATAACTTGATAATTTTCTTAATTACAATGTCTCATTATCTTCATACTCTTGTATTAACATTAGTATTTTCATACCTCTAACATTATTCCATAATTACAAGGGTATTTTGGTCTTTTTACTACTTTTTGAACACTCTTATACAATTTTCCCAAGTTCATATTTTATTAAATTACCATAATTATGGATAATATACTCTCCTAATTCACTTGGTCATTTTACTGCCTTTTGGTATTTTTCCCATAATTTCCTAAGTTGATTACCCTTTCAGGGGCATTTTGGTCATTTTGGCTCTTTGGCCCTTAAATTCCCTAATTTCTTGTAGAAATTCTACCTAGAAAATATGCTATAATTATACAAGACTGGAGATTGAATTTTCACTTATCAGAATTATCCAACTTTTATTTATAATATGCCAGATAAATATCCGGGTATTACATTTTTTTTTTTGGAATTACCTGCTATATATTTTTTCACTGCGATAAGAAATGTTCTAGTTAAGGGTAAATGGTTCATCACACTATCAAAGTTATAAAGAATCAGCAATCAAGTTATGAAATTACCCAATTCATAAAGAAAAAAGGGTTAGTACTTGCTGCAAAAGTAAATCAAAAAAAAAAAAAATTTAAGGGAAAGGGAAGAACAGATCGGACCTGAAATTGAAAATGGCACCAATAGTGAAGCCTGAGATCATCATCCTTTCAAACTCCGGTGCCGTCATCTCCTCGCCGCTGTCTCCTCGGCCAGCAAGATCGAAGAGTGTTGAAGGAGTAAGAATAGATCGAAAGAGAAGATGTGGGGTGCAGAGGAGAGAAGGGGAAGGCGTATGTGCAGATCAAATGAGAAGAGAAAGGGATAAATGAAATTAAATGAGGGATGATGTGTAGAGGAAAGAAGGGATAAATGAAATTAAATAAGGGATGAGAAGAAGTCAAGGGCGAGGGAGAGCGATGGTGATGATGCGTGCGAGAGAGAGAGAGAGAGAGAGATGGACGATTAACTAATGAGAAATGTGAGAGGATATTAATAAAGGAGCAGGGAACAAAAAAGACTTATTTTGGCGACCTGAAATACTTTTAGGTCGCCAAAAAAAATTTCTGGCGCCAAAAAATTTCCCAAATTTTCGAAATTGCGCCAAAAATACTGATTTTGGCGACCTGAAATACTTTTAGGTCGCCAAAAATATTGCTTTTGGCGACCTGATATACTTTTAGGTCGCCAAAAAAAAAATTTCTAGCGCCAAAAAATTTCCCAAATTTTTGAAATTGCGCCAAAAATAATGATTTTGGCGACCTGAAATACTTTTAGGTTGCCAAAAATATTGCTTTTGGCGACCTGATATACTTTTAGGTCGCCAAAAAAAATTTCTGGCGCCAAAAAATTTCCCAAATTTTCGAAATTGCGCCAAAAATACTGATTTTGGCGACCTGAAATACTTTGAGGTTGCCAAAAATATTGCTTTTGGCGACCTGATATACTTTTAGGTCGCCAAAAAAAAAAATTCTAGCGCCAAAATATTTCCCAAATTTTCAAAATTGCGCCAAAAATGTTGATTTTGGCGTCCTGAAATACTTTTAGGTCGCCAAAAATTTTCCACGCGCCAAAAAATATCCTAAATTGCGCCAAATATTACATTTTAGACGTCCTAAAAAAAATTTAGGTAGTAAAAAAAAACTTTAGGAGTCCTAAATTAATATTTGGGTTGTCTAAAGTCTCCAAAAAAATCCTAAATGCCAAATATTATATTTTAGGCGTCCTAAATTAATATTTAGGTTGTCTAAAAATATTTTAGGCGTCCTAAATTAATATTTAGGTTGTCTAAAGTCTCAAAATCAAGTAAATAATTACGACAATGCCACCGCCTTCACTTTTTACTTCCTTTTTTTAAAATAAGGACGTCTTTTAGGGTAGTAATATCCATATTTTGTAGTAGTGTGGGACGTTGTTTGAGGAACCTAGTGAAAAGACAATTTCTCAAAAAACACAGTTTTATTAAACCTGATTAACAAGTACTCCCTCCGGTCCTAATTATAGGAGCAATTTAACCAATTTTGGAGGGATTAAGGAGAGGAGTTAAATTAATTAATTTTACTCATTTTCCTAAAATGCCATTATATAAATTTAAAATGACATAAGTAAGAGTGAATTACAACCCCACCACATACTCTCCGACCAATTTTCCTTTTCACACGCTTTCTAATTGAAATAATGGTCTTCCTATATAAACATACATGTGTGTATATATGTATACATATAGATCTATCTACACACGCGCGCGCGCGCACACACAAAGATATATATATGTTTTATATGTGTGTGTGCGGGTGGGTGTGTGTGTACACACACACAAACACAGATATACATATATATGTACACACATATATACACACACATATATAAATGCTTCTAATAATAGTATAGATAGGGGTATTATAGGAAAAAATTGACAAAAGTTAAAACTTGCTCCTATAATTAGGACCAAAACTAACTCCAAAATTTGCTCCTATAATTAGGACCGGAGGGAGTAATAATGAAAAAAACTTTTTTTTTTCAAGAACACACATATTGGGGTCCAGGGCACAAATTCCACCCAAAAGCCCTCTACAAAAAATTCATCACCGTAGGCATAATTAACAAACAGAATTAAAGCATAATCCACGAGTTTTACAATACTAAACCCCACAACAAATGATCTACACAAAACCACTACTAAAAATCAATACAAATATAGTATTTCAAAGCCATGAAGGCCCTTGGATGACAATATCAATATTAATACAACATCACTACTAAAAGAGGCCTACAAAGCTTACGACTCTTATGTCTCTGGCTGCTTCTCTTGGTCTCCAGCAAAATTAGAGATCTCGCCTGAAAAATATTAACAATGATGGGGTGAGACGTAAAGTCTCAGTAACTAAAATCAATTTACAAAGTATGCAGGAAAAAACTGTAAGTTTGAGAAGTAGATTTAACTAACATAATAATAATATTCTCAATAATTAAATATTACATAATACTTTCAACGATTAGAATTATTCCCACTCATCCATCATGCTCCTTCTTATGTCTTCTGGACGTGGTATAACCTATTAGTGCTAGTATACTCGGCCAAAAGTTAGCTAGTCACTTCAAGAGTACTGTCTCTTCCCCTACCACCATCGATATACTGTAACAGGGAGGTGTTCACCCAAAACACTCAACTAAAATCCAGATCAGGAATGAGAGAGTTGATGGGCACAATTTCTCCATATCTCATCACTACTACAAAGTAGGGATTTAAGGCTGTGAACACAAAATACGAATTTCATTTAAAAAAACTATAGATGTCTATTTTTCAGAAAACAAACAGACATTTATTTTAAAACTTTTCAACGACACTCACATACACTACCCCTGAAAACAGTCGTCTTATGATCATGAAAATAGACATTAAAAGTGCTTTCTGTTGTAGTGTCTCTTCCATACAAACCAACATATCCCATAACAGAAAAACAATATGTCACTGTAATTTTAAAAAACATCTTACAAAATTATTATTCCATATACAACATCCCATCGCAAAACAACATAACTATCACAACAGAAACAATTTTAATAATAATCTCACTTATATATACAAGTTGGAAAATACATTCCTTCACTGAACTAAGTCATATTCAAACATACACATAAATTTTCAAACCATATACAAGTAGTATGGATGAAAGTAAGATTTAAAAAACACTTTACAATCTAAAGCAAGCATATATAGAATAAATTAACCCGGTTACCTCAACTCCAAGCTCAACCTTAACACTTGAGGGGAAAAACATGAGTGATCATTAGTTACAAGCAAGAAAGCTTTACATTATCAATGTAGATGCCAATCAACCACAAGCAACAATAAAATAAATAAGTTATATAAATCAACTCCCAAAAACCCAATTTCCTCTACGACCATTATCCTCAACAATCTAAGGTCATAGATCACTTCTCCTAAGCCCAAATTGCTCATTAAAATCTTTAGATAACCCTATACCATATTCTCACATCAATCACTCAATTTTATAAATTAAAGTTTCACTCCAACACACATGTAGTCATAAAATCATCAATATCAACATCCTAGAGCAATCAAACCTCTTTTCTAACTTATATGAGCAAAACCTAATTATTAAACAACTCTTCAAACCTCCACATAATCACAATCATAACTTATAATTAATATAACTCAAAATCCACAAAACTAAACCAATTAAAATTTTAATAATACCTCCATAATAAATTATTTAAACCACATTTAATCGATAGAAACATCTTATGGGACATAAATACTAAAATTTTTAAATAGAAAATTAATTTTAAAGTCCTAGCTACAACAACCAACTAACAAATCTAAACCAATTAAAATTAACTATTAATCATCCTCTCTCTCTCTCTCTCTCTATCTATCTATCTATCTATCTATCTATCTATCTATCTATCTATCTATATATAGTGTCAAAACTCTCAAAATCCTAACACAATTTTTTTCACTAATCAGCACAATATTACCCTCATTAGAAAGACAAAATATGAGAAATAACTTTCATGAAGAAAATTTGTGAGTAGAAATGGTTTTGGTTACCTAAATGATCCCAAACTTTTGAGCCCTGGACCGGAAAATCGAAGAACACTGCCGCTGAAGATTCGAACGCTCTCCCTCCAGTTATGAAATGAACCCACTGATTAATTGGTGGGGTATTCCCTTTCTTGACTAGCCTCGTGCCCCTTTAGTTTTTTTTTTTCCCTCTTCTTTTTTTTAATTTTGGATAAAGGAACAAAAATATACATGTGTTTTATCTCTGGGAGCGCCCAGCACCATATGCTTTTTTTGGGAGCAAAAATACACACGTGGTTGCCATTTTGAAGCAAAAGTCACATCCCACCATTATGTTATTGTTCACCGTGATGAATGAGAAAGAGCTGAAAACAAAGACGGTGAACAGTAACATAACGGTGAGATGTGACTTTTGCTCCAAAATGGTAATCACGTGTGTATTTTTGCTCAAAAAAAAAACATATGGTGCTGGGCATTCCCGAGGGTAAATCACATGTGTATTTTTGCTCCTTTACCCTTTAATTATTTTATTTTATTTTCTTGATTATAATTAAATCTTAAAAGTAAAAATTAGGATGTTACACTTAATACCTCATCCCGCTAGATCAAATGGACATTGGAAAAATCAAAAAGTTCTTTACCTAATAGTATATGTTACTTGATGAGTAATTAATAGTACTTATTTATCAATTTTATCCTTGTTATTAAAGTTAAGACGTGGTTTTTTATATATTTTTCCCTTGAATCAAAACATTATAAATAGAGATAACAATATTTTTAAAAAAAAAAATTATTACAGAGGTAATGAACTAATCACTATTTCTTGATTGTGGCCAGCTGATTGAAAGTTATTTATATATGGGTTGGGGGTTAAGGTTTATTTTTGCTCCGGAAGTTTTTTTTGAAGCAATGTTACCTGTAAAGTTTTCAAATCGTAGCAATTTAGTTCCGATTTCAAATTGTAGAAATGAAGACAGGAGACATGTAAAAAGGAAATAAAGAATAAAAAGACAACAAAAAGGTGAGTATTTTTGTTTTATTGATCAACCGCATAATGATTTTTTTTTTTTTTGCTCAACCGCATAATGATGGTGCTTACCCCCAAAAAAAACCCTCCACCGAAGCTTTTAATAATATTGCAGATCTTGGTGCTGTTTCGTTTCTCAATAACAAATTTTAAATATCCTGTTATATGAAGACATGGATATGCTACTACTAATTAAACACGTGATTGCTTTAAATATGTAATTAATATAATGACAAAGGGTAACAAAAAACAACTAGCAGTCAAATCTAGATGTGCGTTTGACCACTGAATTCTAAGGTGTGACTCCCAATGAAACTTGATTCATTCAATGATAGAGCTATTAAGTAGAGAGGAAGTATGGAGAGACGTTAGTGGAAACATTCCCGGCTCTCCCCAAAATATATGTTTGTATGGAGAGAAAAGTGAAGAAAAAAAAAGGGAATACTAGAAAGAAAAACTTAAAAAAAAAATAGTAAAAAAATTATATTATTTTTGGGAATTTTCTGTCGTACGATTCTTTCATCCTAATTTTCTCCCCCATTCAAATGTAGTCTTAAGCTTCGACCTGGAAATCTACCTGTAATAAGATCCCATCTGAGAAAAACATGTTTAGAAGTGTACATATATGGGTTAGAGATAGAGTCAAAGTGATGTTTTCAATGCCGATTTATTAAAACAATGATAATGTTTGCTTTAAAATATCAATAGGTACATATATATAAAAAGGGAGGTACAATTAAAAGGAGGATTTTCTTCTGACATGTTTGTTTATGAACTCCTACTCTATGCTGGTCACTTCTGCATTTACACAGATACAAGTTAAAACTATAAGTGAGCATGAACCAAAAAGCCAAGGTAATAATAATCTTAATCACAACCTTTAAAAGCTTATATTGATACATTACAAACAATTTTATCATAATATAGCAATCCAATTAATATAATATAGCAGTACTCATGAGTGTTGAAAAAATATAAGGACCAAGTCAGCTAGCATGCATGCTCAAATTTCTCAGATGCGGAAACTTTAATCAAACAGTTTAATTATGTTGTTTAGATTGGACTTATTAGGTTATGTACTGTCAACAGTTGATAAGAGGCCATAAAATTCCAATATAATCTTCTCCTTTAACCTCCTATTACCGAATCTGAGAAACACCTTTACATATACCTATTAGATATTTTGAGACAAACTGCCAATCCCAAAAATATAGAAGAAGTTTTTTAATTGATTTTGGTTTACATGTTAAAAACAGTTATTTAGTTATATATTTATCTATTTTAATCACGAAAAACTATATATACCATTGCGTTAAGGATAGTACGCCGATGCATATTCTTCTTTCTTCGTGATTTTTGTTTTAATATCTTCAGTCACGTCTACTATAACTATTCTAACCAATGACCAAATAAAAGTATAAAAAAATCCAATTTTTAGTAGCAGGAGTAAAATTATGGCCATGAACCAAGGAAGAGAGATATGCTGTAAGAGTCTATATATTCAAAGGAGGGCAGAGACCAGCATCTACCAAACAACAACTAGATTGAGATAGAACATTATAACAATAGACTCCAAAGAAAGAAAAAACATTTAATGCCTCTAATAAAAAAAGCATTTAGGTGCCCACATTTATTGTCTAATGATGCTTCAAACAGAATTGTCTCCAATAGAATAGAATGATACTATTTCAAAAAAAATAAGTATTTACAAAACCAACTAGGTCTAGTCCCTCATAACTTGGCAAACCAATGTTTCAATCCTCGCAAAGAGAGTGTAACACCCCTAATTTCATACTATAAATAATGTGCATTAATAAGCAATATATAAGAATATCATCAGAGTGGAATGGTAGAGTGTATATGTTGGGTTGAGCGGATGAGTAGCTGATACGTGGCTACAAATTCAAACTTATCGTGGCGTATTTGGTTGGGTATAATAATGGCACAATTATTTGAGTATTCAAATACTATAGAATTAGCAGTATAAATACAGTCCAAAATAAAAACTCCTTCCAAGCCTTCACGCGTGCTGCTTACCCTTTATACCGGCTCTCAATCCTCCACATCCTAAAGCTAGGGTTAAGTATGGATTCAATCGGATTGAATCTCAGGTAACAGTTAACCTCTATATATAGCAGATATAAATAATATATGACAGATATTCATGACATTCAGCATCAACAATACATATATAGCACACAATAGATGTAATGTTACCAACAACAACAGTACATAGCACACAATAAATGTAATGTCAACAACGTTTGCACTCACCAGTGCCACGAATCCACGTGTCTTCAGTGTTAAGAAAACTTAACCAGTGACATTATCATGACTACAAGCCACGACTAGCTGAATGTAAACAAACAGGTGACCTAAGATCGAGTCTTAACCACGGTACATGACCAAAAACCTAGTCTTGTCCATGACTCCATGAATCATTCAATCCTATACAGACATACAAGATATAGAAGATTATAGTTACAGTACGCATCCATACCTTTCTTCATGTAACTAGCGGTACGATTTCCTTTTGGTACCGATTCCCGACTTTCCCGGATATCCTATATTATTATCACTGCATTATGATATTATAATAAATACCATATGACTTAGAATGATATCCTAAGATATATTTTCTCCACTAATGACCTTTTTACCCTTGGTGGATTTTGTTACTCCAAATTTTACCATTTTATTTCCTTAAAAACGAATGTCGAGCATTTTGCCCACATTTTTTCAATAACTTTGAAAAATCATAATTAATTGTAAAAAAATCAAAACAATGTGCTTCCAAAGCCAAAATTACCCTTGACATGTATATTTCCATGGAAAAATACACTCAGAAACTCGACATGCCTGAATCATTCTCAGTTTTAAAGTTTCTCTTTACGATTCTAGTTCCCAATTCTGAAACATGGGCTAACTTGGAAAATTAAAATATCTGTACAAAACTCTAAAAATGATGTATTTTACATAGTTAGAAATCCCCTTATGTCTATTATTCCTCTGCAAAAATTCAGGAGTTTTAAAGCTCATTTTGTACATAAAATAACGCTCTAAATCTGACTAACTCCAACAAACCAACATCTAGAAATTTTCACAACTTTTACTATCTTGCTCCATTGATTTCAAAAATTATTTCCCAATATAGTTTTACCGCATTTTGCGTTTTAAATGCAATGGAAGACTTAAAAACATGTAAAGGAATTTACTCTGCAATTTTCTAGATCAAACTACACTTTTATTAGAAACTAAAAAGATAAAGACCAAGAATATTACCTTTGATTCTTGCTCCACCTTCCTCTTACTCAAGCTTTCTCTCTTCTCACTCACTAAATCAGATGTTTTAGCTTGTGTTGGTGTGAAGAATGAAGAGGGGTTCAAGGTCTATTTATAGAGAAAAATTCTAAGCTTGTGTGAAACCTATCACACACAATCAATTTGCTCTCCTTTCCTTTCATCCATTGGGTCAAAAACACTTTATGAAATTCAATCCTCTCCCTTCATTAGAGCTGGCTGACATCCACACTTCCCCTAGCCTTTGGATGAGTTTTATATGTGGCAATGATCCAATGGTTAAGTGTTTTCATTGGTTAATTTAATTTCCTAAGGATTAAGACTTAATTACAAGGTTAAATGACAACCATTGGATCTTAATACATGTGTCAAAATATCATGGTTGGCTAGTTGTGTTTGTTGACTTTTCAAAGCTGATTAATAAAGCTTAATTAACATCTTAATTAAATGCTCATATGCTTTTTAATTACACTTGTCATTGGTTAATTTAATTACATGAAGTTTTAGGCTTAACACTTTAGATAATATCCTAAAAACACTTGGCCCTGATTGCTTGCTCCAACATGGCCAGTGAAAATCTGGACCTTTGGGGCTGATTCATTAGGTCAATTTTCATGTTAAACAAAAACTTAAATGTCCTTTTATTTACATGTATCATTATATAATTGGTTTGTTTCTTAATTAATGTCATTATTACTTTATTATTCAAGCTTAATTCTTCCTCTTAGACCCCTAAATTTTCGAAAATAAAAGCCCTCTTTCGATGTTTTTAAATTTGTCTCTAATTAATTTGAAGAATTATGCAATTAATGCAAGCTAATTTACCCATTAGTTGGGAAAATTAAAATAAAGGACCAAGAGAAAATTATATTTATTATAAATGACCATAAAAATTGTAATTATTTAGAAGGACCAAACATCATAATATAAGTTTAAAATTACTAAAATGCCCCTAATCAATTCTCATATATTATCTCTTGTATTCAAAATTAAAAAAAACAACTAAAATTAAAACTAAAACTGTCCATCATGATATGATTATATCTTTTTTCCCAATATATTATTTAATTAAAAAAATTTAAACTCGTATTTTTCTTAATTTTTATTTTTCACCAATTTATATTATCAAGTTGTTCGACTTATATTATCAACATTGATGTCAATTAAGTTCTTTTTATAAAAATATAAAATAAAATTATTTCATATTTTTCAAGATATAATAGGTTAATTAGATTTTTTGATTTTATTAACATTATATGAATTTTTTAACCCACATAAATTTCTCCTAAAACAAAAATAATTCATACAAATTTTCTTGGTTTAACATATATAATAAATTATAAAAGACCTTGACTTTTATTAAAACTATATTATTCCATTTTTAATTAAAATTTTTGTTAATTTTTAAAAATTGAAGAATGCGTAAATTTTTTTTCATAGATATATATTTAAGTTGTGAAAATTGAGAAATCCATTGTTTGATTTAATGAAACTTAAAATTTTGTATTATTTTTAAAAATAAAATGGGGAAGAGAATGTAAGAGGTAATGCAGAAGATTTTGTTATGGGCATTTTAGTACTTTTAATTTTATATTTTTATATTTGGTCCTTCTAAATAATTACAATTTTTATGGTCCTTCTCCATAAATATCTTTTTCTTTAGGTCCTTCATTCTAATTTTCCCTTAGTTTTTGCTAATCTCTTTTAATTTACTTAAATGTTTTCATATCATCACTTTCTTGCCTCTTTTGGTTATAAAATAACTATTATTTTATATGTCAATTATGTCACATATTATAGCTTTAAGTATAGTCTCATAATTAGCCTTTTGTTAATTTAATTCAAAGTGAAATTTGCCTAAAATTATAATAAATAGATTATAATAACTTAAGACACATATTCACCTTCATTTTATGCTAATTATTCATCAAAATAAAATATTTATGATGAATAAGAATTTTAAGGTATTACAGAGAGGCCGCTTGGGGCCTACATACATTTAGTGTATGATAATACTTTAAACATGATTGCTTTCAATTAGAAGATACATGTATTTTAAAAAGAAAATATTTACAAAGTAAAGTTATCAATCGGTAAAGTGATCGTCATTATATATATATATATGGGTAAATGATTTCTCCAGTCGCTGGAGATAAGTTATCTCCAGTGACTTCTAAAACTACGTCATTTTGAATTAATAAAGGGTATTTCCGTAATTTTTCACCCTTCATTAATTCACCTAAAAATACGGAAACACCCTTTATTAATCTAAAACGATGTAGTTTTAGGGGTCACTAGAGATAACTTATCTCCAATGACTAGAGAAATACTTTTCCCTCCCTCCCTCTCTATATCTATATCTATATCTATATATATAAAGATAACTCTATCTCCGATGACCCCAAAACTACGTCGTTTTGAATTAATGAATGGTGTGTTAGTAATTTTAGGTGAATTAATGAAGGGTGTTTCGGTAAAATTTATATGATTGAAAAATAAACAAAATTACAGAAATACCCTTCATTAAATCCAAAACGACGTAGTTTTGGGGTCATTGGAGATAACTCTATCTCCGGTGACTGGAGAAATCCTTTACCCATATATATATATATATAAAAGCTAGTACGTAGCTATTTTACATAATATTTTGCCTCATATTATTAAGAAGTATTAGTGGCTTAATGTTCATATAAAATTTTGGGAATCAAAAGGGGGTGAGATCGAATTTCACATTGACCAACCATTACCCAAAAATTCTCCAATCATCGGCATTGGAGTTATGGTAAATCGAGTTTAATTTTTTAACACGAGGGAAGTTAAGTCGTTCCAAAAAAAAAAAAAATAATAATTTAATTCCAAATAGTTTCTAGAAACTTCATAATAATGAATACATTTTGTGGTTATCATATTTGGGTCGTCATTACATGTTTAATTCCCTATTTCTTTTCCATGAACTTAATATAATGAAATTAAAGGCAGCCGTATGCCTGAGCGGATTGTTCATAAATTGTAATGAGTAGAGAAAAGGATAACCATAGTTAATTTTTACTTTCACAAATCTGGACATGAAAATTACAGTGTAAAAATTGAGATTCTAATTTTGAAAAATGGGTAGGATTCCCCCCAGAAAAATAGGGATTACTATCTTCAATATATTGAAAAACTCATGCATGTAAATTAAGGTCATTTGGTAAAAAAAGAAAAAGGTCATTCCTTTCAAATAATGTCATGATCTTGAATTTAATCTAGGGAAAATCCATTTCAGGGCCTTTTTAGGACTGACAATCCTAAAAAAGACCTCAAGATTCTGACAATCCTAAAAAAGGTCCTAGGACCTTTTCTGGGATTTTCAGAATTTTGGCGAGTTGTCAACGGGGCTAATATAGTTGTTAACGGGTAGGTTTTAACAACTAAATTAGCATCGTTAACAACACTTTGTTAACAACTATATCAGCCCCGTTGACAACTCACCAGAGATTTTGAAAATTCCCAAAAAGGCCCTGAAGCCTTTTTGGGATTATCAGAATCTTGGGGCGTCTTTTTTGGGATTATCAGCCTTAAAAGGGCCCTGAAAATGATTTTCCCTTTAATATATATCATGTACTCTCATCAAAGAGCCGGCCGCTTCTCCCCACTTAGGAGTATAATATATAATAGAGAGACAGACTTAATTTTCAAAAATATGTATACGATAATTAGCAAGCCAAATAGCAAATGCTCAGAGCATGTGCTCTGTTAAATCCACAATGATGATTTCACCATAAAAAATAACAATAATGAAATTAAAGGGACAGAAAAAGAGACAATCATAAGAGATCAAGAGATAGTGAAATGATGACTTTTGGATTTATTTTATTTAATATCTGCCAAGTTTTTCTCTTCTGCTCGCAAACACTAGCGCATGCTTCATAATCCAAAATCTCTCAATTTCTTCAGCTTTTCGACCTGGGATTCTACCAGCTATCAGACCCCATCTGCGAACAAAAACATAGTCACTCCCAAAAATAAAATAAAATAAAATAAAAAGGAAAGACTATATATAAAAGGCGATATCTATCTTTATCAACCTTTGATGGTGCTTCATAAATTATTGTATAGGAGAGTGTGTGTATAGTGCAGATGTCGAGGGAGAATTACTTTTTAATAATAATAAATCTATAAATTATCAAAAAATAAAAAATAAATCTATAATCTTATCTTAGTACTATATTAAAATATAATAATCAAGATCCTGTTTTTCTGTCTCGAATATAATCTAAATCATTCAATGTCATATAATTGACTGAATTATATATAACACCTGACCTTTACACGTAAGTGTGGAAAAGGCCAGGTTATTAAATAAATCACAGAGTTGGCTAAAGATATGCATATATATGTAGAACTATATGTGAATGGCAATTTACATATAGATATATATAATACTTTAAATATATGTAGAACTATATGTGGATGGCAATTTACACCTGAACTATATGTTGATTTCAATTTACACACACACCCAGATATATATAATACTTTAAATTTTTAATTTACATAAAAAATTCGAATAAAATTAACTGCAGTATGGATATATATATATATATATATATATATATATATATATATATATATATATATATATATATATATATATATATATATATTCAAATTTTTGTTCAGTACGGGAGCATATATACTCTAGAATAAACTCCCATAAAGAATGTAACGAAAGGACTTTATCAATGGATTTCACTCTGCCATATTAAAAACTAATAAATTTTATTTACTTGAAAATATGAACTTTAATTAAGTATATGTCTAGATATAACTAATGAATAGAAGTTCCATAAATTAACAAAATCTTAAGCACATACATATATATCTCAGTAAAAGCTACCCAGAAATAGAAAATGGAGACGAAAATTGAGTACAAGCAGCTTAGAGCTTACTATCCCTCTAAATCAAAGCAATCAAGGTCTTATATAAGATTGAGATCGACTTTATTCGCCAGAGAGAATTAAAATTTTTGGAATATTTTCTGATATTTATGCAGATATTAGTTAATCTACAGTTCTACACGTATATGGTTGGATCCTACACGAGTGAAAATGGTCCTTCTCTCTTAATTCCCTTGCTGTTATTGAAAGAACAAACAAAGGGGACTATATATATAAATAGAAGACGAAACTAAAACTATAGGCATGTTATTTTGATATTAAAGATGGAAGATAAAGATAGCTTTAATTTAATTTACCTGTCTCCAACGAGTTTGTACATTCTGTGGATAAGATCTTCTTCCTCCTCTGACATGTTTATGAACTTCCACTCGATACTGCTCACCTCTGCAATTGTTACATTCAACATATATACGCATAGTTTAACATATAAGCTGATAGCTAATTAAAGCCTATAAAACTGAAAAGCCTGCTATACATACCCAGAAAGATAATCTTGTTCAAAAACTATATTTGCCCTAAAAAGTTGAAGGAATTGGGTAAAAGTTGATGAAGTATACATATATGATGAAAAACAGTGAGAGATCTGGGACCACAAAACAGTAGAAAACGAACAAGTGAAAGCTCATCAGTTTACAGAAATAAAGGAGACCGTGAAATAACGGGAATTAATAACAGGACGCTCAGATCTGAAATTTAATTTAAGGAAATAGTTCACGAGAGCTTTAGAATAATAAAGGAGATTAATGGTGTGATTAGTAGAATACGTGAAAGCTGAGTTTCAGAAACCCAGAAATTAATAGGCTTGTCAATATATATATATATATATAGAGAGAGAGAGAGAGAGAGAGAATGAATCTGACCTTCATCAAAGTCAGTGGTAGCAGTCTTGAACTGCCTTCTTCTTCGCTGTTTGTCCATGGAAGCTAAGCTAATAATTAAGAGAACACAATTTGATGATAGGAGGGAAAGAAGCAAAAATAAATAGAAGGAAGCAGATTCTTAGGCACAGGCTTTTCTCTACAGAGAGCCCTTAGGGAAAAGTCTTGAGGGCATAGATATATATAGATAAAAAACGGTGCATCAGATGCTTTCCTGTTTCTTCTTTCCACTTGGTAGAAACCCAACCGTTGATTTCATCCGCGGCTCTGGTTGCATCACCTTGGCCCTAGGAAGTGCCCTCTTACAAGTCATTATAAACGGGTCCACATAAGTCAATTGAAAGGAGATTCTTTTACATGGATTAATAGCTTTTATAATTTACAAACTAAACATATGAAAGTAGTTTTATCTCGGCGGATAGTAAAAGGTTTATGAAACCACGGTTTCAAAAGTTATCAAACACTCACCTCATAATATAACTCACCTGATAAGTAATTAATATTTAATTATCAATTTTACTTCGATAATTGATATTTAAATGCGATTCTTTATATATATTTTTCTTTTATAAAAACCTTATAAATAGAAGTAAAACTAATTTTTATAATAAAAAAATTATAAAAGAACCCATATTTCTTAATTATGATTATGAGATAACAATTGAAAATGATTTATATTATAGCTTGGATGGAATGTATCATATGTTAATGTTCAAGTTACTTTTCTTATAACTTTCCAACAGCCATGTGCATGATTTTATATTTACAATGTTAGGCATAGTGGCGGAGTCACACTTGCGCCATTGTTCGCACGTGCAGACACAAAATAAGTGATGATGCTACACGGTGATAAGGATTCGATGGTGTGGTCTCTCCTCTTCCTCCTTGTTTGAAAATCGCATCCACCAAGTTCTAAAGGTTCGCTGCGGTAGCTCTTGATCTAGGATGTTGAAGGTCACTAGCGATGATAGATGAAGGGACGTCATGGCAACTGAGAGGAACGGAGGTGGAGCGAGCCAGAGAGAGTGAAGGTGAGAGCGATGGAGTGAAGATCTATCGATGTTCTCGGCGGCGTTGTGGTTCTCCTGAAAGTCGAGCTAATTCTGAGGTCTGAAAATCAAACCTAAGTTGACCAGGGACTAAACGGAAACATATAAAAGTTTATGGAGGGACTAAAAGGAATCTTTAAAGTGTTTTGGGGCTAAACTGTAATGTAATACCCTAAAATCTGACTTAGGGTAATAATCATAAAATGAGTAAATAATACCTATTAAAAATAGGTGAATATGAGGTATCAAATATTAAGTTATGAAGATATTATTTTCTGAGGAAAATGCTATGGAAATTAGGGAAAAATTAATAAATGTGTCAGAAATGACCAAAATGCCCTTATGGAGCATAAAGTGACTTAAGGAAATTATGAAAAATCCTAAAAGGCAGTGAAATAATTATTTGAATTAAGAGAGTATATTATCTCTAATTTTGGTAATTTAATAAATTACAAATTTGGAGAAATTGAAGGAGAATACTCAAAAAGTATTGAAAAGACCATAATGCCCCCGTAAATTCTAAAATAATGCAAGAGACATGAAATTCTAATGTTAATGCAAAAGTTTGAAGATAAAGAGTTATCTTAATTAAGAAAATTGTCCACAATTGATAAGAAGGTAATTAAGTAATTATTGGCTAATTACTTAAGCTTAAGCAAATGAAATTCAAGGATAATTATGTAAAGCTCCATAATTAGTGGTAAATGGCTAAAAATTAGCATAAATGTATTTGCTAATTAATTGGAAATTTTTGAGAAAAATAATTGAGATTAAGTATTTTTGGGTCTAAAAACAAGTTTGAACCAATAGGAAAAAGTTATGAAAAATTTTGTAAAAATAATTATTTAATTATATAATAATAATTAAATAATTAATTAAAAAATAAAATAAAATATATGTATGTATATTATATATGGCTGCCGACATCCATGGAGGAAGAAAAAGAAAATAAAAATAAAAATGACATAGGTAGTATAAAATCAATAAACTCTATTAAAATAATAATTAAAGTGAATAGTAAAAATACCTTTAGGAAACGGATCCTATCTAGAGAATCAGGGATAGGATTTCTAAAGTCAAGATATATTAATGATCAGTGGATTTTTATCTTGAAGTGGTCTTTTCCGGAAGTTAATTCCGAGATCGGTAGAAGAAGTTAGTAATAAGACGAAATAGGGAAAATCTGATAAAAAGGCATATAGTCATAAAATTAGGATTTGAACAAAATAAATTATAACTCAACATTTGGAGATGAGTTTATGATTATCTGGACATATTTGGAATCAGTGAATTTTTGTCCAGAAGTTGATAGTTCCGGAATTCAATTCCGTAACCGTGCACGCTTTTCGAGGAACTTCAGACTGACTGTTGGAACCCTATATGGAATCAAAATTTAGGTTAACTTGGACATTTCTAATAAGTGAGAAAATGTCTTCAAAGTTGTAAATCCATAATTTTAGGATTTTCCGAGATTATGCGATTCGGACACCGATCGGGGAAATTCTATCGATACGGGCAAAAATCAAATTGGAAAATTCTCTTTATGTCCCCAAATTCTCCTATAAATACCCCACCCCATCCCTTTGGTTTTTCACACCATTTCCTCTTGAGATTTTCGAAATCTAGAGAGAGGAGCTCTGGAGGAAAAAGCAGCGAAGCTCTGGGTAAGTTTTTCGGTACTTAAGCTTTCGTAGTTCTTTCGGTAGCTAGGGTAGAAATGCTATGTTAGTCTTTAATCTTCCAAGTATGATTAGATATCATATGTTAGGGGTATTTTAGTCATTATTTCGAAAATCTTGGTAGGGTCGAAGTTCTGGCAAAATTTTGGAAGATTAGAGTTAAAATAGCGAAGCTCTGGCGAAATTCTGCCGATAGGGGCATCAGGGGCAAAATGGTAATTTTTACCTAAAATACCTGTTATGATGTAAATCATTAATTAATATGATTTATATTTCGAAAATGATATTGGAGTAGGAGTTATGTTGAAATTTTGGAAAAATCGGAGTCAAAGTAACGAAGTGCTGGTGAATTTCCGCCAATTAGGGGGTCAGGGGTAAAATAGTCATTTTTGACTAAAATGTGTCAAAAGTTAATAAATGTGATATTATCCTTATAGGATATCTGTGAGCACGTACTGCATTGTCATGCTTATTTGTCAATTTTCCGTTTTCCGTCAGAAATACCGACGACCGTCAACAAAGGTACGTTCGCGTACTGTAACACTAACTCTGATGGATATAGTATGCGTGTATGCGATGTGTATATGATATGTTTGTGATGTGTGAATAATGTATATATATGTGGGGTGTTGTTGGGATGCATATTATGTTAGAAGATAACTGTATGCATGCTGGGAGCGATATAGTTGTAAGGCTGGGAGCGATACATCTGTAGTGCTGGGAGCGATACATCTGTAATGCTGGGAGCGATATATCTGCATGCTGGGAGCGATACATGTGCATTGGTTGGGTGTGTGATATATATATGTTGTGAATGTTGTCCTGTAACCCATATGTGTGTCTGTATACATGAGGTTAACCGTTACCTGAGATCCGGTGCGGATCTCAGCTCTTAACATAACATCAGGCTCCGGAGGACTGAGGACCAAGGAGAGAGGCAAGCAGCCCGAGTAGAAGACCCGGCTGAAGACTTCCTTTTGTTGTTCCAGCGGAAGCCTTCCTTTCTGTTATTATATACTTTTGAAACACACGGTTATTGTACCGTTGTTGTATCCAGCCAGACTTACGGCATTTTATATATATATATATATATCAGTTACTCTTCCGCTCAAATGCTCTACTCTGATGAAAAAAAAAAATTATACTGCTTTTGGAAAACGGGATGTTACATGTAATTTTTTGATAATTTTGCCTTTTTAGTCCTAATTTAATGTATTTCTCTTAATCTCAATTAATCACAAAAAGGCATTTTAAGCTCAATAACTATGCCAAAACCCCTAATTAAAGTATGAAAAGATTGAATAAAAATAGGGATTTGTCATCTTTATTATAAGACGTCAACTAATAAGTGTTCTTGGTCCATATTGTTGTACGTCCAAAACAAGGAAAGAAAGAAAAAAAAAGTTTGGAGTGTTCACTTTATGTGTGAAAGCCATGTTTTTTTTTTGTGGGCTACATTCTTATTTGGTCTTTATTGATTCTTTCCAAGAGAGGTAAGCTTGAATTTTTTGTTTGTGGTTGCAGCTGAATTGAGAAAAGAATGGGAATAGATATGTGTGTGTATTAGTTAGAAGTGGTGAAGTTCCACTATTGTTTGAGCTATGAAAGGGATTAATTTAAAACTTTCATTAAAAAGAATTTCGGAGCAGCAAACCCCTGAATCCCCCCATTAATTATACGGATACAAACAAAAAATCCTAGTTCCTCTACTGGTTAGGTTTAGCAGCTTAATTTATGGGAAACACAAATTTGTCTAAGAATACTCTTGTGAATAATCATAATTCATACATACTACTCTTCTCCCTACTATTGGTAAATTCATTTTAATTAATTCTCTCATATATTAAGGAATGACATGACAGTGAAGTAGTTAAATATGCTTTAAATTGATATTTTTTTTAAAATATTCTCTTATTAAAATTCTCTTTCTCTACATTTACCCATCAATTGTCATCTCTCTCTTTGCTCTTACTTTTTTTTTTTTTCCCAACGAGACTTAGGTACGGATAAAATTGATAAATACTCATTTATAATTCTCTAAGTGGATTTATATTTAGGACAAAAAAAAATTCCACAATGATTTTATATATACCACTTTAGTCTTATTTATAAGACTATTTTGACCAAATCTCACATACCAAGAAGAAGTAGTTAACTCAATGATTATGGATAAATTTTCAATTTTACCTTCATTTATAATTGAGTATTTTTCAACTGTTTCTTCTCTCTATCTTCATAAGTATAATTAATATGAGTAAAATTGTCACAATATCATTTATTATATGAAACTGAACTTATAAATAAGACCAAATTTTTTTGGTCAAAATGGACTTATAAATAGGATCAGAGTGATAATAAGAAGAAGAGAGTATCATGATTTACTATTTGTAGAAATGAATACCAAAAATGACAAGGGACTGGTAAAAAAATGAAATAGACAAAGAATATAAAGACAAAAAAAGAAAGGTGAACATTTTTGTTGTATTAATCAATCGCCCGCATATTAATGGTTCTTGGGGACCCGCCCGGCCCCACCCCCGAGCTTTTAACTTATTGCAGATCTGGGCAGTTTCGTTTTTAATAACAAATCTTGAAATATGTTGTTACATACTGGTCGGATCCTTTTTATATGTAACTTTTATTTTTATTGCGTAAAATAACTGACCGTTAAGATTAATTATAAATAATAAATAGGTAAAAAATGTCATGTTTATTTTAAATATACCTCTAATTAAAATGAGCATAAGAGAGGAAATGAGTAACAAATATAAGAAAGTATGAGTATAAAATATGAGAGATAATGTGTAATTAATGAAAAAGAATTAGTTGTGAGTAGGGGATAATTAATATAAAGATATGTATTTAATATGGTTAAAAAAATTAGTCTAAATTTTGAAACACAAGGAGAAAGTTATTTATAAAAAGGATTAGCCAAATATAGAGAAAATTGCTTATAAAAAATACTCCCTCCGGTCCTAATTATAAAAGTTAGTTGACTTTTTTAGAGAGATTAAGGAAGCTAATTAAATTACTTTAGAGTATTTTTTATTTTTTTTCTTCAAACTAATTAATTTGACTAATAAACTAATATATAATCTAAAGATACACAACATATGAAATGATTAAATAACTTATTTAGCTTTCTTAACCTCTCTAAAAAAAGTCAACTAGCTCTTATAATTAGGACCGGATGTAGTACTAAAATGAGTATATATACAGACGTGGACATACTACTAGACAAACCTCCGTGACTGCTTTAAATATGTAGTAAAGAGTATAATGACAACAATGAAGGGTAACTAAAACATCTAGCTAGCCATCGATCTAGATGTGCATGTGGCCACATAATTCCAAGGTGGCTCCCATTTGAAATTTGATTCAACGATATAGATATTAAATGGAGACGATCGAGGTGGGGAGAGAACTTAGTGGAATATTTCTCTGCCCAAAAGATATATGTTTTGAATGGATAGAAAAGTGGGAGAGAAAATAGCATGGGGAATACTTGAAAGCAAAACTTCCAAAAAATAGTGAAAAGATTTACTTCGTCAAGTCATTAATATAAAACATAATTATCTAGTGTGATTATATTAAAGAAGTTAGTTAAATTAGTTAATATAATATGTGTATTTTGTAAAACACATTAGTTATCTTCCTTAATTTTTCTCATTCTATCTCTTCCTTGATTATTATTGAAAGAGCTTCAATATAGGGGTAAATTAGAAAGAAAAAAAATTGATAAATATAAAAAATTCTGTTTTATATTTATGACCAAAATCAATTCTCCAATAACGTCTTGTATTAAGGACTAGAGGGGGAGTACTATTTTTTGGAGTTTGCCTCTTAGTATTCTTTCCCTTTAATTTTCTCATCATCCAAATATAGGGTTAAGCTTTTTGACTTGGAATTCCACCTGTTTATCAGATCTCATATGATAAAAACATGTTTAGAAGTGTACATATATGGGTTAGAGATAGAGTTAAAATGACGTTTTCAATGCCGATTTATCAAAATAACGACAATGTTTGCTTTAAAATATCATTTAGGGGTACACGGGGAGGTACAAATGAAGGAGCATTTTCCTGTGACATGTTTACGAACTCCCATTCAATACGCTGTTACACAAATTGATACAGTTATTAAAACTATAAGTGAGCAGAACCAAAAAGCTAATTAAGGTAATTATCTTAATCATAAGTCATATAACCTAAAAGCTTATCTTGATAAAAACAATTTTATCATAATGGCAATCTAATTAATATAACAGTAGTACTCATGTGTGTTGAAAAATATGTAGGACCCACTCAACTAGCATGCTCAAGTTTCTTCTCGATCCTTCATGCTACTACTGCCCAATCTCAGACACAGGTTTGCATATAACCTACCTATTAGATATATATATTGAGACAAAACACCAGTCCCAAAAATTTGAATAGGAAAAAAAAAACAAAGAAAGAAGAGAGCAAAATAATAGAGAATATATATATATATACACACACACACACATACAGACAGATTAAAGGTGATGTCCTCCTTTTGTTAGTATTTAATTTTATATGGCACCTAGTTGCTGTGGTATTTGTAGATTATTGTCTAGAGGTGCGTGTAGCTAGTGTTGATTTCGATCTATCGGGGGTATTTATTTTTAATAATAAATTTCATCATCGTATCTTACATTAAAATAATAATCACAGTGATCGGAGATCTGTACAGTGATGCTCACACTTCTATACATGCGTGATTACTTAATTACATATACATATATACATACATACATATATATAATATACTACCTTCGATCCTAATTATAAAACCTAGTTGACTTTTTTTGAAGATATTAATGAAGCTAAATAAGTTATTTAATTATTTCATATGTTGTGTTTTTTTAGATTATATATTAGTTTATTAGTTAAACTATATAGTTTGAAGAAAAAAATAAAAATACTATAAGCTAATTTAATTAGTTTTCTTAATTTTTTCAAAAAAGTCAACTAGTTGTTATAATTAGGACATTAAGGAAGAAGTATATGTTTTGATTGATTCAAATGTATGCAAAGAAAGCTTGTGAAATTATGACTTTTAATTTGGCTTTTTGAATCACTTAAGTGTATGAAATTGTAATCAGTACGTAACTAATCATAAGGTTCAGTCTCCTTCTCGGTCCGTGCTTCAAATTCATCCATTTTTTCCAACGGCCCAAAAGCCATATCTATCTTTTTTCTTTTAAATAAAATTTTAAAATATAAAATTATAAGTTCATAGTTGTACTTTACCCGAAGGTTTGACGCCACAGAAATCAAAAGACAGATCAGAATTTATTCGGCTGAAAGTTGGATTCACCGAAACAGGTTCCTCCGGGATAAGAAGATAAAACTTCTTCTTCTTCCTTTTTGGGTTATTTTTCAGGACCCACGTCAAAAGGAAGATGAGATCTCTATTGAGAACTATACATACTGTGTGGTGTTATCTTTTAGGTTAAAGGTGATTTTTACCTCTGAAGTATTTATGAAAGAGCACCCACAGCTTCTTCATAAGGTTTGACATGACAGTCATCCGTTTTGGGCTATCAACCACTCAGTCATCTCTTTAAAAGATGATTTCTATTTTATCAACTACCGAGTAAGTGACTTAAGATTAATATTGTGATGATTTAGTAGCCTCTATTTGAAAGGAAAGGTTACTCTCTGGGGTGCGTGGCTGTCTTCACCAACACCTTCTAGGGACGTTCTCTTAGCTCGTGACATGGCGGATTCTGGCGGTTGACTGACTTTTCACAATAACCACACCACTAATAGTTTTTAGTTAGTTATTAATTTGTACTAGTTTTTTTATTTGCTCTAGACTTGTTATGAGTTACTAAATCAACCAGTACAAGGCCTTCAGCAGTCCGATAAAACCAAGTTGAACTAATAAGAACCAAACATAATGTGCAAAACTAAACAAAAGCGAAACTAAAAGAAGATACATCACTAGAAGCAACATGCTTAAGATGAATATATAGTCTTCGTCCCGGATCGAAATTATCATCACTATGATCCTCATAATCCAAAATCTTCCACAATTGCTGCAGTGGTCGCATTACCCAATCCACTAGGCAAGGCCATCCAACTAAGCTTAAACAATCCGACTAGAAGCAACATGCTGATTCTCATGTTTCTATGTGCTTATAAATTGATTCTGTTATTTAAGAATCAAGACTTCTAAACTATTTATTGCTTTCTGAATCTATTATGTTGTATGTATTAAAGACTTGGGAGATTTGGATATTTTGTTTATGCTCCTGACTGTACTATGTGATTGTGATTTGTGAAATTAGTAAAGTTACTAATAATGTTTCTATTAATACCAAAAATACCATACTAACTTGATTCAAGCCTCACTACTACAAAAATTGGATATTATTACCCTAAAAAACGTCCTTATTTAGAAATAGGACGTCCAAAGTGAAGGCGGTGGCATTCTTGTAATTATATTTAAGGAAGTTGAGCCTTCAGCGTCCTGAATAAGAAATCAGGACTCCTTAAATTGATTTTTGGCGTCCCGATTTTTTCGGGACGTCTAAAATTGTTTCGCGCCATAAAAATATGAGAAATATTTGTTTGGCGCCATAATATTTAATTTTTTTCAATAAAATTCATTTATGGCGACCTACATATATTTCGGGACGTCTTTAATGTGTCAATTCTTCGCTCCCGAATTTTTGTTTGGCGCCAAGGATTTTCTTTTAATATTAATTAGAAAATTTAATAATATTGGCGACTGAATCGAATCAGTCGCCTATATTTTAAAAATGGCGACTGATTCGATTCAGTCGCTTATATTTAAAAATGGCGACCGAATTAGAATCGTCGCCATTTGGTCGCCTATAGTCAATTTTTTTAGGTTAATAAACTCGCGCATCTTCATTTTCCCTCACACACTCATACTCCGACAGAGGCCGCGAAATCCTCTCAGACTCACTCTCGTTCCGCTCTTCGTCGCTTTCCTTGCCGTACGTCTCCGCCGTCGCTCCTTCGTCTCCGCCGTCGTCACTGATCGATCACACGTACTCTCTCGCTCACTCCGCCTCTTTCGCCGATCGAAGAGACCCACCAAACCCAAGTAAGCTTGTTCGGATGTTACTCTTAAGTTCTTTGATTCCTAATAACCCATTTTAATCGTTAATGCTTCTTGCTTATGGATTGGATTTTTGCTTCTGATTAGGATTCCTGCCTCTCACTCGCTCACTCCACCTCCTTCCCGATCAAAACCTGCGAAACCAAGTAAGCTTGTTCGTTCTTCTTGTTCTTTGATTCCAAACCCCATTTAATTGGTAATGTACTTCTTGCTAATTAAAAAGAATACAATTTGGAACTGCTCTTATTTGTAGATTTTTATTCAAGTAAATTTGGTGGCCAACTAAATTGTCTAAAGCTTCATTAAATTGGTCATGTCACACTGATTGGTTGTAGTAGTTGATTTTGAAGGATTATAGGAGTATTTTGTGATTAGATAGTGGTTTAGTTTTGGTTGTTCTTATGCCTCTGGTCATTCATTGATTCTCTGTTAGATGTGCTTTGTGTTACTCGATCTTCCCCTATCGAACTTCTATATTCATCGTAATCTCTTGGAGTCTGCTTTATGATTAAGGCCCCAATGTCCTTAAAGGTAATACTTTGATAGCAATTAATTCAATGCAAAACACTTCTAGCTTTAACTGTTGTAAAAAGTACGTTTACTTTAAGTAAACATTGACTCTATGGCTCTATGGTTTCTTTATCTTACATAATTGATAAATTGTTTAGTGAAATTGGTTTAGTTAGTAAGTTTAGGGTTATTAAGCTGAAATTGGTTGTTATTGAAATTTTGGGATGTCTTACTTTTAAGGGGAAATCTTCACGAAATTTACTTAAAAGAAAACATGTCGTTCTTGAAATTGACATGAACTTGACTGTTGTTGGAAATGTTAGGTTGTAATAAAATGGGCCATAGTTGGATGAATGCATTGAGAACTAGTGAAGAATATGAGAATGGGGTGGAAGAGTTTATTGAATTTGCTAGAAGGAATGTGGCCACAAAAATGGGATGTATTATTGTCCATGTGTTAATTGTTTAAATGGGAGTCGAAGGGTTATTGCTGATATAAGGGACCACCTACTTTGTGATGGAATACACCTTCGATACACAACGTGGATATGGCATGGTGAGGAAGTAAGTACCGGTGCGCCCCATGCAAATGAAGTTGAGGTAGATGATGATGATGGAATGGAGAAAATGATTAATGATGTTGAAGCAGAATCTTTTGCACAATCGGGTGAATATGAAAGCGTGCGGAGTGATGCGAGACACCTTTGTTCCCTGGGTGTACTAAGTATACACGGTTGATGCGACCTTACATTTGGTCAACTTAAAGGCAACTTGTTGGTGGACCGATAGCAGTTTCACGTCGCTGCTTGAATTGTTGTGTGATATGTTGCGAGTTGATAATGTACTTCCAAATCGTATGTATGAGGCCAAGAAAATCTTGTCTGCGATGGGTATGGATTATAAAAAGATACACAGTTGCCCTAATGACTGCATATTGTACAGAAACGAGTACGAAGGGCTCAGTAATTGTCCGAAGTGTAAAACTTCACGATACAAAGTGAAGAAAGTTAGTGTTTCGGAGAGCGAGACAACAAAAAGGCAACCTTTGAAGGCATTGTGGTATCTTCCAATAATTCCACGGTTTAAGCGTCTGTTTACTAGTGAAGCAACGGCGAAGAAGTTGAGATGGCATTCGATGAGAGAATATCCGATGGAAAATATCTTCGGCCCCGGTGACTCTCCGCAATGGAAGAAAATAGACGAAATGTTCCCTCAATTTGGCAGTGAGCCAAGAAACCTTCGGCTGGGGCTTTGTACAGATAGCTTCAATCCGTATCGAACTCTTAGCAGCACCCATAGTGCATGGCCGGTTCTCCTTGTAATATACAACTTACCTCCCTGGCTATGTATGAAACGCAAGTATGTGATGCTTTCTATGATGATTTCTGACCAAAACAACCCGGAACAATATCGATGTGTACTAGGCGCCTTTGGTTGAGGATTTGAAGAAGTTGTGGGAGGAAGGCGTAGATGTGTTTGATGCATATAAGAAGGAGCACTTCAAGTTGCGTGCAATGATTTTTACCACGATAAACGACTTTCCTGCATACGGAAATTTGTCAGGGTACAGTGTGAAGGGGCATAAAGCATGTCCAATATGTGAAGCAGACACAAACTTCCATCAACTAAAGCACGGAAAAAACGGTCTACCTCGGCCACAGGAGGTTTCTTCATCGGTTCCACCCATATCGTAAGTTAAGAAAGCGTTTTAACGGCTTACCGGAGCGAATACGGCTCCAAAGGCGTTAACCGGAGAGGACGTTTATAGTCGGGTGAAACATATCAACGTCATATTGGGTAAGCAAAGCAAAGGAAGGCGAGTGAGAAGAATATATGGAAGAAAAGATCAATTTTCTTTGATCTTCCATATTGGCGTAGTCTTGATGTGAGACACAGTCTTGATGTGATGCATGTGGAGAAAAACGTTTGTGATAGCCTTGTCAGTACTCTTTTGCACATACCAGGGAAGACTAAGGATGGAATTAGTGCGAGACTAGATCTGGTTGACATGGGAATAAGAGAAAGGTTACATCCACGAGTAATGGAAGATGGTAAGAGGGCATACATGGAGCCAGCAACTCATACACTATCAAAAGCGGAGAAGAAAAGTTTGTGTGGATGTCTATATGACATTAAGGTGCCACAAGGATATTCTTCTAATTTGAGAAAGTGTGTCTCAATGAACGATTTGAAGTTAGTGGGAATGAAGTCCCATGATTATCATGTGTTGATGCAACAACTACTACCAATAGCTATAAGAGGCATTATGAAAGATGAAGTTCGATCCACTATAACAAGATTGAGTATTTTCTTCAATGCTATCTGCAACAAAGACATTGACATTGAAAAGTTGGATGAATTGGAGAATGATGGTTATATTATTTTGTCCCAACTAGAGATGCATTTCCCTCCTGCCTTTTTTGATATCATGGTGCACTTGATAGTGCACTTGGTAAGGGAGGTAAGACTGTGAGGTCCAGTTTACCTAAGGTGGATGTACCCTTTCGAGCGATACATGAAGATCTTAAAAGGGTATTCTAAAAACCCTTATCGTAGGAAGCCTCAATAGTTGAGAGATATGTAGTTGAAGAGGCTATGGAGTTCGCAAAGATTATCTATCGGGCCGACGATACAATCTCAAAGCATGACGAGGGGATAAGCGAGGGAACTCGAGGAATCAAACTGAAGAATAAGCCTCGTGAAGAGGTGTTGCAAGCACACCTGTACATCATGAATAATACGGAAGAAGTTCAACCATACATTGATGAACACAGAAAGAGTTTGAAGAATATGGAGTTCTGCAAAGATTTCCAATCAGGTCGCCTTATATAGGTAAATAAGGCGACCTGATTTCAAATCAGGTCGCCTTATTAAGGCGACCTGATCTAATATCAGGTCGCCTTAATAAGACGACCTAATTTTGGATCAGGTCGCCATTTTGGAAATTTTCCTCTACCCCCTCCAAGACGTCCCTCAGAAAAGGGTCGTTAATTGGGTCTTATTTAGGTCGTTGTTTAGCATTTTTGTAGTAGTGCTTAAATTACTAGAAGGTGAACCATCTGAATCTGATACATTACAACAAAATAGCTCCTTTCAGGCCTTTAAATAAGTTTTTTTTTCCTCATTCATTCATATATATATATATATATCCTTTAAAATATGAAACTTGAAAAACATCTCTAAATAATCAATTCTGCCAGCACAAGGGAATACTATGATAACTTCTGAACATCCCTCAGTCATTAAAATACATCAGATTAAAAGTGCCTCTACACTTTCACAACGCATTAAAATAATGTTCGTAATTCCTAATCTGACAGCTGAAAGTTGAGGGACAAAAAGACAGCAACTATAAGTTAGTGATATCCGAATATCCATTTAGGATTATCCTACTTGTTCTTAAGTGACATGAGATAAAACTAAAAAATAGCATCTAAGGCCTCCGAGCCTCATTAAACGATGACACCAAATGCCTTGTTGTTGACTTAAGAAACACCAAATCATAGATAATTGTTGGCATACAACTATAGGAACCGAGGATGACTGTTAGTACGATTCAACCAAAAGAGGCAGTGGCTGTTGCAATATCTTACTAGAGCCCCATCAGTAACAACTAAACCCCCCATACTTTTCTGGTCCTTTTCTGATTTTGGGGGTGGGAGGGAAGAGTTGGTCATCATCAGAACTAAAAAAAAATACAAGTAACAAGATACAATATAGCATTTCACAGGTGGCGCGCCCATAAGGTGGAGAAAGAGAATTCCTCGACTTAATAGGCGATGCTAGAGAATGCACCCACAACGTGTCGGTGATAAAGGCAAGTGCGTGATATCATGGGGGCGATGACAGAGCGAGCAAGAAGATGGTAGAAATTGTCTTATTCAGAGCAAGATGAGGAAACGGACGTTTTGGGAGGGGGTGAAATTGAACCACCTTACTTAATAGGGTAAAATTGAATTTTTGGCCGGCACGCGATGAGGAAAATCTTTTAGATCGTTGTTATTAAAATGAGGTTTTAAAAGTTAACTGTTTAAACCGATTCTTTGTAACAATCCATCTTAAAAAGAATAGGCATTTTTATTTTAGGAATAAATATCAATTTTGTCACGGAAGCTTTGGTTTTAGAGCATCCAACACCCAGAAGTTTTTTTGGTTTTTTTTTTCCCCGAAAGTTTACAAAAGTAGCAATCTTGCCCATCGATTGATCTTCACCATTGGATTTATCATTTTTGCCCCGGAAGTTTACAAAAATTTGCTCTTCAAAAAAAACTTCCGAGACAAATTTGCTTTTAAAAAAACCTTTCGGGACATATTTGCTCATTTTTGTAAACTTCCAGGGCAAAAATGATACCAAAAAAACTTCCGGGTGTTAAATACTCCCTCCAGTCCTAATTACAAGACATATTTAACCGATTTTGGAGAGATTAATGAGAGAAGTTAAATTAGTTAATTTTACTTATTTCCTAAAATGCTCTTATATAAATTTAAAATGACATAAGTAAAAGTGAATCAACAACTCCTACCATATACCTCTCCGACCTAGAATTTTCCTTTCTACACGCTTTCTAATTAAAATAATGGTCTTGCTATATATACATAAATATATACGTATAGATATATATACACATGTGTGTGTACACATATATCTACACACACACATATATAGACACACAAATATAAACACACACACACACATATATATATCTACACACATATATATTGATAAACACACAGAGATATACATATATGTACACACACATATATACAAAGATATACATATATATAAACACACACACACATGTGTGTGTCTATATATATTTGTGCGTAGACACACACACATATAATCACTAAAAACCAAATATACTTGAGAGAATAAAATAAGGGTATTTTAGGAAGAAATTGAAAAAAATTAAAATTTTGTCCTATAATTAGGACCAAAATCAACTCTTAAATGTTGTCTTATAATTAGGACCGGAGGAAGTACCTCCTAACCAATACTTCCGTGGCAAAAATGATATTTAACCCTTTATTTTATTCTTAACTTTTTGGACCGGTTTTTATAGTCTTAAAATTAATGAACGTTTTATTTCTTAAACCGGTTCTTTATAACATTCGGTTTTAAAAGTAATAGATATTTTATTATTATTATTATTATTATGATTTTTAACTTTTAAAATCGATTGTTTGAGAAACAGGTCTAAATAATATTTTTTTAGACTTCATATTAAAAGAATCGGTCTAAAAATTTCTTTATAATTATGAAATTGTCACTGGTCATACTTTTTAGACTCAATCTTCTATATTTAGTCTAAATGTAACGGATTAAAAACCATATTTTATAATAGTGTAGGCAAGACCAACCAACTAGGCTTTAATAATCTTTAGCAATCCACTGGGCATGCCCCATCCAACCAGGCCTTTGATTTGATGTTTGTTTCTGTCTATTATCTGAACTATATAACTGCTTTGTTTATTATTCTTTTCGGTTCTAAATATAAGACTCACTTACTGAGAAAAAAAAGAATTTTCATGGTAAAAAAAGAAGTGAGATGTTTTTGATAATTTAATAAAATAGAAAATTTATATTTATTTTGGGAATAATTCAATATAAATTTATACTTTGTGATTAACAAAAACAAATAAGTACGTCTCTCATAGCTTCCATTGCTTTCTAATAGAAAGTCATTAGTGATTTTTTATTTAATTCTCATTAGAAAGAGGAGAGATAGGTGAAATAATAATTTGTAAATGTAGAAATAAAAATTTTGATTAAGTTAAACTTAAAAAAAAATTATAGGAGGTGAAGTGGTAAATAACAAATTTTATAATGATTTCATTAAATTCACTTTATTATCCCATTTCCTCAATCTGGAAACACTTATTCAATGGTAAAATTTAAAATAGGGGTGAATCCTCATATTGGAGCCATTTTAATACATATTGAGGTACTCTTATGATCTTATTTATACGGCAAAGAGCCTGCAAAAAATTGGGAAAATCTCACACAGGTCCTCAAGACCAGAAAAAATATTAAAAAAAGTTTCATTATAGATTCCTTTATACAAAAAGTCCTTACGAATCTCAGTGATACAGATTCTAAATGTGAATTTACTTTATTGACAAGTGTATGTAACTATATTACAAGTTAAAGAGTGGTCATTGACGAGCTTATATATGTTAACTAAAGTAGTTTCTATATATTGACAAGTGTATGTGACTATATTGACAAGTCATAAAGTGGTCATTGACAAGTTCATCTATGTTAACCAAACCAGCTCATGACAAGTGTGTCACTATATTGACAAGTCATAGAGTGATTATTGATAAACCCATCTATGTTAACTAAAACAACTTTCGTTGGCAAGTGTATATGACTATATTGACAAGTCATATAGTGGTCATTGACAAACTTGTCTATGTTAATAAGATTTTTTTTTGCTCAAATATGTTAATAAGATAACTAGAGACTTTTTTGATATAATTTTTTGTCCTTGGGACTTGAGTGAGATTTTCCTAAAAAATAATACAAGGTAAAGAGACAAGATTTTTTTTTTTGTCTTATTTATAAATCACATCATATTTTTTTTATATGAATGTATAATTTTATTTTTCATTTATCATTGTGTAGACTTTGTTCTCATTGGGATATGATATGCATTAAATAAAGCTCAATTTTTAATTTTGGCAAGGAAAAAATAAGAATAAAGTTGAATATTTGTCAAATTTTAAGGCAGATTCAACGAAGGTAAAAGTTTTTTTAGCGATGAATATACACAGGATCAGGAGAGAAATTATTAAGCACAAATGGTAGGCCATATTTTAACCTTATTCTCTACTCCATGGATTGAGGTTATAATTGTCTTTTCAACAGGATTCTCCATTTTTCCCAAAAAATGCAACTACAAGTCAACCTGGTAGAAATTTGTTTGTTTGGTATGACCTTCGGTTCTTCAGCTTCATTCCTAAGCCACGTTTTCCCTTCTTTTCATAACATCGTTTGAACATCTACATTAAAAGTACCAATACTTTTTCTCTAAATGATGTTCATCACAATACTAGCCTCAACTTGATGCCCTCACTCTTATCCGTTTTGTTTTTCTCTTGGACTGAATCCCCTCTTATCCTTAACAGTACTAGCGTACGTGATGGAATATTAAGTGTTTTTTCACATACGTTCATATTTGATAAACGTTGTAAAAAAGAGTAAAAATTAATATGATATTAGGGTGTAGTGTAGTTAGTAAAGATAATATTATAAATCGCTTAAATTTTATAATGAATTCAATAATCTTACTTGTTTGCATTGATACATGTGAATTACTTAGGGATAATTTATACTTAGAATATGACAAGTTTGTATAAATAAGTTTTTGGTAAGAAATTATCAAGTTTATGCATGAAATGAATAAGAAAACTTTTAATTTTTTTCAATGTCAATTATGATCTTATTATTATTATTAATAACTAATGTTTATTTTGTTATTTTTTAAAATATGGAGCTATTCTTTTCTTTTCTTTTCTTTTTTACTAACTCGATCCTAATTTATTGATCACATGGTGAGTATTGGAGATCTCATTTCCTTTAAAAAAGAAGAGTAGCCAAAAAAACAAAGAGGGAGAAACAGAGAGAAATCAAAGTCTCATTAAAGAAGCTGATTTACGGCAACTTCACTTTCACATAGCCGCGATCTGTACTTACAGCTCAGAAAGTATATAATCCCATCAAGGCAGTTTCATACACACCAAAAGATCTGCTTCAAAATTTCTGATTTGCTTTTCCCTTACTCCTTTCCATAAATTATTGCCTTAAACCTTGCTATTTCAGAGCGCAAAACCATGGACAAATGTCGCAGAAAGCAAGAAAAGACTGAAATCTCTTACTCTGAAGGTCAAGTTCTATCTCTTTCTAGCTCAGATTCATCCAATAATGGGTTCTTTCTTTCTCGGTTCATCACTGGTTTTCTTCTCCACCTTACACCCATAATCTGTTTGATCAAAGTTCTGAGAGAACTTTTGCATCTCTCTCTCTCTCTCTTTTTAAATCAGTTATTTGTCTTTATAGGTTCTCTCCTTGAAAACACAATTGAATTTCAATAGATGGCTTTAATTTTTGAGTTTAATGATATAGAGGCATTTCAGTTCCCAGTTTTGGGTCCAATTAATCATTTTTATTTTAGCACATAATAATGATTATGTTTGAGTTGCATGTAATTTGCAGAGGTGAGCAGTATTGAGTGGGATTTCATAAACATGTCAGAGCAAGAAGAAGATCTCATTTACAGAATGTACAAACTGGTGGGAGACAGGTACATGCTTGTTCCAACTCCAAAATGATTTCCAGTTCTGTGTGTATAATTTATTTATTTATTTTTTTTGGTAAAGAAGTTGTGTGTATAATTTAATAGCCACTGAAACAAACAAATTGCATTTTTAGGGGTCAAATCTCTGAATTTTCTCAGGACTGACAAGCTTGCTTGCTTGCTTTATTTCTTTCTTTTTTCCTGTTGCTGGTTAATTAAGACATCATCAGAATATTATGATATAGAGAGCAGTATTAGCGTATGGAATAATATTTAATCAGAACACTAGCTAGCTTTCAAAATTTTGTACAAGTGATTGGAGAGTTGAATCTCTTTAATTTTTTTTTTTTTTTTGGATAGATAATGGATCTATCTCTCTAATTTAACAGCAAAACCTTTAATGGCAGAGACAGTGTTCAATAAATTTTGGATGGGGAAAATGAATCTATGGTCAGTTGTCACCCCAACCGTGCAAAGAGATTTAATCCCATTCATAATCTCGAATGGACATTAATGCCTACCCCTTTAATTAAAAAAAATTTGCATTGTTTATGGTTTATTAAAAATTTTATGTTAAAAAAACCATAATTTTTGATCTTGAAAGTTGTGGTCAACTTGATTTAAGGACTCCATATAATTTTTTTCATTAAAAAATTAATCCCTAAGAGTTATGGTCACTTTTGGTGAAAATTTTTAGAGACCTTAATCCAAACCAACTACAATTCTAGGAATTAGAAACCTTGTGTTTTTTTCATTATAATTAATTATAGGAGTGACAATGAACACTTAACCAACAAAGTTTGGTCTAGTTGGTTAGGAGATTGACTCATGACCATAAGGTTGTAGGTTCAAATCTCATTGATGTGAGGACATTATTGGTGAAAATACTCTTTGAGTTTGGAGCCATGCCTTGACCCTGGTGAACCTTGAAACCCAACCATGGTAGTTAAAAACTCGTTTTACCACTACGATTTTACGTTTTTACGATTTTTTTTCATTAAAACGATTTTACTAATTTTCCAAACGTTTTTGTGTTTTTACGATTTTTTTATGTTTTTACTACGTTACGATTTTACGTTTTACGATTTTTCATTCTCCTCCCGTTTTCAGGTAAAATTTACGTTTTCACTACCATGAACCCAACTCACCTAAACTTGTGTATATGAAAATTGCATCCTAGAAAACATAGACATCCATTTTTTTTAGATTTATTTATATTAAAAAATTATTGCTAATTGAGCTTTATTAAATTCTTTATCAATCTCTCTTTCAATATAAATTTTTTTTTTTATTAAGGTAAGAAAAATGCCCATACAAGAGAGTGTGTGTGGGTGTGTTGGCCTGGCACTTGAAGAATCAATAATAAGCAAAAGAAACTACCACGTCGATAATGTATCTACGTGAGAAAGAAAAACCTGCTTCTCTGCATATTTAAAGCAAAGCACAGTCAATAAAGTACACCAATGAAATGACTCAATAAAAGCTTACATCTGGACTTTTATTTTGCTATCTATATTATATTATAGGAGCTTTTACTTTATTTTATATAAACTTCTTCTTCTTCTTCTTCTTTTATTGATATCAGATGGAGTCTGATAGCAGGTAGGATTCCAGGTCGAAAAGCTGAAGAGATTGAAAGGTTTTGGGTTATGAGACATTCCCAAGTGTTCGCTTCCAGAAGGCAAAACACCACCCAATGTAAATCCTAATATTAATATTATAATGCCATTTTTTTTCTCAACTCGTCCCTTTTGTATGTGTGGCTATTTGGCTTATCCACTTAAATATCAGGTTTATTTTTCTGGATTGTTTTTAAATCCATACATTACAAATATGAAATAAAAGATTTGACGTTACTATTTTCATCATTTGTACGCTCTACTTTAGTTTCAAGACTCTCTTCACTCCAACAAAAAAATTGTTGCCAATCTGGATTCATCAGATTAAATTTAAACTGTTTAAATGTTAGTACATTTTTATTAAGAAAAAAAGAATAAATTAATCTTAACATCTCAAGATTGATCCATGAAAAGAAAATGGATCATAGGATTAAAATGGAGACAGTTCAAGCTCATAAGTAATTTAATTATTTGTATAACTTGACCCGCTACAAGTCAAGCCAATTTTTTTTTTAAAAAACCCTAATTATTTACCACTATGGTCCTATTTATAAGTCCAGTTCGATCAAATCTCACATACCAAGAAAAAGTAGTTAACTCAATGATTATGAGGTAAATTTTCAACTTTGCCCTCATTTATGATTGAGTACTTTTTAAATGTTTCTTCTCTCTCTATTTTTATGAGTGTAATTAATATGGGTAAAATTGTCACAATCTCATTTATTACATGAAACTGGACTTATAAATAGGACTAATTTTTTTAGTCAAACTGGACTTATAAATAGGACCAGAGTGGTATCTTGAAACTGCCCATTTCCTAGAGTTGTACACGTCACCTAATTGTAACAATAATTATTATTATAGTATATTTCTCGCTGGCAAAAAATATAATAATATATTTCAGGGTCCCCCATGGTTATCAACAATTATTGAAAATTATAGTATAAAACAAATTAAAGAGACGACATATAACGGACAAAATCCTCACTGGCTCGCATATAATATATAAATAAATAAATAAATAATATATGTGTGTGTACGCGAGCCAGTGAGGATTTTGTCTGTTATATGTACTCTTTATTTTATACTTCAACTTTCAATAATTGTTGATAACCATGGGGGAGCCGTATATATATATATATATATATATATATATATATATATATATAGGGACAAGCAATTCCTGATGTGTACAATAATGTCCCTCAAAATCCATAATCCATTGTCCTATATTATCCTAATTCCCTTTAAGATACTAATAACTCTTACATAATTAATCCAATTTAATCTATTATTGTCAACTGCTAGTGAATTTAACATTACTTTAATTGAAGTGATTTACATTTACTTTAAGTCAATCTATTAATTTGAATTAACTTTTGAAGAATAGCTTTTATGATTTATAAAGTAAGTAAGTATGTCAGATGAGTTTTATCTTAACTTACAGAAAATGGCCTTTAAAAACGATGGTTTCACAATTAGCCAAACATGCACAATTAGATCCACTTTATTTGACCCAAAACAGGTTGATTGAACTTCTTTGAAATGACTCACCAATTAATTAGACACATTAGGTCTTAGGATTGACTTTATCCCTAATAAAAGATCACAAGACTGGATAGCGATATTGTTGATGAGCCACAATAACACTAACAACTTTCTGACGTATCTACCTTTTTAGATTTTAATTAAATTCTCTATGGTTTGTAAGAAACAAAATTTATTGCCATGCGGGTTCCACAACTTCGCCATTGCAAGTTATTAAATTAGCACAAGCTAAAGTAAATGCTCTCACCAATCAGTTTCTGACACAACAACTACAGCAAGAGGGTACTTTTCATCAACAAGAGATACCATGTCGAAATTGGCAATCTGTCCTACAGAATTATTCTAGCAAGTGGGAATGTTTACTTCAAGCTCATTAAGACTAACAACCATGAGCGTGTCATTTCTAGCTATTACCATCTTTTTGAACAATCTTCACTTCCACCACTAATTGCTAGCTCCTCCGATCAAAATTGGAGACCTTCAATTACAAATGCAGGCACTTCGTGAAGCAATGACTCTTATCCTCATCGTTTTCCTATCCATTGCAAGTTGGTCAAACTATCACACATAATAATTACTTAAATTATAAATGTTTGTTCGGCTCTACAATACCTTTTGAGAGACTTTGTATTATGATACTTTATAACTTATGTTTTATCAGTTTAAATGCATAATTATATTTTTTTTTTTTTTAAAAAAAGACGAATACACATTGCTAATATTCTCCCAAATAATAAATTAACTCATCCCAGCTGTGACAAGCTGGCATCCAAATTAAATATTATAATTGATGTGCATCTCTAGTTTTTTATTTCATTTTCAATTTCATCTCTTAGATTTTATTATATTTTACTTGCATCCCTTAACTTTGTTTATTTTCAATTTCATCCCTTAATTTTACATTAATTTTTTTTTCCTTTTGCCTCTTGATTTTATTTCATTTCAATTCGATGCCCGATTTGTGGTAGCTCTCCCATCAAAAATGTTTTCTTCATTTAATATTTATACGCACTCAAACTTTGGACTCGTATTTAAGTGATCAAAGTTCCTTCCACCTGCGGGAATCATGATTGGGGGTTCTTAATGCTTGAAAATATAGACGAAGTGTCAGCCCTTACCCCGACATGACCAGGATGCTAGCCACTGTTGCCGGTTGCACAATCAAGAGGCTGATGCCTAATATGTACTCTAAGGTATCTAAGGGTTTCCACCGGGGGTGGATACCTTCAACCCTCACCCCTTTGGTATCAGAGCCTATTTGATAGGAAGGCTATAAATAGTCAGAATCATGATCGGGGGTTCTCACTACATGAGAGTGTGGATGAAGTGCTGGCTCCTACCCAGACACAACCAAGATCCCGTATTGTTCTCAAGAAGTGTTGACACAAGAGGATAACACCTTCATGAATGTGGACAACCCTACCTATGACACAAGACAAGTTAGAATAGTCTTCATCGTGTATTGTGTCATAGGTAGGGCTATCCGTATTCGTGAAGGTGTTGGTGTTGTCCTCTTGTGGCGACACTTCTTGAGAACAATCATTCCATCATTTTTTTTTTCATCATTCCTTGAGAAATAATAGAATTTAATTACATAAAATCATTTAAAATATTAAAAAAAAAAATTACACACTTATACTTAAGCGCTACAGTACGTAGTATTGAGTCTGAAATAATTAAATCATATTATATTGTAAATACTATGGTTAGTTATAGATTTTATTTTTAAACTAGATATATTTTATTTGATTGATTGATTGGTAATCAATGATAAAAATTATCGCTCCAATAATGTATGGAATTATGGTCACTCACTAGCTGTCTCCAATAATTTATTTACTCAAATTAATATAATTTATTTACTCAAATTAATATGCAGCAAGAAACCCCAAGAACATAACACTATACTCTTCGCTTAGCCCTTTGCCAGTTACTCTTCGCCTAGCTTCTTCACATAACTAATCTTTTTTTTTTTTTTTTTTGCTAGTACACATAACTAGCTAATCTTTTATATTTAAGAGAATCAGGTATATATATGTGTAATAACTAAGCCATCCAAGCGTAGGAAGAGAATTCATGTGTCTATTTTATACACATGAAGGATTATATACATGAGGCAATATATTTAAGCTCTAAATTGTGCTAAATTAATTAAATATAATTAAATCGAACTTTGTTGACATAATTTTACATTGCTTTAATTAGTTGCAAGAATCAACTTCATCGTTCTTTATTTCTCTGAGAAATGCCCAAAACGACAAGCACCTCTCAGGCTTGCTCTGTTCGCCTCAAATATTTCTTTATGCTGCGTCAAGAAATTAGACATCAATACATGAGATTGAAAATAACCCCCCCCCCCCACACACACACACACACACACACACATATATTTCTATAAGCTGTTGCTGAAACTAATAATTAAAATCACACATACCTTTTTTAATAGAGGTACCACATGACATACTACTCGATCCCAAGCATTACGTCTCCCTTCCTGTCAAAAAAAAAAATCGAGGCTTGCTCTGTTCGCCTCAAATATTTCTTTATGCTGCGTCAAGAAATTAGACATCAATACATGAGATTGAAAATAACCCCCCACACACACACACACACACATATATTTCTATAAGCTGTTGCTGAAACTAATAATTAAAATCACACATACCTTTTTTAATAGAGGTACCACATGACATACTACTCGATCCCAAGCATTACGTCTCCCTTCCTGTCAAAAAAAAAAATCCTCATATATTAGTTTGTCTTAATAAGTAATCTGATAATAATTATATCAGAATCATTAGATCTTCTAATACCATGTTACTTTTCAAGAAAATATTACCTTTGAAAAATCCTGAAAATCGATGGACGTAATGTTTAGGATGTGAGTAAAATATGACTATAATGTTTAGAATGTGAGAAAACTTCTTGATATTGAATAAATCCATATATTTGTAGGCTTAATTTTTGGTGGTGGATGATATATGCCTATGCTTTTCCAGTGCCATAGCAGATATTTGAATCAATGCTGCACAAAAAAATGGTTTACAAATATATGATCAGAAATATTTTACATAAAGAAGAATTGAAGTTTCTAAAAGAAAATTAATAAAGAGATTTGTTACCATGAAGAAATGGAGCCTGGTGTTGTAACATCCCCAAATTTCATACGCACTAATATGGAGTTATGTGCATACATGAATTTTCATGCAGTCATGTGTTAATAATAAATATTTATTTGCATGAAATAATCAGAATAAGATGAGGATGTGAAATTATATATATTTATGTGTAATTAAATGCTTATGGTTAGGGATAACCCTAAGGAGGAAATGACAATGGAAGTCAAAATATATTTTATTTTCTTTTTTACCCTTAGGCAAAATGTATAATGGAGGAAATAGAGAAAAGAGCATAAAATTCCAAAAATGCCCAAGAAGGTGTCATGGACTTAACCAAGAATTATGAGCTATTGGGCTAAGTGGGAAGGATAATTTTTGGAGCCCAGAAGGAAGGCCCAATTCAAAAATTTGAAAGGATGGAGGGAGCCAAAAAAAAATGTTGACAAGTTATCAAGTACACCTAATCTACTTATAGGAAAATAATGGCTATTTTTTAGGCAAGTACCAAAGGAAGCATTGGAATAGGAATGAAAGAAGATCTCAACCACTCCCTCTCCCTCATTTTCGTTGGATAGAAAAAAAAAAAAGAATGAGAGGGGAAAAAATGCCAAAACCCATCCAAAGTACACTATGAATGAAGCATGATAGGGGCATTGGATTGGATTTGTAAAGTACAAAAATCCCCCAAAATCCTCCCCCACCCCACGGATTGAAGAAGGAAGAAAGAGGAAAGAAGAAGAAAAAAATGATGATGCCAAGTACCCATAATGACTTAGGGACCTAGAGGAATTATGAAATAAAGGACAAGGACTTAATTTCAAAGAAGGAAGCTTTGTAATAATAAATATGCAAGAGAATAAAGAAAAGAAAATTTTCTCTCCCATAGCTATGAAGGAACGGTTTAATTAGGAGGTAGGAAAAGTTGAAGAGAAAAATTCATTAAATCATGAAACAAGTACATAGGAAACCAAGAGCATTAAAGACCAATATTGCTTTTTGTATAAGTTACTTTTGCTTGGAGATTAAGTGTTGGAGGTCCATTTAAAGAGTTTCTCTCTTCTCATTTGGACGCTGGAGGGTTCGGTTTAGAGAGGAAAAAAAGAAGAAGAGAGAAAGCCAAGGAAAATCAACTAGCAAGGAACTCAAGAACACAAAAGAATACAAGGAGCAAAGGAAGATAGAAGCTAGGTAAGGTTTTGAACTCTCAATCTACTTTCTTCTACTCTTCTTAATAAAGGTTTAGACTTAAAGAAAAACTTCTCTTGGTATTTTTGAGGTGTAGGCCAAAGTGATTTTGGTGGTCAAAGAAGACAAGGATTCAACAAAACTCAAGTCCTACGACAAGTAAGACATCATTGAATCTTCTTATGTATTCTTTTGGTTGTTTGAGGTTGCAAATTGCTAGTGACTTTGAGTATAGATATATTATTGGGTTTGAAAGGTCAATAAAAAAGTATGATTAAAGGTTTAAGGTTAAGGTTTATGGTATGAAATGATAAGATAAACCTAGTATATGGAAGATATGAAGTTAGAATGGAAGTTTGACATTTTGTGATTAGATTATAAATTTTCGTGCAGCTGGTTTTTCATGTAGATATGAATTGATTTTGGTGATTTTGAGGGTTTAAAAGTGTTTAAAATGAGATTTTGTATAAGGATGAACTTGGATCAAAATTTTTGGAACCCTAGATGAAAGTGTAAAAAAACTTGGTGGCTGATTTGTGAGATTTCTGGGCAACCAGTCGGATGTTTCATGGAGTTTTACTTAAATGGACTTGAAAAATTATGAAAGTTTACAGAGAGAAATTAGACATCAAGGATTATTTTGATATATAATACTTGATTTTTCAAGTTCTGGACTAGGAGAAATTAATTTTTGAAAATGGGCCTCTGATCCTGGACTTGATTTCGGACAGCAGAGACATTTTGAGCTATAAATGAATCTTAGATTAAGTCTGGCCCAAGATAGTATTTTTGGTTGAAAATAGACATATTAAGGGTAATTTTGGATTTGGAATCAACCCCAAAAGGAGTTTTCTAGATTTAATTATGATTTTTTGAAAATTAATCTCTAATTGCTGAAAATTTCTGGAGAATGACGAAAATAGAGGATTTTAGGCCCATATTAAATTCCTTAATATGAAAAGGGATCTAGTAAATATGGACACATGGATTGGGCCTATTTTTAAATCATCAAAGGAAATATTTAGTGAGGTGGAATTTAATTATATTTATATATTATTATTTTAGGTCTAATTGTATCTTGCGCCGGAGAAATTAATTTTTAGCTGTAGTCGACTACCAGGTAGTAACCTTAATACTCATATACTCTGTGTGACTTGTGTATGTATATTTTTCCATGTTGTGTTACATACATTTAGTTGTCATTTATTTCCAAGCGCTATGGAACCGGAACATGTTGTGTGCATTAAGGGCTTTGCTGTGTGCTGTGCCCAGTGGTCTGTGCTGTGTGCTATTAGGACCACTGCAGTCTGTGCTGTGTGCTATTAGGACTGCTAGTTCCGGATTTGGCTGTGTGCCTTGATACTGAATGCTATGTGGTATTTGTATATTTATGGTTTTTCTACATGCATTGTTCATACATTTTATATGAGATTAACGGTTACTCTGGGATTCAATTTTGAATCCCAGCCCCTTTTAAGCCCTCTGGCAGTTTATCTAGATCGGAGCAGGGAGACAGAGGTAAGGCTCCGGAGCTGGAGTAGTATAGTGGTGGACGCTGGTGATTGTTATTTTGGATATTTATTTTGGTTACCGAGTGACTGTAGTATATTATTTTGGCCTGTTTGGGCACCATTATCCGGATGACTGTATGTTAAACCCTCTAGAGTAAATTTATCTTTATGTATCTTTATTTTATCAGTATATTATTATCCAAACTGATGAATGCTCTGCTGCTAATACTCTGATGTGTGGCGTAAATTAACTTGGGATAAATAATTTAAAATTGAATATAAGTAAAGGATCACACTACCCGCTACCCGAAAAGACGAGGTCGGTAGGGGTGTAACAGGTGTGAACTAAGAAACAAGTACCACCGGTAATAATAGGAAATGGAAATATTAGAAGAAGATTTTGAATGATTGGTTTGTGAAGAAATAAGAGAAGGAATGGTATTTATAGAGCTGAAAAGGAAGTATGTATCTCTGTGAAAAATTCGATACGCGTGACTGCTGTACTTAAATATTAGATTATGCAATGACACATATGGCATGACTACCAGGTGTCAAACATTGCAGTTCTGATAACGTTAAATACTAATTAAAAAACATAGCAAGCCAAGTCTTTGTACTTTGGTTTAGTTTTTAAAGATTGATGTAGAAATATAAATTGTTTATGGAACTTCAAGTAGGAGAGTAGTGTTATATATATTATTACCTCCGGTCCTAATTATAGGAGCGTTTTTATGGTGCAATTTGCACTACAAAAATGCTCCTATAATTAAGATCGAAGGAATACTATAATATCTAGCTGTCCATTAACTTATCTACAGTGTTCTTTAAATCAAAACTCCATTAATGGTTGTTTTGGAGTTTCTCCTGTATTTAATACACCCAAAGGTTACATGTATCATGTGTACATGTTGAATAATCATGTGATTTGATTTTTCTGTATATAACTTTGAAGTAAATGATGATATATAATATGTTCAATCATTTTCCCTAATTCTCTTGACTTCTGTAGCTTGTTTATAGTTTCCCATCTCTTACTTTCGTAGCATTAAGCAAGTAATCCGTTTTCTACTAAATTTTTTTATGTAAGTTCATTCTATAAAGATTTAGTAGGTTCAAGTTAAACTTCATAACTTATAAACATGTACAAAAATGCTTACAGATTATTCATCAACATTTATATTTACATTGAGATTTCGTACTTTTCGTGAGGTATGCATCAGGAATATGGATATAATTTAATTAATTAAATATGCATTTATTCATTATCGCAAGTAATTCAAGAATTAGTAATTATATAAAATAAGTTCTTCTTGCAAAAGAAGGAACACAACCCTCCTCAATAAATCCTCAAAAACTCTTATTAATTTCTAGTAACAACTCCATAGCTAGAATAATTTACAGTTCCTTCTTGAACTCTGTTCCTCTATTGACCAGAGATCGAATCTGAAATCCCTTCTTGATTCGGAGCTTGTCCTCAGCTCAAATTCCGATAAACGACCGGGCATTCGAAAGGGGTTCTTGAATCTTGAGCCTAATGATCTTATTTCATAGTTGAGGGACTTTAGTATTTTTAAATTTATATTTTAGTATTTGGTCCTTCTAAATATTATAACTTTTTAAAAAAAAAATTGTAGGTTTTGCATCCTAATTTTCCCTTATATATTTTCTGGAGAAGTTATGTGAAAGTTCTTGTGGCTGAGCAGTTTAGATGTTTTAATTTTTAATGATACCATATGTAAGTTTCCAGAAAATCAATTTCAAATGATTAATAAATCTGTTTTGAGATTAATGTGATAAATTTTTGTTCTTGTTCTGTCACTTATTGACTACTCTCAAAATCCGGTAACACCACCATCATATAGTCATAATAGTCAATCAACGACATAAATCAATAAATAAAATCTGCCAAATACATTTAAATAATGAAACTCAAGATAATACAAAAAATTTCACTACTTCTACAATAAACATATAAAACAACGATACGCTCCGCCCACTTGTGTGTATATATTCTCTGTGGTAATAATATTTTGAGACGTTAGATAATTTGCGTAACTTAACATAAAATTGTAAATAATTATTACTGTCTGATCTAAATATATGAAGTCTTGAGTCATTTCTTCATTAAAAATTTGAAGAGGAAAATTTTCACTAAGCATATCATCTTTCTCTAGTTGAAGCGACTCTTCACAGTTCACGATCATATCGACTTCAGTTGCTACTGTTATATTTAAAGAACATATTTAATAATGATATACTTCTCCACCTTGATAATATATTATACGGTTAAGGTACAAAAATATACGTATGATTATTCCTAAAGCGCGCCTAGCAATAAATATTTTTTGAAGGTGTAAAAGTAACTATAAGCTTCCAAAATGGGGGCAAAAGTCGCAGTTGCCATTAACTTTGCCAGCTGGAGTCCAGAGTCCATGTGTGATTCATTCATCCTTTGACTATAGATGACATGGCACTTGGGGGAGTGCAAGACTCCATTAGAACCGATACCTGCTCCTAGACCTTGCATTGAATCCTTAAACTCATTCCTACAGTATTTTGATTTCTCATTCCTATTTTTATTCAGATTTCATCTTTGTTTACCCGATGTTCTCCTGTTAATTCCTAACACCAGCATTTGGGAAGACGATAACCTCCAAACTTATCTGTACGAGGCTGTAGTTTTTTATGGATATGAAGCAAATGGATGTTCTCTCTCTCTCTCTCTCTCTGGGTTTCTCAGCTTATCTCCCTCTTTGACTTTGAAAGAGAAGAAAGAATCATGGATTATTATCTACAAAATGTGAGGGTGAAAGTTGAGATTTTAATTTGGTTCCAATATGGGGACGACTTAATTAATAAATTTATTATCCAGTCAATTCTTCAACGTTTACATTGAACAATACTTTAATGCAAGTCTAGGAGCATGTGTCAGTTTTAATGGGGTCTTTCACTCCCCTCGATCAATTGCCACATCATATATAGTCAAAGGATGAATAGATCATATATGAACTCCAGCTGGCAAAGTTAACGGTGCCCTTGTTGTTGGGCATAGAGCCGGCAAATCGGGCCGAGCCCATCGGGCCGGCCCGTTTAGGCCCTGGCCCTGCAAGGGCCGGGCTTGAAAAATAGACGAGATATTTGAAATTGGCCCTGTAGGGCCAGCCCTGGAGGGCCTCGGGCTTAAACGGGCCGGCCCTGGAGGGCCTCGGGCCAGCCTTGCAGGCCCTTTTCACTGTAGCTTTTTTTTTTTTTTTTTCTTTTTTAATTTATTAATTTATATATATATTGTCTTTGTTATAGAGTTATTTATCCATTTAACTACAAATACATAATAAATATACTCTAATTTTATGATTTGGTTTATTATTTGTTGTAAATAAAATTACTCTTATGTTTAACAGATTAAATTATTTGTTACAATAATAGTCATCGTACTAATGTCGCTTAGTGGTATGTTTCTTATGTTTTATGTGAGTTATTTGTGAACATAGTTTGCTTTTGATTATGAATTAGTGACTGTGCTTATTTGTTGGATGATTTGTGATGTAATTTACTAATTATATTTCTTTAAAAAAACATAGGAAAATTAATTAAAATTTGGAATAGTAATTTCCGGGCCCTGGAGGGCCGGCCCTGGCCCTGGTGCTCTCGGGCCGGGCTTTGGAAAACATGTATTTTTCTTACCTCGGGCCCTGGAGGGCCGGCCCTGTTAGGCCCTGGCCCTTCACGGGCCGGCCCTGATTGCCAGCTCTAGTTGGGCACACTTTTAGAATAATTACGTGTATATTTTTGTACTTTAACCCTATATTATAAAATAACTTATTGTAATTATAATCAAAAGAAGCATATATAGAAAATGGTACAACAGAAGAGGAAACATAGAGGATTAAAGTTGCCATATTTAGAGCCAATTTTTACCCATAATTTCTTCTTCAGGTGTGTAACAATATTCGGTCCTACACTTTCAACAAATTCTTAATAAGGGCAAGGGGAGTGATAACGGATTTCTCAATATCATAAATTTACATTTATACCCTTGAATGTTTACTAGCCTATTTCATTTCTCCTCAATCCTTCTCACTCACTCTCTAACCATGAACACCTTTGCCATCCCAAAGAACAAAATTGAGATCTTCAAACGCCGCACAAGAAGCTCAACATCCTCCTCCTCTTGTAATGCTTCCAGAAGAAATAAAGAGTATGGAAGATGTAGAGGTTCTTGTGTGGCGTCTGAAGGTCTCTGATTAGAGAGTGAGTGAGAAGGATTAGAGAAGAAAGAGGGATTCCTGATTGAGTAGAGAGCTTTGAGACTGTCTTCCAATCCTATGCCTCACTTCATTTCATTCACTTCACCGGAAAAGATTGTTTCAGAGTCCCAATCCTATTGTTCTGACTTTAAGTTTTTTTCTTCTGAATGGGTCTTGATCCCTTCTATCTCTCTGGAAATAAATAGGCTAGAAAACATTTAAGTATTTAAATGTAAATTTACAGTATTCAGAAATCTCTTTCTGCAGAATTTATTGAAAGTATAGGCCTGAATCTCGATTTAAATGGGATTTTCCCTTCTTCTTTTTGTGGTAGTGTATGAATATGAAACAGAAATTGCATTTTACCTTTGTACCCTCGAAATTATTTTTGCTGAACTTGAAACCCTCTTCTCGAGCACCGTTGATCACCCTTCATGCTGCAGAAGGGAAGCTCTTGAAAAGTGAAAAGCTCTCAGAAGTCAGAACATAACAAAGATCTTAGGTTGAAATATATCTTGTTTGGAAAAGTATGGATGGCTGAACGTAATGTTTGGGATGGGCGTAAAAGATGCTTATAATGTTTGGAATGTGAGTAAAATAATTAAGATGATAAGTTTAATAAGGTTTGAGATTTGATTTTCGGACTATGATATTTTTATTCTCTCTCATATTGCCAGGGTAACGATATTTCCAGTGCATTATTGCTCATACTTCTGAACATATGCACTGGAAATTTAAACAGATGCCTTACAATAAAGAAATTAGGAAGCATGAAATGAACGGAGAAGCTAGGGTTTCTTCATTTTGGCATAGTTATCAAGGAATATATTGAAACTTAAACCAAAAGGGATTGAACCCTTGATGGAGAGATAGGAATGGTGAGAAATGAAACTATGAGGAGGTTTGTGAAGAATGAAAAGGAGGGTGATGGTATTTACAGAGCTGAAAAGGTATATGTGAGGTATAAGCAAATATGGTGAGTGAGGATCGATGATGATGATGATTCAATGCAATCAAACTTGCATGAGTCTTAGAAAAAGAATAGATCTTCTGCTTTTAGATTTAAAATTTGATATGTTGGCTTGATCTAATAGCTAAGAATGGGACTTAAATCAACGGTTGTACTACACATTACATATATAAGCCATTGGATCAAGTCCCTCTCCCAATCATTGGATCAAACCAACGGATTGGATTTTGGTATCACGAAAAACTTTAAGGTATTGTATATGAGATGATCTGAATTCACTTTAGTAATGCTCTTTAATCAAATACAAAGAGTATGAATGATGTTGATACAATGCATGCCAGATAATGTAGCATTGGCAAAGTTAAACCCGGTTTGACAGATGATCTAGCGCTGGCAAAGTTATATAGCTTCATCAACAAGGAAATAAATACCCTTTTAAAAAACATTTTGTTCTCTTCCGTTTTAAATATGGTTTGTTGATATATTTATTAATTTATTTTAACGCTTGCTCTTTAATTAAATACAATGAACATGAATCATATTAATACAATGCATCACAGATAATATAGCACTGTCAGAGTTAAACTATAATGGATGGCTTACAGCTGTCAAAGTTACAACTTCTTCAACAAGGAAATGGATAATCAAGGTGACGATTCAAGTGGAGAAGGAGCAGGTGAAGGTGGTGCTGAGCTTGCAGAGGGGCCAGGGCTTTGGAACTTGGTGACAATGATTGGGGAAGAAGGTGGAGATGAAGACAGTACAAAAAAGAAGAGAATGACAACATGAAATCTATTTTCTATTTTGATCAGCTTCATATGATATGACACTAACGAGAACTGGGTTATAAAATTGGTGAAACTATTAGGACTGAGTTGTGACGAGTTAAACTATAATAAGAATTGAGTTACAAACTCAGTAAAACTATAAGGATTAAATAATAAATTTTCAGAATAAAAACCTTTAGAAAATAATATTATTAGAAATGATCTTAAAATTATAATTATTTTTAAAAAGAAAATACTAAAATATAAATTTAATAATACTAAATTTCCCCTCAATCCTTCGTCATGCCATTATTGGACTCAAGACCACCTTGAGTCTTGACTGAAGATTCCAAAATCATGGACTAATAAAAAGTATTCAAATGTTTAAAGAAACTAACTACAAATCGCGGGGGAGTAGAAGATGAATGTACAACCTTGTTGTTTCTTCTTTAACTTTGTTCCCATCTAAAATATATATGATATATTTTGGAACTTGATTTTGATCCTAAACATGATACATATTTTTTATATTTTTCAATAATTTCTTAAGAGATGCTCCCTCAATAATAAGTAAAGAGGAGAGTGAATAAGAGAATTAAAGAAAATGGCTAGGGTGTTTTAAAAAATATATACAATATTAACTAATTTAACTAACTTCCTTAATCTATTCAAATGAGGTAAATATGTCTTATATTAAATATATGAGGGAGTACATTGCAACAATGGAAGCTTGTCCTTTGATCGAGTTCTGACAAATAACGGCGCAATTGAAAGGGGTTAGTCGGATGATTGCATTGTAGAGGAAGACAAGGAGGGTGTGTGACAAAGGGTGAGGGCAATTTAATATTTTTAAATTTAGATTTTAGTATTTAGTTCTTCTATATATTTATAATTTTTAATATTTTTTCTCTAGGCCCTTCATCCTAACTTTCCCTTATTTAATTTGTTTTTAGCTATATATTTTCTAGAGGTTGTGTCTGAAAATTCTCTTGGCCGAGCATAGCTGATACTCGATAACCCAAGCGCATGTTTTTTTTATATAAAAAAAAGTTCAGGTGAGTTGAGTATTGCGGTTTACCAAGGGTAGGGCATGCCTTCGGACTCAAAGCATGTTTACAGATCGCCTATCAACAAGGTCTTCACATCGGTAGGATTTGAATCTATAACCTTATGGTTATTTGACAACCCCTTTACAACATGGACCAACCCTGGTTGGTAGGGTATGTTTTTCTTTCAAACGATACCGAATATAAGTTCACGTAAAATCAATTTCAAATAATTAATAAACCTGTTTGAGATTAATGTGATAAATTTTTGTTCTTGTTTGTTCTTTCACGCTTCGACTCCTCTCAAAATCCAGAATCATCATCATCAGATCAACAACATAAATCAAATAAATTCTCCCAAAATACATCATTTAAATAAGGCAACTCAAGATAATACAAAAAAAAAAAATGTCATTAATTACTTTTACAATAAACATGTAAACAAAGATATACTCCATTTGTATATCTGTTCTCTGTGGTAATAATATTTCGATACATTAAATAATTTGCCTAAGTTATCATAAAACTGTAAATAATAATTAGTCTGCTCCATATGTGCGTAAGAAATGTTTTGAGTCATTTCTTCATTGGAAATTTGATGAAGAAAATTTTCACTAAGCATATCATCTTTCTTCTAGCTGAAGAGTCTCTTCACTGTTCACATCAAATTCAATTGCCAGGTCATGTATATTGTCAAAGGATGAATACAATGAATACATCACAGATGGACTTCAGCCGGCAAAGTTAACGGCAAATGTAACTTTTGCCCTTGTTTTAGAAGCTCATGGTTACTTTTGAACCTTAAAAAAAATATTTGTTGTTGGACGCATTTTGGGAATAATCACATTTGTATTTTTTCACATTAACCATATATTATAAAATAACTTATTGTAATTATAATCAAAAGAAGCATATATAGAAAGTGGTACAACAGAAGAGAAAACAGAGAGGATTAAAGTTGCTGCATTTAGAGCCAACTTTTACCCATAATATCTTCTTCACTTATTTTCTCATTTTTCATATATATGCTTCCTCTTAATGATTTTAACTTCCTTCTTATTCCCTCTTCCTGCATAAAGTGTAATAAAAAAAATTTAAATATAAAATTTAAATTTTTTAAAATAAAATGGACACTTCTCATATGCAAAATGAGGATATTATATATTACTACCTCTATTCCTTAATATAAAATCTATCTTAATTAAAAAAATTGAACTATAAAGTAGATCTTATATTAAGGACGGGAGGTAATATAATTCTATTCATTCCAAAAAGAATATGTGTGCATGTGTATAACTATTTTAGATATTTTAATAAGATAGGTATTAAAAATAAAAATTTACTTATAAAATTTAATATTTTAATATTTTGTATTAACTATACGTAATTGACCCTTTCAAATTAAAATTACACGTACCTAGTATTGACGGTCAATGGATCTCTCACCCATCTCCAAATCATCACGTCGCCATCACTGTAAATAAAAATTAAAGGTTGTAAAATATAATTAGTTTAAAAGACAACTAAATATTTATTTTCAAACAGAAGCAATTAATTAAGATGCAATAACTTATCAATACCATAAATTCCAAACAAGATCACCTCCCTCTTCAATACCTGCTTAAATCAACGAAGAAACAAAATGTTCAAATGGCCATAGCTATATCGAAAAATCAGCAACACATTGGTTTTTTTCCCTTTTCAATTTTCTTTGGGAAAATCCCAATTAAATCTGGTTGAAATACCAAAATCTATACTCAAGCCTACACTTTCAACAAATTCTTAATAAAGGCAAGGGGAGTAATAAGGGATTTCTGAATATCATAAATTTACATTTAAACCCTTGAATGTTTACTAGCCTATTTCATTTATTCTCAATCCTTCTCACTCACTCTCTAACCATCGAACACCTTTGCCATCCCAAAGGATAAAAATGAGACCTTCAAACGCCACACAAGAAGCTCAACATCCTCCTCCTCTTTTAATGCTTCCAGAAGAAAGTGTATGGAAGATGTAGAGGTTCTTGTGTGGCGTCTGAAGGTCTCTGATTAGAGAGTGAGTGAGAAGGATTAGAGAAGAAAGAGGGATTCCTGATTGAGTAGAGGGCTTTGAGACTGTCTTCCAATCCTATGCCTCACTGCATTTCACTCACTTCGCCGGAAAAGATTTTTTCAGAGTCTCAATCCTATTGTTCTGACTTTAAGTTGTTTTCTTCTGAATGGGTCTTGATCCCATTCTATCTCTCTGGAAAGAAATAGGCTAGAAAACATTTAAGGATTTTAATGTAAATTTACAGTATTAAAAAATCTCTTATTACAGAATTTGTTGAAAGGGTACGTAACTCTGAATCTGGATTTTGGTATTTTAATTGGATTTAAATGTGATTTTCCCTTCTTTTTTTTTTTGTGTGGCAATGTATAAATATGAAATAGAAATTGCATTTTACCTTTGTACCCTCGAAATTATTTTTGCTGAACTTGAAACCCTCTTCTCGAGCACCGTAGATCACCCTTCATGCTGCAGAAGGGAAGCTCTTGAAAAGTGAAAAGCTCTCAGAAGTCAGAACATAACAAAGATATGAGGTTGAAGTATATCTTTTTTGGAAAAGTATGGATGGCTGAATGTAATATTTGGGAGGGGCGTAAAAGATGCTTATAATGTTTGGAATGTGAGTAAAATAATTAAGATGATAAGTTTAATAAGGTTTGAGATTTGATTTTCGGACTATGATATTTGTATTCTCTCTCACATTGCCAGGGTAACGATATTTCCAGTGCAGTATTGCTCTTACTTCTGAACATATGCACTGCAAATTTAAACAGATGCCTTACAATGGAGAACTTAGGAAGCATGAAATGAACGGAGAATCTAGGGTTTCTCCATTTTGGCATAGTTATCAAGGAACTGAAACTTAAACCAAAAGGGATTGAACCCATGAGGGAGAGATAGCTAGGAATGGTGAGAAATGAAACTATGAGGAGGTTTGTGAAGAATGAAAAGGAGGGTGATGGTATTTATAGAGCTTAAAAGGTATATGTGAGGGTATAAGCAAATATGGAGAGTGAGGATCGATGATGATGATTCAATGCAATCAAAATTGCAGTTTTAGAAAAAGAATAGATCTTCTGCTTTTAGATTTAAAATTTGATATGTTGGCTTGATCTAATAGCTAAGAATGGGACTTAATCCAACGGTTGTACTACACATTACAAATATAAGCCATTGGATCAAGTCCCTCTCCCAATCATTGGATCAAACCAACGGATTGGATTTTGGTATATCACGAAAAACTTTAAGGTATTGTATCTGAGATGATCCGAACTCATTTTAGTAATGCTCTTTAATCAAATATAAACAATATGAAAAATGTTGATACAATGCATGCCAGATAATGTAGCGCTGGCAAAGTTAAACCGTGACAGATGATCTAGCGCTGGCAAAGTTATAGCTTCATCAACAAGAAAATAAATACCCTTTTAGAAAGCATTTTGTTCTCTTCCGTTGCAAATATATATGGTTTGTTGATTTATTAACTTATTTTAGTAACACTTTCTCTTTAATTAAACAATGAACATTAATCATATTAATACAATGCATGGCAGATAATATAGCACTGTCAGAGTTAAACTATGATGGATGACTTACAGTTGTCAAAGTTTTAACTTCTTCAACAAGGAAATTGATAATCAAGGTGACAATTCAAGTGGAGAAGGAGCGGGTGAAGGTGAGGGTGAGCTTACAAAGGGGCTAGGGCTTTGTAACTTAGTGACAGTGATGTTGGGGAAGAAGGTGGAGATGAAGACAATACAAAAAAGAAGAGAATGACAACATGAAATCTATTTGAAAACCTTCTTCTGATATGACACTAACTAGGATTGAGTTATAAAATCGGTAAAACTATTAGGACTAAGTTGCGACGAGTTAAACTATAATAAGAATTGAGTTACAAACTCATTAAAACTATAAGGATTAAATAATAAATTTTCAGAATAAAACCCTACAGAAAATAATATTATTAGAAATGATAGTTATTTTAAAAAACCAAATACTAAAATATAAATTTAATTAATAATATGAAATTGCCCCTCCACCCTTCGTCATGCCATTATTGGACTCAAGACCATCTTGACTGAAGATTCCAAAATCAAGGACTATAAAAAGTATTCAAATGTTTAAAGAAACTAACTACAAATCGCGGGGAGTAGAAGATGAATGTACAACCTTTTAGTTTCTTCTTTAATTTTGTTCCCATCTAAACTAAACCAGAGAATTTGAGATCCCTTCTCGATTCATAGTCACACTTTGACATTCTGTTTTCTGGAGTTAAACAGCGTAGCGTGCTTCTTGATTTGTGCTCTAATTGGTGTACATGAATCAACTCTTATTACTCCTTCCACTCCTTAGTATAGGACATACTTTGGGAATTTGATTTTGGTCCTAAACATAATACTTTTTTTTAAAATATTTGTCAATCTTTTCCTACGATGCTCCCTCAAGAATAAGAAAAAGGAGAGTTAATGAGGAAATTAAAGAAAATGACGTTTTAAAAAATACATATCATATTAATTAATTTAACTAACTTCCTTAATCTATTCACATTAGATAAATATATCTTATATATATTAAAGACATGAGAGAGTACATTGCAACAATGGAAGCTTGTCCTTTGTGTCGAGTTCTGACAAATAACGGCGCAATTGAAAGGGATTAGTCGGATGATTGTATTGTAGAGGAAGACAAGGAGGGTGTGTGACAAAGGATATTTTAGTAATTAGCTCTTCTATATATTTATAGTTTTTAATATTTTTTTCTCTAGGCCCTTCATCATATTTTCCCTTATTTAATTGTTTTTAGCTATATATTTTCTGGAGGTTGTATGTGAAAATTCTCTTGGCCAAGCATAGTTGATACTTGATAACCCAAGAGCATGTTTATTTTATACAAAAAAAATTTGGGTGAGTTGAGTCTTACGGTTCACTAAGGGCACGGTATACGCCTTCGGACTCAAAGAATACTTACAGATCGTCCATCAATAAGATCTTCTCATCGATAGAATTTGAATTTACAACCTTATGATTATGTGACAACCCTCTTTACAACATGGACCAATCCTTATTGGTTGGGTATGTTTTTCTTCCTAACGATACCGAATATAAATTTACGTAAAATCAATTTCAAATGATTAATAAACTTGTTTGAGATTAATGTGATAAATTTTTGTTCTGCCACGCATCGACTCCTCTCAAAATCCAGAATCATCATCATATGGTCATAATAGTCAATACAGATCAACAACATAAATCAACAAATCAAATAAAATCTCCCAAAATACATTTAAATAATACAACTCAAGATAGTACAAAAAATTGTCATTAATTACTTCTACAATAAACATGTAAAAAAAGATATACTCCATTTGTATATCTGTTCTCTGTGGTAATAATATTTCGATACATCAAATAATTTTCCTAAGTTGACATAAAACTGTAAATAATAATTAGTCTGCTCCATATGTGCGTAAGAAATGTCTTGAGTCATTTCTTCATCGGAAATTTGATGAAGAAGATTTTCACTAAGCATATCATCTTTCTTCTAGCTGAAGAGCCTCTTCATTGTTCACATCAAATTCAGCTGCGCTGCTACTGTTATATTTAAAGAACAGATATTGATATGTTCTCCATCCTGATATTATATTATAGAATATCTTCTTATAATAATTATAATTATCATTAAGATTAAAATTAAAGAAGCATACAGAGAAAATGGAAAATCAAACAGAGAGGAAACAGAGAGAAAGTTGCCGCATTTAGGGTCAACTTTTACCCATTTCTTCTTCAGGTCCTCTTTTCTCATTTTCATATATGCTTCCCTCTTAATTGACCTCAATTTTTTTCTTATTATTTCTTCCTCCTGCAAAAAGTGTAATAAAAAGTTATTAATACAAAATTTAAATTTCTAAAAATAAAATGGAGACTTCTCATATGCAAAATGATGATTTTATTCCAAAAAGAGTGTGCGTAAAATGAACTATTTTAGATATTTTAAAAAGATCAGGTATCAAAACTAATAATTTACTTATATAATATGGCCTTTTCAAATCAAAAAATTATGTACCTGGTATTGACGGTCAATGAAGCTCTCACTCATCCCCAAATCATCACGTCGTCATCACTGTCAAAAAATGTTGTCAAATATAACTAGGTCAAAAGACAACTACATATTTATTTTCAAACAGAAGCAATTAAAATGATGAAATAATTTATCAATACCATAAATTCCAAACAATAACTGGGGTTGAAATATATCTTGTTTGGGAAGCTATGGATGGCTGAACGTAATGTTTGGGATGTGAGTAAAATATGCTTATAATGTTTGGGATGTGAGTAAAATAATCAAGATGATAAGCTTAATAAGGTTTGAGATTTGATTTTCGGACGATGATATTTGTATTTTCTCTCACATTGCCAAGGTGACGATATTTCCAGTGCATTATTGCTCATACTTCTGAACATATGCACTGGAAATTCAAACAGATGCCTTACAATGGAGGAATTAGGAAGCATGAAATGAACAGAGAAGCTATGGTTTCTCCATTTTGACGTAGTTATCAAGGAACTGAAACCTAAACCAAAAAGGATTGAACCCATAAGAAAGAGATGGGAATGATGAGAACTGAAAGTATGAGGAGGTTTGTGAAAAATGAAAAGAAGGGGGTGATAGTATTTATAGAGCTGAAAATGTATGTGAGGTTTAAAAAAGAATATATGTTCTGCTTTTAGATTTAAAATTAGATATGTTGGCTTGATCTAATAGCTAAGAATAGGACTAAATCCAACGGTTGTACTGCGCACATTACATTTATTAGCCATTGGATCAAGTACCTCTCCCAATCATTGCATCAAACCAACGGATTGGATTTTAGGACATGGAAAAGCAATATGGTATTGTATCTGAGATGGTATATGAATCCATTCTAGTAACGCTCTTTAATAAAATACAAAGAGTATGAATTGTGTTGATACAATGCATGACAGATAATATGATACTGGCAAAGTTAACCATGACAGGTGATTTCGAGTTGTCAAAGTTGTATCTTCATCAGTAAAGAAATTGATATCCTTCTAAAAAGCATTTTGGTCTCTTCCGTTTCAAATATGGTTTGTTAATTTAGTCCATTTTAGTAACGCTCTTTAATGAAATACTAAAAGCATAAATCATGTTGATACAATATTGGCATGACAGATAATATATCACTGGCAAAGTTGAACTTTGACAGATGATCTAGAACTGTCAAAGTTATAACTTCGTCAAGACGGAAATGAATATCCTTTTGAAAAGCATTTAGTTCTCTTCTGTTTTAAATGTAGTTTGTTGATTTAGTCCATTTTAGTAATGCTCTTTAATGAAATACTAAAAGCGTAAATTATGTTGATACAGTGCATGACAGATAATGTATCAATGGCAAAGTTGAACCTTGACAGATGATCTAGAACTATCAAAGTTGTAGCTTCATCAACAAGGAATTTGATATCCTTTTGAAAAGCATTTAGTTCTCTTCCATTTCAAATGCAGTTTGTTGATTTAGTCCATTTTAGTAATGTTCTTTAATGAAATACTAGAAGTGTAAATCATCTTGATACAATATTGGCATGACAGATAATATATCACTGACAAAGTTGAACTTTGACAGATGATCTAGAACTGTCAAAGTTGTAGCTTCGTCAAGACGGAAATGGATATCCTTTTGAAAGGCATTTAGTTCTCTTCCGTTTCAAATGTGGTTTGTTGATTTAGTCCATTTTAGTAATACTCTTTAACTCTTTAATGAAATACTAAAAGCATAAATCATGTTGATACAATATTGGCATGACAAATAATATATCACTGGCAAAGTTGAACTTTGACAGATGATCTAGAATTGTCAAAGTTGTAACTTCGTCAAGAAGGAAATGAATATCCTTTTGAAAAGCATTTAGTTCTCTTCTGTTTTAAATGTCATTTGTTGATTTAGTCCATTTTAGTAATGCTCTTTAATGAAATACTAAAAGCGTAAATTATGTTGATACAATGCATGACAGATGTATCACTGGCAAAGTTGAACCTTGACAGATGATCTAGAACTGTCAAAGTTGTAGCTTCGTCAAGAAGGAAATGGATATCCTTTTGAAAATCATTTAGTTCTCTTCCGTTTCAAATGCGGTTTGTTGATTTAGTCCATTTTAGTAATGCTCTTTAATGAAATACTAAAAGTGTAAATCATGTTCATACAATACTGGCATGACAGATAATATATCACTAGCAAAGTTGAACTTTGACAAATGATCTAGAACTGTCAAAGTTGTAGCTTCGTCAAGAAGGAAATGGATATCCTTTTGAAAAGCATTTAGTTCTATGCCGTTTCAAATGTGGTTTATTGATTTAGTCCATTTTAGTAATGCTCTTTAATGAAATACTAAAAGCGTAAATTATGTTGATACAATGCATGACAGATAATGTATCACTGGCAAAGTTGAACCTTGACAGATGATCTAGAACTGTCAAAGTTGTAGCTTTGTCAAGAAGGAAATGGATATCCTTTTGAAAAGCATTTAGTTCTCTTCCGTTTCAAATGTGGTTTGTTGATTTAGTCCATTTTAGTAATGCTCTTTAATGAAATACTAAAAGTGTAAATCATGTTCATACAATACTGGCATGACAGATAATATATCACTGGCAAAGTTGAACTTTGACAAATGATCTAGAACTGTCAAAGTTGTAGCTTCGTCAAGAAGGAAATGGATATCCTTTTGAAAAGCATTTAGTTCTATGCCGTTTCAAATGTGGTTTGTTGATTTAGTCCATTTTAGTAATGCTCTTTAATGAAATACTAAAAGCGTAAATTATGTTGATACAATGCATGACAGATAATGTATCACTGGTAAAGTTGAACCTTGACAGATGATCTAGAACTGTCAAAGTTGTAGCTTCATCAACAAAGAATTTGATATCCTTTTGAAAAGCATTTAGTTCTCTTCTGTTTTAAATGTAGTTTGTTGATTTAGTCCATTTTAGTAATGCTCTTTAATGAAATACTAAAAGTGTAAATCATGTTCATACAATACTGGCATGACAGATAATATATCACTGGCAAAGTTAAACTTTGACAGATGATCTAGAACTGTCAAAGTTGTAGCTTCGTCAAGAAGGAAATGGATATCCTTTTGAAAAGCATTTAGTTCTCTTCCGTTTCAAATGTGGTTTGTTGATTTAGTCCATTTTAGTAATACTCTTTAACTCTTTAATGAAATACTAAAAGCATAAATCATGTTCATACAATACTGGCATGACAGATAATATATCACTGGCAAAGTTAAACTTTGACAGATGATCTAGAACTGTCAAAGTTGTAACTTCGTCAAGAAGGAAATGAATATCCTTTTGAAAAGCATTTAGTTCTCTTCCGTTTTAAATGTCATTTGTTGATTTAGTCCATTTTAGTAATGCTCTTTAATGAAATACTAAAAGCGTAAATTATGTTGATACAATGCATGACAGATGTATCACTGGCAAAGTTGAACCTTGACAGATGATCTAGAACTGTCAAAGTTGTAGCTTCGTCAAGAAGGAAATGGATATCCTTTTGAAAAGCATTTAGTTCTCTTCCGTTTCAAATGTGGTTTGTTGATTTAGTCCACTTTAGTAATGCTCTTTAATGAAATACTAAAAGTGTAAATCATGTTCATACAATACTGGCATGACAGATAATATATCACTGGCAAAGTTGAACTTTGACAGATGATCTAGAACTGTCAAAGTTGTAGCTTCGTCAAGAAGGAAATGGATTTCCTTTTGAAAAGCATTTAGTTCTCTTCCGTTTCAAATGTAGTTTATGTTGGGATCCGTACACGCAGCGGAATTAAAAACTTACGAATCCCATCGGAGGATCGCGCTCAATAGTGTAATACCAGGATATTTATCTGGAATATTATAAACAAAAGTTGGATATTTCTGATAAGTGAAATTTCAATCTCCGGTCTTGTATAAATACAGTCTATTTTCTAAGTAGAATTTCTGTAAGAAATTAGGGAGTTTGAGGGCCAAAGTGCCAAAATGACCAAAATGCCCCTAGAAAGGGTAATTAACTTAGAAAATTTATGGAAAAATCCTAAAAGACAGCTTAAATGACCAAGTGAGTTAGGAGAGTATATAATCTTTAATTATTGTAATTTTATAAATTATGAAATTGGAGAAATTGTTGGAAAATACTCAAAAAGAAGTAAAAGACCAAAATACCCTTGTAATTATGGAGTAATGCAAGAGGTATGAAAATACTAATGTTAACACAAGAGTATGAAGGTAATGAGGCTTTGTAATTAAGAAAATTATCAACAAGTGATAATGAAGTAATTAAGTAATATTGGGCTAATTACTTAAGCATAAGCAAAGGAAATTCAAGAATAATTATGTGAAGCTCAAAAATTATTGGAAATTAGTGAAATATTAGTAAAAATGTATTTACTAATTAATTGGAAATTTCTATGAAAAATAGTTGAGTTTAGGTATTTTTAAGCCTCAATACAAGAATGGACCAATTAGGTAATTTTGTGAAATTTGTGGAAAAATTAATTAAATAAATCATTAAATAATTAAATAAATTAAAAAATAAATATTTATTAAAATAAAATAAGGGCCAGCCGAAAATTAGGTCAAAATAAAAAGGAAAAAAATGAAAATGAAATAGAAACAAGTTGTGCAACTTGCACATTAAAAAAATAATATAATTAAATTAAAGTAAAAAGTATGAATAGTAATATTAAAATTAGGAAACGGATCCTATCTAGAGATCTAGGAATAGGAATCCCAAGGTCAATGTAAAATATTGATCAGTGAGTTTTTATCTTTAAGTGACCTTTTCCTAAGTTAATTCGAGTAGTTTGTGCATTTTCCTAATAAAACAAAATAGGGAAAAATGCATATAGGCATAATTTTGGAAAAGAGGAAAATAAATTCTAACTCAACATTTAGGAATGGGTTTGAATTTATTTTGACATATTTGGAATCAGTGAATTTTTCTGAAGAAGTTGGCATTTTCGTAAATGCGTTCAAACCGGACGCGATCGGACACGTTTTCGAGGAAACTTCAACTCGGACTGTTGGAGGCCTATATGGAATCAAAATAAAGGTTAACTTGGACATTTCTACTAAGTGAGAACATGTCTTCAAAGTTGTAAATCCAGAATTTTGAGATTTTTCCAAAATTACGCGAATCGGGTACCGATCGGAGAAATTCATCCGTGTAGGCTTCTAGAAGGGCCACATGGCCACTTCCCATTGGCCAATTGGTGCCACCTCAGCAAGAGGGCAGGTCGGCCAAGAAGAAGGAAGAAGAAGAAAAAGATTTTTGAAAAAGTTGCTTTGGACGGTCCAGATCGATTCTCACAAAGTTGATCCGACGGCCGAAATCCTACACCTTTTCTTATAAATACCCCCTCCTTCACTTTTCTTCACACCATTCCTTCTTGCCTATTTCAAATTCTAGGGAGAGAAAGTAGAGAGAGAAGCTCTGGGGAAGTTCGCCGAAGTCTTCAACGGGTAAGTCTTTCGGTCTTTAGTTTTTAGTCTTTAGTTCAATAGTTAGTAAGGCTAGAGTAGTCTTTATTTTTATGATTGGATATCATATGGGAGGGCTATTTTAGTATTTATTTTCGAAAATCATGATGGCGTCGAAGTTCTGGCAAAATTTTGGGAAGAAAATAGCCTATGTAGCTAGGCGCCGCGAAATTCCGCCAAGTAGGGGTATAGGGGCAAAATGGTAATTTTTACCTAAAATGCCGCTTATAATGTCAAATTACTAATAGAAGTGACATTATTCTCATAGGATATCTGAAACGCTGATTCGCTGCCGTTACGCCGCCCGACGTGCCGCTATAGGACTTTTGCACGTTTCTCCGTAGAAAGTACGTTTTCGCCAGTGAGTACCTAACGTTGCCAACGAAGGTACGGACGCGTCTCGTAACACTAATCTTGCACATCTTAAATACTTATATGTCAATGATATGTTCGTAGACCGTTATATGACAGTTATACGGGTTATAGTTTTGATAACACCGTTTTGTTTTCCTAGCGGCGAGGACACGACTAATTATCGTGGCACCGGTGAATAGTGCAAGCTGTTGTTTTTATTTACCTTATGGGGCTTTACATATTGCTCTGTGCTTATGTTTTGTCGGCATAATGATCATGCATCTCTAGTATGCTTGTGATATACTGTTGTATTAGCTCTTGAATATCTCATTGGCCATATATCGTATTGTTTGGGTATGAGGTTAACTGCTACCCGAGATTCAATGCGTTGAATTGAATCTCACCGTAGCTTCAGGGTCCGGAGGACCACGGTTCGTGGATCGAGGCAAGTACCCGAGTAGGCGTGCACCAAGATTTATCTATCTTATCGCTTTCGTTTCTTTCGTTGTTTCCTTTCTAAACCATAGGACTACGTAATCTATACAATGTTACACAATGGTTGTTGTTTTGGCTAAGAATCCAATTACTCTTTCGCTCTATTGCTCTACTCTGATTGTTTGTTTGAAAAAAAAAAAAATTCCGCATTTCAAACATGGGATGTTACATTTTATGGTATCAGAGCTAGTTTTTCTGATGGCAAATTCGATTCATGATCGGGGGTTCTCACAGTGTGATCTGTGGCGAAGCATTGGCTCTTACCCCGACATGACCACCGGCCAGCCACCGGATTGGTTGTATCCGTCATGAGGCGGTGCGTAAAACTAGCGAGCTGAGGTACGATTTGTTGCCACTGCGTGGATTCGCCTGTGAGACATTTTATGGTATCAGAGCAAAACTTTCTGGCAAGTATTTAACTATGTTACCACGGACAGTTTGGTGCCGAAGGCAAGGCTAGTCTACGTGGGTGTGCCATAAGTCACTGCTAACCCGGTGAGGCCCCATGGTAGACACTTACCCGGCCATTCTGTCGGATAACTGAGTTAGGTTCTTAAGCCTTTTAACTTTGAGCACATTTTTGAAAACGAGTATTGATAAGGCCATTGGTGTAAATGTGTAAAGATGAATAGAGATAATGGCTAGTACGCCTTTAGAGCCGTAGAAACCCTCGTCGGATCGATCATTCATCCGATGATGACAACCGTGAGTATTTCCATTGTCAAGACGATTCGAGCGTGAATCTTTCTATGAATTACTTAACGCGAAGGATTTTAACCACTGGTCATAAACCAGCTGGATGATGTAATATACGTTAACATGTACATTACATCTAATATGGAAATATATAGATTTTGATGCCACGTGTTGTGTTATTTTTCTGACACATATATCCGTTGTTTGATAAAGGAAAGGAATTAAAAACAAATGGCTATACTAAGAGGTGCCGGTGCACCAAGAGGCCGAGGCCGTGGACGAGGTAGAGGCAGACAGCCTCAAGATAGAGCAATACCTGAAGATGGACGAAATCAAGAGGACCAACATGCACAGAATCAACTCCTGAACCAACAAAACGACATACGTGAGATGCAGCAAACTTTGCAAGAGCAGAGAGCTCTTATCGATGCATTAATGGCAGAAATTTGGAAAGACAAAGACAAGATGAAGAGCGTAACAATGAGGAAAATGAAGAAGATAACAATAACAATGATGAAGAAGAATATGGAGAGTATGATAACAACGACAATGATGAAGAGCCTGAAGGGTCTGAGAGATCCCAATCACCACCTAGGCGAAATCAAAAAGAGAGAACCACCGAGAGCCGGGTCAACCAGCCCGCAAGCCGAAGCCACCCGGTTTCGGAAAGAATGAACTAGCCGAGGATTGGCCGCTAAGCCTAAAAAGATTTTTGAAGTTATCGAGTGCCCGGAAATCGGAAGGCACTGCCGGCTATTTACAAGTTAGAGGCGATGCCCACAGATGGTGGGAGAGCGTTTCCACAACCCTGCCAAGCCCTGTTACGTGGGAGATGTTCCTGGAGCAATTCAACGAACAATACTTCCCTCCTCGATTCAGTGATTAAAGAGGAGGAATTTCTGCAGATACAACAAGGGAATGAAGAGTCATTTGACGACTACTTCGCACGTTTCACCAACTTGTCTCGATACTCTTCATATCTGAAGAGCAATGTGAACGAAAGTCGGAAAGCGAACCGATTGGTGAACGGCCGAGGTACGACATAAGGGCAAGGTTGGTATCTCACCAATTTTCTAAGATGGCCCAAGCCGTTGGATCTTGCAGACTGACGGAGCGCAACCTGAAGGAACCTGCGCAAATCCCGGCCGCGGGATCCCAGACGTGTCCCAAATGCAAGAAGTACCATCCAGGAGCCAACTGCGATGGGAAACAAGTCTGCTTCAAGTGTCAGAAGCCTGGACACATTAGCCAGGATTGCCCCGAGAAGGCTGTAGAGGCGAGACCTCAAAGCGCTGGCCGAATCTTTGCATTGACAAACACAGAGGCCAAGAAGTCCCCAGAGATGGTTCAAGGTACCATCTATCTCAATGGAAATCTACTTGAAGCATTGTATGATTCGGGTGCTAGTCACTCGTTTATTTCCTATGAATGTGCAAGTCGTTTAGGATTGCATGCCTGTAGATTACCATTTGATCTTGTAGTATCTACACCGTTGGGTGTAAAGTCTTTAGCTGATGTGTGGTGAATGAATTTTCTGATGTATTTCCGGAGGATCTCACCGAGTTACCTCCTATCCGAGAAGTGGAGTTCAATATTGATTTGATGCCTGACACGGGATCAATATCAAAGGCGCCGTATCGAATGGCTCCTAACGAGATGTAGGAGTTAAAGAAGCAGCTAGAAGAGCTTTTGAAGAAGGGGTTCATTCGACCCAGTGTATCACCATGGGGAGCCCCAGTGCTTTTTGTAAAGAAGAAAGATGGAAGCTTCCGACTCGCATCGACACGCGAACTCAACAAGGTGACTGTCAAAAATAAGTACCCACTTCCCCGGATTGATGATCTTTTGGATCAATTATCTGGTTCCACAGTCTTTTCGAAAATTGACTTGCGTTCGGGATACCATCAGTTGCGAGTTAAGGATGGCGATGTTCCCAAGACAGCTTTCAGAACCAGATATGGGCATTATGAATTCCTTGTGATGCCCTTCGGATTGACAAATGCACCTGCGGTATTCATGGATTACATGAACCGAATCTTCCGACAACACCTAGACCAATTTGTGGTGGTGTTCATTGATGACATTCTGATTTACTCTAAGAGCAGGGAAGAGCACGAAGAACATCTGCGAAAGGTGTTGAGCATACTCAGGGAAAAGCAACTATATGCTAAGCTGAGCAAATGCGAATTTTGGTTGCCTAAGTTAAATTTCTGGGCCATATTATATCTAGCGGCGGAGTTGCAGTTGATCCAAACAAAGTAGAGGCAGTTCTGGACTGGAAACGGCCAGAGACTGTGACGGAAATCCGTAGTTTTCTTGGTCTGGCGGGATACTACCGCAGATTTATACGGGATTTCTCGCTGCCCTACCATTGACAAAGCTTACGAGGAAGAATCAACCCTTTATATGGGGAGATGATTGTGAGGAGAGCTTTCGAGAATCCGAGGGAGAGGTTGACTACAAGACCGGTATTGATTATCCCCGATCCCGATGAGACCTATGTTGTCTACAGTGATGCCGGTGGGCAAGGATTGGGATGTGTCCTAATGCGGCGGGGCGGGGTGGTGGCCTATGCCTCTCGTCAGTGAAACCTCACGAGTTAAACTATCCTACACACGATTTAGAGTGGCGGCTATCGTGTTCGCTTTGAAGATATGGAGGCATTACATGCGGTGTAACCGTAGAAGTGTATTGTGACCACAAGAGTCTCGAAATACTTGTTTGATCAACGAGAACTCAACATGAGACAACGTCGTTGGATGGAGCCGATTAAAGATTACACCACGGAGATCAAGTATCATCCGGTAAAGCAAATGTTGTTCTTGATGCTCTTAGTAGAAAGACGGTGCACGGTATCATACATGATGATACAAGAGCGAAACTGTTGGAAGATTTCGGAGACCCGATCTATCCAATCAAATCTGCATGGGTCCGCACGCACTGCCGATGCCTATCTTGCTACACTTCTTGCGAGTCAAGGGGAGTATGATCTGAGAGATGAAGTGGAGAAAGCTCAGAAGCAAGATGATTGGGCAAAAGAGATACGTGAGAAGATCACTCGAGGTGAGACCCAAGACTATGACCTATCACGTAGTGGTTTGGTCAGGTATAAACAGCGAGTTTACATACCGCCAGTTGATGAATTAAGGCGGACGATAATGGATGAGGCTCATAAGAGTAAGTACACTCTACATCCAGGCATGGTCAAAATGTACCAGAGTATGAAATCCGAACTTTGGTGGCCCGGAATGAAGAAAGACGTAGCAGAATACGTGGCCAAATGCTTGACTCGTCGAAAGTAAAGATTGAACACCGTCGACCCCCGGTCTTTTGCAAGGACTAGAGGCTGCCGGAATGGAAATGGGAGAAAATAACCATGGATTTTGTGGTAGGTCTGCCCAAAATCGGGAATCATGATACAATTTGGGTAGTTGTTGACAGATTAACCAAGTCAGCACACTTTATTCCCATCAGTATTCACTATTCTCAGGAACGATTGGCGGAGATTTATATCAAAGAGATAGTGAGATTACATGGTGTTCCTAAGAGCATTGTCTCCGATCGTGATACACGATTCAAATCCCGTTTCTGGCAAGCGTTACATGAAGGTATGGGGACTAAGCTAAGGTTCAGTTCGGCTTATCACCCTCAAACCGACGGTCAATCCGAGAGAACAATACGATATTTGGAGGATATCTTTGCGAGCATGTGCCCTGGATTTCAAAGGAAGTTGGGATCAACATCTTTCGCTAGCGGAGTTTGCATATAACAACGGTTATCATGCTAGTATACAAATGGCCCCGTTCGAGGCATTGTATGGGCGGAGGTGTCAATCACCATTATCTTGGACAGATTCGTCCAAAAGCGATTACTTGGGCCGGATATGCTTGAGCAGACCTCTGAACAGATCGCATTGATCAAGAAGAGACTCCTAGCAGCACATAGTAGACAGAAGAGCTATGCTGACAAAAGGAGGAGACCTCTGACGTTTTATGTCGGCGACCATGTGTTTCTGAAGTTATCCCCGAATCGGTGTCGGCAGAACGCTTAAGAGGAAGAAACCGAGTCCACGGTGCGTAGGACCCTTTGAGATTTTGGCAAAACGCGAGAAGTAGCTTATCAGATAGCTTTACCCCCGAATCTGAGTAATCTCCACGACGTTTTCCACGTGTCGCAATTGAAGAAGTACCAACCAGACAGTGATCATGTCATTGAGTACGAGGATGTCGAAGTACGGCATGATAATACATTCATAGTCGAGTCGGAGCAGATCATCGATCACAAAGAGAAACGGCTCAGAAACAAGACTATTTTGATTGTGAAGGTGGTCTCGAAGGGTTTGTCACCCGAAGAAGCGACTTGGGAAACCGAGAGTGACATGAAAGAGAAGTACCCTGAGTTCATGGCCCGAAGTTTAGTTAGTATAGACTAAATTTCGAGGCGAAATTTTGTGTAAGGGGGAGAAATGTAATACCGGATATTTATCCGGAATATTATAAACAAAAGTTGGATATTTCTGATAAGTGAAATTTCAATCTCCGGTCTTGTATAAATACAGTCTATTTTCTAAGTAGAATTTCTGTAAGAAATTAGGGAGTTTGAGGGCCAAAGTGCCAAAATGACCAAAATGCCCCTAGAAAGGGTAATTAACTTAGAAAATTTATGGAAAAATCCTAAAAGACAGTTAAATGACCAAGTGAGTTAGGAGAGTATATAATCTTTAATTATTGTAATTTTATAAATTATGAAATTGGAGAAATTGTTGGAAAATACTCAAAAAGAAGTAAAGACCAAAATACCCTTGTAATTATGGAGTAATGCAAGAGGTATGAAAATACTAATGTTAACACAAGAGTATGAAGGTAATGAGGCTTTGTAATTAAGAAAATTATCAACAAGTGATAATGAAGTAATTAAGTAATATTGGGCTAATTACTTAAGCATAAGCAAAGGAAATTCAGTAATAATTATGTGAAGCTAAAAATTATTGGAAATTAGTGAAATATTAGTAAAAATGTATTTACTAATTAATTGGAAATTTCTATGAAAAATAGTTGAGTTTAGGTATTTTTAAGCCTCAATACAAGAATGGACCAATTAGGTAATTTTGTGAAATTTGTGGAAAAATTAATTAAATAAATCATTAAATAATTAAATAAATTAAAAAATAAATATTTATTAAAATAAAATAAGGGCCAGCCGAAAATTAGGTCAAAATAAAAAGGAAAAAAATGAAAATGAAATAGAAACAAGTTGTGCAACTTGCACATTAAAAAAATAATATAATTAAATTAAAGTAAAAAGTATGAATAGTAATATTAAAATTAGGAAACGGATCCTATCTAGAGATCTAGGAATAGGAATTCCAAGGTCAAGGTAAAATATTGATCAGTGAGTTTTTATCTTTAAGTGACCTTTTCCGGAAGTTAATTAGAAGTAGTTTGTGCATTTTCCTAATAAAACAAAATAGGGAAAAATGCATATAGGCATAATTTTGGAAAAGAGCAAAATAAATTCTAACTCAACATTTAGGAATGGGTTTGAATTTATTTTGACATATTTGGAATCAGTGAATTTTTCTGAAGAAGTTGGTATTTTCAGAAATGCGTTCTGAAACCGGACGCGATCGGACACGTTTTTCGAGGAAACTTCAACTGGACTGTTGGAGGCCTATATGGAATCAAAATAAAGGTTAACTTGGACATTTCTACTAAGTGAGAACATGTCTTCAAAGTTGTAAATCCAGAATTTTGAGATTTTTCCAAAATTACGTGAATCGGGTACCGATCGGAGAAATTCATCCGTGTAGGCTTCTAGAAGGGCCAAATGGCCACTTCCCATTGGCCAATTGGTGCCACCTCAGCAAGAGGGCAGGTCGGCCAAGAAGAAGGAAGAAGAAGAAAAAGCTTTTTGAAAAAGTTGCTTTGGACGGTCCAGATCGATTCTCACAAAGTTGATCCGACTAGTAGAAATCCTACACCTTTTCTTATAAATACCCCCTCCTTCACTTTTCTTCACACCATTCCTTCTTGCCTATTTCGAAATTCTAGGGAGAGAAAGTAGAGAGAGAAGCTCTGGGGGAAGTTCTGCCGAAGTCTTCAACGGGTAAGTCTTTCGGTCTTTAGTTTTTAGTCTTTAGTTCAATAGTTAGTAAGGCTAGAGTTGTAACAACCCGACTTTTCAAAAGCAGTAAAACTTTTTTTTTTTTTGTCAAACATCATTTCAAAATCATCAGAGTAGAGCATTTGAGCGGAAAAGTAACTGATATATATATTCAAAATGCCCACTGGCTAATTACATAAACGGTATAGTAATATTGAGAGCCGAGATCCGCACCGGATCTCGGGTAGCGGTTAACCTCATGTATACAGTTACACATATGGTTACACAACAATAACATATAAACCACACCCAACCAATGCACATGTATCGCTCCCAGCATACAGATATATCGCTCCCAGCATTACAGATGTATCGCTCCCAGCATTATAAATGTATCGCTCCCAGCCTTACAACTATATCGCTCCCAGCATGCATACAGTTATTTTCTAACATAATATGCATTCCAACAACACCCCACATATATACACATTATACACACATCGCACACATACCATCTACAGCATACTATATCCATCAGATTAGTGTTACAGTACGCGAACGTACCTTCGTTGACGGTAGACGGCACTTCCGTCGGAAATCGTACTTTTCTACGGAAAAACGTGAAAACGTCCAATAGCGGCACTTCGGCAGCGTAACGGCAGCAGATTAGGATTTCTGACGTCCTATAGGAGTAATATCACTTTATGCCCGGTCTACCAGATTTTCCCCGATCGGTCCCCGTTTCGCGTAATCTCGGAAAATCTCAAAATTATGGATTTACAACTTTGAAGACCTTCTCTTCCTCATCAATAATATATATTTAAACTTGAATTTTGACTTTAGACAGGGTTCCAACTGTCCGGCTGAAGTTTCTCGAAACGTGTCCGAACGCGTCCAGGTGTCGAAACGAAAATCGGAAGTTCCCGTTTATAGACATAGATGCACTGATTTCAAATATGTCCATAAAAATTCCCAATTCTTTCTCAGTTGTCACAACTCTAATTTTGAAGTCTTTACTTCCAACCTGGCTATCCGCCCTTTTTTGAAATTTCCTATTTCGTTTTATTAGGAAAAAGTCCTATTGACTTGAATTAACTTCCGCAAGAGTTTAACGGAAGATAAAAACCCACTGATCAATATTCTACCTTGACTTTGGAAATCCCATTCCTAGATCTCCGGATAGGATCCGTTTCCTAATTTCTAAATTACTATTCACTATATTTAATTATATTATTATAATATTGCAAGTTGCAAAATTATTTCTCATTTCATTTTTCATTTTTTTTTCCTTTTCTTTTTCTGCCAATTATTTCTTTCGTTTTTAATTAATTATTTATATAATTATTTTGATTTAATTATTTAATTAATTATTTAATTAATTAAATAATTATTTTTACATAATTTTTATAGAATTTTCCCATTGGTCCATTCTTGCATTTAGGCTCAAAAATACCTAAACTCAACTATTTTTCTCCAAAATTTCCAATTAATTAGTAAACATATTTTTACTAATTTCAACCCATTTTCCACTAATTTTTGAGCTTTACATAATTATTTCATAATTTTCTTTGCTCGGAGCTTAAGTAATTAGCTCAATATTACTTAATTACTTTATTATCACTTGTTGATAATTTTCTTAATTAAGACACTCCTTTATCTTCAAACTTTTGCCTTAACATTAGAATTTCCATGCCTCATGCATTATTTTATAATTTACAAGGGTATTTTCCATAATTTTTCTAAGTCATTTACCCTTTCTAGGGGCATTTTGGTCATTTTGGTACTTTGGCCCTTAAATTCCCTAATTCAAATTTCAGGGTATTACAAGAGTAGTCTTTATTTTTATGATTGGATATCATATGGGAGGGCTATTTTAGTATTTATTTTCGAAAATCATGATGGCGTCGAAGTTCTGGCAAAATTTTGGGAAGAAAATAGCCTATGTAGCGGTTAGCGGCGAAATTCCGCCAAGTAGGGGTATAGGGGCAAAATGGTAATTTTTACCTAAAATGCCAGTTATAATGTCAAATTACTAATAGAAGTGACATTATTCTCATAGGATATCAGAAACGCCGATTTCAGCTGAATTCTGTTGCCCGACGTGCCGCTATAGGACTTTTGCACGTTTCTCCGTAGAAAGTACGTTTTCCGCGGTAGTACCTAACGTTGCCAACGAAGGTACGGACGCGTCTTCGTAACACTAATCTTGCACATCTGGAGGACCACGGTTCGTGGATCGAGGCAAGTACCCAGAGTAGGCGTGCAGCTGAAGATTTATCTATCTTATCGCTTTCTGTTTCTTTCTGTTGTTTCCTTTCTAAACCATAGGACTACTGTAATCTATACAATGTTACACAATGGTTGTTGTTTTGGCTAAGAATCCAATTACTCTTTCGCTCTATTGCTCTACTCTGATTGTTTGTTTGAAAAAAAAAAATTTCCGCATTTCAAACATGGGATGTTACAAATAGCATTTAAATCAAGGTTAAGAGAATCTGAATCGTACCTATGCCGAACTATTTGGACTGGTGGGCTACCTTCTCAATCAGCAGAAGTCGACTCTTTGAATCGCCTTCCTTTACCGGTATCCACACGAATAACCTCGAACACAGACGGCAGCGTGCTAGCGCCTTCAGTATTCTCGCGTCTCTCTATTCTCTCTAGGGTTTCTTGCAGCTTTCTAATACGCTTGACAAAAAGTCCCGTAGGTTTTTCTAAACCTGGCAGGCGTATTATATTCAAAATTAATCCTCATTAATTTCAAAATTCGAATTTGGAATCTGGATTAAAATATATTAATTAAATCTATCTTTTAGATCTAATCTAATCTATTTATTTAATCCAAATTAAAAGCATTCTGATTTAATTTATCTCTATAATATATATATATATATATATATATATATATATATATATATATCCTAAATTAAATACAGTATTCACTAAATCTTAGATATATATAAGATTCAATGAATCTGGACACTTTTGCTCGTGTTGGGCTATTCTTGTGTGCGACCCTGCAGACCCACATGAGATTGGCAGCGGGCTAATATTGTACTAGCTCACAAGTCGCAAGCGGCCTCTAGCAAGACATTGCGACTACCCAATTCATATGGGGATCGATGATACGATACAACCTATCGTACAACCATGTCACGTCCCTTTTGTCACGCAATAATTTGGTCAAGGATGAGGCATGGAGAATGTCAACTTCTTGTTCTTGACCATTACTTTCTCGATTCTTGAGTAGTCTAATTGAAATGGAAACTCCTTTCCATCGTAGTATGGCCATACATTTCCTAGACTGACTCATCGAGGGGCCCAATATTATCTCTCTACAAATGTGAGGGACAAATTCCATCTTGACCATTCACATTCCTCTGCATGAAAACCACTGATCTCGATCATAGCCGTTATCATTACCTGGTCAAAGGTGACTTTTGACTAAGTCAAAGATCAGCGACTCATCATATAGGAATCCATGATGATCTCAGGTCGACGGGCGTTGTGACGCGGTTATACATGAGAAAAGCTTATGACTTATTCCATGTAGCTTTCTCATAGTGGGTCGGTCCAGCATCTTGTACTCTTACAAGTGCCTATGATTTTGACTCGTATCTCCATACTCATCAAAGTCATACTGGTCTTATTTCATCTTCGCTCCCGCGCAGATGACCGACCAGGGACATTTAGGATAATCTATAAGATATATCCAAGGATCAGATATCACTATAAACATGCAAATGAAATGATAACTGAAGGATAATACTTTAACATAAACATCTAAAGTACAATGAATTGCCCCTAGGGCATAATTTCCAACAGTTTGTTGATTTAGTCTATTTTAGTGACGCTCTTTAATGAAATACTAAAAGCAGAAATCATGTTGATACAATATTGGCATGACAGATAATATATCACTGGCAAAGTTGAACTTTGACAGATGATTTAGAACTGTCAAAGTTGTAACTTCGTCAAAAAGGAAATGGATATCTTTTTGAAAAGCATTTAGTTCTCTTCCGTTTCAAATGTGTATGTGGATTTAGTCCATTTCAGTAACGCTGTATAATCAAATACAAAGAGCTTAAATCATATTATATCATAAAAAAAAAAGAGCTTAAATCATATTGATACAATGCAAGACAAATAAAACCGCACTGTCAAAGTTAAACCATGGCATATGATCTAGAGCAGTCAAATTAAAGTTACAGCTTCATTGACAGGAAAATGGATATCCTTTTTTTTTAAAAAAAAAAAAAAATAGTTTTCTTCCAATTTAAGTTGTTGATTTAATTCATTTTTGTAACGCTCTTTAATCAAATACGAAGAATCTGAATCACGTTGATACACACGACAGATAATATAGAATTGTTAAAGTTAAACCATGACTGATAATCTAAAGTTGTCAAGTTACAGCTTCATCAATAGAAAAATGGATATCCTTTTCAAAATTATTTTGTCCTATCCTATTTCAAATATGGTTGTTGATTTAACCTGTTTGATTAACACTCTTCTCTCTAATACAAAGAACATAAAACACGTTGATAAAATGCATGATAGATAATATAACACTTTGAAAGTTAAACCATGACTGATAACCTATAGTTGTCTAAGTTACAGCATCATCAAGAAAATGAATATCCTTTTGGAACTCATTTTAGTCCCTTTCATTTCAAATATGGTTTGTTAATTATCAATTTAAGCAATGCTATATATATATATATATATATATATATATATATATATATGCAGTGTTGATACAATGCATGTTAGGTGATATGGAGATGTCAAAGTCATAGTACCAGCAAGGAAAATGGACATCCTCTTTAAAATCATGCACTCTCTTATTCGAAATAGGGTTTGTTGGATTAATCCAAGGGGAAAGAGAACTGATTCAAAGGCCATAGAGAGCATGACATAAATTAGCTGTTGGTCAAATCTCTCTTCTAGTCCTTGGATTAAAACCAATAAAGTAAATTTTGGGGGGTAAAGAAAGAAGAAAAGAACAATTCAATTTTTTATAGATGATATAAATCCATTCAAACAACACCTAAATCAAACAAAGAGAACATGAATCTTGGTGATAATGATCATAACAAGTATGATCCAAAATTGTCAAATTTACCTTTTTAAAAAAAGAATATATTTTCCTTGTGAAAATGTTGTACGTTTTCCTCTTTGAAATATAGTTTGTTTAGCTTGATCCAATAATTGGGAAAGGCATTTGATCCAAAGATTGATCAAAATATTACATATGGTAGCTATTGGATTAAATCCCTCACTTAATAGTTGGATCAAAACACCAGACTAGATTTTGAACTAGGGAGCAATACACTTTTTTTATACCATCAACATTTTTTGAGATCCTATTATTAAGTATATGAGCAGCCGGCTACTCTAGTTTAAATATTCGTAACTACTCTTCCCAACACAAATGTTGTTATGAAACTCAAACTCGAGGCCCAAATGCAAATTTAGCACAAATGAGTTTGTACAGTTTGTATTATTTCCTTATTGATTCAAAATTTGGCCAATATTATTGAACGGTGACCTGCTGAAGACACTAGAATACTAAGAATTTAGACCTTAAAATTTTGAATAAGTTCTACATTCCACTTTAGTTCAGTCAAAGCCCTTAGACATGCATACGTGACAATGCTATATTCATTCCAAACAAACAATTGATGATATATGATCTGTAATGAAGTTACCAACCCCTATTTAAGAATTCAAGAAAATCCCAACATTTCATTTTTCAAAATATTTGGTCATCATGGTGGATTGGACAATTACAAACTGTCGGATTTTGATGATACATGGTGTTATATGCAAACTAAGTTTCTACTGTACTGATTCTAATAGTATTGTGAGTCAATCTAATTCCTAATATTCATATTACATAAGTTAATTGCAGTCAAATAATAATTGCAAGCCAACATACTAGGCTTCCAAGCACGCGAAAAACAACTGAAGCAGAAAGCTTCGTTATCACCATGGCCTTCCTATTCCTCCAAGCCTACGAGCCAGCTCAAAATCCTTTTTCACTGGGGCAACAGAAGAAGCAAATGAAACCGATCATTAAACAAGACAAAGATGTAATGTGATAATCGTCTACCAATGATACTTTTATCCCCTATTTCTTTTTTTTTGTTATTACAGACAAGGGATTTCTTAGACTTCGTTAAGAAAAAAAAAAATCACTTGGGCAGTTTTAAGGATGCGTTTCCCTACATCAATCAGTGCTTAAAGAATTTTACTCCCAAAGTGCTCCTAAAAAGAATTGAACAGAATACCAAAGCAAAACATTGCCCTTTCAAACAAGTTAACTTCCCTGGTTTACTTTACCAATGATTTGAAGTTAAAAAAATAAACAGTTTAGACTACTTTCTATAATAAGATATCAGATGCCTGGGGAACAGCGAACATTTGAAGGTTTAAAATAGCACAACTGAGTATTCATGAGGAAACAAACATAAATCAAAGTACTAAAAAGCAGCCTGACAACAGGAATATAATGCTATGAGATTTACAAATTCCAACAAGGCTCCAAATTAGGATGCCACGTTACCCACCTGAAGAAGCCACCAAACTTATCTATTAAACATAACTTATCAACTTCTTATGACCATGGTAATCACCAAAAAGTCATTCATTTCCTTAGTGAACCATATCCAGGTTCATTGACCCTAAGATGACAGCAATTATTGCTGACAGGATTTTTTTTTAAAAAGTTGATCAAAATAATCATCATTGCCAAAAGTAAAAGAAAATACTATTACATCGAAAAGATTTTAACTTAGCATCTTCTTATTGGCAACATATTCAATGTTTCAATTTTTTTGTGCTTAATTAGCTGCAAACTTCCCGGTCTTCAGCAGCATTAAGCACGTTTGTCACTTGACCTTCTCAAAAGCCAAGAGAGGCCTTTCCCAAATAACTTTCTACAAGAATAGTACCGCAGAATTGAAAGACTTTGAGTGAATTGGAATGAAATAGTTACTCAGAATTTCAAAACCCAGAGCTGTGTCTTAAAACAACAGAAAAAATGTTATATAAAATGAGCGCCTATGCCCTCCCAATGCAGAACTGTAACAATTTCTGCAAGTCCCAAACAAGCACCCACTGCTCCCCTCATGGCCAACTTAACCACATGGAGTAGAATGTTTGTTTTGTAATGTAACAAATATTGTGATAAGCACTCGCCAGAAACAATGAAAGCAACCAGAGATTAAAAGAAGAAAGATAAACACATAATTGAACGAATCTACGATGATTGAAGGATTAGATAAATATATTTAAACAATTGTTACAACTTACTAAGAGTAACACGCTTTGCATGAATGGCACACAGCATTCCATCCTCAAACAAATGAACCAGATAATATTCAGCTGCCTACAAGATTAATAATTAATAAATAAGAATTCAGAATGAATATCATAAATGAACAATAATGTTACACACCATGGTAACACAGAAATAATTCGTAAAGCAGCTGAAAGCATTTGAATGCAAATCCTTGAAGAACAAGTGATGGCAGACTAGAACTTAGTACATCTGGTTATGATGGTAAAGGATATTACCGCGAATTGTCATGATAGAACTGCATGTCAGCATACAAAATGTTAAAAGAGTACAGTCAGTTTAAATAAAATCTGATTACAAGTCGTATTCAAATTTTCCACGTGCAGAACAAAAATGTAAAAGCTTTAGTTAGTACAAAAAGAAGTATGAATTGCAATTACTCCGACATATAAGCATCCTAGGCCCCAGAAATAACAAGAAATAAGTACTTTTTTATTTACTTTATTTTTAAATCATTTCATTTGGTAAACAGGAAACTAGAGCTAATTGCCTTCTCGCTTATCCTCAAACATAATAATCTATGGATTCATTTCCATGCAGATGTAGCAACTTATTATATGACTGTGCAAGCAATCACTGAAAATAAAGGGAAAATATCATATAACTATCATGTGAATTGGCTGTGTTAATTTCCCACATCTGCAAGAATATCTACCATGAGCAATTTTTGTCAGATGCTTTAACAGAAAGGGAGAGAGGTAAAGTGCTTAGTTGCTAGCATCATAAACCACAGGAAGCAAAGTGCAGACGGATCAAACTACCAGTAAAAAGCAGAAATATGATCTAACATGTGCCTGCTAAGGGAACATTTTGTTAAAATTTTGAAAGGAAGTAGACCGAAGCGGAAATTTGCTGGCAGAACAAACCAAGGGATAAATGACACATTGAACCATATGGCAAAAGGAAAATGAGCCAAATTAGAGTTCATTTGACATTTACCCTGGAAAATATTAATTAATAGGTCAAAGCACGAGATTCTAAGTTTCCAATTATGTAGAGCATTAGAAATTTTGTATTTCAATCATAATCAAAACATTGTCCATGAGAAGTTCAGGAAACACACGATGATTATCAAACAAACAAAAAACAGAATATACTTTATACTTTAGATAAAATGCACACCGCACACGAACAACTAATTACCGAGAATAGAGAGGAAAATAATATATACCTCCTGAAGAGCTAGTAAGGCTTCAGGTGTCCAGCGACTGACCTTTGTAGATAATTGGTATGTAATTTGTCTCACCTACAGCAAGATTGAAAACATTTCAATAATAAAGACAACACTTCCCACAAGATTCAATACTTCCAAATCCCTAACCTAACCTGATGCCATACCAACAAAGTAAATACCAAATTAATGAACATAAAGAGCATATTCCTCGTGCACTTATAAAGAAAGCATGTAAAGGAAAAGAGGGGCCATCAAAATGATATTATGAGAAAAATATACAACCACTGATCTGCTATGCTTATCTTCAAATAACTGACTGAATTGAAAACATTAAATGGAGGTGCGGTGACGCCCCAAAACATATTTTTTTAACCATGTTTGTATAAAATTTACAAAGACGGCAGGTTCTTTTTTGAGACAAAAAGGTCATTCAGAAAAATAGGCTGAAATGTAAATACTGGCATTATCCAAAATAATCATACTAATACTAAAACAACCAACACAATCTTCTAGTTTTCACTTAATTACATCCTATGGTTTTCATATCTGCAAATATGCTACAAAGTTCCATTAATCTATAATTTATAAACAGCTTTGAAAATTGTTTTTCTTTCCATGCACAGAAGCATGGAGATATGCAATAGTCATGTATAGCATCTATAAACTCAACCAGGCACCAACATTTGCATGACAGATGAAGTTAATAACTCACACATCTTATAAAAGGGGCAGCTGGGAGTAGAAGCTTGATACTCTTCTGATAGTGTCGAATTTCACGAAGAGCCACTGTTCCTGGTCTAAAGCGATGTTTTTTCCTCGGCCTCTGACTTTGTGATGCTATAATTTTATATTTAAACAGAAGATAAGTAATTTAAAAACCCTAAATTGGCAAAACCTAATTCAGGAAATTATCAGCACATACTCTGCGGTTGATCTGTACTCCTGGTTGCTCTTGTAGTTGCAGGCTTCAGAATACTCAAAGGAAACAAAATATATAAAAGAGGAAAACAGATTTGTTCCAAGAAAATAAAGGTAAAAAATAAATTAAGTTTAAAAACTAGAATATGAACATAGTCATATGAATTACAGTTACAACAACATACAAAAGCTAATTTGTGCAGCGGCTTTGGCAGTTATAATATTTCATCAGTTTTAGGATTTTGAGACTAGACTCAATGTCTTAATCTACGGCATGCAAATATTATGCCTTCACCTTTGCGATCATAATTTGAGGTTTTGAGTTGGGCGTTATACAGAAGTTTTCCTCGGACAAAAATAAGTAAATAAATGAAGTATCAATGCCAAAGAGAACAAAAGGAGGTTATTATTTGGATTACTGTGAAATTATGAGCAAGAGAATATAGTTTCTAAATCCTGAGTTGACTTAGCAATGCCTGAATGGGAAAATTCGTGTATATACAATGCCAACTTCGGATTAAGGATAAATTGCAGGCAGCTGGATAAAGCACCACGAAGTCCAAAAATAAGTCGTGTATAAGCATCACATCTTCAGCTCAGCATTATAGCATACATGAATCGTGTAACAGTAGAATTCAATGTCCAACGCTTTGTCAACTATAAACACAACCCAATGACAATCCCGAGGACAAAGATAGAGAGAAACTTACCGTTTGTGGAGATGATGCGGCCCTTCTACCTGTGAATATAGAGGGAAACAGATTTAGGTTTTTTGAAAGTAAATGGGAAATAAATTAAGAACACCAAAGAGAGAAAGGAAGTACCTCTTGCGCGAGAAGCTGGCGCAGTCTTAACTCTGGCCATTAGAGAGAGCAATGAAGGTGGACAGAACAGCCAGTGCGAAAGCGAGGAGGGACACACTCTGCTTCAGATTTTGGCTGCCAATTCCTCGTTCAAATTCTCGCGCGCCTTTAGTTTAGGGCCCCAAAAAATAAAATTTAGTTTGATCCCTCAGCACGTGTGTGGGTTTGGACGGATTAAGAATTGCCCCTTGTGTGTTCGGGTCGGGTCACAGGCATAGCCGTTCTAATTTTGCCTGATTGAAGATTTGGGATTTTTTTTTTGTCGCGCGAAGAGGGAAAGATGCGAGTTAAAATTAAAAAAAAAAAAAAAAGACAAAAAGAATTTTGAATTTATAAAATTCTAAATTAGGTATTTTTAAAAAATGAGTTGTAAATTGTTTATCAAGTTTCATTATTCTCTTATTAACTCTTGGTAGCAAACTTGATTTAAGATTTTATAATTTCAAAGTTCTTTTTCTGTCTGTTTCCCTAAACTCAAGTACTACCAGGCACCAGCAGGGTTTAATCCTAAATATAAAACATAGTTAACTTTTTTTAGACATTAAGATAGCTAAATAAATTACATAATCATATTATATGTTGTGTATGATTAAATTATATATCAATTTATAAGTCAAATAAATTAATTTACAGAAAATAAGATAAATATAAATTTTTTAAACTTTAAAGTAATTTAATTAGCCTTCTTTATCTTCCAAAAGAGTCAACTGGGTCTTGTATTTATAACTAGAGATAGTAATTACCAACTTCGGATAGTAATATGAGAGCTAATGAGAGTTGGGTTTAGTTTTAAATATAAAATCTCATACCACTTTATCTCCCTCATGTTTATCATTTTTCTTTTTTGATTACATATGTTAAAAGAGTTGGCATCCATAGGTAGTTTCAATGCAAAATGATTTAAGAAGGTATTTTAGGGAAACCAATACACATTTTTAACCAAAAAAAAATCTAATTTGTTTAATATACCCAAATTGGTTAAGTAGATTTTATGCTATGAATTGGAAGTAATATTAATTTTCATAAAAAAGGGGGAAATTGGGAAAATCCACTAAGTGTTTGAATCAACTAGTTATGGGCTATTTCAACTTAATCAGTGGTCTCATGTTCAAATCTTAAGTATGCAACCGTGATAATTACTTACAGGCAGCGAGGTTCTTCATTATGAGTCTAAATTCTTACAAACCTAATTAGTCAGTCACTAGCAACGTCGAATACCAATGGATTAATAGAAGAAAATTGGAAACATTCCTAATAAAAAATTTATTGGTGAGAAGAATATGATAAATTTGTCTATAAGTCTTCTAAAATTCTTTTATATTCAAGACGCAGTAGGAATGAGTTTCCCTTGTTATAAATTGTGAGTATAATTCTAAATAGAAAATGAAATTTAATTGTCCAATAACTTCTGCCACTTGACTAGGAGTGTTTTTTTTAATCAATAACAAAAATTAATATCACTCCAAGAGTCAAGATTATGAGAACAGAGGAATTTTGTTGTCACATGTTATCTACTACTCCAAGTTATTGCTCTTATCATTCCATTTTCAAACATATGAAAAAGAATTCAAAGTCTTCTAAAACTGTTTTGTTTGGAGAGTGAAAAAAGCATTTATCCCATATCATTCTATGAAGTTTGAAATGAAACATTGAAATGAAACCCATCTCTTGACATATGTAAAAGATAAAAAGAGAGATCTTTTTCGTTTTGTCCTAAAAGAGAGATCGTTTAAGGAAGATAAATATGGAGTCCAAAAATTTCCACGAGGGAAGGACAAGAACAAAACTCTACAGGACAAATGAAGTAACTTGGAGTCTTGGACAAATAATAAAGCTACTTAAACAAAACAAGCCCAAGCCTATGATCAATATTTAAAGCTGCAGTTCGTTAAACAGGGATTATGCGATCACGTTTGAGGAAAAACAGGGATATATCACTACAAGCATTTTTAAAACCCCAACTGACCAGAGTGTGTCGAAGTCTGTCATACCAAGCTCGAGGAGCCTGTTTGAGACCATAAATTGCCTTTGTGAGGCGACAAATATACTGAGGTTTAGCTGCATCTTTGAAACCAGGTGGTTGAATCATGAACACTTCCTCTTTCAGATAGCCATTCAAGAAAGCATTGTTAACATCTAATTGCCGGATGACCCAACCAAATTTGACAGCAAGAGTGAGAACTAACCGAATAGTTGTAGGTTTCACAACAGGACTGTAAGTTTCTCCATAGTCAATGCCAGCAGATTGTTGAAACCCCTTAGCTACAAGTCTAGCTTTATGCTTCAATATGGAACCATCAGCTTTGAACTTAGTTTTGAAGACCCATCGACAGTCAACCAGCCGCTGTCCTTCATAGGGAACAAGCACCCAAGTGTTATTTTTACAGAGAGCCTCATACTCAAGTCTCATAGCAGATAACCAGTGAGGGGAAGCTAATGCTTCAGAAACAGAAGTGGGTTCAGAGGCAGTAGAAATAGAAGCAGGAGTTTCAGACTGAAGAAGACCCACGAAGGGGTATCGAGGCTTAAAAATACATGATTTTGCCCTTGTGACCATAGGATGTAAATTAGGAGAAGAGGAAGGTGGAGTGGGGTGACCCGCGGACGAAAAAGGAGACGCTGTGGCTTGAGAGGGAAACGAAGGTGAAAAGGGTGAAGATGTAGTAGGAGTAATGGAGTCGAGAACTGATGGGAGAAAGGAGGGAGTATGTGTTGGAGAAGGAGGAGATGTAGGCTCGGGATTGTTGGTGAGGAGGTTGGGCCGAGTGTGTATGGAAGAGGTGGGGTCCGTATGAGAATGAGGGAATGGGATAGTGGGCCGAGTGGGTGTGGAAGGAATGGGGTCCGGATGAGGGTAAAGGGATGAGGAAGAATTAATGGGAGTGGGCTGAAGAGTAGAGGGAGGGACATGAGTGGATTGAGAAATAGAATGAGTAATGGGCCGTGATAGAATAATGGAGGTAGAGATGGTGTAGAATCTGTTATTGACTCCATAATTATAGGGATTAACTAAACCTAGAGATTATAGGATCTTATTGTTAGGCTTATTGTTAGGATACTAGGTTTCAAATTTCAAATCTGATTCTCTATCTTGTCTATAAATGTAATCGTTCTCTCATCTGAATAAATACAACAATTATTCTCATCCCATATTCTTCATGGTATCAGAGCAATAAGAAGAAGAAGAGATTAATTGTTAATCCAGACGTTACCCACTGTAACGCCTTCAAATTCTGAGACGTTGCCCACTGCAACATCATCAGAGCCCGTCCGAACGTTACTCCGGTCTCGTCCGACTTGTCAATTGTAACGTTGAAGTCCGCTCGTAAACGTTGCCCACCGCAACGAAATCATATCGAGCATCCACTGTCTCAGTCACGTCCGACTGCTGCCAAGCATCGTTTTTTTTTTTTTTTTTTTCACGAGATACTCCCTGGTCAAATCGGGCTCATCTATCACTGGGCCTGTTTTGTTCTTACTATCAGATTTGTCATTGGGCTTTGATTTATCATTGGGCCCCATACGTTTGATTGCACTGTTGAAAATTTTTCCATTGTAATCTGAAACATTCATATGTCTTCAAAGTCGATGCCTCGTCCTCCGTGCCACGATCCGGGTCTAGTGACATCTCTCTTGTTCTTATTGTTTCGAGAAACTTACCGGTGACAATTATCGAGAATGGTCTCAATCCATGATTCTTGCTCTAGATGGAAGGGACAAACTTGAATATATTAATGGTGAAGTGAAATGCCTTCCAAATCGAAACTCGGGCATTTCGAAAATGGAAGTCGAAAATGCTTTGGTTTCCTCTTGGTTGATTAATGCTATGTCCTCCTCACTCAAGAAGAGCTTCATGTATCTTCCATCACCCGTGAGATTTGGGAGGCTCTCCGTGAGACATATAGCACTTGTAGGAAATCGCTCCGCATATTTGACGTTAGCTGAAACCTCCAAAGAATCACCCCAAAATGACCAGCTAAGCAAAATTATGGAAATGCTAGTCACACTACAGACTACAAAACAACCAACTGCCACAATAGTCAGGAGAGGTAACTTTTTCCAAGCCTTAGCTATAATTAAAGGTCAGTGTAAAGGGAATTGGACTCAGTGCTTCGGATCATATGACCGACAATAAAGCCCTCTTTTCGTCCTATACACCTATCACCAATGGAGTAGTGTGCGGATCGATGACTCTCGGTCTATAGTGACTGGAATTGGTTCTATCAAAATCTCTACTAAACTTACTCTTCACTCTGTATTGCATGTTCCAAAATTGAAGTGTAATTTATTATCGGTGAGTCAATTAGCTAAAGATGAACGATGCCAAGCTAACTTCTTTGCTACTCATTGTATTTTTCAGGATCTGCTGACGGGGATGATGATTGGGAGTGCTAAAGAGCTTGATGGTCTCTATTACCTTGATGAAAGCGATAGTCGTAGGATTAAATTTTGCAATAAAGTGTATCTCCCTAGGAGTAGTGACTTGGAGTTATGGCACCAACGTTTAGGTCATCCAAATTTCAATTACATGTCTAAGATGTTTCCATCTCTTGTTTCCAATAAAATTGCTTCTGATTTTCAATGTGATTCATGTGAAAAGGCCAAACATCATCGTACTTCATTTCCAAAAAATCCGTACCATGCATCAACACCTTTTTCTATAATTCACAGTGATTTATGGGGACCATCCCGCACACCAAACCAATCAAAATCCAAATGGTTCATCACCTTCATTGATGACCATACGCGTGTCAGTTGGGTTTACCTGTTGAAAGATAAAACCGAGGTGTATCAAACCTTCCTCAATTTCCACCGTATGATCCAAACCCAGTTCCAAACCCATATCCAAATCCTACACACCGATAATGGGACCGAATACTTCAATCGGTCCTATCTACATTCCTATCCGAAAATGGCATTATTCACAAAAGCACTTGTCCCAATACACCCCAACAAAATGGTATTGCCGAACGAAAGAATCGCCATCTTCTTGAAACGCAAGAGCCATCATGTTTGGTAGTAATGTTCCTAAACACCATTGGGACGATGCTATTCTTACTGCTACATTCCTCATTAATCGAATGCCAAGCCGACCACTATCTTACAAAACACCACTTCGGCTCTTGCATCAATACTATAACCTCCCATACCTCGAAAACACCCTGCCACTTAGAGTGTTTGGCTGCACATCTTATGTTCACCTCCATCATACCAACAAACTTGACCCTAGAGCCCTTCGTTGTGTCTTTCTTGGCTACTCTAATTCCCAAAAGGGATACAAGTGTTATGACCCTGTTTCCAAACGCCTTTTCATTACCTGTGATGTCACCTTTCATGAAACTACTCCTTATTATTCCCTGTCTACAATTCAGGGGGAGAGAGATGGTGAATTCAGACACCAAAAGATGACCAAACAGTTACAATCTATACACCCCAATCTATACACCTATCCAAACAGAACCAGAACCAGACACCTCTGATAAACCTGATAAGGTGCCAAGTCCAGGGGGAGACACAAAGAAGTGGGGTAAGACCTACGTACGAAGAAATAAAAAGGGTAATGAGTCACAAGCTATTAGCACTCACCAGGAGTCAGAACCAGAGGCAGGTCCTGATCTTCCCATTGCAGTACGGAAAAATCCGAGATCATGCACTCGACATCCTATTGAGCGGTTTGTCTCCTATAAATCCCTTTCATCTAAATACAAGGCATTTGTTTCTCACCTTGATAGCATAAGGGTACCAGACAATATTGATGAGGCCATGGCTATACCTGAGTGGAGGCAAGCTGTCTTAGAAGAGATGGAGGCCCTCAAAAGAAATAAGACATGGGATACAGTTGATCTACCTCAAGGAAAGAAGCCTGTTGGATGCAAATGGGTATTCACCCCAAAGTATAGAGCGAGATGGAACACTTGAGAAATACAAAGCTAGACTGGTTGCAAAAGGTTTCACTCAAATTTATGGGAAGATTACACGAAACGTTTGCTCCGGTAGCCAAATTGAATACCATCGAATCCTCTTATACATTGCGTAAATTTAGACTGGGATTTGCACCACTGATGTAAAGAATGCCTTCCTCAATGGAGACCTCAAGGAAGAAGTGTACATGAAGTTACCTCCAGGGTTCCCAGGAAAAAAGGCTAATCAAGTCTGCAAGCTAAAAAGATCACTATATGGGTTAAAACAATCTCCACGTGCCTGGTTTGTGATTCACTCGAGTTACGAAGAGACACGGGTATACTCGAGGCGAGTGACCACACTTTGTTCGTTAAACATCACAAGGGTAAGATGGTTGTGTTAGCCGTGTATGTTGATGATATAATTCTTACTGGAGATGACGAGGTAGAAATTCATCAAATCAAGACAAACCTTAGCACGAGAATTCCAAATCAAGGATCTTGGAGAAATGAAGTACTTCCTTGGTATGGAAGTAGCTCGATCCAAGGGAGGAATCTATATCTCCCAAAGGAAGTATGTACTAGACCTCCTAAAGGAAACAGGGATGACAAAGTTGTAGACCCGGTGACACGCCTATACAAAGTTAATAAAGTAGATGAAGAAATGATCTCGGTAAACCGGTGGACATAGGGAACTACCAACGGATGGTAGGCAAACTAATATATCGTCCCATACCGGACCGACATTGGATTTGCGGTAAGTGTTGTCACCGGCATTCGCATGACCCTAAACGAAACATTTAAATGAAGTCTACGGGATCCTTCGGTATTTGAAGGGATCTCCGGGACGTGGTTTGCTATTTAAGAAAAATGACAAACGGAATGTAGAGTCATTTATGAGATGCCGATTGGGCGAGCGATCAAGATGACAGAAATCAACATCTGGATATTGTACATATGTGTGGGGTAACTTGGTCACATGGAGAAGTAAAAAGCAAAGTGTAGTTGCAAGAAGCAATCTTGAAGCCGAATACGTGGTAGTAGCATCGGGGATCTGTGAAGGCATATGGATAAAGCGTGTCCTAGAAGACTTGAGGAAATGCATAAATCTACCAATCAAGGTCTATTGCGATAACATGGTGCGATTCACATTGCTCATAACCCGGTTCAACATGACAGAACCAAGCATGTTGAGATAGACAGACACTTTATAAGAGAAAAAGTTGATGAGGGTATCATTGATCTAAGGTATATATCTTCTAAAGAATGTAATGCGAGACATCCTCACCAAAGGATTGCCCAAGGACGATTTGAGTATCTAATTGGCAAGTTGAACTTGATCAACATCTACATCCAACTTGAGGGGAGTGTAGAATCATTATTGACTCCATAATTATAGGGATTAACTAAACCTAGAGATTATAGGATCTTATTGTTAGGCTTATTGTTAGGATACTAGGTTTCAAATTTCAAATCTGATTCTCTATCTTGTCTATAAATGTAATCGTTCTCTCATCTGAATAAATACAACAATTATTCTCATCCCATATTCTTCAGATGGGTGGGTCGTTAGAAGAGGATAATGATGGATCATCACATAGGCCTGCATTCAAATTTGTATGATAGGGAAAAGTAGTTGGATCAAAGATCACATGCCGAGACACATAGAGACGCCCAGTTGGGCTTAGACATTTGGAGCCTTTTTGATTAGATGCTGGGCCAAGATAAGTACATTTTTGGCTAAGATATTCCAATTTGTGTGAGTTGTATGGTTTCAAGCAGGGATAACAGGTACAACCAAACGGTCGTAAAGAGGCATAATCAGGATCCTTCTTAAACAAACAATTAATTGGCGATTTTCCCTGTAAAACTGGAGTGGGAAGACGATTGATCAAATACACAGCCATTTGAAATGCTTCTGTCCAGTAGCTTGAGGAAACTTTGGATTGGGCTAAGAGAGTGAGGCCCATTTCAACTATGTAACGATGTTTTCTCTCAGCACGACCATTTTGAGAAAACGTGTAAGGACATGTGAGCCTCATAATAATACCAAAATTCTCAGAGAGGGTATAACCATGTATAACGACTGAAATCATCAATGAAGTGAACATAATAGCGATAACCATGAATAGATTGTATAGGTGAAGGACCCCATAAATCAGTATGAACAAGCTCAAATGGTGAAGAGGCATGAGACAAAGATGGAGAAAACGGTAATTTCTTAGATTTGCCATATTGACAGGCCTCACATACAAAAGTGTCACTAGGTTTAGCTTTGACATTACAAAGATTGAGAACTTGCTGTAAAATCTTATTACTTGGATGGCCAAGTTTATAATGCCAAGACAAAAAAGAGTCATCAGTCAGTGAAGCCACAGCCATATTCGTTTGAACAGAAGGTGCCACTCTACTCATTGGATACAGCCCGTGCTTTGGTGTTCCTGTCATCAGAGGAAGACCTGTCTTTGTGTCCTTCACAACACAAACTCTTATTAGTGAACAAAACAAAGCCACAGGATTATCCGAAACAAGTTTATGAACACTCAACAAACTTTTAGTAACATGGGGCACAAGAAGCACATCAGTAAGACGAATAGCAGAGTCAGAACAATTAAGAGATGAAGACCCAATGCCTCTAATACGAGCTCTAGAGCCTGTGCAGGAAATGAGATGAGATGAAGAGGACTTACCCACGGGTGTCACAGAGTCAAGATGAGAAGGGGCAGCAGTAACATGGTGGTTAGAGCCACTATCCATATACCATTCATCATCATCAACAAGAGGAGAGTCAACATGATAAGCCTGAGGTGGAGTATGAGTGGGTGGGCGAAAAGATTTGTCAAAACGTTTGAAACAATTAGAAGCCCGATGTCCAGGACGTTCACATAAGTCACAAAACGGTCGTCCAGAGGAGGAACGACCACCTGCAGGGGAACGGCCTCCACGTGACCGTGAAGCACGACCACCGCGGCCTCCCCTCCATGAACCACGAGCAGGAGGTCGATCAGAATAAGAATCAGAATCAGAATTCTTAGAAGCAAAATTAGCAGTGGGTTGCAAAGAGAGAGTAGAAAAATGATTGAGCTGTTCGATCCTACTCTCAAAAGCAAGCAAGGCAGACTGAGCATCTACCCAAGAAAGACCCACCTGATCAACAAGCTTTACAACAATAGCATTGTAATCAGCATCCAAACCGTTGAGGGTGTGAAGGATGAGCTCGTCGGTAGAGATGGGAGCACCAGCCAGAGCTAGCTGATCTGAGATCGTCTTCATTCGAACAAGGTATTCAGTCATGGACAAACCATTCTTGCGAGTATGATGCAAATCGGACCGATGAACCATGAGAAGTGATTTGGAGACGGCAGAAGTGAGAAGACGAGCTTCATGCCAAAGTTCAAAAGTCAGTGCGACAATGGAGGAGCCGAGTGGCGACATCCAGCGTCATTGTGTTGCGGAGCGCCCAAGAAGCATCCGATCAACAGAAAACCACTCCTCAAAGTCGGGATTAGGGACAGCCGTGGTGGTATTCGGAGGAACCACTGTCATCGGAGGAACAGGTGTTGTGCCGTCGAGGTGAGCTTGGAGCCGATTGCCTTCAATGAGAGGTAAGACAACGGAAGCCCAGACGAGATAATTCGTGCGATCCAACTTGATCGACGATGTTTGGCTAGAGGATTGAAAGAGAGGATAGGATTTGGGTGTGGCCGAAAGAGACGAAGACGCAGAAGCAGAGCTGGAAGAAGAGGCAGCAGAGGCCATTTCGAAAAAGGAAGGAAAAGAAAATTTGACCTAATGGCTCTGGTACCAAGAAGGATAAAAGGACATAACCCACAGGTCCCAGGATCGAAACCTGGCTTTGATACCAAGAAGGACAAAAGGACAAATGGACAAAGAGTGGGAAAAATGAATTGTCCAGTGGATGAAATGTGACCACTGAGCACTGTGCATATATATAGCAAAATGAATAACAGAATATTGTTACAAGAATGATCCTAGCCATACATGTGGCTTATGAGAAGATCTACAATCAAATGACAGCTAGCATATCTATACATAATTATTTACAAAAAACTAATTAACTATTAATCCTAACACTTTCATAAAAGATCAAAAAAGTAATCCAAACCTTGGCCAATTTCCCAGATTGAAATACCACATCCCCATAAACGAGCTTCCTCAAGGCGCAAGGAAATTGACTTTAAAGATGGATAGAACACAACACGCTTGTGAACCTCATCATCAACGTAGAAGAAGAAATGCTCACCACTATTCTCGTCCCACTGTAGTACAGGCCTCTGCTTCTCCAACAGTGAAAGGTAATCCCTTCCCATAATAGGCCCCCCTTCTGAACCTGCACTTGCAAATTTTAATATGTAAAACAAATATGCCTGCATTAATTTTTGAATGCTAAAAAGAAAGAGTGAAACGTCTTCTGCAGTTCCCATCAATATCAACATAGATTATAAAATCTATAACAGACCATGCTATTTACAAGCCAAGCCATTTATTACTTAGACTCTATGCAACGCGCATGATCATTTATCTAATTATATAAAAATTGAAAAAACTTATATGTGATTTTTAAGATGATCGTGGCTTTTTAATAAAAAATAAAAATATGACCAAGAAAATCAACTCAAATGTCACATGATAAATTGATTTTAAAACCCCAATAAAAGTACCTCCAATTGCTATCCAAGTTTTATCCTATTGCGAGTTCTAGTGAAATAATGGATTTGAAAGAGATTGACTCAAATCTACTCAGGAAAACAAAAGTGCTCTTCGATAATCTCCGACAGTTGGGGGTGAAAAAGCACGGCGTTATAAATTGACCGAAAAACCATAAAATGGCAGACCATGATAAGGTGCACCAGCTGTAACAAATTAAGCTATGTATATACGGCAAATAAATCAACTAATCAAAGCAAGTAGTAACCTCTGGAAAGGGAGAAACCGTTTCCATAAAAGTTTATGCCAAGGAGTATCTTGTTGGCAAGGCTCTTGGCTCTATGGTCAGGGGTACTAAGAAGCAGACTTAGTATATATTGAATCCACTTCAATGGTGCATTAGGGCCTGGGTTATGAGGACTAGAGAAGTCGTATGTCATTAATGAAAATCCATCCACAACTTCACTCAATATCTCAAGATCTTTTGGACCAAAGTCATGCTCTTGAAGCTTCTTCGAAGATGGTGGGCCTATGACATAAATCAACTGCAGCTGCTGCTCAATCTTTCTGCCAGACACAGAATGCAAGGCTTCTCCAAGATGTTTTATAAACTGCAATGCCTGTACTTGGAAAAAAAAACGGAAAGCATAATTAAGTACAATCATGAGCAAAATGTTGGACTTTGTCCCACAGCAAACATGACTATTGGGCTTATAACGTTCTGTTTGCCTTTATGCTGAGAGAATGGGCACATTAAAATATGTCTCAAGAATGAAGGTCAAAAAATAGCAACTAAAAAAACAGAATCAGTGATTTGCATATTGCCAATACACGAGAAAAGGGAACCAAATAGACCTCATTTAAAGACCAGAAAACTTTAAAGCATCATTAGATAATAAAACTATTAGATTCCTTCTGGCCAACATGTAACATAACTATCAGAAGAAATCCCTAAACCTCTAGTAAGCACACAGTACCTTGAATATTAGCAGCTGAATCCATGAAAAAGCGTAAACAAAATATTAGCCCTACATTATTTAAAGCAGAGTTCTATACGATAATTTTGCCCAATAAAGGTTTTAAGTAAAAATGAAAATGACCAAATACTCACCAAATTCCGCATGCTTGGCTCATGCAAGATCCCATAAGCTGTCCATATTGACCAAGATTCTAAGACAATACCATCATATCCCATTTCCCTACAGGCAAAGAGCATTTATGTAAAAGGTGAATCACAGTACACAATGCAACAAGAAAGAAAAAGCATTATGCGTAGATTTTTAATGCAGAGTCATAGTAGCTGTTCGATTAATGATAGACAATTCTTCCTTTTTCGAATACAATGTTGGCATTTTCCTAGCATACAGATGCTGAAATTATTCCCACAATAAAATTGCCTAAAAAGATGAATCCAGGAAAAAGATAGAATCTTTACTTGCACTCTGTCACTATAAGGTTAATAGCTTTGTTCCTTTGTTTCTTCTTTGTCAACAGCTCTACTGGTGAAGCTTCCAAGACAACTCTTGGCAAAAGCTACATGAAAGGTTAAATAAGGTCAGATTTAAAGAAAAGGAGAGCAATATCCAAAGGCAGGTAAATAAATGCAAGGTATCACAAACTTTAAATAAAGGCAGCCAAAGAACAGGTAACACAAGTATCCTTATTCCTCACTAAGGCCTGTGAAATTTGCAAATAGTAACTCTTTATTCTTAGTTGTTCAAGGAGTCACATTCTATGACAGGGTTTAAAGTGGCCTAATATTCGAATGGGAAAGAGATTGAGCACAGTGATTCAGATCCAAACCAACCACCTAAATCACTACCATTTCCATCAGCCAACTCATATGTAATTCCCCAATTCAATTCTGGCATTCTTCTTTCTTGTTTAAAATCAACAATCAAGAATATCATCAACTATACAACTTTCAAAAATAAAATCAGCTATGAGCAAAATTATTGAGTTGGCCAAAGGAGGAAGTCAATTCAATGATGGCTAAGACAAAATTAAGCTCATGAGATTTACTTCTTCTTACCAAAGCGTCTCCTGCATTTTTTAGCTCTGAGATCCATCCTGTGTCAGCATTATGTCTTCCTTCCAGAACTAAGCTAGTCTGCTGGCTGGCAATGAAAATTGATGAAGCAAACCATAGAGCAAGAAAATGACAGCAATAATAAGCTAATTAAAACTTTCTAATTAACTCCCAGGATTTATAAATATACACTTAAAATTCCTCTATAATGCAGAAAATTCAGATGATCCGTATGGTTTTAATATCTGTTTGAAACCTTATTTTGAAAATAACACCCTAGAATATAAATGCCTTATCCCTCCTATTCTTCAGTAAGTCATCTAGGACTTATTGCTTACCTCTTCAACTCATACCAAACAGGTGATAGGTGTGTGAACTTAGAGTTGAAACGTTTTGCCAATTCATAACCCTTGGAATTCCTGCGACATTTAACTCATACAGATATATAACGTTAAGAGGCCTTTAATCGGGGAACAATCGTTCATAGAGGAAAATATCTGGCTACAATATATACAATCACATTTGGATTTTAATTACCGATATAAGACATTTCTTTCTTGCGTGCATCACCTAAACAAGCATTGTTAAAGGATACACGCCTTATACAAAAACAAGGTTCTTGTAATAAATATGTGCATACTATAAAGTAGTTTTCCTTCTTCCTAATGATCACCTTCCAAAACCAAACTCTAGTATATTAATTATCATTTTCAGTAGCACTTGAATCTTGGAAACTAGGTTCAAAGACATGTTAAAAACAAATAATTCAATATAAAATTGGGCTGCACGATTACCTCGTAAAGTAACAAATATTGCATTTCAGGTATCAGAGTTCTATTTCAAAATTACTAAGCATTTTTGCAAACTCAACGAGAAGCTACAAAAACATACCATGGAGTAATGTAGCCAAGCACAGGATAATCATAGTGCCGTCGAGAAGTATTTTCTGATACTTTCGAATTCTCCTAATTCCTTGCAAAATCACAAAGTTAGATATTATAAAGGATTAACTCTCTCTTACACCCTTTTAGGCAGCCGAAATTTCAGAAAATAAAATAATACCACCAAACAAGGCGGCTAATTTAAATGAAAGAGAAGTCTCCTGATCACTAAAATAATCTCCATTTCCTCAAAAGTCAAGAATTTCTCGGCAATTAAACAGTGGAATCAGTCTTTGACGCGACTTACAGTTAACACATCTCGGTAACTTAAATCGGAATTCACAATGACTTGTTGATATGCATCCGAATCTCTACTGTGCGTAGGAGGGTACTTAAACCGGTACACGATCACGGAAATGGTGGAAGATGCGATGAAGAAGAGGACCAAGAAGGGAACGAGTTTGCGACCCGAAGCCGATTCACCCTGGTTATCGCGTCGAGTGGACGATTCAGCTCGGTTATCGCAGTTACCTGAACCCGGCGCGGATCGGCGTTCTCGTTTCTTGCCCATGTCGGAAGTCACCGGCCTGGTCCCTTCGCAAGTTAGTAGCCATGACTTTGAGCCGTTAAAGCCCTCGGTCAACTCCCGCGAAACGGCGTCGTATCCCGCCAATATCGGTACATTAGATTAATTATGAATTACTACGTATTAATTAAGAATATCTCAACAACAAAACGGCGTCGTTCCGTGCCCAGATTTTTGTGCCCCGTCTTCTTCAATCTTCAACTCTCCTCAGTAGAGCGCATCTCTGTGAAGGGTTTATGAGTGTTGCTTGTAGATAAACCCTGAGCTAGTATCCATACCCTCGTCGGAACCAGTTGCAGCCTCGCAACACTACTCGACCTAAGCTCACCCGGGTGAGTCTATGTTTTCTATCTCCCGTCTAAATTATCTCTTTCTGGAACTTCTTGAGTAGTTTCGATTTTATCCAGTGGTTTCGAAGATAGTTAGATGGATATGCATATGTCGTTTCCTTCGCTCAAAGTCTCTTCGTTTACTTCTTTACCATTCTTTATATCAAATAAACTTCCTTTGCTTGAAAAACCAATTCCTTTTGCGAAATCCCACTACTCCGCTATAACGGTTCCAGTAGAAAGGTCGCAATTTTTCGGGACGAGTTTGGTATTGTCTCGGGAAAATGTTAACTTGGTTAATATGAGAAAAGTTCATCCCCTGCCGTGCCCTATCCGAGCGGCAGTGAAGAGAAGGAAAGAAATTCCCTTTGATAATGTGATACAAAGGGACAAGAAGCTGAAATTGGTTCTAAAGATAAGGAAGATTCTAGTTAGCCAACCTGATAGAATTATGTCGCTTCGGGAGCTGGGTAAATTTAGAAGAGAATTGGGTCTCCAAAAAAAGCGGCGGTTTATTGCATTGTTGAAGAAATTCCCTGCAGTTTTTCAGATTACGGAGGAGGGAGTTTACTCTCTGAAATTTAAGTTAACACCAGAAGCTGAACGGTGTTATTTCGAGGAGTTGAAGATTAGAAATGAAATGGAGGATTTGTTAGTTGTGAAGCTGAGGAAATTGTTAATGATGTCTCTGGAAAAACGTATATTGTTGGAGAAGATTGCTCATCTGAGGACTGATTTGGGGCTCCCACTAGAATTTCGTGAAACTATTTGTCATCGATATCCACAATACTTCAGAGTTGTTGCAACTGAGCGAGGCCCGGCGCTGGAATTAACTCATTGGGATCCAGAGCTTGCTGTTTCAGCTGCTGAGCTATCTGCAGAAGAAAATCGAATGAGAGAAATAGAAGAAAAAAACTTAATTATAGACAGGCCTCCCAGATTCAATCCTGTAAAGCTACCTAAGGGTCTTCATCTGTCAAAGGGTGAGATTAGGAAGGTAATGCAGTTCAGAGACATACCTTACATATCACCATACTCAGATTTCTCAGAGCTTAGGCCCGGGACTCGGGAGAAAGAGAAGCATGCTTGTGGAGTGATTCATGAGATTTTGAGCCTCACTGTTGAGAAGCGAACCCTTGTTGATCACCTTACTCACTTTCGAGAAGAGTTCAGATTCTCTCAGCAGCTAAGAGGGATGTTGATCAGGCATCCTGATATGTTCTATGTTTCTTTGAAAGGAGACAGGGATTCTGTGTTTCTGAGGGAAGCTTATCGTGATTCACAGTTGATAGAGAAGGACCGATTTTTGCTTATAAAAGAAAAGCTTCGTTCTTTGGTTTCTGTTCAACGATCTCGCAAGAGAAGTGCTCCCAAAACAGACAAAGATGGAATGGAAGAGACTGATGATGGAGAAGCTGAAAGTGGTGAAGAGGGGAATGAGTGGTCAGATGCTGAAAACTTTCTCAGTGATGATGGATTTGAAGATGATGACAACGATGATGATGAAGATGACTGGAGTGATGAAGATGATGACACGCCACCAGATTTTGATGAAGATGCTGAAAGTTTGGAGATTGGACTAAAAAAATCAATTAAACGAGAAAAATCAACACCTAGAGATGAAGAGATGCTTGTTCCTGTATCCCCAGATGGCCGTCCTAGAGAACGCTGGTAAAACTTATAGAAGAGCTTGCATGCTTTGTTTTGTGACTCAAGAATGCATCAGCTTAACCTGCTTTTGAACCTACTGTGAAACAATATATATGCATTTAGCCTAGAGTTTGATCTCACTACATTGGAAAAATATCCACCATCATTGCTCATCTACAGTTCCTTAATGCGTGCTGTACTGCTGTAATCATGAAAAACAGCTGATATTACGTTGAGATCAGAAAAGAATGCTCAATTAAGCTCTTCTAGTTATTTGATTAACTTGATTGATATCTGCAACTTGCTTTCCTGTATAATAGTAGATTGATAATGTAAACATTGCTATTTTTATAGAATATATTTTGTGGTTATTGGGCAAAATGAAATAAATCAACGGCTGATCAAAAGATCAGATTCAATATGATGGTGATATCCACCTTCTGGAGCTCACTGTTACATATATTTTTATTTTAATCTAACAAAACAATCGACTCTGAGATGCAATAGGTACTGTTCTGTCGTAGAACATAAGTGTCTAACCCTAGGTGGGCTAGGATGTGGATATAGGATCAAATAGCTCTCCCCCAAGCATCCATAGATGAGATACCCAAGAGGATCATAGATCACAAAGCACAAGGACTTGACCTAGGTGCGATACCTAGGGCCTACGTACCCTGAGGAGGGATCAAAGTCCACGTAGGTCGATGACACTGGAGGCGTTTAGCCAAAGGGGGTGAATCCGACTTTGCTTTCGTAGCAATTTTCTCGGGCTAATTGTCTGGTTTATATTCTTGCATTTGATAACATGTAAGCAAATCACAATAAATGGAAAATACTTACTGTTTGTGCAAATCGTTCAACGTGCTCATTTCGGATACTTGTCCGAGCTTGCATTAAACTTGCTGGTTTGCATCAATGGCGGTTATTGATAACACGCTTTTCCACTTAACCTATCGGTGTCCACTTTGTTGCCCCCCAGCCTGGTAGTTCAGGTTTCTGAGCTGCCGGGACGTGTTACTTTCCAAACCCGGACCAGGTGTTCGCGACTGTTGAGATTCCATGCGTGTTGACCCGAGATTCCGGGTTTATATATTCTCACACCGAGATTCCGGTTTAGATACTTTAACTCCGAGATTCCGGGTTATTTACTTTATCACCGAGATTCCGGATTTATATACTTTAACACCGAGATTCCGGGTTATTTATTGTAACACCGAGATTCCGGTTTTACATAGATTGTAACACCGAGATTCCGGTTTATGAATTGTGAAAATGGGCTTGCTTACCCAGAACTCAACCATTCAAATAAATTTGGCGACATTATCGTCGCAAATAATCCAATAAAAGACTTTCACGACTTGGAAGCATTGTCGCCTTTACACAAGACCCGATTTTAACCAGATTCGGTATAACCGGGATCTTCAAAACTTTACACGGAACTCGGATTTAAACTAGATTCAGTTAAACCAAGTCCTTCCTTCGAAACTTTAAACAGAATTTATCTCGGCTTTACCGTGTCCCAAAGGATGCACGTTTTGACCATTATTTCTATGGAACCCGGATTTTAACCAGATTCAGTTAAGTCGGGGTCCTCCTTCGTCCCTTTCGTAAGGGCGGACTCCACAATCTATCCGGGATCCAATTAAGGAACTTGGATTTAATTGTATAAAATAGACTTGACATGATTTTGGAAGACGGGTTTGATTACCCTGCCCTCTACATGTTTAACTTGTACATGATTTTGGAAAACGGGTCTGATTACCCTGCCCTCTACATGTTTAACTTGTACATGATTTTGGAAGACGGGTCTCTTTACCCTGCCCTCTACATGTTTAACTTGTACATGATTTTGGAAGACGGGTCTCTTTACCCTGCCCTCTACATGTTTAATTTGTACATGATTTTGGAAGACGAGTTTGATTACCCTGCCCTCTACATGTTTAACTTGTACATGATTTTGGAAGACGGGTCTCTTTACCCTGCCCTCTACATGTTTAACTTGTACATGATTTTGGAAGACGGGTTTGATTACCCTGCCCTCTACATGTTTAACTTGTACATGATTTTGGAAGACGGGTTTGATTACCCTGCCCTCTACATGTTTAACTTATACATGATTTTCGAAAACGGGTTTCTTTACCCTGAATTCTACATGTTTAATTTGTACATGATTTTCGAAAACGAGTTTGTTTACTCAGAATTCTACATGTTTAACTTGAACATGATTTTTGGAACCGGGTTTATGTACCTCGGATTCCTACATGTTTAATTTGTACATGATTTTCGAAAACGGGTTTATGTACCTCGAATTCCTCATGTTTATAAACCCACGGATCCCAGATTTTAACTAGATTCAGTTAACCGGGTCCGCCTTCAAATTTATACGGATCCCAGATTTTAACCATATTCGGTTTAACCGGGTCCGCCTTCAAAAAGTGATTCCAATAGAGGAATTTAAAATAGACTTGGCGGTATTACCGTCTTCACATTCTTCCCACTCAGTTTTACCGGGTTCCAAATATAAAACACGGATTTAACTATATAATTCTCAGTTCATGATACAGTATCATCATATGCAGATTTGAAATCTTCTGACTATATGCCACTGGTTTGTTTGAAAGAGATGTACGAGAATAAATATATTAGAGAGAAGATCAGTACCGTATTTAGAAGAAACTGTTGATTCTCCAAAGCAAAATTTAAATTGATGGGAAATGAATTTGCGCTCAAGCTGGGACAATTTCTTCATGTTAGCTTCTTAAGACATTCCCAACTCAAAAGATAATTTCCTGAGAAAATCCCCAAGAAGATTTGGGAAACTTTCAAATTTTGGTTGTTTCAAGATATGGAACCGCCATCTTGAGAACAATCAGAGATCTATTGGCCTTGCAGGATAACAGACCTTGCAATGATGATACACCACGTAAGAGTCATTTTCAAGTGCTCTTGCTCATCTCCACAACACTGCAGACAGTTCCTGGATTATTTTCAAGAGCGGCAGCAAGGTGAATATAGCTCAATGCTTATTTATTGCAGCAGAATCAGACACCTTATTTCTTGCAGCAGAAATGATCTTAGATGGTTCCCATAATTCTCCCAACTGATATGTAGAGGAAACACAATTTTTCCATGGGTGCTCTTAATTTAGAGTAATACATTTCTGCAAGGGCCTTACCATTCTATGAAATAAAACCTTTGAGATGATCTTATAAATAATATTAGGCAAATTGACAGGCTTTAAACCTCAGCGAGTTGTCTTTCCCCTATTTTTGCATTCATATTGATCAAGGTAGCTTGGTACGTTGCCTCCCAAATTAGAGGTAATTTTGATATCCAGAAATGAATTTGGCTTGCCTCCAAAATCATCCCTGGCTCAGCATCGTCTTCTTGCAGCACATATCCAATAATAACTGGCTATCTTGCTGTGGCTACTAGAACGCATTTCGCAGCTGGAAGAATCAAAAGTCAACTAGCAAAACTACTCAGTACTGAAGTTGCAAAGAATGCGGACGCTGAGAAGCAAGTCAAATTTCAATTCTGCTTTTGCTTTAAATATATCATAGAGTACATTAGAAGACGAGATGTATTGCCCCTGCACGGACTGGTAGTGCTCAAGGAACTCTAAACTTGCCACTTGCTGATTTAGAGAACCATTAAAAAGTACCGACTTTGTCCCCAAAACCCGCCACTGTAAAGTTTGCGAATTCACGCTGCTTTCTATGGTCATATATTGCAAGCCCTTTCTCATGTTCAAGACCCTTGAGATTGAAGTTGCTTCATCGGCAATTCTATACTCTTACAACGCCACATTAAAGGATGTATAACCCTCCTCCAATGATTGGTCAGTTTCTTATTCATAACAGAAGGAACATAGAGAACATTCTTTAATGCAAGAGACTGGTTTTTCAATTAAGTAGGAAGACAAATAAATCCTTGGTGCCATAGACAAACCTGAGCCAAAATCTCAATTGCATTCTTGTGAATTGCTAACCAGCATCATATAATGAGGACAAAAATCACTTGTCCTCAGCGGTGTTGTGCTTCGTTTCCAATCTCTTGGTCGTCAGTTCGAACCTTGCCCTAACCTTTTAGATGTCTTCGCCACATCAGCTGGTGCCACAACATCATGAGGAATCGCTTCATTTACCTTAATAGGAATCGCTGGCATGAGTAGGGTCTAGCAGACTCAAACTTCGACCACTCCATCCCTTTGGTTGGCTTGAAGCTACCACAGCTAAAGTATCGTTGCATTTGCAGACAAGATGGACTAATACAATTCCTTCAAGCTGAACCAGCATAATTTTTTCTTTTTATGCGTTTCTGCAAGCCTTAGCCCTTTCTGCTTCTTCGATATCATTTAGGGAGGCACAACTATGCATCCAGATATGATATGCAAAAATAGTTTTTAGAGTCCTCTGGTTAGTATATATATGCAGGCAGAGAAGAAAGAATTACTTGAAGCCTCAAAAGGCATTTTCTTCAGGCATAAAAAATAACAATAAACCAGCAGGGGCGAGCTGCATTGAAGGGGATACCGAGGTAGTTAAAACTTGGATATACTGAGGCAATCGAAACTCAACAGTGGAGGGATATATATTCGATTCGCAACTCAGCTAGGCCACTTGTGATACGGCAGATGGAAGCTTGCATAATATTGTAAGAATCCCTCAAGAACGGACAATCGATATGGCCACCAAATATCAAAAGGAGACTTAAAAGCCACAATGTACTATCTTTGATATAAATCTTCTAGCTCACGACTGCGTTGATGATTCATGAAATGCCACCTGTCGCAACGTCAAAGCACGTTTGTGAACATTATGCTAACGGATGCCAGAATCATTGAAGTCATTAAGGATGGTGGAGGCCGGACGTGACGAACAATTTGGAGGGTAAGGCCGAGATAATCTCTCGAAGTTATTATGCATATTGCACTCTGCAAAAGTTGTCGTTGATTGTCCCAGAAGCTTCTATTTTCTTCAACAGAAGCATCGCTGTCTCTCTCCTCAACAGTGTCATCGTCCAGCTACCATCGTCCAGCTACTCACTTTTTTATAGAAATTTCGGCACCATGTACCTCTGGTTTTCATAGATCAATCTCGACATGCACCCCACAATCACAGAACGAAATCAGTGAACCCCTGTTGATCTCGGCATGCATCTCAAACTCTCGGCACAATTGGCATTAAGTAGATGAAGGAATCTCGGCAACGGAATCTCGACATTCCCACCTCAAAATTCTGAAGTCGGGACTCAGTCCAGTTTCATGGATTTGACATAGAATGAGCTTCTCCCCAATCCAAGTTGAATCTCGGCATTGGAATCTCGGCTCTCCCATACTAGCCGACGCTCCCACCTCAAAATTCAGAAGTCAGGATTCAGACCGAGATGGCTTCTATTGGCTATTTCGATGAAAGAGAAAAGCTTCACCCTTTACAGCTGTTGCGTGTCGGTACCTCAAATAAATAATTCTGGCCTTCACCCTTCTCCGAGATATATATTTTGGCATCTTGGGATCTCAAGAATCTCCGGGCTGTTGCACTGGAGTGAACATTTGCAACTCGGGCCAAGTTAATAATAAAACAATCCCCATCACAATGACCAACCCGCGTCTCCATCTTTAGATTATAATTACTTTGTTAAGTTCTCAATGTGGAGTCGACTGGTCACCACAGCAAGCACAGCGGACGAGATGATGCGTCTCAGTTGATATTTATAATAAAGCCATCCCGGACTTCAATCTCGGGCTTCTACCTCGGACTTCAATCTCGGGCTTACCTTGGTAATTCTGGGCATTCATCTCGGCATTCAGACATTGAAAACATGACGGCGCAGAGCGAGCATCACCTCGTCATACAGGTTTCCAACCTTTAATCCGGATGTGCAGGCCGGGGTTCATATCCCTTCAAGTTTCCATCGCTAAAGAAAACTGAAATAATCTCAGCCCTTAAATATGAAATGGCATCTCGGTTTCGTCACACTTTATCCAGTCGGTGCTTCATAGGTACTCCATAGGCACTTCATAATTAATCTCGGCATTTCATCATACCTCGGCTGTCTAAAAACAGTACAAATCTGCACATCTCGGTATCTCTTTTAAATCACCCTCTATGAGAGGGCCAGCGTGAGGGCCTTTATGCATATGATATATGATACTTTTTAGTCGTTACCATCAAGAACACAAGTCGGTGTCTTCTCTGCCACTACGTCAGCTTTCATTTTGGTTTTAAAGAGCAGAATGAAGCCAACCGGGGACATTGTGTAGGCCCTGATACTCCTCAGCTGAGGCTAAAGCCGAGATAAACAAAGCCCAATATTGCCAACCCACTGTCTTGGATTGATAAAACGATGTGCTTCATGCTGTGCTAAAAAGACTTTCTCTTGATGGCACGAGAAAAAATTTAGTCATAACGCAAAACTACGTCGCTCTGCTTGTCTGTCCCACGTTTCTGGACAACCTACCCGACCCGCTTCTTTAGCACGATCCGGAAGCAGATCTCAACAAATCGTGAATCCAGGTAGTACCACGAAGATGCCGATCGAGCTCAAAAATCCATGATCCTTGCGGTAGTGAACCTACACACAGTTTCTCACGAACTATCGGCTCAAAGGAATATCAATACATAAACCCAAATTTTTGGATGATTATAAGCATCACAAATTTCGGTACAGGATTTTCCCTCAACTGCAAGCCTGTCAAAGCTTTTGTCTGCCGCACACCTCCTTCGTAAAAGGTTTTTCTAGCAGACCGATGATTGTTCGTCTAATAGCTGGGAATTTGAATCATTAACCTTCTTCGGTCAGGGGAATCAGAAATTTACCGATTCCCCATGGTCGGCGCCAATGTTCGGTCGTAGAACATAGATCTCTAACCCTCGGTGGGCTAGGATGTGGATATAGGATCAAATAGCTCTCCCCCAAGTATCTATGGATGAGATACCCGAGAGGATCTGCGATCACAAAGCACAGGGACTTGACCTAGGTGCGATACCTAGGGCCTACGTACCCTGAAGAGGGATCAAAGTCCACGTAGTTCGATGATACTGAAGGCGTTTAGCCAAAGGGGGTGGTGTGTGTGCTCTGTGTGCAGTATATGCAATTGAGAGAGAGCTTAAAAGATGTGTACCTCTTTAGGTTAACCAACTATATATAGAGGCTACCTTAGGGTTAGGTTTTGGACTTGCTGGGCCTTTGGTGCCTCCAAGCCCAAATGTATTAGATGTCTCCTGATGGGTCACACCTTGGATGGGCCTAGTATTTTATTCCATAACAGGTACATTTCCATTTTTTGTGGAATATTTATGATTGTGCGTAATCCCAAGCATATGGTCAAGCTAGAGTAGTCTAGTAGAATTTCAAAACTCCTTTAATCCGTCAATGACCCTTTGAAATAGATGAAGCCTTTTAATCCTTAAGTTTACTACTTTACTAAAAGAGTTTCACCTTTTTAATAAATACTAAGGTGAGAGTCTCAGGGTAAACGTGTAGTGGTGGAGAGTTTAAGCGATCAAAAGATTGAACTCTCTATTGAATTACCTTAAACTGTATGCATACAAGCCAATCTAATGTTCCACACATCCCTCAAAATTTTATAGGGACTTTGTTACCAGTGATCAATGGCAAGATCATAAACAAGCAGTGGCAGTTTCTCTTTAGATACTGTACTTCCTTCTTCTGATGACAAATATGTGTGGGAATTTTAAGAATGATTGGAGGATGTGGTGTCTGAATGTGAAATCAATTCTCACATTTTGTAACTGAGAATTGGCAAATAAAAAGAAAGATGTCTGATGTGCTGGATTTTACTTTCCCGGGTCATTTTGGAAAGATACAGGTCCTTTGTTCTGGTTGATGCCCAAGCCTGAAGCATCTTTCCTGCTAGAAATTCCCACAGTGATGTTGCAATGAAATATAGGTATTTTAATATTATTCTGTTTCCATGAAAGGCATGTGCTCAAGTTTCTTCAAACGGAGATATAAGTGCAGAAAGAAAGCAGCTAGGTATGATGCAGAATGCACTTACCTGTGTTACGGAGAAAGGACTTTACAATATCAGATTATCAAGTTGTGCTGTCGTATGGAGAGAGATCCTTCGGTATATTCGATGTGTGAAAAGTATTTAAACCAAACCAATCACGATTAAGCATAAGAACATATGAAATGAATGTTACAGAAAGGTATATAATATGTGTTTGTTTAGAACATTTTACTTCACATACATCATTGTTAACTTAGTTTTTTCCCCTTCATTTGGAACCATTATGAATTCCAAAGATGAGTCAGCATCAATATGCAATTTCATTTTATGTTTACTCTGTCATTACTGAACAGACCCATTTCACCCACCCCTGCACTTTGGAGAAAGGTTCGACCTTTTGGCTTTTGTGAATTTGAAGTTGAGAGAGTTCCAATGAAACGGCTTTGTTTTATTGATTGACTTTGATGACGACCGTCGTGCTTCGTCGAGGGAGGGAGTGATGGGGAGAGATATATACACGTGAGGTCTTCAATTAGTCTTAATAAACTAAACAGCTCCGATAAACAGAAGAGAAAATGAAAGACAGAACAATATTTGACAAAGAGACAAATATGACTGTACATAAGACGAAGTTTGAGGTCGAAATCCATGTTGAAATTTGCTTTGTTTAATGCTGACGTGGTACTCCTCCTTTGCTGGACTTTCGGGAGCTTCAAGAGAAAAGAACAGGCTCATGAGATGCGGCATTTCACGTACTCTCTCTGTAGTTACACTAGTGTAAAGTGTAAACTGATAATCTAGAGGGCAAATATGTCACTTTACATGAGATTGATCAAGTGGAGGAATACCAAGAGAACGGAGTCAAGAGATTCCAAAAATACATTGTAGCCACTTGAATTTGACTCTTCTCTTGGGTACTACACCTCCTGTCTAATCTCATGCAAAGTGACAGAATTGCCCTCCTGGTTTACATCATCTGGCTTCTTGAACTTCATGAATTTCTTTCATAGACTCCAATAATTGAAATGATATGATGACTTCAAGGAAATGCGTGCAGTCGAGCTCCATTGATAAATGAGCATGAAGATGACATGTTTGGTTCACATGTAAACATATTCATAGCACTATTAAGTTTATTGTGAGATTCCGATGGTTGAAATGAATAAAGCAAACACATTGATCTATGTTTTGCTACCTCACCGATCCTTAATATAAAATTTAGTTTTTAATGTAAATAACACACTACTAACTAGATCTTATATTAAGGACGAAATGTAATATATTATTGGAATAAGTATGTCCCTAATTACCAGCTAATCACATACTCCTCTGATTTTTAATATAAGACAAATTTGTTGAATTGATATCAGTAATAAATATAAGACAAAGTTTTTTATATTTATCAATATTTTTCTAATTTACCTCTATTGATGTTTCCCCGACAATAGTCAAGGAGGAGAGAAAATGAGGGAATTAAGGAAAGTAACTAAGGTATTTTAGAAAATACATGTCATATTAACTACTCTCTCCGTTCCTAATTATAAGACCTAGTTAACTTTTTTGGAGAGATTAAGGAAGCTAATTAAATTACTATAGAATATTTTTATTTTTATTTTTTTTGTTCAAACTAATTAGTTTGACTAATAAACTAATATATAATCTAAGGATATATGACATATGAAATGATTAAGTAACTTATTTAACTTCCTTAATCTCTCCAAAAAAAAATCAACTAGGTCTTATAATTAGAACCGAATGTAGTAACTTAGTCAACTTTCTTAATCTAATCAAATTAAATAAGTATGTCTTATATTTAGGAGGCGGAAGAGTATTAACTTTCATCAAATAACCAAAATCTAATCGCATTATATTAAAATCTATATTAGTCTGAGCTCTAATAATGTATCAATAATTACACAGTTAATATGGATGCAATATAATATATATGAGAGTATTTGTTTTTTAAGTTAGGAGGAAGCATATTATATAAATAGGAGGGCAGCTCAGTGATGGTGAGAGACTGAGAGCAGAGCAAAGTTGGGTGTATTGTCAAAGTGCTTATTGTTGATGTCCCCTCAAAGGCTTCCAGTCTGCACCAGGAAGATGACACAGAGTCCTCTGCTAATAGTATAAGCTGGAAGCCTTTGGGAGGCCATTAACAACCTGTGCTTTGTTTCTCTTCAAAGGCCTTCATGAATTTGGAGATTGTTGTTGTGGTTGATTTGATCATAATTATGTAGTTTCATCTTCTTTAGAACAGATCTTTTGAGCCTGAGACTGTGCTTTGGTGTGTTAATTTTCAGGTGAATTCCATTGGGATTCAGAAACAGAGTTTGGCATGAGAGGAAGCAGAGTGACACACAGATTGCAAGTATATTTTTTCTTTCTGCTGTGCTCGTGTTACAGCAGTTATTCTTATTCATTATTCTCTCCTCTCGCTTGTCATTAATATAAGACTTACTTGTATAAATTGATTAGATTAAGGAAAGCAGTTTGTTCATATGATATGTATTTTATAAAACAACTTGCAAACTTCCTTAATTATTTGGTTCACTCACATTCTTAATCATTGTTGATTGTTGTAGGAGTATCGTAAGGGTAAATTAAAAAACAATGATAAATATAAAAAATATATCGTTTATATTTAATATCAAAATCAACTCTCTTAATCGGTCTTCTGTTAAGGATTAGAGGGAGTATTTTCATATTTACGGGCTCCTCTCTTTGCTCTGTTTCCTTTAGTGCTTTTCCTGTTTCCTGTTTTCTTCTGCAGATATCTTGAAAAAGATTTAACCCCTTTTAATATCCAATTTTATCTTGAAAAAATGAAGAATATTTTTTTAAAAAAAAATCAATTAATGTATATCTATAACTTCAGATTCAAATTCAATTCAAAGAATTATGATATTCCTGGAAAATATTCCACACATAACTTTAAAGGATAAAAACTTCAAAATAACACCATCGTCCTTAGGCTCAACTGGAAAAAGAAGGGTCGAACACTCTCACCAAAGGGAGAAGGTTCGATCCCAGTTAGTCAAGGCGCTGGGGGAGGCATCCTAGGTTATGTGAACTTGTGGAAACGCAGGTTGAGATGGAGGCATGTGTACTCTCAGTCCTGTATGCCCTGGGGAGCAAAGTCATAGGGCCCTGTCCTTAGACTATGGGTGAACCAACCCCTCTCCTAAAATTTATATCTAAAAAAAAAAAAAACTTCAAAATAATTCTAATTTTTTTAAAAAAAAAAAATTGAAGATGAGGGATAACTGCATGTTATCCAAAATAAAATTCAAAATAGTTTTAAAATAATTTGAATCCCGAAAAGACCCATTAATTAAACAATTTTAAATAAAATGTAACTCTTTTTTAATAAAATACGATGATATAATACCCATTAAATTTAAATTAATTTAAACATAAATCATATATTTAAAGATATAATAAGATAAGTTGATAGGATTCTAATTCATCCTATTAAGAATTTAGTACATTTGTTTTTGTCTATATAAAGAGATTATTAGTTGGATTTAATGTTTTTGTTTTTGTTACAGTTTTTTTTTTCTGTCACGCTCATATAAAAGTTGAGAGTACTAGCACCAAAAGATCTTGAGTCATACCCCATGATTGTGAAACACATTGAGTATTATTTTATTCAAGAAAATTTGGCCAAGGATGCATACTTGAAGAGTAAGATGGATCAATATGGTTGGGTTGACGTGTCTATAATCGCAGAGTTCAGAAGAATTAAAGCATTGAGCGATGATATACATCATATTTTGGAAGCATTTGTTTCTTCTTCTGTTGTGCAAGTATGAGGTTACAAGATGAGAGTACGATATAGTTGGAAAAAATGGATCCGTGGTTCAAAGTTAATCAGTCGACTTTTTTTTATAATAGGAGGAGTTATGTGGAATAAATTTGTATTTTATCAAATTATTTTTTGGATTCTTTTTAAATGCCTCATTTATAGTTTCATTCAGATCTAGTCGTATGCATGCCCATGAATTTTATATGTTTAAAAAATAACACATAACACATGCTCAAAAAAGTGCATACGTCTATGATCAATCTAGGTAAAGATTACAAATATCTATCCATCACCCAAGGAAAGATAATTTCGTAACATTATTTACTAATATTAGTTAGTAATGATAATTATTGTCAATATTTTTATATGTAGAAAATTTATGTCAATTTATTTATATCATTAGTTCAAGTTCATAGGTGAAATAACAAGTTTGTATGAAAATTAAAAAAGGAAAATCACTGTGAGGTTCTAAAGACTATAAAAAATTATGAAAAAATTCCATACCAAATTCCCCCTATCAAAAAGGCTCCTAAAGATTGTATTATGATTATTTAAAATGTCCAATTAATGAATTGTCCTTACCAACTTTCATAAGCACATATATGAATTTTGATAAGTGCTTATACCTACTTTCACAACTGTATGAGCGTTTTTTTTTTTTGGATAATACAAGCAAGTCAAAACTTGATAAGAAAATCAAGAACTAGACTATGATAATCTAGCCTTTAATTCACCAAACTAGAAAATAAATTTAGAAGTGACAAGATCGTTAATCTTTTAAAATCATATCAATGCATCATCTAGAAATTGTTGGAACTAAAACCACTTCGGCATCAACATCAACACCATGACCTTCTTTAGTCATATAATCAACACATGTGATGTTTTCTCTTAGAGTATGATGTAGCTCCACGTCCTAATTCTGGAACAAAAGGTCTCTAGTCTCCCCAATAATGTCTCTTAGAGGATTAACTGTAGGGCAGTCTCTCATAAGAATATTGACAGCATTTAGAGAATCAGAGTAGAGAACTATTCTCTGTAAACCCATTTGAAGACCGATTTTTAACCTTATCATGATAGCGTAAATTTCAGCTTCAATAATAGTATGTAGGCTAAGGGATTTATAGAAACTCATCAACCATTCTCCCTGAGCATTCCTTATCACTCCCCCACAAGTCAATTGGTGTTGGTGACGCACAGATCCATCCACATCAATGCGGACTGCATTTGGAGGAGAGGGTCCAAGATTTCTCCTCTAACTTGTCAAGTTGGAAAATCTGATGAATTAGCTTTTGGTCGGCACTCTTTTCCATGAGGAGATAGTTGCACAGGTGCAGAATCTCCCTAGTGTCTGTGTTTTCTCCTTGAAATGGAAATTTGCATCCGGTTGTCCAAAGGATCCAACACCATAGGCTAAAGATTCTTGTCCACGAGAAATTTTGAAATCTTCCTTTGCCAGGCTTATGATTGGAATTCCAGTTGAGCCAAACCTGCAAGTTGCCAATGAAAAACTAAGAAAAATAGTTAGGTTTTAAAATTTGTTCCCACAAGTTTCTATCTCACTCACATTCTCTAATTATGTGAATCACATTTTCCTCGTTATTGCATTGGAAAGGACAAACACTATCATTTGTAAGGCCTCTCCTGGCTCGGAGTGAGTCAGTGACTAGTCTCTCATTACCAACTTTCCACATAAAATATTTAACTTTCTCAGGTAGCTAGTTGCCATCTCCATATTTGAGCCCAAAAGTTGTTATTGTTTGCTTCACCCTTGTCAGAAAGAAATTGATAAGCGGATTTCAGAGAGAAATACCCATCTTTTGCTGCTCTCCAAGTAAAGCAATCCGGGAAATTATTGGAGGGGTGCATTTTGGTAATAATATGTATACTTTCGGGAGATAAAACTCCATGCCGTCTGCTATTGTCCCAACGCCCATTCGTCAATAACTAATCCCTACCTGTCTCATCTTCGTTAACCAAGGAAGGATTCAAAACAAAGGATATGATGAGTTGGTCAAGGGGAAGCTAAAGGTCAGATTAGAACTTTGTTCCGCCCCGTTGTTAAGCTTTTTTCCAATACCACTGAGAAATTTATCCCATGCTTTAACTATCGCTTTCCAAGTAGAGGAGGAGTTTCTCTTTCTTGAGACAAAAGAGTAACAAAAGCCACTTATTATCCCATTGTGCAAAGAGCCAGGAAAAAGTTGTCCATTTGGAAAAGCAATTTTTTGTCGATCATAAGACACTCGGTGTTTATTATGTCTGTTTTATCTTCTTTACCTAGCTACGGCATGAGCCTAATTTAACAACTAAATTTTCATACCTGGGGAAGTTATGAAATTTCATAAGTTAATGTCTCAACTTTCACAAGTGCATGTGCAAATTTTGACACCTTCTTATACCTATTTTTACAACTGCATGAGCCTACTTTGCCAAGTGAATATCATATCAAATCCAGGTATGAAAATATAGTTGTCAAAGTAGACTTATGCAGTGCAGTCTTGAAAATAGGCATAAGAAGGTGTTGAAATTCACACATGCACTTGCGAAAGTTGAGACATTAACTTGTGAAATTTTATAATTTCCACTAGTAGAAAAATCTAGTTGTCAACGTAGGTTCATGCAATTGTGAAAATAAGCATAAGAAGTTGTCCAAATTTGTATATGCACTTGTGAAAGTTGGGACATTAACTTGTGAAATTTCATAGCTTCTCCAGGTAGGAAAATCTAGTTATCAAAATAGGCTTCAACAATTGTGAAAATAGACATAAGAAGTTGTCAAAAATCGCATATGCACTTGTAAAAGTTGGGACATTAACTTGTGAAATTTTATAATTTTTTCAGGTTGGAAAATATAGTTGTCAAAGTAGGCTTATATAATTGTGAAAATAGGCATAAACACTTATCAAAATTTGCATATACGTTTGTGAAAGTTGGTAAAAGCAATTTGTTAACTTCACATTCTAAATTAATCACAATGCAATCCCTAGAAATCTTTTTAATAGGAAAATTTAGTATGAGACTTTTTTATAATTTAATGGTCCTTGAAACCTCACAGTGATTTTCCCAATTAAAAATCCTACTTTATATTACAAGAGCATATTAAAAAACTTACAGAAGTTTTTAGCTAAATTTTACAAAAGCACATATATGTTTTAATAATTAATAATGACAAAATACAATTGCACTATAAACTTTATCCTATAATTAGGATATGAGGTAATAATAAATATAATTACGCAATGGATATAAGTTTCTCAAACCAAATTTTATTCTTTTTATATTAAATTTTTAGAAGTGCATAATATATAAGTCGTGCCTTGATTCTTTTAATGCAAGAGTAAAGAGATGCACGCCAATTCTTATAATCACATATTAGACATGGGTACGTCAGTCTTTCTACGAGTTTAATCCATATTCTCTATAAAGTACCAAAAATGTCTTGCTTATATATCATTGGAAAATGTATTAACATAAGAAAGTCAGATTAGACACGTACACCACTCTTAAAAATTTGCGGTTCATGAGGAGGTATCATTCCACCCTTTTACATAAGTTTTGTTTTCAAACTTTCTGATGGAAGTGAAATTTGAGTAAGTTTGGTCATCCAACCTTTTGATGGGAGTGAAATTCAAATATGGAAAATCCTTGTAAGTAGGGGCGGAGTTTGAGATAAAAATTTGGGGGGGCCAAATAGTGGTGGGAGGATTCGGGGGTTTGGAGGCCGCGCCTCCGAATTTTTTTTTTTTTTTAAGGAAAGTTTTATATGCATTAAAAAATAAAAGAAAAAAAAATATAAAAAAATACACCACAAACATTGGAAGGCAAGAGGCTTTAATTTATGTGATTGTGAATCTTTGGTTCAACCATAGACTTCATGTAATTGAACACCACAACATTGGAAGGTAAGAGTCTGAGGTTTAGAATGAAAAATCAATAAACTTCATCCACAGGTGTAGTGTAAAATGGGTAAAAGCATACTAAAGAATACACCACAAAACTAAATTTCACTAATAAGCTAAAAATTTCAGGTAATTAGAATGAAATATGGAAAAAAATGACAAAATTAACATAAATCATATAAGACTCCACATAGAACACAACTTGAATTATAAGCCCCAAAGATATAAAAAGAGGGGGGGAATTGGGGGGCCAAAATTTAATTTTACATTATATTAAAAATTTGTTAAGAAAAATTCTAAACAATTTTTTTTTTTGGGGGGGGGGGGCATGGCCCCCAGTCTCTTAAAAGATCCGCCCCTGCTTGTAAGTTGTAAGGTCTTAAATGACTAAGAAAATGTTAAAAAAGTCACATAGAAAATTATGATGTCAAAAAAGTCCCCTGGAGTTGTTAAAATTTATAGATGGAGTTATCAATCCTCTATTGAAAGAGTTGTAAGTGAGACCTTTTGTAAATCAGAATTTTTTTTGAAACTTTTTTGACATTTTTTTTGTCACTTGAGACCTTAAAGAGAATTTTCCATATAATATGCACCAAAAGAATACTTTTAAGGGAGAATGACTTGTAGGTCCCAATTAAGGAAAAATAATATCAGAAAAGTCTCAATTGACAAGTAGACATGAGAAATTAATAAGTGAATCAGATATCATTAACAACTTATGGGGCATATTAATATTTTATTTCCCTTCGTTGGGACCAATATGTAGTTCTCCCTACCCACTTTCAATGGGAGGAATTCCGGTTCGGTTCCGGTTCGGCACTGTTTAGTCCCCCCCACCCTCTCTTTTTTGCCGGTCGAATGGGATAAACCTTATCCACAAAATCCGATTTCTTACTTTGAACGCCTATCTCATTTCCCTGAATCTTGTACTAAAAATAAAATAATAAAAAGAAACGAATTCATATTCAAGAACGACTCAAGGTTGACATCTTTCGTATAACTATCATATCATACCTCCCATTGTTTCTGTCCAATGGCACTTCTCTTTTCTTCTCAGTGCCAAAGCTCTATGGATAAACTAGCTCATTTTCATCATCTTACTCCTTGTTCTGTTCCTCATCGATTAACCAAATTGCCACCACGAAGCCATTCACCCGCTTCAATTCCTCAGGGAATGATAGATACATCAAATTTTGCTTCTACTCAATTTTCATCGCCTAAACTTTCTTCGAGCTCTCACCTTTTGAATGATAACATGGGTCAGATTAGGACTTTGGAATCTGTCGGAATGTTGCATGCTCAGATACTCAAAATGCCATTTGAGGGGAACTTGCTAGCCAATACCATGGATAAAAGCTTGATCAGGTACTACTTAGAATTTGGGGACTTTATTTCTGCAACAAAAGTGTTCTTTGTAGGTTTTACCAGAAATTATCTTCTCTGGAATTCTTTTGTGGACGAGTTCGAAAGTTTTGGGGGTGACCCCCATGAGATTCTGGAGGCATTCAAGGAATTGCATGGTACAGGAGTGGAGTTAAATAGTAGAGCTCTTACTGTAGTTCTGAAAATTTGCTCCACTTTGATGGATTTGTGGCTTGGGTTGGAAACTCATGCTTGTATGATCAAGAGAGGCCTAGATTTTGACGTGCACTTGAATTGTGCATTGATCAATTTCTATGGGACGTGCTTGAGTGTAGATAAAGCGAATCAAGTGTTTGATCAAACGCCACACCATGAAGATTTCTTGTGGAATACAATAATTATAGTGAACTTGAGAAGTGAACGTTGGGGAGAAGCCTTGGCATTGTTTCATAGGATGCAGCTATCTTCTGCCAAGCCCACTGGTGGAACCATGGTGAAGTTACTTCAAGCGTGTGGGAAGTTAAGAGCTCTCAACGAAGGGAAACAAATTCATGGGTACGTTTTAAGATGTGGCTTAGAATCAAATGTGTCTATTTCCAACTCCTTAATTAGCATGTACTCTAGAAACAATGAACTGAAGCTAGCAAGGACTGTTTTCTATTCTATGGAAGATCATAATTTGTCTTCATGGAACTCAATAATTTCAAGTCATGCTGTCACTGGCAGTTTGAATGATGTGTGGGATATCTTCCGAAGAATGGAGTCATTGGGTATCAAACCAGACATTATAACTTGGAATTCTCTTTTGTCTGCCCATCTCCTTCAGGGGTCATACAACTCAGTCCTCACCATTTTCCGGAGACTGCAAAGTGCAGGCTTCAAGCCAGATTCGTGCTCGGTCACCAGTGCCATACAAGTGATTATTGAATTGGGATTCTTCACTTTAGGGAGAGAAATCCATGGTTATGTTTTAAGAAATAAGCTTGACTATGATGTCTATGTGTGCACTTCATTGGTGGATATGTATGTCAAGAACGATTCCTTAGACAAAGCTAAAGCAGTGTTTGATAATACAGAGAACAAAAACATTTGTGCTTGGAATTCATTGATATCTGGCTATTCCTTCAAGGGCCAGTTTAATAATGCTGAAACACTATTAACTCAGATGGAGGAGGAAGGTATAGAACCTGATTTGGTGACATGGAATGGTTTGGTATCAGGGTATTCAGTGTGTGGCTATAGTAAGGAAGCTTTGGCTGTAATTCGTCGGATCAAGAGTTCAGGATTAACTCCTAATGTGATTTCCTGGACTGCTATTATATCGGGATGTTCACAGAACGAGAAATACTGGGATGCCCTGAAGATTTTCAGCCAAATGCAAGCAGAAAATGTAAAACCAAACCCTGCTACCATTTGCAGCTTACTATCTGCATGTGCAGGCCTATCCTTGTTAAAGAAAGGAGAGGAGATACACTGCTTAAGCTTGAGACTCTGTTTTGTGGACGACGTATATATAGCCACAGCCCTCATTGACATGTACAGTAAGGCAGGTAGATTGAAAGTGGCTATTGATATTTTCAGAAGAATTCAGAACAAAACGCTTCCTTGTTGGAATTGCATGATGATGGGATATGCCATTTATGGTCATGGGGAAGAGGTGATGAATCTTTTCAATGAACTGCACGAAACGGGTATCCAGCCTGTTGCTATAACCTTCACTGCTCTTCTCTCTGGCTGCAAGAATTCAGGCTTAGTTGATGAAGGATGGAAGTATTTTGATAGTATGAAGACAGATTACAACTTGAACCCAACTATTGAGCATTATTGTTGCATGGTAGACCTTCTTGGAAAAGCTGGCTATCTTGATGAAGCTTGGGATTTTGTAAACACTATGCCCATGGAACCAGATGCTAGTATTTGGGGTGCTCTTCTTGCATCATGTAGAATTCACAAAAAAGTAAGACTAGCAGAGATCGCTGCGAAACATCTCTTCGAGTTGGAACCAGACAATTCTGCTAATTATGTGTTAATGATGAACTTATATTCAGCTTTAAACCAATGGGAGGATGTGCAGCGTGTTAAAGAATCGATGGTCGCCCGGGGGATGAAGACCCCAAATGTATGGAGCTGGACACAAGTGAATCAGACAATTCATCTGTTCTCCACCGAGGGGAAACCACATCCAGAAGAAGGGGACATATATTTTGAGCTATATCATTTGATTTCCGAAATCCGAAAGCTGGGTTATGTTCCTGATATTAAATGTGTATATCAGAACATTGATGACAGTAAGAAGGAGAAGGTTCTGCTCAGTCACACAGAGAAGTTGGCTATCACATATGCACTGATGAAGTCCAAAAATGGGGAACCTATAAGGGTTGTTAAGAACACGAGAATTTGCCAAGATTGTCATGCAGCAGCAAAGTACATATCTTTGGCTAAAAATAGAAGTGTTTTCCTCAAGGATGGTGGTCGCTTTCATCATTTTGTTAATGGAAAGTGCTCCTGCAATGATAGGTGGTAGTAAGAAGTGTAGGCAAGAGAACTCAGAGCAGTTATTGTCATTTTTTTATACCTGATAGGAAGAGCATGTTGGAGTCTGTAAATGTGATTATAATACTTTTATGATTTGGATAGAAAAGAAATGATAGTACAAGGAGGAATGGTGTTTCCTTGAAGCAATTCATACATCTCATTATAACTTGGGCCCTTTTTACTGCAAAAAAGAGTTTCTTCGAGTTTCTTTTGGTTTTTTTTTTCAACCTCTTGGCCAGAAGATTTCTTCAAGGTTGTGGGAGATTTCTTCAAGGTTGTGGGTTCCTTCTCTCAGACTCGGGGCAAAAGGCAAAATTAAAATCAAAACGCTGCAGAATTGGCCAATCAAAATCTCTATGATACTTATATCAAAAAAAAAAAAAAATCTCTATGATACATGTTATATATTTGTTTGTTTACTGTACATTTTTTATTTTACTCAATTGCTTTTACTACCTTCCACGTAAAGGTAATGTTAGTGAGAAATATTGTTTTAAGCTACACATATTCTTTTCTTTTTCGGGGTCAGAATTAATATTCATTAAAAATCAAATTTTGTTAACAAAACTATGAATGATTCAAGTCAATCTTTGCCATAAAATAATATTATGTAAAGGCAATGCCATTCATCTACGAGTGAATATGAAAACATTTCACTACGGATATGAATTGATAATGAGCACTAGCCTGTTTCTTTCTTAAAAGCTGAGGGGAAAAGGAAAAGGAAAAAAGTCGGACAAAAATTTATAATCTTTTCCGTCTTTAATATAAGACATATTTATATAATTTAATTAAATTAATAAAGTTAATTAAATAGCTAAAGTATACGTTTGGTCCTTTATGTTTGCCTCTGGTATCATTTTAATCTCTTAAGTTTGTAAAGTACACGTTTGGTCCCTGAAAGTTAACACCGTTAGTTTAACTTAACGGAAAATACTAACTCAACAATTTTTAGCGATGACTGTGCAATTAAATGCTGACCAAACATGCTTATATGTTAGTATTTTAATAAATTAATACTTTAAATCCTATTAATTAAAAAATATTTTATTTTCACGGACTGTTATACGGTTTTTCACTGTTTGTAAAGATTAAATACTTTTTTTGTATGTGAAGATTAAATATTTTTCAACTAATTGGATTTAAAATATTAATTTATTAAAATATTAACATATAAGCATGTTTAGTCAGCATTTAATTGCATAGTCATCACTAAAAAATGTTGAGTTAGTATTTTCCGTTAAGTTAAACTAACGGTGTTAACTTTCAGGACCAAACGTGTACTTTACAAACTTAAGGGACTAAAATGATACCAGAGGCAAATATAAAGGACCAAACATATACTTTAGCCAAATTAAATTAATAAAACAAGTATTTTTTATAACACCTTAATTTTCGCATTCCTTCTCCTTCTTGATTATTATTTATGGAACATAAATAAGAGTAAATTAAGAAAAAATTGATAAATATAAAAACTTTATATTTAGTATTAAGATCAACTCTTTAAATATAGCATATATTAAGGACTAGAAGAGTAGATTGTGTGCCAAAAGAATATTTCGCATCTCTTAAACCCACAAAAATAACCAACCACTAAATCATAAAAGATATACCTAAGAAGAAATAAGCATTTATGTTTGTGTGCTATCTCTTCTTTTGAAGATATAGAATTATTAAAGATCTAAATTTTAAAGATAGGATTGAAGATGCCTTCAGGGAGATTTAATCCGTTATCTGCTAATTAATCTCCACCGAGTAAGCATCCACTGATCCACTAGTTGCAATAAATCATCCTACCTCCCATTAATATGAGTAAGCTTCCACTAATTGCGTTAAACCATGCTAATAATCTCTTATTGCTACATTTCTCTCTCCCCTACCCCACCCCCAATTTCTTCCTGAGGGATCAAGGCCCTTCTTTTATAAGTGAAGTGGGGGAAGAACAAGTTGGATTGATAACCACCGCACAACTAGAATCAGCATATCTTTGCACTTCCTCCAAGCAAAGTGAAGTGCATCACACCTTCTAGGAACCAGAAGTAGAGTCAATTTGATATATGTCCTAAACTTAAATTCAAAAAGATAGAGGAAAAAGGTGAATAAATCAACTTACAAACAAAACAAAAAATACTAAACTTACACAAGAGTAAGAGATAAGAGCAACAAAGGCAGCAGCAACTAACAGGGGTCCTTCTCCTACCAGTAAAGAGATTTTGCTAATGAACATGAAACAGCAAAGGTTGCAGCTCTTTTTTTTTTTTCTTTCTTTTTCCAACATAAATATTTACAAATAGCTCTAGTAACACACCACCGTGGGGATAGTCCAGGAAGAATAGCAGAGAACAAAGGACTACTTCCCGCTCCCATCCTCTGATGTTCATGAAGCTGAGGATCGGCTGTTCTTAAGTAGATGCAGATGGGGATGGTAGGGGAAAGGCGTCCTTGATATTGAAATACAAATTGGCAACAACCCACACCCAAAACTTCTGAGAACGTGGAAGGAATAATCCAACCAATCTCTACACCTGGTCTGGGATTAGAAAGCCACAGATCTTATAGTTGCATAACCCGACCGTGTTCTCCCATTAGACCTACTTACTGGTTGACGGGATCGATCCAGCCCTGCACAGCCATCCTCTCTGAGACATCAGCCAAAGAGCTCAGATTGCATCTAATCAACGCCTCCACAAAGTAACAGGTTTCATCCCTGGTGTTCCCATCAGGTACGTCCACCACAAATGATTCAATCACCATTGTTCCTGGTCTTCCATCAATGATCTCTGGATGGACTGTGATTATAGAGGAATAGTTCTGCAGAATTCACATAATATCGATTAGTTGCACTCTATAAATTTAGAAGAATGGAAGAACTAATAAATACACCTACACAACAGCAAAGGTAAATATTGACCAATCTCATCAATTAACTAGTACCGAGCACATTTACAAAACTTTAGAGAAATACCAGCAGTGCGTCCAATACGTAAGAATCTTCTGAAGCATGGTAATCTTGAGTCTCAAACCAAAACACCAGATTAGGTAAATACAAGAAAACAAGCCATCAGCTCTCCATTCCACATTCATTTCACTCAATTTCTCACCTATATGATGGCAGAAATAGGCCAGTGACATAATTATAAGACGTAAAGAGAAACATCCCAGATATTATACCCAATATCATATCAGGATGAGGTACCTTGTAGCATTTCCAACAGTAACACTGAGCAGTCAGAGAAAAAGATACATTTCAACAGTAGAAGAAATCCCGTATGCTCCACAAAGCACAAAAACACACACACACAGAGACATAGCATGCACTTATGCAGGGTGATTACGGTGATGGTTCTAACTTCAAGCATTTCAGTTTTAGCTCAAGAAATAATGCGGGTATAACTTTCATCAGAAGATTTAACAACCATGAGTGCAGGACACAAGCTCTGCTTCATACAGATAAAGCATAAATGTTTACTTCTCTGATTACTCCCGTCTCCAATTATTTTTGCAATAAGAATCAATTAGAAAAATAAAATGATTAGGGAGGTAAGGGAAGAACAGTCATACCCGCAGTCTGTGGTCGCCACCAACAATCTTGACGCTAAGAATGTGTTCCTCATCGTCAAGTTGTTCCAACCTCTCAGTACTAGTTGTAGCAGGAAGGCCCGATTTAACATTCACTTCTCTAACGCTCCCAATACCTAGGTCTCCCTTCATGATACATCTGCTCACAAAAGGTTTGTACTTCTGAGGCTGATCAAACCTTCTAACAAGAGACCACACCTGACATGAGAAAAAACTTCGAGTCAGATCAATTAGTTTCTTTCTTCGGCCACAAATTTACCACAATAAAGAAACGTACGATGACATACATATACGCTATAATATATTGACACTAAACCTAGAGTTCAGCTGATCATCAAAAAAGGAGATAAAATAGCAGATATTAAGATATTAATGCTTTGCATTTGCTCGGTTTTTTTCCGGAAACAAATCAGAAAAAAACTTAAAAGCGCTACACAGGAGTGAGAAAGCTCTTAACGCCTACTTCTTCGTCGTTTTTCGCAATCCAAATGAAATTTAAGCGAAATCTGACAAGGAAAAAAGAGAAACGGTCATGACATATGAACGAAGGACATTTGTTGCCATAACTGACTTCATAACCACACATAGGAAATTCAGTAATTCACACAAGTAAAAAACTACCCCATCTCTCACGATTTTCGATTAACAGAAATCAGCCATGAAGAAAGAGACAAAACCAGGAGAGAATCCATAAAGGGAAACGTCAAGGCTACAGAGCTGAATTGCTCAGATCTTGAAAAGGCAAAAGTCAAAAGCCTTGAAAAACGAAACAAATTAAGACCAACCAATCAAAAACAAAGCTCAGAAGCGAAATCAAGCACGAATAGCCAATCCCGATCCGAAAATATAACAACACAAGCAACAACTTACAAGATGAACAGGAGCTCGTATGTGCTTGACCAGAGCAGAAGTACACTGATTCTCCCTGGGCTCATGCTTGTGGTGTCTCCGTATGTACTGGTTCTCTAGGGTACCGTACGATTCGTCTCCGTTCATCGTTTCACTTTCCACCTTCTTCCCTGTTCGCTCGCTGTGGTACGAGATGTGGCAGAGGGTTCGAGAGAGAGAGAGGGATAAGGTTTGGTTGAGAGCAGAGAAGGCTGTGTTTGGCGCAAAAGAAGTTAGAGGCTTAAAGGTGTTAAAGGCTCTCTCTATCTATCAGAAAGTCCATGAACCCACCGACACTGTTGTTATTTTATTTTATCCTTTAAATGCTCCTAACGGCCCATTGGCTGCTTTCCCCAGGGCAGGTACTGGCCTATCAAAGTATAATATAATTATATTTTAATACCCCAAGTATTAAAGCATTTGGATCTATTGCCCTATTGGTCTCAAAGTTCATGATTATTACAATAACCCCCCTCCCCCATCTGCATTGCACAAATAGATTTTTTTTATTACTGTTTTTTTTTATGTAAAAGAAGTTCGTGAATTACGTTTTGGAGTTCGTACAAGTCATGTTCACCCCAAGCATTTCTTTATTTTTTTTAAAAAAAAAGTTCCTACAGGCATCCAGTTCAATAAATACCACTCTGATCCTATTTATAAGTTTAGTTTGAATAAAAAATTTGGTCTTATTTATAAGTTCATTTTGACAAATAAATGAGATTGTGACAATTGTGCTCATATTAATGATGATGAGAGAGATTGACTAGCTATGTTGGGAAGAGAAAAAGATGAGAGAGATTTGACAATAAATTTTAAAAGGTACTCATTCATAAATTAGGGTAAAGTTGGAAATTTGCTCTATAATCATTGAGATACCTAACTTTTCTTGGCATGTGAGATTTGGTCAAACTAGACTTATAAATAGGATCAGAGTGGTAATTATTTGCCTTAGTGAGGAGAACATTAGTTAGAAGATAATTACTCATTCCTAATGTCATATTTATAACTTCATTATATAACTAATATATACTAAGATCGAATGGTAAGATACTTGTTTTCCCTTAAACAAATTCTTAATTCAAGGCAATGGATGGAGCAAATAGCATTGGAACTCTTCCCTCCTATCAAGGATGTGAATAGAGCAGGTGATGTTTGTAACTTTTCCTTTCCACTAGGGAGAACGACCCTGAGTGAATCCGGATTAGTCTGGCCAAAAAGAGGTAAGAATGCCAATTTATATAATTTAAGAAAATGACTAAAATTAATTAAAAATAATAAGTATGTTTAAATTATAAAAAAAATCAAATATGTTATTATTTATGAGAGAGCAAGTGGGAGGGAGAAATAGAATAAATGGAGTATAACTATCACCAACAGTTTAATTAATGTAATATATATAATTAATGAAGAGAAATAATAAATAAATAAATAACTCATTAAATGTTTGAACAATTCTTGTCAAACTTTTATAAGAAAATTAAGGTAAGTCAAATTTTAAATTCTTATAAAAATGATCAAAGGGAGTAGCTTATTTTGTGATGCGTGACTTGTAAATAGCTCTAGAAATATATATTTTTAGTATGAATTCATGTTCAGCTCACTTAATCTTTTTTATGATAAAAATAAAAATAATATTATATCCCACAAAATTCATCAGTTTCAATGAAATGCCTTAATTCACCGGCAACCTTACCTAAATCAAATTAAGAAACATCATTCTTATATCATATTAGTACCCTACAATACTTAAATATCTGAATCATTATCAAATACTACTAAATAATTGTATAAAAAACTATTTGATGCCATCCCACACTTTTGTCCCAACTTGATGCCACTGAATTTGGACATTTTTAAAAGAAAAATTAATATTTATGGAAGTTCGTCCGCTCTGAAAAGTACCCCAATGCATTGTCATTAGACTTGAAAGTTGACTTATTGAATTTACTGTTTTATATTTTTATATTATAAAATTGTATTAAATCACTTTTAAATTCAGTGAAACTCATGAATTCACACTTACTTTTATGATTTACAAAATCGTGTTAACTTACTTTTAAACTATTGCTAACTTTTTTTTGATTTCATCATGCTCATCGGCTTTATATGTATATTTAATAATAATAAAAATTGTTGAGTATGATAAATTTTTAATGTTGATTTTTAATTTCAATTATTTAGATTTAAAATATATTTAAATCAAATTGTGGTCGTTTTTTTATATTTTAATTATTTAATTATACGCTATTGATACCTAATCAATGATAAAAATAGGCTCTTATGAATTTGTAATTTAAGTCCACAGTACGATTTTACGTTACTGAGTAAAATGACAGAAATGTGACATGGGACCAAATTGGGATTTTTAAGATTATACTGTAATACCCTTCAATTTTTAAAATAAAAAAAGAGAGAGAGAAAATGACACCTCGTTGGAGCTTCGCCACCGCCCCCCCGGCCTGCTCGCCGTCAAAGCCCCGATGACAACTTCAGTAATGCAATTAACTACTTTAGTTTAGAGATTGACAACTTGCACTCTCCAAATTTGTCAATGTGCATACCCCAAGTTGTTAATTACTATTCTGAATTTGTCATTGTCTATATTCAAGTTGTCAGCGACGCTGCCCGTATCATGTGTCCTTGACAACTTGAGTATAGCAATTAGCTACTACCCCTATTAAGTGTTGTTGACAATTTGAGAATAGGCAATTAACAACTTAGATATAAAGATTGACAACTTAAACTCCCCAAATTATTAATTGTTATAATCAAATTGTTGTTGTCCATACTCAAGTTGTCAATAACGTCCGTTGTCATTTTCAAAAGTAAATTAACACAATTTTGCAAACTATAAACTAATAATTATTAAAAAAAAAATGTAACATTTTATCATCCACAATCTATTAATCTATTATTTTACTATATAATATATAGTAATTTGCAGTTAATTTCACAACTTTTAATGTGAAACAATCTATGAAAATAAGTACCACTCCTTACCTTTCAAACCAATGCATTAAATTAAGTATCATTTTTCATAATTATTGTGTTTTTTATCATCTTTCATTTAACGAAAATAAATTAATTACACACACACACACATATGGAGTATAATAAAGGGTCGAACTTAAACCTGCTTATGAAATAATTAAGGAAGTACTTGGTGTAAATTGAGCCAAAAGAATTGGTCTCAAAATTATTATGTTGGGACCTTATAGGTTATTTTCTCTTTATTTTTTTGTGTCTCAATTAGGAAAAGGAGTAAAGTACGAGTTAGTACAATTGTGGCCTTACTGTGACTACAATTATACCATGATAATTATATAAGAATGACCTTTTTCACTAAAATGGTAAGTGTCGTTGTATTACCAAGAGAGAGAGACGTTGCTTTTATGGATCAAACTTCAAAGACATTTTGTACACTTTCTTCCCAAAATTAACATTCACCAAAGTGATACGACACTAACTTTTTCAAGAAATATATTTGTTCTGATGTAGAACATAAACCCTAACCCTAAGTGGGCTAGGATGTGGATATTGGATCAAATAGCTCTCCCCCAAGCATCCATGAATTGGATACCTAAGAGGATCAGAGATCACAAAGCACAGGGACTTGACCTAGGTGCGATACCTAGGGCCTACGTACCCTGAGGAGGGATCAAAGTCCACGTAGTTCGAGGATTACCGGAGGCGTTTAGCCAATGGGGTGGTGTGTGTGCTCGTGTGCGGTATATGCAATTGAGAGAGAGCTTAGAAGATGTGTACCTCTTTAGGTTAACCAACTATATATAGAGGCTACCTTAGGGTTAGGGTTTGGACTTGCTGGGCCTTTGGTGCCTTCAAGCCCAAATGTACTAGATGTCTCCTGATGGGCCACACCTTGGATGGGCCTAGTATTTGATTCCATAACAATTGCCCCCAAGCTCGGTAGTTCAAGTCTCTGAGCTGCTGAGATTAATTGACTGCTTTTCAAGATCCCTTGAATTCGACTTTGCTTTCGTAGCAATTTTCCCGGGCTAATTGTCTGGTTTATATTCCTACATTTAATAACATGTAAGCAAATCACAATAAATGGAAAATACTTACTGTTTGTGCAAATCGTTCAACGTGCTCATTTCGGATACTTGTCCGAGCTTGCATTAAACTTTCGGTGCATTAATGTCGGTTTTTGATAACACGCTTTTCCATTCAACGGATCGTTGTCCACTCTGTTGCCCCCACTGGTAGTTCGTGTTTCTGAGCTGCCAGGATGTGTTATTTTTCAACCCGAGCCAGGTGGTCGTCATTGTTGGGATTCTGTGCGTGTTGACCCGAGATTCCGGATTTATTTATTTTAAACTGAGATTTCAGGTTTATAAACTTTAACCTCGAGATTCCGGGTTATACATTCTATTACCGAGATTCCGGTTTAGATACTTTAACACCGAGATTCCGTTTTAGATACTTTAACACCGAGATTAGGGTTATTTATTCTAACACCGAGATTCCGGTTTAGATACTTTAACTCCGAGATTCCGGGTTATTTATTCTAACACCGAGATTCCGGTTTAGATACTTTAACTCCGAGATTTCGGGCTATAAACTTTAACACCGAGATTCGGATGTTATTTATTCTAACACCGAGATTCCGGTTTAGATACTTGAACTCGAGATTTCGGGCTATAAACTTTAACACCGAGATTCCGGATGTTATTTATTCTAACACCGAGATTCCGGTTTAGATACTTGAACTCCGAGATTTCGGGCTATAAACTTTAACATCGAGATTCCGGATGTTATTTATTCTAACACCGAGATTCCGGATGTTATTTACTCTAACTCCGAGATTTCGGGTCTATAAATTCTAACACCGAGATTCCGGATGTTATTTACTTTAACTCCGAGATTTCGGGTCTATGATTTCTGGTTTGTTTACCCAAATTCAATCAAATAGACTTAGCGGCATTGTTTGTTGCCAAAATGATTCCAATAACGGAAATCCAAAATAGATTTGCCGCCTCAATGCGGATCCCTGATTTTAACCAGATTAGTTATAACCGGGTTCGCCTTCTGTCTTTGTTTCCTGCAAAACTTTTTAAACAGAACTTATCTCGGTTTTACCGTGTCCCAAAGAGTGCACGTTTTAACCATTAGATCTGGTTTTACCATGTCTCGAGGGATCACGTTTTAACCGTTATTTCTACGGAACCCGGATGTTAACTAGATTCAGTTAAGCCGGGATCCGCCTTCGTCTCTGGCGTAGGAACGGACTCCACAATTTATCCGGGATCCAATTAAGGGGTGCGGATTTAATTGTATAAAATAGACTTGACATGATTCATGAAAGCGGGTTTGTGCACCTCGGATTCACGCATGTTTAAATTGGAACATGATTTTTGGAAACGGGTTTATGTACCTCAGATTCCTACATGTTTAGCTTTGACATGATTTTCGAAGACTGGTTTCTTTACCATGACTTCATACATGTTTCTCTTCGACATGATTTTTGGAAACGGGTTTCTGTACCTCAGATTCCTACATGTTTGGTTTTTGACATGATTTTCGGAACGGGTTTATGTACCTCGGATTCCTACATGTTTGGTTTTTGACATGATTTTCGGAACGGGTTTATGTACCTCGGATTCCTACATGTTTTGCTTGAACATGATTTTCGAAAACGAGTTTCTTTACTCAGAATTCATTCATGTTTATGGACTTGGAGGCTGTAGCCGTCGTACACGGAGCCGGGGTTTTAACTAGATTCAGTTAAACTGGAGTCCGCCTTCAAATTTACGCGGATCCCTTATTTAACCGGGTCCGTCTTTTCTACTTTGCCGCAAAAATTAATATGGATCCCTGATTTAAACTAGATTCAGTTAAACCAAGTCCGCCTTCAAAAATGTACATGGAGCCGGGGTTTTAACCATATTCGGTTTAACCGGAGTCCACCTTCCAAATCATATGCCTCTCCAGCATTGACATATCCCATGAAAACAACGTATTTTCGGACATAGAAATCCTAACAATAACTCGCCCATATTTTTATCTCTATCAGATACAAAATAAAGCAAACAGCTGAGTGTAGATGCCCCTGTAGATTCCTCCTCCTCCTCATTCTGAACAAGAAGAAGTAGTATCTTGTACAAGAAGAAGTAGTTTCCTCATTCGGTTTTGAGGATACTTTGGCACCTATGGTTTTAAGATCAATTTATCTTCACATGTTGCTCGATTTTCTCTTAGAGACAACTGCAAACGCAAAATATACCGGGAGGAAAGCGCAAACTTGCTGGCCAACGACCCAATCATCCCCATCTTTGAACCAAAGGAGAAAGTTCTCTGACGGAAGGCATCACTGAGCATTATAGCTTCTTTGCAATGTTCTGCCATTTCATCTTAAATATCAGGAGGATTCTCAGCGCCCATGGATCATGAAAACCATACCGAAATGCAGATCTGAATAATTGCTTCCCACAAAAATCTGCGGCAGCTTTGTTAATTCCTTCTTCAGGTTTATCTGATTTAGAATTACACTTTCCTCCACCATGCTCAAGGAAATTTCGTTCTAAAGGATCCTCCCATGGGCATGGCCTCATTATCGTCACCGTTCAATTGCTTTTGAAGAGCATCATATGCTTTATTTGATTTTGCCAGAGATGGAGCTCTACTATGCAAGCTTATAAATATCACTGTTCCCTTTGCTTTGATTCTGCTAAGGCCTTTGGATGTGTATTGCTAATTTCAAATTTGCAATTCTGCAAGATGTACTAGAATCTAAGGGAACATCTGATATGAAGCTAGCATTTTAAAATCTGAAGCATAAGTTGCTTCAAAATTTTTGGTAGTAGGATTGACCCCCAATACCACCTTACGACCTGCAATTCCAACACTCTCCATGCACAAAACTGAGTTTTGAATTGTAAAATGCCTCAATTAAAAATAGCAGGCCATTTGACCTTACTCAGGAAAAACACAGCAAGAGAAATATGTCTATCACTAGTAAGGGATCACATTTCTTCTCCTGGCTCCCTCATATTTTCAAGTCGAACATGTTGAAAATAGTATGAGGCAGCAAGTCAGGTTTGACATGAATAACGACAAGACGTTATGATCATGAATAACAATTTCAAAATCCTTCGATGATTTATTCACTCCAGAGGTTAAGAAACAATGAACCTGGTGATTCCATGCTCCTTTTTGATGATGCGCCAGGATAATTAACAGCAACTCCAATGCAACAATCACTGCTAAAAAATAGGGATCTGCAAGACCGATTTCCTTGAGCCATGAGCATCACGAAGCCTCTTTGGAATGCAGAAATTCCATATGGCTATACTATATGCGGCAATCAGAACCACTCCACGCTTCTAGCAATTCTCTGCTTGAATTACTTGAGCTTCTTTTTTGTTTGTAGAGTTAAACTCTGACAGGCGGCAGATGGCAAACTTTCAGAAACCTCATATGCATTGTATACATTTTCTTTAGAGCCTCCACCAAATCCAAGCACAATCTCACTGGCAACAAATGGGCACCAAAGGATCTGTTATACTATGCATTTCCCTGGTGAGGTTAGTTTTGCATTTATGATCACAATTTCGCCGGAGCTACTCCTACCCCGGCAGTGTTTATGTTCTTTAAACCAACTCAGAACTCCCCTCTTCCACATAAAACGACAGTTCAGGTGGACACAGAAAGCATGAATTGGACTTGTAAATACAGAAGATTGTGTCATGCAAAAGATTGAAACAAGATTCCATGTAGCCTGCAGCCTGCTGTTCAGCTCAGGGGGCTGATAATATTACTAAGTACTAACACAGAAGAAAATTCTTCCAGCGTCTTTGTTGCCTGCGAAGTTAGCTTGATCGTTCTCTTCTTATAGTTGGTCTTGTCTGACTGAAAGCTGAAGATTTCTCAGAAAGTCTTCTTGAACAGCCAAAACTTCTGACATATTTAGCTTGACCATAATACAAATGGAAGCCAATTGGGTGAGGTTTAATCCCCATCCCAACGTTGATAATTATTTATTTTAGCAATGAGAGGTTTCCCTTCTCATGCTTTCTTTCCTGCAAAATTGTCAGGGATGCTACATAAGCATGCAAAAAATGGAATACTCACGGGACATGTCACAGGATAGTGCCACGGCCAGCCAAAAGCACCAAGGCCTGCGTAACCGTCGCTTCAAGTTCAGGTTTCCAAGCTTTACTTTTCCCTTGGCGTCAATTTCAAAAGCTGCAGACACTCCTTAGGCATAGCAATAGCTCCACGATTTTTATAAGGTGACGCTCAAATGATCCACCAAAGCTCACAACAAATCGACCAATAACTAATGCCAACGGTTCATCCCCAGGGTTCTTCACAGAAATATTTACAGCAAAAGAATGATCTCCTCCAAGGAAAAAGAAAGCGACAGCCAGCTCTATCAGATGCTTCCCCAATAATACAGAATCATTGCTCAAAGCGGCTAGGATTGAGTGATCGACTTTAAGCTAGAAAGTAGACATGAATTTTTCCTTCGAATCTCATTGACACTCAAATTGCTTCACCGGTCACTTCGCAGCTAACATCATCCTTTCCCAAAATCATGGGACTACCAGGGATGGGTTTCGCCAGGATGGGTCTCATCTTCGCAATGAAGAGAAATTCCCTGGAATCGTCGACGATTCAGAGGCAGTTCAACTTTGTATGTTGGTTCACATATCTTTAACCGTGAGATTCACACTCGGGTAATATGACGATATTTGAGTATCCCGACGTTTGATAATAGTGAAGCACTCCGGCCTCTCATAAGCTAGGGACAGTTATCCCGGTTCAAACACCTCTCGGCACTGGAGGCATCTTGGCAATGTAATCTCAAGGCATCTCCAATCTCAGCGTCTCAGGATCGTCACTCCATCTCGGGTATCCCGGCATTTCTGTACATCCCGAGATATATTCAAGAGCTCCACGTCTCTTGTTCACAGTATGGCTACGTCCTTGGCTTTGTCTCACCACAACACCGACTAGAACACTGCATATGCTGCTAACTTGGCGTGTCGAAATCCCACCATCTCGGTTTTCGTTGCTTCTTATCTACCTCGGCAGTGAGGTACTTGAATTCGGCTTTTTGAGCTATCCCAGTTTTGTATCTCAGGTTACAGTGTATTACCTGATTATCACCTTTGAGGAATCCCGGCTACATGAACGAAGAACCTCGGCAGCATCTTGAAGAACCCCGGCATTCTCATTATTGCTGACCTTGGGTCGATCACCATCAACACCATTGGCTCGATCACCATCAACACCACATTATCAAACTCGAGAAATGGATCTCGGCATAACAAGAATCTTGATCTTGGTGTTTGCATGAAGAGGATCTCCATATGAAGATCTAACTTGACCCCGGCCATCAACCCTTAAATCATTTCGCGAAGAGTAACTCGGCAACTAGAAATCAAAACCATGTACAGGAATGAATCTCGGCATACCGGGAATCTCAGAGTATACCACTCAGGTTGGAATATTTTCCTGAGTTTAGACAATGTTAGCGCAAGGCCAGCATCCTCAAGGACTTGCAGGAGCACACTGGAAAAGCAACAAGTCTTCCTGACTATCTCGGAAACTCATCTCGGCGGGGAGGGTTCTTTGAAACACCTCGTGGAGCATATTCAGAAACGGTACAAGAGTGATACCAAGCCTCGAACCCGAACACCTGCCATGCAGCTCCTCACGTGAGACATAAGCAGACGGGACCCACCACGTAGCATCTTCTTTCGGCATTTGGCTTGCTTATCTCAGTATTAAGGAACAAGACTGTGGCATCTGATCTCGGCAATATTTTCCCAGTGTCTAACCTCGGTGGTACACGATAAACTCTGAATGGCCAAAGTCTTACATCAATCTCACCACCTGGGATCATGAATATGACCATGAGAACATACGCACTGATACTGAGGGCTTCTGATCGGAGAGGTGCCGAAATTCCAACTGTTATTCATACTGCCAACAAGATCAGGAAACATCCTCTAGTGGAGCCGGAGAAAGAGAAACAATTTGGAGACATAATTTTACACCGCAACGTCAGGTTATTAGCGGGAGTGACCCAGAGAAATAATCAATTTTCCTACTGCTTAGGCAATTCCTAGCAGAGATTGTTGCTTTTGGTAGTTTTGAAGGAACTTCCTATGAACAAATTCAAAAGGCATCCTCCTATAAGAAACAAAAAGAAGGATTAGCGCAACAATATGTCTTCCGAAAACTTCAGCGCAGCCTCCCTCTTCTTGCCATCTTGATCAGAATTAGATTCTGGATTAGGGCTTTTCTAGACTCCAATAATCAGATTCGAACATTCATGAATCTGAATCATTTGCCATTTTAGGTCGCGGGAATCAAAAATTTACCGATTCCCCACGGACGGCGCCAATGTTCTGATGTAGAACATAAACCCTAACCCTAAGTGGGCTAGGATGTGGATATTGGATCAAATAGCTCTCCCCCAAGCATCCATGAATTGGATACCTAAGAGGATCAGAGATCACAAAGCACAGGGACTTGACCTAGGTGCGATACCTAGGGCCTACGTACTCGAGGAGGGATCAAAGTCCACGTAGTTCGAGGATTACCGGAGGCGTTTAGCCAATGGGGTGGTGTGTGTGCTCGTGTGCGGTATATGCAATTGAGAGAGAGCTTAGAAGATGTGTACCTCTTTAGGTTAACCAACTATATATAGAGGCTACCTTAGGGTTAGGGTTTGGACTTGCTGGGCCTTTGGTGCCTTCAAGCCCAAATGTACTAGATGTCTCCTGATGGGCCACACCTTGGATGGGCCTAGTATTTTATTCCATAACAATATTTATTGAGGGAAAATTAGATCCAAGAACCTAGCAAATGATATAACTTTAATTATTTAAAATGATCAATAACTAAAATATAAATTTAAAAATATTAAATTGTCATTGATTAAACTTCTTAATTCTCTCATTCAATATCTCACACGTTATATTTCAAAAGTAATTTAAATGTTATTTTTCACAAAATTTTACAACGGCCAAAATCATCATTTTTTTAACTTTAACTAACATCTACTTAATCGTATCATAACATGGATACTGACTCATTTAAATTATTAATTGTTTTCTTAGTTTATATAATCTTATACAAAATAAACTCTAAAATAGACCAATTTAGAAGACATTAAATTTTCCATCTAATATCTTAGTCGTTAAAAAAGCTTTACCTCACAAGAAAATTTTATTATCATATGCTTATATTATATAATTTTTTTTAATATATATATTTCTTTTACATTAAATTTTTGGTTTACATTTGAGTATTCTCTGAGGAGGCAATCTTGTATATCATTTTTGAATTAAAAATATAATAAATTATCTAGACTTTTTTTTAAGTACATTAATATCACATGGTTTTCGGTCCCAAAAAAACATTGCATGAATTTTTATTTTTAAAACTCACATAAATCTATTCTTAAATGAAAATAAATTATACAAATTAATCTCCTTTGAATTGTTTAAAACTGAATATTTTCTTAAAAAAATTGGATGTATATAACCTTTCTTTAACATTTATAATAAATTATAAAACATTTGTAATTTTAAAAATAAGATTGATAGTATATAAAATAATTTTGGTTCAGCTTCATGCGACAAAAAAAACGTATATAAAAGCAATAAAATTTAGCAAAAGTGATATATCATATAATACATAATATAGGAATAAGACGGAGCACAAATTATTATTCAATCTTCAGTCTTGTACTTATAATGTTACCTTTTCCTATTTATTAATATTATTCCTTTTTCAAATAAATAAATAAAAATATTCACCTTTAATTTTTTAAAATTACTATAATTTGATTTGATTTGACTCATCGATATAGCTTGAGCGTACCTCGAAGATGACCAACTCAAAAGGGAATCGGATGCCTGTAGTCCAAAAATCTAAGAGTAAAAATCCAACTTAATATATATCATAGAGAATCTAACAAGAAACGAGCCAGTAAATTAAATATAAAATATGATTAATTTATGATATCAATGTTGAGAATTAATTCATTTATATGGAATCCATCGACCAAATTCAGATAAAATATTTATTATGTTGTCTTTTTATTAATTAAATCAATATATAAATATAACTTAAACCAAAGTCACTTTTGTTTTGTTCTCCTGACCCTCGAGTTGCATGCAAATTTTTTTTAAAAAAAAAAATTTATACATGTACTGTGGTAATTATTATATAGGCTCCAGTATAGTTTATTTGATATACACATACATTTAAAAATTAATTATGAATAAAAATTATGGTTATTATTTCACAAACTAATCAATTATGAACCAAAAAATCATAATTAATTATCTTATAAGATTTTATTGTCTACTTTTTAATTATACTACTTTCTTAAAAATTTATCCAAACATTTTATTTTTAAATCAAGTGTGCCTTTACACCAATTTTATAAGCTATATTTTACCCAATGTGAATTTAAACTCACTTGAAACATGTGAAGCTGCTTATGAGAAATTTGGTTGATAATCTTATACTACCTCTGGTCCTAATTATAAAATTGGGTTGACTTTTTTTGGACAGATTAAAGAAATTAAATAAGTTACTTAATCATATCATATTTTGTGTATCTTATATTATATATTAATTTATTAATCAAACTAATTAGTTTGGAGAAAAAAAATACAAATACTTTAAAAATAATTTAATTAGCTTTTTAAATTTCTCTATAAAAATTAACTTAGTCTAATAATTAGGACAGAAGGAAGTAATTGATTTTAAAAAGGATAAAAAGGTGACTGTCCTGCTGTTAAATTTTATAAAAATTGTGAATATTAAATAATAAAGATCCAACAAATACAGCCTGTGATTTTTATTTTTTTTTTGTATGGAAAAAATAATAATTTTTTTATGATGCCAACCAAACTGAGGGTTAATAATTTAAGTGATTCGATTGGAAGACAAAGGACAGTCAAGTGGACATTAATTTATATAACAAAAACAAACTGGTTAGTACTACTAGTACAAGGGAATGCACATGCTAATCCTTTTCTTTAAATAATTTAATTTCATAATTGTACCTCTTATTTATTAAAAAATTAACTCGGCTTAAGATTTGGGGTTATCACCTCTAGATCCTGCTAGCATTCCACATATAATTAATTATATAATAGTAGTGCTTTTCTATCTTAAATCTCATTTAATTTAATTTCACGTCTAGAACCTACCTCTTCAGTTGATTCTCTAGGGTTATTAAACTCGGTTTTGATTAGTGGATCAACCTAGAAATCGGCGAACGGCCATATAATCGGTTTGGGTGAACTACTAACCTGGTTCACTATTTTTTTAAAGTTTATTTAGATTTTTTATATATATATATTTTAAATTTATATTAATAACTTTAAAATCTTTACTTCCTTCCCAGTTTGACTTCGGGTTAATTCCAATTTGACTCCCTTACCATTAATTTAGTACTTAGACCAGTTTAGTGTTCAGTCCGAGTTTAATAACCTTAGTTGATTCAATAGACAACGAGTAAATTATCTGACATTCTTAATTATAATTTTTTTTACCAAATAAAATTTATTTTAATTTCAATATAAGTTTTTTATTTTATACAAATTAAAATTGGACTTGCTAATTTCTATTTAAAAATGAATTTTTTATTTTAATGACAAAAATACTATTTACACAAGTTTTAAAAGGTATTTTTGTTTCCAACCAAATTTTAAAAGGGGTAAAAGAAATATTGTCAAGTGTTTTGTGTCCATTTTTTGGCATTGGCTTTATATTTCACACACCTTAAATAAGAAACTAATTTTTCATATACTTTAATATACTTAAATTTAGTAATTTAATATATAAGTATATAACTAAGATCTAGATACTTGATATACTAGTAATTAAGTAACTTTGTATCGTAGTATTGTTATTGTTAATAAATGAGCTTAATTATAAAAATAAAATAAAATATGTAGCCATCAAAACCAACCATCTCTCTTTGAGGAAAAAAAAAAAAAAAACCAACCATCTCCATTTAATTAATATTTTATTTGCTTTGATCTAGTGAGCTGCCATCCACCTGTACGAACTTTAGAATAATAGAATAAAGTGCGTCCCATTGATGATGAACAGTCACGTGATGCTTTCTGCCTCATTTTTCTCAAAACATAAATATATTACTTTTGTTTTTTATATATTATCACATGGAGCCACCCAACCCACCCCAGTGACCCAGTCACAGTAGATCTGATATTTTTTGGAATATTTAGAATAAATAATATTACCTCCTCCGATCCTAATTATATTACTTAGTTGACTTTTTTTTAGAGATATTATAGAAACTAAATAAGTTACTTAATCATTTCATATGTTGTGTATCTTTAGATTATATATTAGTTTATTAGTCAAACTATTTAATTTGAAGAAAAAAATAAAAATAAAAATACTCTAAAGTAATTTAATTAGCTTCCTTAATCTTTTCAAAAAAGTCAACTAGGTCTTATAATTAGGATCGGAGGGAGTAGAATGTTTCCCACTAAATTACTGTACATACCACTCCAATCTAAAGCCGGGAAATCAGGCCAAGCCCGTTTAAGCCCTGACCCTACAGGACTCGGGCTTGAAAAATAGGCTATAAATTTGAAATTGGTGTAGGGTCGGCTCTGTAGGGCCTCGGGCTTAATCGGGTCAACCCGTTAGGCCCGTTTAACTGTAGTTTTTTTTAAAAAAATTAATTAATTACCTAGACTTCCACTTAATGAATGTGTTTATTTGTAATTACTTAGATTTTTTTAGTTTAAACTATAACATTTTTTTTATATTTATTATTATTTTGTATTAAAACACACAATTAGTTATTATAAATTTTAAAGAAGAGATGTTTTCATATTAAATAAACACATACGTTGGTATTACAATATTATATAAGTAATAAATTATAAATATATTTTGTATATAATAAGTATAATTATTTTTACCTGTCAGTAAAATCATGCATGAACCGAAGGAATCTGTAAACACACACAAAATTACGAGAGAGAAAAGCATTTTGTCGTGGGTATAAAGCATTTTGTCGTGGGTATACATAAAGCAATTCTCTTGTTTAATATTTTTTGAAAAAAAAGGGAAAAAACATATTCTTTGTGTTTATTTTTTTATTACTAATTAATAAATGTATTTATTTGTTGGATGATTTATATTGTTTAGATATTAATGTTAATAACATTTATGTGATAGATTAGAACTTTAATGGTTGCAATTTACTAATTATATTTCTTTGAAAAAATTGAAGGAAAATAGTTAAAATTTAAAATAGTACTCCCTCCGGTCCTAATTATAAGACATATTTAACCGATTTTGGAGAGATTAAGGAAATAAGTTAATTTAGTTAATTTTACTTATTTTCCTAAAATGTCCTAATATAAATTTAAAATGACCTAAGTGAAAGTAAATCAATAGCTCCTACCACATGCATTTCCAACCTAAATTTTTTTTTTCTTCTACATGCTATCTAATTAAAATAATGGTCTTACTATATATACATATATATATGTGTGTATATATAGATACACACACATATATATAATATGTGTGTGTGTGTGACTATATATATTTGTGTGCACACACACACATAAAAATATATATGTGTAGACACACACACACACATATTTGTGTTGTGTGTGTACACACACAAAATATGTGTGTAGACACACACATATATACATACATACATTTATGTAGACACACACATATATGTGTGTGTCTATAGTGTTTATAGATATTTGTGTGTAGACACACACATATATACATACATAGATACACACACACATATATCTAAAATTTTCATTGACTGGAAGAGTATATGCGTCCACATACATATACTCACAAAAAATCAAACACACTTGAGAGAATAAAATAGGGGTATTTTAGGAAAAAATTGACAATTATTATAATGTTGTCTTATAATTAGGACCAAAACCGACTCTCAAATGTTGTCTTATACTTAGGACCGGAGGAGTAATTTTCAAGCCCTATAGGGCGGCCCCTGGCCCTAGTACTATCGGGCCGGACTTTAATAAATATATATTTCCTTACCCTAGGCCCTGTTAGGCCCCGGCCAGGCCGGCTTGATGATAATTTAATTGTTAAATATGTGGTAAAATTTTTAAGTTTACCTAAATAAAAAAATATTATCTATTTCCATTTTTTCAAATTCGTATATTACCATTAGATTATATACCAGTTTATAAGTCGGACAAATATCTTTAAAAGAAACGATAAATAATTTAAAGTAATTTATTTAACTTCTATAATATTTTCAAATTAGTCTATTAGATTTTATATTAAAGAAGGAAACTAGTCGCATAATTAGGGTTCACATTCTATGCTTCGTCATTACATGCTTCTTAGGTGTTTGTCCCTCTAATTAGAGGGATGAGGGCATTTTTTTATATTTAAATTAAATTATATTCTGCATCCTGAATATTTTTTTACATTCAGTATCTCAAATTAATTAATTTTTAGTCCCTCATTCAGAAATATTTTTCCATAACACCAGTATCCTAAAAATTAATTAATTTGAGATACTGGGTGCAAAAAAAGAAAGAATATAACATATAATTTAATCTAAATAAATGAAATATATAAAAAAATAAAAATAAAAATGCCCTCATCTTTCTAATTAAAGGAACAAACACTTTAAAATCCATGTAAGGAAAAAGTATGGAATGTGAATTATATACATACCATTCTGGTCCTATTTATAAGTCCCTTTTGACCAAAAAATTTGATCCTATTTATAAGTCCTCTTTCAGGTAATAAATGAGATTGTGACAATTTTGCCCATATTAATTGTACCAATGAAAATAGAAAGAGTTGAAAGATACCCAATGAAAATAGAGAGAGAAGAAAAAGTTGAAAGATACTCATTTTATAAATGAGGGCAAAGTGGAAAATTTACTTCATAATCATTGAGTTAACTAACTCTCCTTAGTATAAGTATTTTGGTTAAAAATGATTTATAAACAGGACCAGAGTGATATGATGCAATCAAAAAGTAGATTTTGTCAGGCCTACTTCAACTCCCTTTCAAAAGAAGTCTATTCTGGAATATATTTCCGCAGAATAATTGATATTCCCACGAATTTATCCCATTATTTTTCTCAACTTAATTTGTTGTATCTCTTGGCATATTCGATTTACAGTTTCACATTATTCAGTTGTAACCAGACAGCGAGAGTAAGGGAAAGATTAAATGGAGAGATTATACAGTAGGTATGTTTCACAATTGGGTGTGTTTCAATGTTTTCGAATCTCATCTTCTAAGGGCTATTTATCATTTACTCCCTTCGGTCCTAATTATATAACATATTTAATTGATTTTGGGGAGATTAAGAAAATAAATTAAAGGGTTAAGGTGCAAAAATAGACATATGCTTTTGTCAAAAGAGCGTCCAGTAGCAAATACTTTTTTTAGGTGCAAAAGTAACTATGTGGTTACAAAATAGGAGCAAAAGTCACATTGACCGTTAAGGGGTGGATGTTGACCGTTAAGTTGGATGGTTTGACTTATATTAGTGACGTGGACGCTGACTTGGACCCTAAATTGATGACTTGGAATGCTTGGCTATCTTGATCTGAATATTACAAACTTCATTACCATAATAGCCTTTGGAAAAGGAAGAAGATTGAACCCCCCACCCGAAAAAACACCACCGTCCAATCAACATGATCAGAAACACATACCATCAAGAACAGATGTAGAAAAATCCATCCATTCCTTCTGTGATCATCATTTTCGTCAGAAACGCAGATCCATATTTCAAAACAAGAATTAAAATAAAAAATCAACATCCCCAAATCTGTAAAGCGAAAATGGAGAGAGACTTTGTAGAAAGGGCAGAGTCATATTATCAGTCGAAGCATCTGGAGAAACTTTTCTACTTGCTTTCTGATTTTAAGTGATAATTTGGTGTTCAATGTCAGATATGGAGAAGATGAAGAAGTGGGAAACACTTTTGTAGAAAGGGCAGAGTCATATTATCATAAGAGACCCTCCGAAATCGATGATTCTTGGCCACTGACTTACTGCTTTCATTCAAATGCCACTGATGCGTAAGACATAGAGTTTATGGTTCCCCTGTTCATCCGAATCGACTTTGAGGGAGAGGAAGAGAGAGAGTCATTTTTGTATGTTCACATGTCAATCTCAGTAAATTGGTTTTCCAGATTCATTAAAGAACCACCGTCCATAGCTGGAAAGCCACGATTTCCAGTTATTACCACCAGATTCAACCAAGAACAAGAACCAATAACCAGATTAAGGGGGAAAACCGATGGGAAGAGAAGAGTGTCGCAAGAAAAGACTTTGCGTGAAGACCAGATGCGCTCTTCGTGAACCCTAGGTTTTCTCCAGATCTTCGTTTCCTCCATAGCCATCCAACTCCCCAGATCTGCATCGGTTTCATCTTTCTCCTAAACCTCCAATTGATTGTTGGAATCAATTTCTTGTGGATACAGTCCGAGACTCGAATCGGTGGAGCAGCCGCCATGGTGAAATTCGACCCTGCTCAGCCTTCGTCTTCGCCACATGGAATTGCCCAGAGAACTTCGACTCTGGAATCGGAGGATACGCTGGAGAAGAAGAAGCCTTTGAACCCTAGTTTTTCTCCAGATTATGCTTGATGCTCGATCATTTGGGATTAATCAATTTAGATAATAAATAAAAGATAAATAAATTATGTTTTTCTAGATTTTAGGAATTAATTAATTTAGATTAATTAATTAATTTTTTTCCAGAAAAATAACAAATTTTTTTCCAAGTCATCAATTACTCAACTGCCACTTGTCTGCAATATACTCCTAGTTAGCGTCCACATCACTAATATAAGTCAAACCATCCAACTTAACGGTCAACATCCACCCCCTTAACGGTCAATGTGACTTTTGCTCCTATTTTGTAACCACATAGTTACTTTTGCACCTAAAAAAAGTATTTGCCACTGGACGCTCTTTTGACAAAAGCATATGTCTATTTTTGCACCTTAACCCTAAATTAAATTAGTTAATTTTACTCATTTTCCTAAAATGTCATTGTATAAATTTAAAATAACATAAGTAAAAGTGAATCAACAACGCCATGACATATACCTCTCCGACCTAGAATTTCTCTTTCCACATGTTATCTAATTGAAATAATGGTTTTGTTATATATACATATATGTGTGTGTATATATGCATACATATAGATATATTTTATATATGTGTGTGTGTACACATATATCTACACACATATATGCAACACGCACACATATAAACATACACACACAAAAAGATATATAAGTATATATATGTGTGTGTGTGTTTATATATGTACACACACATGTATACATATATGTATACAAACACACAGTGGCGGACCCAGGATTTTAAGTTTGTGGGTGCACAAATAGTGGTGGGATTCGGGGGTTCGGGGGCAGCACCCCCGAATTTTTTTTTTTTAAACAAGTTTTAAACGGGATAGAACCAGAAAAGCTGTTGGATTCAAGACTCCTGCATAATATATGGAAAACAAAATTACTTCAGAATATATGTAAAAGGAAAAAGAGGGAAAAGAAGGAAAAGATAAATTGCTTCAAGGGGAAGTGGATGACTTACGATACTATTAACTCGGTAAGATTTCCCAATTCCCTGGGAAGCTCCCCTGAGAAGGAATTGATGCCTAAGGTCCTAAGGCAAAACAAGCAAATCCAAATGAGACTCAGACACGAGACCACCACTGTATTGAATTGTACCATAAACGAAGTACATAAGAAATTTAAAGTCCAAATGGATCCAGTTTACATGTGGGTAAAGCACATTTCAGTTTAAATTAAAGAAAATTTCTACAATGCCTCTGTTCAGAGGAGGTGAAGAGTAAAAGCCACCAAGTAGCGGCTAAGAAAAACAAATGACAAATCTGCTAAAACACAAAGACCAACAGGTAGAAGCTTAACCCTCAACTTAGTCACCCATCATGGCCAAAATATTGTCATATGGCTAGATTCCTACTACACTTGGTATATCACAGAACAAAGATCACATCTCAATGTAAACTAGTCAACTGTTTAAACATAATAGCATTTACTGCGCCTAAAGAATATCAAGTTCCTTCAGAGTATAACCTAATTTCACATTCGAATTCTGGTAAACAGGGTTACAGGTTTTGTTTGCGCATAAACAGCTTCTTAGAAATCATTAGAATTTTGTTTTCTCTTTTCCTTCCACCATCCACCCCCACACAAACCAACCAGGCTCTTGTTGCATGTTCTTAAGAGACCCTTTTTGCTCCAAAAGATTGAAACTGAGGATTATCAAGGACAATGTTTCCAAGATAAGACTACCAATTTTTTTTCAACATTCTTGTTAGAAATAGTGTTAGTACGTCTCCACTTAACTGAAGTGAAGATTTATTGTACTTATCATAGTTTAATTTTAGTTGTCACCATTTCATAATTAATGAAATTCAAGTACAAAGTATGCTATGTGATTGGTCCATACTTGGAGGTCAATGGACTTTTGTATAAAGTGTGTTACAGATTATAAATTATGATAAAAACCTCATAGACCTGCCCTTAACATTTTACACTTTTGACTTGTCCTTAACTATAATTATTCTAATAGACATGTAGAGTTGCAACTATATTAGTTTCAAACACGTCATAAAAGTGGAATTTGACCCAACTTACCAAACTAAGTTTCTAGAGTAGTGTAAAACTTCCCTCATATCAAGATTTTCATTAATTTGTACCAAATTTATGCCGTATCACTCCTCGATTTGGATAGTCTGTGAGTGATAAAAAGATTTCTAAGATCACAACAGATTCCTTTATGTTAACCAAAAATTTAGGATTTCAACAAGTTCCCTTCATCCTTTTGTGTGTCAAAGAAAAGATTGGCAAGTAAGATCCAGGGTACATATAGGTCAAATTAAACAAACATAAAAATTCACATATACAAGAATGCCAAAAGGAGTAGAGAAGGAAATAGGGCTCTCTTTCTGGTTTGGGAGAAAGAAGCCATAATTATGTGTAATAATATCACTCAAATGATATATCTCTTCTTGGTGGATCAGAGCTTTTCTTATAGAGAAGTTAAAGTACGTATATGAGTTTATTACTATTATTAATAGCAGCCTATGTTTACCAATTCAACCAAGTCACGTTGTCTGGCTTCATCGATATATCAATTAATTTGCAATAGCTCGAGCTTAGTTTACAGAGGTGTGACAAAAGTTTTGTCCTTTATAACATTAAGAATAAATAAAAGGAAAAAAAGTCATCGAATAGAAAAAATTGAAGGCTGAAGGCGTGAAGACAAAGCATACCCCAGTGGCCCAGTGGGTTCGAACTCAGAAAAAATTGAAGGCTGAAGCATGAAGACAGGCTGTAGCACCAACACTAACGAGTCACGAACAAGATAAAGAACGATGAAGAACAAGTCGAGGACTGTGAGTCAAGAATCAGACTGTTAAAAGAGACTAGGTCTAAAGAAAAAAAAAACAGAACAAATGGGATGAGGAAGATACCTGATGCTGATGGCAGCGGCAGCGGCGACGACGTCCACTGATTGGTGGGCAATGGAGGCAAAGGAGACACTTCAGAGAGGGGGGACGAGATCGAGATTTAGGTAGACGGCCAGACGGGGAGGACAAGATCAAGGTATGCACAGTTATTTTAATTAAAAAAAACTGAAAATTTATGTCTTAAATTTTGAAAGTTTATGGTTACTTTTGTTCTAAAAAATAGTTTATGGTTATTACTATTGCACTTTTGATAAAAATTGAAAGTTATTTTAGCACATTAACCCTTCTTTTTAAAACATTGACCCGTATCATTAAATAAAAATCTAAATTATCTTGCCTACTGAGGAACCAAAACTTTTTGTTTGAAACTTGAAGGAGCAAAACTAAAATGAGGGCAAACTTAAGAGGTTAAAAATCATATTAACCCATTATTTTTTATACACACACAATTTAAACTATTATTGGCCTTAAAAATTATTCTGAAAAGATTACATTAAACATATTCTGTACTGGAGTCTACATATATGAACAAATTGAATATATGTGTGCGTATGCATATATTTAAATCTGTATGATTTGATAAATTTAATATTTTATAAAAATGTATTTAAATAAATAAATTAATGATATACCGGGAAAAAAGGGGGGGGGGGCAAATGAGTAAATGTGATGTGAGGGGTGGGGACTGGGGGCAAGTAGATAAGACAGCTTTTGAGGGAATAGCTGTGGCCAAACAATGCCTTGAAAGCAAAGCATAAGCATATGGGAGAGTTGAGTCCCACAAATGCTAAAAGTGATAAAATATAGCAATCTAGGCGTTTCTTTGAGGGAAGTCACTATTCGATGCATAAATGCTTGGTGGGTCCCATTACCCCACATTGCTTGATCATCTCATCCAACCATGCCCACCAATGCCTATCATCATTTTATATTTAAGGGAAAATTACGCGCTGGTCCCAAGGAATACAAATAATTATAAAAAAGTCCCTTAAAATCACAAAATTACACAGAAGTTCCAAAGAACTTTTTTGATATTATTTGTATTAACAACGGGAAATGCCATATTTACAACAACATTTAAACACCTGACCATTTACAACAGAAAAAGTCATATTTACAATAGGAAATGCTCATATTTACAACATTTAAACACCTGGATTTTGAATGTCGAGAGGTCATTTACAACAGAAAAAAGCTAGATTTACAACAGGAAGTGTTGTATTTACAACAAAATTTAAAATCTGGCCATTTACAACAGAAAAAGTCATATTTACAACAACATTTAAAAACTTGGATTTTATTTCCACACAAATAATATCAAAAAAGTCCATTGGGACTTCTGTGTAATTTGGTGATTTCAAGGGACTTTTTTTGTAATATATTAAATGTTAACTTCGGTCTTAAATATGAGATATAGTTTATAGTATGTTATATATTCTATATTAGAACTGGATAAGTATTTTATATTTTATACTCCCTCCTATTCTTAATATAAGATATAATTAATTTTTTAAAAAATGTTAGAAAAGTCAAATAAATTAGTTAATCATAATATATATTGTGTATTATTTGATTTTTTTTGTCCGAGTTATGTATTATTTGATTATATATTAGTTTATAAATCAGATAGATTGGTTAAGCATAAAAAAAAAATGTACATACTCTAAAGTAATTTATTTAACTTTTCTAATTTCTTCAAAAAATCAAATAAGTCTTATATTAAATACCAAAAGGTAGTACTCCTTCAATTCTAATTGTAAAACATACTCACGATGAAAATTCATTTCTAAACTCAAATTTTGGTTTTATGCCTATAATTTTATAAGAACTTGATAATAGTTTGAGTATGAGACTAAAATCAAAACTCATTAATACTCCATCTGGTCCTTATTATAAGGCATCAACAAACAATTCTAAAAAACCACATTTAATTATTCACTGATCATGAAACAATATAAAACTCAAAATTGCAATCTGTCTTCGAGTAGTATGTATGATTGTATGAATATTGATTCTTATATTTCATTGATGAATAAATTAAAAGGATAAAGTGAAAGAAAGAATTAAATAAAATAAAAAAGTAGGGGGACTTTATATATAATTTAAAGATACTACAGGAAGCTAGATGACAACATTATGTTATGTTACCCAGGCTCAGTTATATTTAATGTAATGCGCATATTTAGCAAAGTGATTAAATTTTTTATAATTACTTTACCATAGATGACACAAGCATGTTTCTTACTCTTATGCCCTCGAAAACTTCCTTTATCAACTTTTGTGGGCAACTAAAAAATGGGTTAAGGGTCAATTTTGTCCTGATCGTTATCTTAATTAAATTTGATAGTTAGTTGATTAAATATATTCAGCTGACAGTCCATATATTATCAACATCATTTTTATTAACGTGCAAATTTACCTCGAAAGTTTCAAATCTAACTTTACAAAAAAAGAAAAGAAAAAGTAGATGACATATGCCAAGCCAAATTTGCACGTTACAAAAATGGTGTAGATGACATGTGAATTGTCAGTTCAGCATATTTGGTTAACTAAAAAATTAATTGAGATAACAGTTAAGACAAAGTTGCCCCGGTTTTGAAATTTCTTGGACAAAAACTTTCGGAGCAAAATTACTTATCAGCGAAAACTTTCAGGAGCAAAATCGCCTCTTACCCAAAAAAAATTCATTTACCAAACTACTTCCTCACATCTATATAACTACTTTTTTGTTTTTGGCCTAAAGTCACCTCTAAACCACTACTTAATCAAAATTAAAGAAATTTAATTAATTCATCAACTTTGCATAAAAATAAAATATTTTTCCCGCCTTATCCATATTTTGGAGTATAGAAAAATTTATTACTTTAGACTTCAAATCTTCTTCTTATAAACCATAACGAGGTAATACTTGGAAAAAAGTTTTTTGATGACGTACGTATGAAAAAATTATTTTTGGGAAAATTACGCACAGGTCCCAAGGAATAAAAATAATTACAAAAAATCCCTTGAAATCACCAAATTACACAGAAGTCCCAATGAACTTTTTTGATATTATTTGTATGGAAATAAAATCCAGGTTTTTAAATGTTGTTGTAAATATATGCATTTTCTGTTGTAAATGACCAAATTTTAAATTTTGTTGTAAATACAGCACTTCCTGTTGTAAATCTAGCCTTTTTATGTTGTAAATGACATCTCTACGTTCAAAATCCAGATGTTTAAATGTTATTGTAAATATAGGCATTTCCTATTGTAAATATGACTTTTTCTGTTGTAAATGTCAAGATTTTAAATTTTGTTGTAAATATAGCAATTCCTGTTGTAAATCTAGTATTTGTCTGTTGTAAATGACCTTCTCTATGTTCAAAATCCAGGTGTTTAAATGTTGTTGTAAATATGGGCATTTCCTGTTGTAAATATGGTTTTTTCTGTTGTAAATGGTCAGGTGTTTAAATGTTGCTGTAAATATAGGCATTTCCTATTGTAAATATGACATTTCCTGTTGTTAATACAAATAATATAAAAAAAGTCCCTTAGGACTTTTGTGTAATTTTGTGATTTCAATGGACTTTTTTATAATTGTTTTTGTTTCTTAGGACCTGCACGTAATTTTCCCTTTATTTTATAAAACACTTTGTGGGACTTAAACATAATGATTACAAGATTAAATTTTGTGTGAGTGAGAGAATTTCTACTCTCTCGTTTTACTTCTCTTGATCCATAATTTAAAGGGATAACGTGTAAAAATATATATAAGATTTTCTTAAAAATGGGTCCAACACTAAATATTTTTTTGAGAGGTAAAAGTAGCAATGAGCTTCTAAAATGATGAAAGAATCCACATTAACAGTTGATTGACCGTTTATTTGAATTTTTAAAGCTTAAGGAGTAAAAATACACATAAAGTTTTTCTAAAAGTGCGCTCGATACAATATTTTTTTGAGGGACAAAAGTAATTATGAACTTCTAAAATATATGCAAAAATACATATAGATTGTTAATTGACTGTTTTTTGAATTTTTTGATTGAAATGGGGCATGGAGGATGACGTGGATGATTAAGAAATAACCTAAAATAATGATTTGCTTACTAAGCAAGAAAAATTAACTTCCACCTAACCCTTTGTCTCAAGTCTCAACTTCATCACATTATCTCCACCTTACCCTTCCTCTCCTCTCGTTCTCTCTTCAAGAAGTGTTGAGGTGGCAATAAAGGGTTAAGTGGAAATTAATTTTCCCTGCCCAATTCAACAAATTATTATTATTTTAAGTTGGAAAAATATTATGATATCCTTTAAGAGTACCACCTTTGTCCAGTCAAAATATAACAACTATAATTTTAAATTTAATTGGTTGATGACTCAGCTAAAAAATTCAAACTGTATCTTTTTTTTCTTAAAAGAAAAACGTCTTATTTTTTTAAAAAAATAATACAAAATTGTTAACTAATATTTTTCTTAAAAACAAGATAAAATTGAATTATTTTTTTCAAATGGGTCATCAGTTAACTAGGATTAAAATGATATGAGGTATGCTTTCATTAGATAGAGTTCAGATGATGTGGTACTACTAGAGTATATAAACATTTCTCTCCAAGTTGTTTCTTAATCATCCACGTTACACACACACACAAAATGATGGTATGCTTTCATTAGATAGAGTTCAGATGATGTGGTACTCCTAGGGTATGTAAACATTTCTCTCCAAGTTGTTTCTTAATCTCTCTCTCTCACACACACACACACAATTATATGGTGCACCCTGAAATATTTGTTGCACTCAGTATCTCAAATTAATTAATTTTCAGGATACTGGTGTTATAAGAAAAATATTTCTGAATGTAGGGTTAGAAATTAATTAATTTAATATACTGGATACAAAAAGTATTTCAGGATGCAACATATAATTTAATCTAAATAAAAAATATATAAAAAAAAAATGCGCTCACTCTAAAATTATAGGGATAAACACATAAGATACATATAAGGGATATACAGCTAATGTGAACCCGAAATTCCAAATGACGGGGTTATGGTCAAATCCTCAACAAACTCTCAACTTGCCGGCCAACATTAATTATTTAATTAATTGCTAATATAATTACTAGTGCCCCTTTGTCAAATTCAAATTCAAGGGGCCACTTATGACATCTCTTTCAACATTTATTGTCACGCATTTGTAAGAGTATGTTTTTTTAATCAACACTTCGTATAACAATTCCTGTAGATAGAAGATGAGATGAAGAGATGATTTTGGTAATAGTAAGATTTTGTGGAGAGTAAGGAAACTCCCAAGTCCTGATCCTGACACACCAACAACCTGACATGGAGCACTTTGAATAATCTTCAAAATGAGCCAATAATCTTCAAGGAATATGGTCTCATTACTGTATCAAGGTGTCCTTTGTTTTGAAAGTGATGCATTATAAGCAATGCGGCTCATTTGTACATTTTGTACAACACCCTGCTTCTACCTTCTAACTAATTTTCACATCCCAATAAATAGTTAGTACTACAGTACTACTACTAAAAGTACTCACTTGGTCAACAATATGGGACACTTGAAACAAAAAATGATACTCCCTCCCTCCAGTCTTAATTATAAGACCTAGTTGACTTTTTTGGAGAGATTAAGGAAACTAATTAAATTGCTTTAGAGTATTTTTATTTTTATTTTTTTCTTCAAAATAATTAGTTTAACTAATAAACTAATATATAATCTAAGGATACACAACATATAAAATGATTAAGTAACTTAAAATGTTATGAAATTTAATTTTTTTAATAGTTGTACCCTTTTTAAGAAATGTATTTAATTGCATTAAGAATGTTATTTTAGAAAGAGATAGGGGATATAATATGTGGGTAAAGTTGAAAAGTGAGTATCAATCACATGGACAAAACAAGAAAAAGAGCATTAATGAAACTGAATGTGACTAATATTCTGGATCATGTCTTCCTTTTAGAAGCGTCATATATTGTGGATCGGAGGGAGTATTAAATTTGTCATAAAACTTGAATGATTTCCACTGTAAATTTTCTTCATACTAAACGGGTAGATAATAAGTCAATTTAGGATGTGTTTGAGATTATGCTTAGAGGCTCAAACGTGTATCTCAATAGCCAAAAGCCACTTTTTGGCTTTTTGTGGTGTTTGGATAAGCTTTTTTGTAATAAGACTTTTGAAGAAAAAGTTGTTCTAAGCCATAAGTCAAAATTTCATGTTTTTGGCTTTTCCATCATATAAAGAGAAGAAATTAAATATCACATGAAAAAAAAAATCATGAGTCCCACTTCTTTTATCAAAATAACATTTTGGTTCTTATTATAAGATTAAGGAAGCTAATTAAATTGCTTTAGAGTATTTTTATTTTTATTTTTTTCTTCAAACTAATTAGTTTAACTAATAAACTAATATATAATTTAAGGATACACAACATATAAAATAATTAAGTAACTTAAAATATTATGAAATTTAAGGAATTTAAAATGTTATGAAATTTAAATTTTTTTAATAGTTTTACCCTTTTTAAGAAATGTATTTAATTGCATTAAGAATGTTATTTTAGAAAGAGATAGGGGATATACTATGTGGGTAAAGTTAAAAAGTGAGTATCAATCACATGGATAAAATAAGAAAAAGAGCATTAATGAAACTGAATGTGACTAATATTCTGGATCATGTCTTCCTTTTAGAAGTGTTGTATATTGTGGATCAGAGGGAGTATTAAATGTGTCATAAAACTTGAGTGATTTCCACTGTAAATTTTCTTCGTACTAAACGGGCAATAAGTCAATTTAAGATGTGTTTGAGATTATGCTTAGAGGCTCAAACTGTGTATCTCAATAGCTAAAAGCCACTTTTTGGCTTTTTGTGGTGTTTGGAAGCTTTTTTGTAATAAGACTTTTGAAGAAAAAGTTGTTCTAAGCCATAAGTCAAAATTTCATGTTTTTGGCTTTTCCATCATATAAAGAAAGAGAAGAAATTAAAAATCACATGAAAAAAAAAATCATGAGTCCCACTTCTTTTATCAAAATAACATTTTAGTCCTTATTATAAGTTTACTTGTAAATGAAAATTTTGATCTTAATTATATAAACAATAATAATTTTCTAATCTTATCTTTATTTATGAAAGTATCCAAAGAAAAAATAAATAATAAAATTTAAAGGAAATAGGGAAAAACTCCCCCATCAGAAATTTAATTGGCATGAATAACCTGATAAGTTTTTTCCCAATGAAAATAATATGAGTAGCTCAAAACTAAGACATGAAAATAATAACATGATAAGTTTCCGTATATACTGAATGACAATACTATGATTGAGGTCATTCTTAGCAGTTAAATTTTTAAAAGGAGAATTTTCTTCAATTTGTCCTAACATTTAAGTAATTTGGTATTTTCAAATTTATTCCAATAATAATAAGTTACTTGTATGTCCCCATTGGAAAGTTAATCATTGAATTAAAGGTATTATATAAAAAGTATGGTCATCAAATCCGAACAGACCGATTCAACCCAGAATCTGGCAACCCGAACATAAATCCGGTCTGGGCAGGTTCATAAACCGGTATTGTAGCAACGCGGGGTGACTTGGTCTCAACCCAGCTGAGTTGCTGAGGTTGGCCCAGTTACTTTTTTTATTAAAAAAAAAGTGAAATATTTTTTTATGTGGGTATGATTGTAGGCGTCAATTTTAATCGAAAATAATGATAATTTTTATATCAATGACTATTAGTTTAGTGATTTAAAAATTGCAGGTAGGAATATTTTGTTGTCATTCGATTTTGAAAATTTACTAGAAAGAATATTTAGTGATTATAGATTATAGTGTCATTGGATAGTGAATTAATACTATGATATCAATATGTCAAAGAAATTGTAAAGAATACTAGATAGATATATGATTATTTTGTTAATGATTCAAAGTATTAAATTGATTTTGGATGGTACGATACCAGATGAAAATTTAGATTATTTTTTAACTTTTTGTTTCCCATCGGTTTAGTTCAGGTTAACTCCGATATGACTCACTAACCATTAATCCAGTACTTCAACTAGTTCAATAGCCAACCCATGTTTAATAATTTGATAAAACGTTAGGTATGTCCTATGGACTTAAATCTTTTTGATAGAAATACAGCCTCAATCTACATGTATACTCAGATGAGAAACAATGAGGTGGATTAAAGGGGATGAGAGATTTCAGATAGGCACGATTAATTTCAACAAAATATACTTCCTCCGGTCCTAATTATAAGACCTAGTTGACTTTTTTGGAGAAATTAAGGAAGCTAATTAAATTACTTTAGAGTATTTTTATTTTTATTTTTTTCTTCAAAATAATTAGTTTGACTAATAAACTAATATATAATCTAAGGATACACAACATATTAAATGATAAAGTAACTTATTTAGCTTCCTTAACCTCTCCAAAAAAAGTCAACTAAGTCTTATAATTAGGACCGGAGGTAGTATCACATAACTAGCATATAAAATCTCTCTTCTTATTATTATGGGCAGATCAAAAGTCTTCCCATTTGAAGAGAAATCCATCAACTTTTTCTTCATACGTCCACAACGACAACCAACCTGTCTTGTTCATTAGTTGGCTTTCCATAAAGTAGTCTGACATTGGGGTTTTATAGTAACAAATTGGTTTAGTTGAAGAGAAATAAAACCAGAAAGCCTCATAACAATAATCATTAAGTGATTGTTAAATCTCAAACATTAGTGTCAGCTAAAAATTTCATTATCAAGGTGTTCCAGCATAATCAATACAAGCAAGGGAAAAAAAAAATCCTAATAGTGTTGAAGATGGTGAGTTTTGGTGTAACGGTAAGGTTGCTACCATATGACCTAAAAGTCATGGATTCAAATTCTGTAAACAATCTCTCTGATTATGAAGTAAGACTATGTACATCTATTCTTTCCCAGACCCCAACAAGTGGGAGCCTTACGCATTAGGCCGTCTTTTTTTAGTAGTAGTAGAAGTGAACATATCAGTTAGTAGAGAGTTTGTTTTGGTTTAAAATGTAAGACCCTAACCTCTTTGGTCTCTTATGAGTCTTGTAGTTTAATGACATAAAGCTTCTCCCCTAAGTCGTTGTTAAGTGTGCGGCTATGAGTTTGAACTTTTTATTAGTATAATAAGTGTGTGAGTTCTTAAAAAAACAAAAAAACCTCACTTGTCTCTCATATGCATTATTGTTTCCCCAATCTACTCCAATAGGTAGGTTCTTGTAGTTAGGTTAATAATACCCAATGTAAGTGATTGTTTAAAAGGAAGGGTATTTTAGTAAAAATGAGCACACATTTTTTTTTTTGCCAGGCACAAGCTGTTAGATAATTTATTAGTATGATAATATTATTTTTTATTCAGATTGTATCTAGGTATATTTATTGGCTGATCCTATAAAGGATATACTAGTTTATTATTTTGATCAAATTAAACATTCAAGATATTATGTAGTTATTTTGAATATTATCTAATTGTTTTAGATATTATTAGTTTAATATATTTCAAATAAAATATCTGCTTATTATGTCCTGCATATGATTTGGATAGATATTTGGTTTTAGGGTTACTTACTTGACTGGTAAGCTTTTACAAACCTTGATGAGATGTTATAAATAGCGTAGGTTAGATTCTAGAGTAGTAATGTCGAAAAACACATACTTGCTCCGGTTTCCGTGATGGGTCAGACACTAAATGTAGGCATTTCTCTCAGCATAGAGGTCCCCACAGACCCAAACTTGATAAAACCTGGATAATGGGTCAGAATGGGCTTGAACTTGTCCAGAATAATCATTAAGGTCCAAACCAAACCCCCCCCACCCCACGGGGCCCAAAAAAAACCAAATTAAAGTATAAAAAAGAAAAGTCCCATTAACTGGCCCATAGCCCCGTCTAGAAGGCTTGAGAGAAAGCAGAGAAAATTCCCACTGTCCGATTCGGTGATTGGAGACACGTGTTAAACGGACAAAATCTTAGACAGAATGGTTTCAAATGTTTTTTTTTTTGCTCAAAGGAATGGTTTCAAATGTTCGGTGCATCAATATTAGTGAGCGGGCATTTCGCGCGTGACACGTGAGCCTGGCCACCTGGGGCTCGAAATGTGGCTGCCACCTGGCAGCCTGCTACTGCCATCTCCTTCTCCATGCAACCGCACATTTGGCCAAACTTGTTGTGTGACGAAAACCTCAGTGCCTCGGATGAATGTGATAAGACGATAATAACCCCGCCTCCCATTTAATCTCTAACTTGTACGGCATTTATCATGTGGCCCCTCCTCCCAAACTCGGACCACTTTGTAATTCGGTGTTCATGAGCTTGAATTTGTTGTTTCTCACATTTAATTTGTCTTTCATTGGTTGGTTTCTTGTTAAACTTTGATTTGAAAGCCACCAAATCCAATAGTGAAAATGACGACCTTATTCAATTTATTTAAAATTAATAGACTTTTGTTTCGGTGAATCAAAGCTCAAAATAGCCTTCTAATTAATTCAACCATTTTGTTTATTTTAACTACACATACTTCCATTTTTATTAAATAATACTCCCTCTAATGCTAAATATAAGATAAAATTGATTTTTTTTAGATATTAAGAAAACTAATTAAATTACTTTAAAATATTTATATTTGTCTTTTTTTTTTTATCAAACTGTTTTGTCTAACTTATAAACTGATATATAACCTAAGGATACACAATATATGATATAATTAAATAATTTATTTAGTTTAAAAAAATTAACTATATTTTATATTTGAGTTCGGAGGAAGGGAGTAATTTATATATATTGAGCAATCATATCATCTTAGGGTCATAAGTTTTTAATGATTGTACGTCTTGAAATTTGCTTTTGGATTAATTTTTTAGAGAATATTTATTCTGATTCTTATTATAAGGCATCAACTAATAAATATATTTGATTATTTTTATAAGGCATGTTTGTTTTCAAAGAGCGTTAAATATTTTTTTTCCATGTATACCCATAATTAATAAGGATAGTGAGTAAAAATAATAATTAATATTATATTATAGTTTAATGCAATTAGTAGGGTAACATTAGAAATTATTTAAATTTTAGGACAAATTTAATAACTTTAATTGTTTTTATTAGTTTGTGAGAATTATTAGTTGATGCTTTATAATAAGAATAAAATGGGTAGTTTTTACAATTTACAAGATAAATATATAAAAAGAGTTTTATCCCAAATTCTTAAGTGTTACACAAACACTTCCAAAGTCCAATATCTTCAAAAACTAGTAGCTTATAAGCCATAGATTCCACCCCCCCCCCTTTTTTTTTTTCTAAAATGAACCATTGCGGTGTCTTATGTCTGCTTCTGATTAAGAACTTCATTAGAACTCAAACTAACTAGAATCAAATCGAACAACAGACACGTTGCTAATTCTCGTGTTTAATCTCGAGATTTTTGATTAAGAGAGTATAAAACTATTATAATATTGTTAATTAATTTTTTTCTTTTTGATAAAAATATTTTAAGAGAGGGGTTGAATCATCTACCGTCCAATAGCAGCTATGATTTTACTCTTCGGGACTTATAAGACTGAGAGTACACATACCTCAATCTTAACTTACATTTTCACAAATTCACATTATTTAGGATACCTTTTCTAGTAATTTGACTAAATTCAGAATCGAACCTCGAGCGTCCGACCCCCTTTACCATTTTACTCAATGTATTATTGTTAATTAGTTGAATCAAGCAAGCAATTGTGGTGAGGCCGCATTATTATGGATCCGGTTACGGTCCACTGCAGTGGATCGTTCACTTCCCTATTTTGTCTAATAATTCGCTCAAAAACCGTGCGCGGTTCCGTACTGTAAATTTAAAAAAAATCTACACCTTTTAACTTTTCATCCAACAGCTTAAATAAGGAAGATGATAGAAGAGGATGGGAGAGGAAGAGGATGAGAGCCAGATCCCCTTACTATGACCTCACCTGCCCGTTTCTGCGGGATCACCGAATCAGAAAGGGGGCAAGTAAGAGGGTATTTTGGTCATCACACTATTCGAAGCTGGCAGGCCTCAACATCCACGTGACCTCTCCGATGATTAATTCATGCTCTTTCGTTCTCCGTCTCTCCCCTTCATCTCCTGAACTTCTTCAATAAAAATACAGAGAATAAAATATCTGAGTTATACATAGACAAAGAGACGTTCGTTTACACATATATGTACGCATTGAGAATCTCAGAGATCAAACCAATTGTTGCGAGAGAGACAGATCATAATTAATCAGAGAGGAATCGTCACTGGTTCGAATCAGTACAACAACTCAAGATTCCTGAGGTAGCCGCCATTGTTGGAGCTTCATCACTGTCATATTTCTGCTACATCTTCGTTGGAAGCAGGGCATGATTTTCTTGTTCGACGATCCTGCATTTTTTCTCGACCGCCTCTCTCGGTAAATACATTAATTTCTTCTTCCTTACTTTCATCTCCTTCTTCTCTTTGTAGATTCTAGTCTGTACTGTGGTTTTTCAGTTTCTTTCTTCTCTGTGGCGATGAATTGTGTGCTAAGCTTTCAAATCGGATTATCGCTGATGGTGAATTTTCCCCTCCTCATCACAAACTTCACTTTCTGTTTGATCTTCTCTCTCTTTACTCTGTTCACGTTTTCTGTATTTTTTTCCTTTCTTCTCATTTTTTATTTTTCTATAAAAATATAATAGAGCCTCGTGATATTGACCTGTCAATCTATTTTTGGAGTATTAAAATTTGCAGCGTTTCAAATTATTTTTAATTCGATACATTTCTGGAATTTCTTCTGGAATCTAGTCACGTTGTTCTTCCTTTTTATTCCAAACCAAACTACATTTCTAAATTCCAAAAATTAGCATTCCCAGTACGTTATAGTTTGCCAAACTCACTTGACATGTAAAATATAAAAGTTGAAAAAAAGGATATTTCTTATTACAAATATTAATGGTGCACATGAATACGAGTAATTATTATTTTTTAGTGAAATTATATTATCTTGAAGGAAAGGATGATGATAAATTAAAAAATTATACATAATTTTCATATCTTGATTATTAAACTATATATACATTTCTCTATATACATATTGAGATGAGTCGTATTATAAATGGTTTACAAATAGTATGATTTATTATAAGTATTGTTTTTTGTTGTCAATTTAATTTATTCAAAATAATTTTTATTCTCCTTTTTCTAGTTGCTGATAGAAACTCTGTATGTCGCCCACACATAATGAGGAACTTGTTGGATTTCTAGCACTTAGATTAAGCCTTATGGCATATTTATCTAATTTTAGAAAGATTAAAAATAGTAATTTAATTAATTAATTATATTTATTTTCCTAAAATATCCTTATCTAAAATTTGTCCATACATGTTGAAACATCAATTGCAAATTTTTTCTGCGTCAACGTCAAATTTGGGAATAATGCATAAAATTTGGATGTACCTGTCATAAATATTTTGATGTTCATTTTTTTACAATTTACCACCAATTATAACCTGCAACACATCTGTAATTTTTTTCCATACAAAATTACAAACCAATCTTCCAATATGATCACTAATGGGTAAGGACCAAAATTCCTTTCATAAAAATTTGAGGTGCATGTGGCAATGAGTTGCAAGTGTTACTCATTTTATAGAATATATAGGTGCATTATTAAATTATTATTGTGTTTAATTATTATTGAAAAAGTGTGAATAAGTGTATTTTGGGAAAAAATTGAAAAAAAAAAATTAAAACTCTATCTTATAATTAGGACCAAGATCAACTCCTAAATGTTGTTTTATAATTAGGACCGGAGGTAATATTATACTGCCTTTGTGAAGTAGGTGAATTTCAACAAAAATTACAAATACACTTTGTAATATTCCCTGACAAAATTGATTTTTTTGAAGAGATCAAGGAAGCTAAATAAGTTTCTTAATTTTATCATAAATTGTGCATCATTAGATTATACTACATCAATTTATTAGTTAAACTAATTAGTTTGGAGAAAAAATAAAAATAAAAATATTCTAAAGTAATTTAATTAGCTTCCTTAATTTCTAAAAAAAAAACTTTATCTGTATTAAAACCCATAATGAGTATTACTTTGCATTTAATTTCATCAATTTTAAACATTCTCTACTTTATAGGAGTGAAGCCTATTGCGATGATTATATTACATCATGCATAAATAGTTAGGTATCAAGAAACAGAAGTTGATTAAATTTCAGGTTAAAAAAACTGACAAAATTCCTTTTCCCCAATTTTCTCATAAACAATCAAACCAACGAACCGTAATCAAGAAAATATTAATACTTTTACAGCGTTGGAAATTCCGGACTATTTATGTGTCTTGAGATTGGAGAAGTCCTTTTCTTTCAAGTTTTCTTCCTTCCTACCTTGTCGGCTCTAAGCTTGGAATATTAAATATTATGCGACAATACCAATAAATTTAACCCATAACCAGTCAAAATATATTGCTCACCCCTTCACAAATTTAATTTATTTGGTGAGTTTATCTCCATTCTTATAGTACATTATTTTCATGACCAATATTGTTTACCAACATTTCATCAAAAAAATATTGTTCACCTGCATCATAATCTTTTTTGGGACCGAATTACTTTGCATAATTTTCATTTTTATTTTTAAATGTCTACTGTATTTTTAAATTACACTATATTAAATCATATTCTATATTTTTATTATTTCAATTCATTACGCGCATCAGAAATGTTCAAATAATCATGCACTTCTTGTTAGACATTTCAACGAGTATAGGAAAGATTATGATTTTTTTTTTTTTAAAAAGAGAAAAATTTCTTGGTGCATCTAGATTCTAGCTAGCTAGGTGCAATGTGATCCTATTTTTAGGTTCTTGTGAGATTAATGTGGGTTCATCATTAATTCTATTTATGGGAATTAAATGAGAGAATGAAAAATAAGGGATGCCACCACCACTTGCTCAATACAGAGATGAATTTAATCTCTGTTAGATAACAGGTACTGTAGATTCTGAAGCATGGACCAAGTTTCCCAGTGAAAAGAAGATCCAAAGTTGAAACCTTTCACTGGAAAACATAACTCCACCATTCGATTCTGCAGGTAGATTACCTAATTCATTTACCACTATATAAATATTCAATATTAAATATTTATATATTCTTTGAGCAAAAAAAAAAAAATATTTATATATTCACTCCCTTGGAAACTGTACGTGTTCTTGAAGTTTCATGACAGATCTTAATAATATTCTTCAGAATATATACATCCTAGAACTCAACGAGAATATCTATGTCTTGCCGTCTCAATATTCACACTGTCTCAATTATTTAAGTTGGGAAATTATAATGGTTTTAATCGTCAAGAGTTTTCATGTCTCTTTGGAACACAGCATATATACATGTGTATATATACAAACCTAATAGAGTTTTACTATGTCTTGCTTTTGGCAGTGGCAAAAGCAACAAAATCTTTGACATAAAAAGTTGCGTATCTTGAAGGGTTGATTCCAATTTCCAACAAATAGATCTAGCTAACTAGTCATTGACAATACCAAGAAACACAAACACATATATACTTAATAACATCGTCTTAACAAATCAATCCTTGTCCATTAATTAACACAACCTCTCAATTTATCTTTGTCTGAGTCTCTGATTTTGATCTCTCTTGGTTGTGAATTTTTTGATATAGAAATTGTGAGCAATGGCATATACTTCGGTGAGCATCCCTTCATATTCTGCTGCAGCAGCTTCTGCAACATTAATGGACATGGCAAAAGAGCAGAACGGTCTCCGGCGATCAAGCTCCAACCAGGACTTGTATAGGAGTTATTCCAAGATGCGAAAGTCTTATTCCGACAACCACCTATGCCGCCACGCGGTCACCGGTGGCGGCGTCCAAGCCACAGCGCCGGTGGAGCCAAAGTTAAAGAGCAGTAGATCCATGGGAATGATATTCCCATTTCAACTTTCGGGTTCTGTTCTTTCAAACTCACTTCGATCCTTCTTGTTCGATCCAGAAACAAGCAAGGACATGAATTTGATTGAGAAGGAGAAGGAGGAGGACGTTAATGTTGCAGAGGAAGGTAATAAGATTGAAAGTGGTGTGGCAGATGATGTGAAGAGGGCTAATTGGGTAGAGAGGCTTATGGAGATCAATAGGCATTGGAGGGATAGAACAGTGGAAGAGAATATGGATCCAGATATTATTAACAATAAAGATGAATACGATAAATGTGATTGTGATGATGAAGACGACGGTATTTGCATGGTGGATTATCAAGAACAAGATGAAGAAGAAGAAGAAGAAGCAATTGATCGTGAGTCTTTCTCCAGGTTTCTAGTGCGAGTTCCTTGGTCTGATACCAAACTATACTCTCAACTTGCTTTTCTCAGCAATATGGCTTATGTAATACCACAGATTAAGGTGAGCTCTTCCATCCTTTACTCACATCTAACATTTTAAATCGTGGGGTAAAAGGCCTCAAAGCGAATAATATCGAGGCGTTGAGATGTTATGTTAATGGTATGATAAAAGTAAATGTCTCTTTTCACCTAAAGAAAAAGGTAAATTTAAGTGAAACATAACTGACATAGATAGAATTCTAAGTTGAAGCACAAGCAACACATAAAACCTGTGAATTTGTTGCAGGCTGAGGACTTGAGGAGATACTATGGTCTTAAATGGGTAACGTCTTCTTTAGAAAAAAAAGCAGAGGTGGCTAAGATGAGAACAAAACTTGACCAAGACTCTACTCAAGTACCTCCAGCTTCCTCATCATCAGAAGAATCCTCTCAGGACAACTCAAAGAAGAGGCCTATAATTCAGGCATCTGCTGCGTACGAGATTGCAGCCTCAGCAGCCTCGTATGTGCAGTCAAGAGCTAAGGATCTTTTGTCTCTTGGCTCTGTTTCCCAACAAGATCGGCTTCACAATAATAATGAGGATTATAATTCAAGTGGGAGAGGCAGAGACGTTGAAGATGAAGATGATGCAGAAGAGGCCTCACGGGTCGCGGCTTATGTTGCCGCATCCACCATGACGGCGGTGGTGGCTGCCGGAGAGAGGGAAAAACAGGAAGCCGCAAAGGACCTTCAATCGCTCCATTCATCACCTTGTGAATGGTTTGTCTGCGATGATCTCAGCACTTATACTCGTTGCTTTGTAATCCAGGTAGCTTCTTCATAATCTAATTCAGATGCATACACTTTATTCATGATCACAAATAATTTCCGGTTAAAAAAACCAAACTTGACATGAAGTTGCTTTATCATGCAGGGATCAGACTCCTTGGGATCTTGGCAAGCAAACCTCTTGTTTGAGCCCACTAAATTTGAGGTACAATCAAGTTTGAATTGTTCCCATGAAATTCATCCTTAGTCGAAGAATATGTTTTATGAGACTAAACTCCTCTTATATATTTGACTCGTATTACGTTGAATCACTTAAAATAAGCTAATCCCACACGCACTTACTCATGTAGGACACAAACGGGCTTGTTCACCGAGGAATATACGAAGCAGCAAAGGGAATATACGAGCAATTCATGCCAGAAATAATGGAGCATCTAAGAAAACATGGAGATCGAGCGAAGCTCCAATTCACAGGCCATTCCTTGGGAGGTAGTCTATCTCTTCTGGTGCATCTAATGCTACTAAAAAGGAAGGTGGTGAGCCCTTCAACTCTGAGACCAGTTGTGACTTTTGGCTCTCCATCTGTGTTTTGTGGAGGAAGACAGATACTCGAAGAGCTAGGGTTGGACGAGAGTATTATTCACTGCGTTATGATGCACAGAGACATTGTTCCCAGAGCCTTCTCTTGCAATTACCCTAACCATGTCGCTGTGCTCCTCAAACGCTTGAACAGCTCCTTCAGATCCCATCCTTGTCTCTTGAAAAATGTAAGCATGCATCTTTCTTCATTCACATATGCTTGCGTCTAGTATAGGAGCTAGTTTACTAATCTAGGTACATTATTAAGAAAGTTAGTTATTTATAACAAATATAAGTTAATTTCCTAAAATACTATTTTTGGTCATGAATACCTTTGGATAGAAATTACTTAATGTGGGTAATAAATAGGGATATTTTGGGAAAAAAATTATAAGTTTGGAAGATAGTGGATTGAGATATTATATTTAGCCAAGTGGAAAACTCAATTATGAAAGACTAGCCTATTGTCATTGATCTTGTAGCTTAGTGACATGAGAGCTACTCTATAAAGCTTACTAGTTCGATCACGCTGATGTTACATCAGGTCATTACAGTATCTGCCCTTCTAATTAAAGAAATACCCTTAAATTTATAAATCGCATTTATAAGTATTGGGCTCGCCAATATAGAATTCATGACATTAACATTTCCTTGCAACTTCTAATATATGATCCGCCATGTTTATGCAGAAACTATTGTACTCACCAATGGGCAAAATGTTTATTCTCCAACCAGACGAGAAGACATCTCCGGCACATCCATTATTGCCTTCAGGTTGTGCCTTGTATGCTCTGGACAACACCAGATTTGGCTACACCTCACAAGTTCTTAAGGCATTCCTCAACGAACCTCACCCTCTGCAAACCCTAAGTGCCCCCACAGCTTATGGCTCTGAAGGCACCATCCTCAGAGACCATGATTCCAGCAACTACCTTAAAGCCCTCAATGCCCTCCTCCGTCGCCATTCCAAGGTTGTCGCCCGGAGGCCGACGGTGGATCACCTCTGGCCTCTCCTTACTTCTCCTTCTCCTCACTCTTGGAGCCATGAACAAAGCTTACAGACCCACAGCTTCTCTAAGGAGATCATGACTGGCGTGTAAATATATCGATACTACACATGTATCATTCATTCAAGAGCCTTCCTTTAATTTCTTGGTGGCTTCTCTTATACTCCCTCCGGTCCTTAATATTAAATCCAGTTTAATAGAGAAATTGAACTCTAAAGCGGAACTCATATTAAGGATCGGAGGAAAATATATATGTATAATTTAGGGAAATTAAGTTGATCAGTCTTTGGTGGTATAGGGTCATTTTCATGTAAATTCACAAAGATGTTACTTGTATTTTCATGTACCTATATTACCTCAAATCTCTTGACAGATTCTGTGAATAAAACGTCAATTAATTTCAATATGCATAGATCGATATTGTCATTTGTATTACTGTGTTCGTATAGTTTTTTACAAAAAATAATTAAATAGACATCATTATGCCATTGGTTTCTAATAACTTTATATCAACTGATGACTTTTTTAATTTAAAGATAGTTTTCCAAAACAAACTCTCATCTTCGTTGTTGGGGAAAAAAAAAATCTCATCTTCGTTTATATTCAGCTTTGTTTACTAGCTTCCGACAATTTCTCAATTTAACGAACAAGAGGGAGGAGATCCTCTTATCATCCATTTTCTTATAAATCTATCTGGACTGTTGATTGGGAATATGAGAAAAATCTAAGGAGAATAACTTGATGATATGACATTTTAGATTGATTGGACGTACATGATTTAAAGATTATGAAGGATGATGAGAAAATGAATGATGAGAGAAACCTGAACCGAACAAGAGAAGACAGAATCAAGGTGAAAATGAAAAAAGGCAGGGAGAAAAGACAGCGTAAGAAGTAATGCAAGTAGTTGAACTAAACTAATTAAAGGAAAGCACGCAAACTTCTACAAATTTTATACACACACATCCAAATTCAATAAATTAATTTATATATAGAATAAGTTTAGCAGTCAATCGATCACATGAATATTTATAACTTAAATTAAATGAACATTTCAATGTTTTTCCTAACTCTTGCTTCACCATCCATGCAGATATGTGAAGTTGTGAGTCATTTTGTATTGATGATCTTTTTTATGGAATATACATTGGATTTTTTCAAAAAAGAAAAGAAAACATACACTAGTCAAAATGGTATAACAGAAATGCGAGAGCTGCTTGACTCAACTTATAAGTGTATATTTTATAATTAAATAAGGGTAGATTCTGAGATATATTTGATTAAGTTTATTAATTTTTTATGCTTATTTAATTATCTTTTATATTTTTTTATCATTTAATTAATTATAAAATAAAATGATATTTTGATATAAAATCTACTCACATCCTAATTTTATTGTGCACGGGGATATTATAAAATTCAAGTGAGAACAATATATCGATATAATTATATAATAATCGATAAATAGTGATAATTAAACCAATATGTTGTGATAGAGGGGCACGAAAGGAGACAACATATACCTATATATATATGCTAGGCGTAGCAAGAGGGAGGAGTGTTCTAACTCCTTGGTTGGTGACGGCAACACAAGAGTTTAAAATTTAGGTGGAGGGAGATTAAAATTTGGATGTAGAAAATCTCCAACAATGATGAAAATTCAACATTGAGTTTGGTTTCTCCATATTTTTCTTTTCTTTTTTCTTTGGTTCGCTATTATTCCTTTTTTTGTGTGGAGCAAACATAGTCCATTTTATCAATCACTAAAAAATATTACACGCATTAATCATCCTACAAATAAAAAAAAAAATCAAACTAATATAACATATATCCTATCTTAAAGCAAATAAACTGATCATAAACCTAGATTACAACCTACTGAAAGAAGAAACCAAAGCAATTAGCCAATTCCTTCCCTAGAGTTTGCAGAAACATCCAGACTATTCAGGTCCTATAACAAGATCAAATTAAGAGAGAATGGTGGCTTATGTAGCCATCCATGAGGTACCATTTCTCTCATTACCTTAGCTATAATGGAGTCAGCAGCATTGTTGCCCTCTCTTGAGACCAAGGACATCGACCAGTTCCCTTTGGACCTTCCTAGCTCTAAACACTTCTGCAACACATTTTCACTTCTCCAATCACATCCAATCAAGTTTCTGTCCTTTACTCTCTGAAACAGCTCCAGGCAGTCAGCTTCCACCATATTTTCACCAAATATTTCCATTATGTTCAATGTCTCCAATAACGCCATACATTCAGCTATGAAATTTGAATCAACTTCTACCTTCAATCCCAGTCCTCCCAAATACCTCCCTCTGCTATCTCTTCCCACCAAACCAATCCCAGCACTCCCCTCATTGAAAGCTCCATCAATATTTACTTTTACCAATCCTCCCCTGGCAATTCCTATTTCAGTTTCCTTTCCTCCACAATTGCAGGCTTTTTTTTATCCCTTCTTCTTTCTAATACATTCCAATAATCCCTTACTAATCTTATGGCATTAGCTATACACTTGTAAGCATCAATCTATATTTTTTCAAAAACCAATCTACATCTTGCCTTCCATATCCCCTAACATATCCTATCAAAGAGAGCCACCTCATAATCATCTGGCCCTTCTTTATCTATTAACCACTTCTCCAACCATTTATCCATCCTAAACCCTCCAATTCCATCAAATCTCAACACCAAAGGAGAAACAAACCAGCATTATGCTGTCCAAGGGCACAAAAATAGTACATGCTCAATGGATTCCACCTGCACTTTACATATATCACACATATGATTTACTGCACATTTTATCTTATGTAATGCCTCCTTTGTAGCCAAAGCCCTACTGACAGCCCTCCATAGAAATTGATTAACTTTAGGAGGCATTTTAACCTTCCAAATACCATTTCACAACTTCTTTGATGGCTTCTAGGATGCACTAGGATCAACTACCTTCTTCACTTCATACTTACTTAGAGCCACCTTATAACCCAGTTTCATAGAATAGTTCCCATCTCTACTCTTTAACCACATCATTTTATATTGAGCATTAACCATTGGAATTCTGACACTACAAAATCAGATCCCTATCCTCCTCATCTAGCCACTGTTCCAAGCCATTGAAATCCCATTTGCCATGTTTAATTAATTCTTTAACAGGCACTGCTTCCATTTCCTCATCAAGAGTCCTATCTCTCAAACCATGTTCAACACCATTAGGTATCCACTTGTCACTGAAAATCTTAATTCTGTCTCTAGTTCCCACCTTCCAACATAAGTCTTCCTTCAACAGTTCTCTCCCCTCCAAGATGCTTCTCCATCCCTATGAGTCTTTGCCCCCTTTCTTAGCCTTAAGGGAATCCTCTTTAGGAAAATACAGTCCTTTTAAGATCCTACACCATATATCATTAGGCATATTTATCAACCTCCAAGCTGTCTTAGCCAATAATGCACTGTTGAAAGCTTCCAGATTCTTGAAATCCATCCCCTACCCCTTTTGCAATACTCAAAGATTTGCATGTCTTCCAGTGTATTCTTCCTTCAATCACTTTCTGCCCTAACCAGAACTTGGAAATCATACTATCCAGCTCAGAGCATACCTTGTTAGGAAATTTGAAGCATGACATTGGAAAAATAGGTATAGCATTGGCCACAACTTTAACCAACACTTCCCTCCCAACAAAGGTTAGTGGCCTCTGCTTCCACCCTTGTAGCTTCATTCCCATCTTATTCTTAACAAAATTAAGGGCTTGAACTTTAGATTTACCCCACAACATGGGTAAACCTAAGTACTTCCAGGATTATCACTTGTTACAATGCCCAATACCTCATAAACTTCAGCCTTTTGTACTTCAAAAGCATTCTTGGAAAAGAAAATGCAAGACTTATCAAAGTTGATTGCTTGGCCAGAAGCCTTGCATATAGCTATCCAATAATTTTTTCAACAATATACAATTTTGTTTCCTTGCATTAACAAAAAAATAATGCATCATCTGCCAAAAAAACAATGAGACAAAACATGACATTTAGATGCCAGTTTAATACCTCTGAGCTTACCAAAGGCCTTGTAGCCTAATGGTATGGGTACTCTCCAACTAGTGGGAAGTCACGGGTTTGATCTCCCTCATTGTAATTCAAGCCATTAGTTCCTGCTGCCTTGTAATTCAAAAAAAAAAAACTTTGAGCTTTCCTCTTTCTACATGCCATTGAACCATTAGAGATAGCATATCTGAAACCATTATAAATAGGTAAGGAGACAAAGGATCTCCTTGCCTAATCCATCTTTCCATATGTAAGCCAGAGATCTTTTCGCTCGAGACCCCCAAATTCAAACTAGCTGAGGATACACACTCTATCACCCATGCTATCCATTTCTCTCCAAATCCCATTCTCCTAATCATTTCCTCCACAAAACACCATTCAAGCCTATCATATGCTTTATTCATGTCAATTTTAACCGCCATTTCTACCCTCATTCCCTTCTTTCTATTCTTCAAGTAATGAAATGCTTCATGAGCAATAAGAATGTTATCTTGAATCAGACTCCCAGCAACAAAAGCTCTTAGTTATGACTCTTATCAAAAGCAATTTCAACCTATTGGACATAATTTTTGATACAGTTTTATAAGCAAAATTTCATAGTCCTATAGGTCTAAATTGCCCTAAATTCTCTACTTGTTCAACTTTAGGGATTAATACTACATTAGTAGTATTCAATGGCTTCAAACTGGTTTTATTTTGAAATACATCCTCTACCATAGCTACTACTTCATTACTCACCTTTCCTCATGTAGCATAGTAGAAAATTCCAGAGAAACCATTTGGACCTGGTGCTTTGGCGCCATTTAACTAAAATGCAGCATTCCTTATTTCCTCCACAGCAACAACGCTCTCCAACATCATAGTATCCTCAAATGTGATATGTCTTTTGACATATTTCAAAGCTTCACTCATATCTCTATCAACTTCAGAAGCAAACAGGTCTGAGTAAAACTTTGTGAAAGCTTAATTAATTTCATCATCTCTTTCTAGCCATTCCCCCTCTGCACCCTTTAATCTTGTCACCTTATTCATAACCCTTCTTTGCACAATTGTAGAGTGAAAGAATCTAGTGTTTCTATCTCCACACCCTAACCAATTAACTCTTGATCGCTGCAACCAATACTTCTCTTCCCTATCCCAAGCCTTTTCTATTTCTTGGATCAATCTCTTAGCCTCTGCTTGTTTATTAGCATCCATAACCCCTTCATTACATTTCTCCAATTCCCAAGTTAGCTTATCTATTGTTTTCCTAGGATTCGGGAATGCACTTCTTCCCCATTTAACTAAAATATTCCTGCATGAATTAAGCCTGCTCACTAACTCCTCCACTTGACTTACCTTCTCTTCCCTCCCCCTTAACCATCCACTTCTCACAATCGAGCAAAAATATTAATGTTCTGCCTAATTGGATTCAAATCTGAAAACCTTGGGAACCCTCTCATGTTTATATTCACAATCAATCACAAGTATGTGATGATCAGAGCCAATTGGCTCCACATGAGTAACCACTTCATTATAGAAGGCTTCCATGAACTCTACATTTGCCACAGTCGTATCCAACCTTTCTTTCACATGGTCACTTCTCGACCTCTTATTACTTCATGTGAATTTTGCACCCTGAAGTCCCAAGTCAAGCAGTTTGCAATCAACTAGAATTGCCTGAAAATTCATGACCCTTCTTATATCTACTGGCAGCCTTCCCATCTTCTCATCACTTGACAATACTTCGTTAAAATCACCCATACATATCCACCTTCCGGATATATTTGCTACAATGCTTCTGAGTTTATTCCATACCACCAATCTTACCCTCATTGTTGGTGCCCCATACACAAAAGACACATAATCAGGCACTCTTATCACACTAGAATTCATAGACATATGAAAAGTATTTCCATAGCTAAACCAAATTTTCATTGTTACCTCCTCCATCCACCACAACGCCAATCCGTCTCCTCTACTATTTGGTTCCACATAAAATTCCTCATCAAACTTACAAGTTTGTCTCAATTTCTTCATCCTCTTGCCGTCCATCCATGTCTCTATAAGGAAGAGGGCTTGTTCTTCAAACATTCCTTCCTCAATTTCTTAACTGTCAAGGCTCTTCTTAAACCTTGACAGTTCCATGCTATGAACCTCATTGCTCCTTGGTGGCTGATTAAGGCCATCCACCAAGACCTTCAGCATTCACCAACATTCCCATTCCATTTCCTTTACCACACATCCCACCTTCCCCTGTCCCTACGCTAATTCCTCCCTCCTTCCTCCTTACATTGTTCACAATCCTTTTTCCAATTCCCTTGATAACATTCCTTCTTCTTCCTCTACCATATTTCTTGCTTAGCTTTGCATGCTCCTTAACATCACTGATCATTATTTCATTCTCGTCAAAATCCAACCTCCTCTTCCTTACCTCTGTTTTATCCCTCTCTTCCTCTAAACTTCTTTTTAATCCAACCTTCCTTAAACGTTTCATTACTTTAGAGATTGGATATACATCTCCATAAACCACAATTGCTTTTGAGAGATCCTCCTTTATGATGGAAGATTTAGCAACAGTATGTATCTCATCAATCGCCACTGCCACTTTTTTCTCAGCCATACTCTTCTTCACCTTATTGTCTTTTCCATTCTTCATACTCCTTCCAATCTTCTTCCCAGACAATTGTATCCACTTGGTTCCCCTCCTTTCCCACCTTTCTACCATATTCATCCTTCCCTTAAACAATTTATCTCTGCTATTCATTTTCTGCACATTAACAACCACCTTCTCCTTCCGAGAAATACTCTCAACACTATGCAAAAGTCCAGGTGCGAATTTACCCTGAGGTTTCTTGTTCTTTGCGTCCACAAATTCCTCTCATCCTTCTCTACAACATTTGATCTTAATACCTACTAGTCTCGTCGCCTGAACACTTAACCAATTCCAAATGGTAGCTCAGTACCATCCTCTTCTTTTCCATGTCTCGAGTAGATTCACCGATCGTGTCCGAGTCTACCATAATAGAAGCCAAAGTTTTGCAATATTTCATATTTTAACTTTATCTAAGTTGGACCTCTATCTGGTCTCGGTATCCATATTCTTGTTATCAATGGATTTCTCAAATCCACTACTACTCTGGCTCACAGAAAACTCTAACCAATTCTAGGATCTTCAACATCACCACTTCACCTATCATCGATCCCGAAGTTATTGCGTTCTCTATGTCCATTCCTTCTAGTGGTAAATTTTGAAGTTGAATCCAGAATGGACAGTAATTAAAGCTCAGCTCCTTATACACCATATACTCCTGACATACTTGGATATTCAACAATACTCCTTGTATCGACCATGGCCTATCGTGTAAAATCTGTAGGCAATCCTCCTTCCATTGAAATTCAAAGATGAAGGCATTTTGATCTACATCAATAATTTCCAGATCTTCCTTACTCTCCAAGTTCCGTCCATTATGGATCATCTAGATGGTTGTAACTTTGTTCACATTCTTCTTCGTTATCAGTTTCCCTACCAGAGCTCCTCCATATTCCTTCCTTTGATCTTTCTATCTCCAGATCAGATCAGCCTTTAAATCACCCTTCCTTCCTCTGCCGATCCCTACTATTGGTTCTCCCACTGATCCTTCTTGCATCCTCTCTCTAATCCTCACTTCTCAAAACTACCACGATGTCGATAGCTAAGAGCACTCTTATCTCCGTCGTAGTGGGTGGCAGAGCAATTCTCCGACTAACTCTTCACTCGACAATAACTACCGTAACAAACTCTCACAGAGGAGAGAGAAAAGCTTTCACGTGGAGAGAGAACACATCAGAACTTTGGTTAGCTATTATTATTTTGGTCATGACAATGTTACCTTTATATATAAACCTTTGTTTTGTATTATTTAGTTTGATTATGGATTAGTAAATGATGATGTTTTTAATTTTTTTTAATATTATTTTTGTTGATTTAATTGCGTGCTCAATTATCCTAAAACAAGAGAACTCCGATTGAGACTATTTTGGTGTTTTAAAGGAGCTTGGACAAAGGAAATTTAGGAGTCAGTTTCTCTCATGATCCATTTTCTCATCATTCCTCATAATCTCTAAATCATATTAGTCCAATCAATCTAAAAGGTCACATCATCAAGTGATACTCCTCAGATTTTTCTCTCATCTTCCCAAACAACGACCCAGATGAGCTCATGAGAAAATGGATGATGAGAGGATCTCCTTCCAGGAATTTAGACTAGAACTTTAATTAAATCGTGCAGGATTAAGCTTTTTGACTTAATTTGCTTGTAGGATAGACATATACCTACTGACTCTACATAATCTTATTAGGCTTGCATTTAAATTAATTCAATTCAGTACTAATCGCCTAAGATATTAGGGATTAACATAATTTGAATTCCTTTTAGTGAAACGAAAGACACTCTTAGGTGAATAAGAGTCCTAGACTAGCAAATATAACTTTAAATGCAATTAAATGGAGAAATTAGACACTAAAAAATAATTAAAGCTATAATAATCCAAGTCACTGCTTAAGATTTAGAATCATCCTTATCCTTAGTCTTAATTATAGTTAGATTTTTTTTTTTCATTTTTTAGTTGGCTTTTATTCCTATCCTCTATTCAAATTGTGTTGACTCAACTTAAGTAAAAGTGTGAAGTCATTGTTTAACTACATTATTGGTACCAAGTCCTCGTGGGAACGATATCTTACTCACTTTTTATTAATTGATACGGTCTGTGCACTTGCGAAATCTTAGGTGATATATTTTTCCCTTATCATCAACTAACACTAAGCACCTCCTCTAGTTTTGATTTATACAAAAGGTTGTGAATTCTACCCTGATATGATGGGTGTGTAAGTCCTTTCATTGGGTGAAGGATAACAAAAAATGGTATGATAGGAATATTGTGTTCACTTTCAAACTTGATCATGAATACTTAAAACTTAAGTGGAAAGTTTGTTAGAAGAAACAAAAAAATAATACCCTTAATAGTCTAGGCATCTGGCCAAGAAAAGAAAGACATGCAAATTTGTTTATTTTGGTTATCTAACTAGATTAGATTTAAGTATTGTAATACCTAATTGGAGATAGTTCTCATAAAGGCGGTTTTTGTATTCACATGAACTAGAATTCAAGACCCCGCGTTTAAGAAGTTAAAACCTCTTCCACTAAAATCCACATCTATTAATGATGGAAAGACACATACTTAGTACAAGTAAAATTTAATAATAATTTACTTAAAATTTTGATATTCAAGTCTTGTCATATGAGTATAAAAATAAGTCTACTTTGCCTAATATTAGAGAATCAATATAACTAGACAAAGCCACATTAATTGATATTAATGAATAATCAGTAGAGTTTTCAAATTCAAAAAACAAACTGCTACTCTACCAGATATAATTATTTTTACATATATATTTTTTAAAAATGTCAAAAATTTAATGACAAATTAGAAGACATTATTTGTCACAAAAGAAACCATCGGTAGATAATTCTTTTTTGTTTTTTGTTTGCCAACAAGAAATGCATTAATCATGAAACCTGTTGTGAAGGTTGTAGAGAAATTAGGAGATTAGGAGAAGAGGAGACACAAGAGAGACAGAATTTTTGTTCTCTCATTCATTCATACACAATAATGTTCAACATGAGTATATTTAGCCTAGGCTCTCTATATAGGATATGGCCTTAGACTTGAGCAATATCAAATCACAGCCATAAAGCAATAGTCATAATAACATCATAACTAACCTAACTACCCTTTCCTAACTAATGGCCTCATAGGATTAATATTGTGCCAATTAATTCCCAATTATTTTGCCCTAACTATTTTTTCATGACTTGTATAACAATACCCCCTTTAAGGTCCCTTATCCTTAAGGGTCAGCGATAGGAAAGCTGGGAAATTGCTGCTGAAATTAATATAGCAGTACCTAACACGCTTCCTCTTCCAATAGACGCTTCCATTTGACTAGGATTTCAGTCACAATCCTACCTTTCCTTTGCCCCATTCTTCGCTGCAAAATCTGGTAAGGTTCCTTACAATTTGGCAGTTCTAGCCAATTTTCCAGTGGATGTCGAACTTTGACTGAACGATCAGGGCACAATTTCAGTAATGAAATGTGGAGTGTATCATGAGTACGCGTCTCCACAGGCAAATCCAATTTATAAGCAACTGCTCCTATACATTGCTTAATCTGATAGGGCTCAAAGAACCTAGGAGCTAATTTTTAACTGCTCCTGGATGTTGCTGAAATTTGCATATAGGGTTGAAGTTTCAGGAACACCCATTAACCTTCTTGAAACTCACGGTCTATTATGTGGGAATTAGCCCTCTGTTTCATCATATGGGATAAGGGTTTTATTTGCCCCAGAAGTCTTCGCTCAGGAGCACTCAGCACCCAAAAGTTTTTTTGGGAGCAAAATTGCCCAGGAAGTTAACAAAATGAAGCAATTTTGCCCCGAAAGTTTTTTTTTTGGAGCAATTTTTCCTTGGAAGTTTTTTTAGAAGCAATTTTGCCCTGGAAGTTTAGGCTGTGCATGGCAACCATTTTGTTCCCCAGCACTGTTTCTGAGATGAAACGGTTTTTTCTAATTCTGTGCCTGGGAAGAGTTTTGAGAATCAGAATGACGTTTGTTAACTCATTTTATTTTTACTCCGAGAATCAGAAATACATTTGGTAACACAATTTTTTTTTTCATTCCGATAATCAGAATTACGTTTGTTAACACATTTTTATTTTTATTCTCAGAATTACCTAATATAATACAAATCTATTTCAATATTTTTGTTTATAGGTTTCATTAACGGTATAAAATAATATATTCCTTTACGTTTGCTCTCATTTTTTACTATCATATTATTACCTTAATATTAATTATACAAATGAATAAATAAATCTACATTAGTCACATGACTCAACTAAATTTCCATGATATCACAATAATTTAAAGCAAAAATAATTGATGTTGTATTGAACAAAAAAATATGACAAGTCTACAATGTATTTCAAATATGTCTCTTAATCTATCAACATCATATTGGGGGAAATTAATTGTCTCTAGCTAATTGGTTTGCAATATTTTTCTTAATAATGTTTATTTCAGTCACTTGATCTGAAGGGCCTTCATCATCTATAGCTGCAGATGTATGGGTTGCTGCTGCGATGTTGGGATTTGCATAATGTGCTAGATTTTTGTCTGCTATCTGATGATCCCTAATAAAGTTATGTACTGCACAACATGCAATCACAATGAAAGCTTGCTTCCAAAATGAAAATGGAGGCATTTTTCTTAAAATTGGGAACCTATTCTTCAAAGCTCCAAATGACCGTTCGATTACATTTCTCAAAGAAGAGTGCCTATGGTTGAACAACTCCTTAGTTGACCTGGGTTGATTTCACCTTCCTTTATAATCATTCAAATGGTAGTGCTCTCCTTTGAATGGTGTTAAATAATCATCCCTTGTTGGGTATCCAAAATCAACGACATAAAATTTACCCACACGTTGACAAGAATTTACCAAAAAATAAATTGCAATAATAATGACAATCAAATGTGAAACTAAAGGAAATGTCATTCATTTTGCTGTACAAACTCATTATACCCGGTGGGGGATGAGGGAATTCCAACCTAGGAGTTTTAAGCGCAGTAGTAAAAACGCGACAATCATTTGCAGATCCTTCCCATTCGGCTAACACAAAAGTGAACCTCATGTCAAAGGAACATGCACACATGACATTTTGTGTTGTAATTTGTTTCCTGCCTCTAAATGGTATTTGCTTATTCTCAGGTAGTGTAGCACTTACGTGAGTACCATCTATTGCTCCAATACAATCCTAACATTTAAAATGAAATATTAAAATGAAAAATATTCAAATAAAATTATGAAAATATAAAAATGCGTAAATGCTTACGAAAAACTTACCTTGAAGTATGGGAAATGTTTAGGATTGTCCCTAATTTCCTTTGGAACCATATCTAGAGGTGGTGGTTTAATGATCTCATGTGCTAATTGACGCATCGCTTTCAACACTTTGCTGAAATACTTGCTAATTGTTTGCCCTGAGCGCTGAAATTTCTCACAAACATTCCTATTTGAACTCCCTATGTCCAATCAAGTACAAAAAAATTCCTAATTGTTCATCAACCCTAACATATCTACTATCCGCTAACCATCCATTTTGTATCATCAATGTACAAAGTTTGTTGAACACAAATCTTTCCATTCTAAATGCCTCATATATTCTATCTGAGTGGCCAAATCTAAGTTCCACAACCCATTCAACACCTATCAGGCGGCTATCTCTAATTGGTTCTTTGGTATGTATTGAATTATTACTAATAATAATAAAAAAAGTTTGATATAGCAAGATCTTCATCTATTGTTTCGTCGTCAATACGAGGAGCACCAGCTATGAGAATACTGCATCAATACAAATTATCATCAATAATTTCATGCAAGCATATTTCAAAAAGTAAATCACATTAACAAAAAAAAGATCCACGTCATAGTCATAAGAAAAATGAAAATTAAAATATGGTCTTCAATGCCATTAAACAAGACACAATTAAAAAGTTGCAACATAATTTAATTTAAAAATTAATGAGTAACGCTCTCCTCTCAGGAAGAGCCTTTATAAAGGCTACTCTCCAAGCTTGGCTCTCAACCACATGTCTAGCTGCTTTGTTGTACTCCTCATCCTCCAATCCCACCATGTCATTCAATACATCCATTGCAACCTCAATTGAATATGGATCCTCATTCACTTTTGCAGTAGCAGAATTAGCAAAATTATTGTCACATTGGTTTTGTCTAATCTTAACTAGATCATGAATGGCTTGACATGCCATTGCAACATCTGCATTCCCACTACGCCTTCTACGCTTTGCATTTGGGGTCCTATCTTGTCTATGTAGTACAGGATTGGGCGTCTCAACAGGATCAGATGCAAATAACTCATCATTAAGCAAATGCTCATCTTCTTGATATTCTTGTTTGTGTAGTACAGTCTCAACAGGACTGCCATTATTATCACCATCTCCATCTGAAAGTTGGTGTGCCTCAGCATTTCCCACGCCTCATCTCCACTTGCATATACATCCCCAAATATGTCAACTAACTGTTCCCAATAAGAAAGGCCATTCTTCCGGAATTTCTCCCATTGAGGATTGTCCTGTACAAAAGATTTACTTGACACTGTTATAAAAAATCAACAAATTTATACGAAATTATATGGGACACTATGTTAAAAGTACCTTAACATGGACATCCCATAAAGATGCATCCTCGGTTGTTGCAGTTTTCAAAACAGGGTTCCAACCAAAACCAGATATGCTTAGTAATTTCTTGAAACTTGAATATTCTGTTCTAAGTTTATTCATCTTGTTTTTCAGTTGAGGAAGTGTGTAAAGAAGCCCTGTTTGTTTATAAAAATCCTCTTTCATGCTCTTCCATGCTTTCTTGCTGAAAGTACAGGTTGTTCTATTCCCTTTTTTTACTTCCTCACCCATCAAAGTAACAAAAATAATTGTGTTTTTATCAGACCATCTTGCTGTGAACCCTCCGGATGCCATTCTCCTTACTGATAAGATGTGCATCAATAACAGAGCAATTTCACAGAAAAATCATAGTTCAGTAGTATAGAATTGAGGATTCAGAACTATTCACTGCTTGCAATTTAAACCAATGACAATCCCAAAACAATTTTGACAGCAAACTTTCAGTAGAACGATCACATATCTATCATAGTCGCAAAATATAATCCAAGTGCCAATCCAAATCAGAATCAAGAGATATCAGGTTTCCATGAATCATCAAAGTCATCAATTAAAAATCATAAAATCTAACCATTATCTTTTCAGATTGGAGGTGTTTCTTAATGCATAAATTAATCTATGTAAGAAAACAATCACTCAAGAGACAACTTATTTTGAAGCAATGTGATCGGGCTTAAATTTTTGACAAACTTTTGACAGCGTTGTCAACTTAAATTAATCTAATGACAGTTTTCTGAGAGGAATTATGATTCTACAAGCACCCTGGATATGCTGGAAATTGGATTATGATGTGGGAAGACTAATAAATGTCTCGGACAATGAACAAAAGAAGAACAAGTTTAATTTAAAAAAAAAAACACAGCTCATCACTCTTTAAGTTTGTTTGAAACAAACTATCCTATGGCTATTTGTAGGAGCTCAGAGAATGAGAAAGGTTGAGCATGCAGTAAAACAAAGGATTAATCTAAATACCAATGTCTTGATCTCTATACCAATTTTTTTGGAAAAAAATATTTCAATTCCAAGTTAGGTTCAAGGGTTGTCAATTCTTTATCAGCGAAGTTAAAGCTGTATAATTTCAATAATATTTTTAGAAGATGAGTGTCTGCTTTGTTTTTAAGTTTTTATGAAAGATTTGTATAGATCAGTGTAAACAGTCCCAAAACAATTTTGACAACAAACTTTTAGTAGAACGATCACATATCTATCATAGTCGCAAAATATAATCCAAGTGCCAATCCAAATCAGAATCAAGAGATATCAGGTTTCCATGAATCATCAAAGTCATCAATTAAAAATCATAAAATCTAACCATTATCTTTTCAGATTGGAGGTGTTTCTTAATGCATAAATTAATCTATGTAAGAAAACAGTCACTCAGTAGACAACTTATTTTGAAGCAATGTGATCAGGCTTAAATTTTGACAGCAAACTTTTGACAGCGTTGTCAACTTAAATTAATCTAATGACAGTTTTCTGAGAGGAATTATGATTCTACAAGCACCCTGGATATGCTGGAAATTGGATTATGATGTGGGAAGACTAATAAATGTCTCGGACAATGAACAAAAGAAGAACAAGTTTAATTTTAAAAAAAAACACAGCTCATCACTCTTTAAGTTTGTTTGAAACAAACTATCCTATGGCTATTTGTAGGAGCTCAGAGAATGAGAAAGGTTGAGCATGCAGTAAAACAAAGGATTAATCTAAATACCAATGTCTTGATCTCTATACCAATTTTTTTGGAAAAAAATATTTCAATTCCAAGTTAGGTTCAAGGGTTGTCAATTCTTTATCAGCGAAGTTAAAACTGTATAATTTCAATAATATTTTTTAGAAGATGAGTGTCTGCTGTTTTTAAGTTTTTATGAAAGATTTGTATAGATCAGTGTAAACAGTCCCAAAACAATTTTGACAACAAACTTTTAGTAGAACGATCACATATCTATCATAGTCGCAAAATATAATCCAAGTGCCAATCCAAATCAGAATCAAGAGATATCAGGTTTCCATGAATCATCAAAGTCATCAATTAAAACCCCCAACAACACATAAACGCAAGGTACAGGTTATATTAGCTTCAATTAAATTTCTATGTCCGCATGGCATGTTAGATATTGTAGTATTGCAAATAAACTAACTCCTCATACAACGCAGAAAAGAAATTTCATTCACAAATATTGGAGTTTATCCCATGATCCAGCCCCCTTCGATGGGAGAATCAAAAATTTATTATCTTGCAATTTTCTCGAGGAATAAGAGGCAAAAAGGAATGGAGAATTCAAATGGGTGGTTAAGGGAAAAAAAACATTTGAGACAAACTGAGAGAGAAAACGTACCGATGACGGAATGACTAGCCGCGTTTTGCTGGAATGAGTCAAACTGCCCAATAAACAACAATTTCAAGCTTCAGAATTCTTCGCCGCGATTGAGACTTTTCTGGAGGAGACGACTGAGGAGACTGAGGTTTGAGGAGGAGCCGAAATTGGAGGAGGAGGAGGAGGAGGAGCGAACACCACGAGATCACCAGGGAGAGGGAAGGACGCCGTGAGAGACGATGGAACACAAAAGAAAGGTATAGGGTTGGGAGGGTGCTGCTCGAGAGAGAAGAGAGTGTTGAGGGAAAAAAAATAGATTTTGATTTTGTGCTCAGAAATAGAAAAGCAGAAATTTTCTGCTTTTTTTTTTTCTATTCCCCAGCACAAAACATGAACCGGTTCATCCCGGGAACAAAAAAAAACCGGATTTACCAAACAAATTTCTCATCCATTTGTGTTCCCGGGAACAGAAATTAACAAAAAAACTCATTCTGGGAGCGTTACCATGCACACCCTTACAAATTGGAGCAACAATTTAACGGTCAAATTAACGGAAGGGAAAGATTGCTACGTTTTTAAACTTCTGGGGCAATTTTGCTCCCAAAAAAAACTTCCGAGTGCTGAGTGCTCCTGAACGAAAACTTCTAGGGTAAATAAGATCCTTATCCCTTCATCATATTAATAGCACAGGTGTAACACCCCCAAATTTCTAACAATTATAATAACATAAAATTGCAATAATTTTCATGAATAATTACTGAAATTCGAAATAACTAAATTTGGGAAGTGTTACTACTGCACTTGTATTGGGACAAGTGCAAGGCTAACTTATTACATTAACATAAATCCAAAACTTAAATAAATATGTTTTATTCGAAGCATAAAAAGAATAAAATAAACTAGCTAGAATTAACTGAATGTTCTTCCTCACTTCTCACTACTAGCCTCAACCTTTGGAACCTGTTTCACTGAAAATTTGCTCCCCCAAAGGATCATCGCTGCCACATAAACACAAAAATCAGCAAAGCTGGTTATCCTAATCAAAACAAAGATAATATAGTGAAAATAAAATATTTACATAATAATAAAAATATCATTCATATATATAACCAAAAGAAAATGTCAATTTTGTTATTCTTTATAAAGTTTAATTAGTGGGAAAAGAACCATGGTAGACTCGGGAAACCCTACCAGTCTACACTATGACCCGAAAAACCTTGGTAGTCACAAATAATCAAATTGGCCATAAAACATCTCTTCCTAGTGTGCACACCTCTCCCCAAAGTTGCTACTAGTGTCCCAAGAAATCCTGCCAGACACCACTTTGGGAAGAACAGATAATATCTGTTCACATCATATAATATATCGGTGGCATAAAGCCTAAGGGTTGTGTTCATCACTTTAGGAGGTACCATCCCAAAGCTATCCTCCCACGATTAAATTATTTCAATCACACACAAACAATCAAAATTCATGTAAAATTAACTATAATAACTCTTTACAATTATCATGACTTACAAACTCTGAACACATTTGTGAGTTTTAATAGGTGCTCATGAAAATCCATAACTCTTATGGTCTTCGTGAGTTAAAACCCATATTTAAAGTAAATACTCATGGGTTCATATAAGGTTATCATAAGAACCCATAACAAATGATACATTCAATGTTTTCAGACTTCTAATCATGTGATTAAAATTGGTACTTTGGGAATCCCATATGAATTTTTAGGAGCTTTATCATTATCTGATTGAAAAATTGGTGCTCATGAGAACCCATAACTTTTATGGTACTCATGAGTCATCCCAATAATCATGGGATATTCCCAGAAATATGGATAATTTATCATTCAGATGTTCATAGGAAATTCCTACGATTTACTCATTAAAATACAATAGTGGTTTTAGGATTACCTGGTCTTCGTTTCGTTTTTGCTAATCTCCTTGAAGAATAATTTGATGCAAAGTAAGAATAGAGGAAGTAGTAGAGGAGAAGAGGAGTATTAAGGGTTAGTTAGGGTTAGGCTAGGCTATTTAACGTAGCTATGGGCTGGGCTCTTTAACTATTGCCAACTCATTAATAGGTTGTATAACAATACCAATATTATTAAAGTTCTAAATTTTATTATCACTATATTGTTGTTGTTATTAATCTGGGGTATTACAACGGGAGAGATGATGTTTAGCTACTAACAAGGCTTCTTTTCGTGCCACAAATGATCTATCCACTACTTCTACCATTGCTGATCTAGGGAGATAGGGCACATATAGTGGAGGTTGCTACCCATAGAGTAATTCATGTGGAGTAGTTCTGGTGGAGGAATGATAAGTGGTATTATACCACCATTCAGCCATAGGTAACCACTCATACTACTCCTTGGGAAGCTCCCAACTCATACAATGCAGATAAGTCTCTAGGCATCTATTTAATACCTCTGTTTGCCCATCCATTTGTGGATAATATGAAGAAGATAGCTTATGATCCACCTTGAGTATTTTGAGGAATTCTTGCCAAAAATTGCTTATAAAAATAGGATCACGATCATATATAATCTCCATAAGTGCCCCATGTAACCAGTAAATGCTATCCATGAATTGTTGGGCTAAAGTGGATGTTGAAAATGGATGAGAAAGGTTGCTAAATGCCCATACTTACTCAAGCGATCCACAATCACCCAAATTGTATCTTTCCCATAAGATTTAGGAAGACCCTCACTAAAATCCATAGTGATGTTTTCCGAAACCTTGCTAGGAATAGGTAAAGGTTGTAACAGCCTCGGATATGCCACTGTCTCATACTTGCATCTAGCACACACATCACAATGTTTAATGAAGTCCTTTACCTCATCGACTAAATATCTCCACCAGAAAAGAGACTTAACCCGTTGATAAGTGGCATGGATTTCTGAATGTCCCCCTTGGAAAGAAGCATGAAGCCATTCTAATATCTTTTGCCTCACCGTTGATTCATTTCCCCCAACCAACCGACTTCCCCTTCTTAATAACTCTCGATGCCAAGTAAATTTTCCAGTAACCCCATTAATGGCTTTTAGGCTGTCAATCAATGTCAACAGCTCTGGATCTGTTTGCTAACTATTTTGAATTTCCAGCAATAAATTTTCAGAACATGTTGAAAGAGAAATTTGAAATACCTCCATTTTTTCCATTCTAGAAAGAGCATTAGCAACATTGTTATTAATCCCCTTTTTATACTGAATCTCGTAGTCATATCACATGAGCTTAGAATTTAGAGCTGGGAATCAGGGCCGGCCCAGCCCGATAGGGCCTGGGCCCGACAGGGCCTGGCCCTACAGGGCCAGGGTCCGACAGGGCCTGACAGGGCCGGCCCTACAGGGCCTGGAGAAAGGAAAACATCTGTTTTTCAAAGCCCTACTACGAGAGGTGAAAATTACTATTCCAAATTTTAACTAATTTTCCTTCAATTTTTTTTAAAGAAATATAATTGGTAAATTGCAACCATTAAAGTTCTAATCTATCAAATAAATGTTATCAACATTAATATCTAAACAATATAAATCATTCAACAAATAAACACATTCATTAATTCGTGATAAAAAATAAATAAACACAAAGAATATGTTTTTTTCCTTTTTTTTCAAAAAATATTAAACAAAGATATTGCTTTATGTATGCCCACAACAAAATTCCTTTCCCTCTCGTAATTTTGTGTGTGTCGTAGATTCCTTCGGTCATGTATGATTTTACTGACAGGTAAAAATAATTATACTTATTTTATACAAAATATATTTATAATTTATTACGTATATAATATTGTAATACCAAAGTATGTGTTTTATTTAATATGAAAACATCCCTTCTTTAAAATTTATAATAACTAATTATGTGTTTTAATATAGAATAATAATAAACATAAAAAAGGGTTATATTTTAAACTAAAAAATCTAAGTAATTACAAATAAACACATTTATTAAGTGGAAGTCTAGGTAATTATTATTATTTTTTTAAAAAAAAAAGCTACAGTTAAACGGGCCTGCAGGGCCGGCCCGAGGCCCTACAGGGCCGGCCCGATTAAGCCCGAGGCCCTACAGGGCCGGCCCTGCAGGGCCAATTTCAAATTCCTGACCTATTTTTCAAGCCCGAGCCCTGCAGGGCCAGGGCCTAAACGGGCCGGCCCGATGGGCTTGGCCCGATTTCCCGGCTCTAGCTTAGATACCCAATACATCTTGAAAGAAGTCTTAAGTTTCGGGTCCAACAGATATTTTAAGCTCTGCTGGTCTATTCTGATAATAAAGTGTATTCCTTCTAGAATTGGTGCCAATGCTCAATAGCTTGCACTACCGCCAACAGTTCCTTCTCATAGATAGACAAAGCATGATGTCTAGGTGCTAATCCCTTGCTGAAAAACGCTAAAGGCTGACCTCCTTGCATCAGTACAACTCCAATACCAGTGCTACAAGCATCTGTTTCCACCACAAAAGGCTTGGAAAAATCTGGAAGAGTAAGGACAAGTGTCGAACTCAAGGTTTCCTTTAAATTCTCAAAAGGTGCTAAACTCAAGGTTTCCTTTAAATTCTGAAAAGTGGCAGTAGCTTCTCGGGTCCATTTGAATTGATCCTTCTTCAATAGGTTAGTCAAAGGTTTTTCCAATACCCCATATCCTTGAATAAAATGCCTGTAGTACCCCACCAACCCTAAGAAAGAGCGGAGCTATGTTGATTGTGGATGGTTCGAGCCATTCTTGAACATATTTAATCTTTTGTGGGTTCCATAGATACTACCCCACCTTGAATAATGTGGCCTAAGTACTCGACCGTGGTGGCCGCAAATGTGCAATTGCTTTCTTTCACAAAATATTGGTGTTGCCTTAAAATTTCCAGAACTGTCCTAAGATGTCGAATGTGCAAAAACATGCTATAACTATAGACCAGAATGTCATCAAAGAAGACAAGCACGAACCTCCTCATATGCTCCCTAAAAATAGTGTTCATGGAATCTTGAAATGTGGCTGGAGCATTGGTGAGACTAAAAGGCATCACCAACCATTCATAATGTCCAACATGGGTGCAGAATACTGTCTTGAATGAATCACAAGGTTCCATTCGAATCTAATGATACCCATCCCTAAGATCCAGCTTTGTGAACCAACGAGCTTCCTTTAGTTTATCCAATAATTCTTTAACCAAAGGAATTGGATATTTATTTTAATTGTGACCTTATTAAGCTCCTTATAGTTGATGCACATACACCATGACCCATCTTTCTTCTTTACCAAAACAATAGGAGAAGCAAAAGGAAAGGTACTTTCTTGAATTACCCCTGTTTCTAGCAAGCCCTTTACTTGCCTCTCTATCTCATCCTTTTGTATAGAAGGATAACGATAAGGACGTAAGTTGACTGGATCAGCTCCTTCACTCAAAATTACAACATGGTTATGGCCTTCTCGTAATGGTAGTAAGGTATGAGGTTAAGCAAAAACATCCTTAAATTCCTTTAACAACTGCTGAATGCCACTCGTAGCTTCCCTAGAATTGTTTTTTAGTGTATATGGCTGTGTTTTTGATTTTGTTCGAGTTTGCAGCATAAAAAGTTGACCTCCATTGGCCATATGCTTATTAATTCTTCGAGTCACCTTACAGTTAGATGCAGTGGCAGGTTTCAAAGTACAACTAGAACCCTTATACATGAATGTCATGGATAAATCGTCATAGTTCCAAGATGCATAGTGCACAACATCATGTAATCAATGTAATCCAAGGATTATATCATATGTATTTATCTCCATGACACGCAAATCAAACGAGAAATCTTGACCTGCATCTTCCATTTAAAATTCTTCCAAATGCCAAAGAGATTCAATTTAGCACCTCTCGCAACCTCAACTTTACCTTCATACTGTGCACTCCATTTCTATCCCAATCGGCAAGCCAATTTATAATCAAGGTATCCATGGGAAGCCCCATTGTCAATCAGAATTTGCACTAGCCGGCGCCTTACATAACCTGGAATCCTCATGGAAACAATGCCCACATTGCCTTGAATCACATGAAGAGAGATCTTTAAACACTTCTCATTACCAGTAGAAGACCCCGTCGGTAGTGCATTGTCCTCTTCTAAAATTTCCAGATCATCCTTCGCTTCATTCGATTCCAATTCTATCATTTGCAATTGTAGTTTTTGCTTTTGTGGACATGAATGGTAACGAGAATAAGGGTTATGACAATAGAAGCAAAGACCCTTTGCTCTGAGTTCATCAAAATCATCACCTTTACTTGTTGTCGACCCCTTTTCCTGTGACATACCCGTACGAGCCGTGGAGAGGGTGGAAGACCCAGCGCTAGTATTACAATTGAATGATGTGTAAGACCTCGTGGGTCTGGGCAGAAAACTGGCTCGTGTGGCAGCCCCTGTCATGGTATTGGACCCCAATTGATTTGTGGAGTTTTTCTACCAAGACGAAGAACCAAAGGTGTCACCATTCCCACGACACTGTAGATTCTTGTTGTTAGGCTTATCTTACAGATTGTACTCATAAATCTTGGCGATACACCTTGCTTCTAATAGCGTACGTAGCCGTTGGAGTCAAACTTGATGTGTACAGTCCCAACGGAGGCCTTTAATGTAGGCCTGAATGATATAGCCCTCACGGAGGTGAAGTTTACATTGTAATGTGCCGAAGTCGTCGTTGTAATCGTCCTAGGAGTCCTTTTGATAAAGCCGTTTGAAATCTGCAATTGTAGATTCGAGTGGTGGTTCGAATCAGGCTAGAAGAGCAAGACGGTACTCTACCCAAGCAATGTCATGCCCACGTTCTTCATGCGTGTAGGACTAATGCCACAAGTAGCCTTTGTCGTCAAGGTTAACGCTTGCCGTTCGAACCTTCCAAGCTTCCGGCGTGTGATGAGAGTTGTCGAGCCCTCACAAAATAACCAGGATTCAAAGATTTGTAGTATAGGAAACCTGGATCGTTTCTCTCAAGGAATTCACAGTGGGTCCAAAATCAACAGTAAACAAGTAACACAGTAACCAGAATGGGGGAGTTTTTCAAGGTAATTAAAATGAAGCAAAGCTAGAACAGAATATAAGAAAATGAGATTAATCAGATTAAAAACGATTAACCCAGAATTGGGATTCCATAACCTTAATCGGAAAAAAAACATAATAATCAAACTCATGATTGATTCTGGACAAACCGAAATCTCTGTGTTTATCTAGAAACTCCCTCGACTAGACGATCGCCTAGCATTTGATCGAACTCATGGCGAGCTTGCTGTGCGATCGCACAACGCTCTCTGTAATCCGGTCCGACCTATGTCCTTGAGATATCAATCTGGGTATTAAATCTAATACCCATTCCACAATCATAATCGGATTCGATTAAAATAAACATAAACGAATTACGTTACCGATTGAAGCGCAGGTCCTCTGGATTTGCAGAATCCTCAATTCATGGGTCAACCACAGAAGCTTAGCCAAGCATGGCTAGACAAAACTTAGAAGAAAAGATGAAGAACATGAAGAACATGATGAACAACTCAGAGAAAATAAAAAGCTTCTAATTTAATCAAAAAATCTCATAAAGCGTAATTGAGAATATGTTTGTAGCCACCATATAATTTTTCTTATATATGAAAGATGACTAAAAATAGGAAACCTCTAATCAATAGGAAATCTCTAAAAAAATAGGAAACCTCTAAAAATTGGTCTTTTATTACAAAATTCGGGCAAAATAAAAATCTAGAAAAATGCGTCTGACTTTATCTCCAATTTCGTTCATCTTCTTGTTTGAATCAGCCTTCTGAGTCTTCATAACAATTGTAGCTCTCTGAATCATCTAAAAAACAAAATAAGAATGAGGCTAATCCGATATCTAGATCAAAAGTTATGGCGAAAATAGTGAAGCACTGTAAATCTGGAATTTTATTACCAAAAACGAATTTAATCTAATTAAAAGCCTAAAGCCCAATTAAGTAATAAAACCCATTATTTCTCTATTAAACATTCCTAAATTATTAACCAAGAGATACAAATAAGTGAAATAATATTCAATTATCAGCGTGCCATCAATTTCAAAATATTTTTCACATTGATCAAGCCACCCCTCTATATTTTGAGGCTGAAATCTGGGAAAATAAAACTTGGTCAACCAGGTTGGAGGAGTATACTGGTGCTCACGGTGTTCTTGGAATCCCTATCTAGCAATCTCTTGGCGGTCCTCTAGTTGTTGGTATGCGTCAAGATTGGCTGCCAAGGTGGCCAATGGTGCAAAGATGTTTTGCAGGGTATCTTCAATTGCTTTAAACCAGTTTTCAATGGGATTAGCCATGGCCGCAATCTGGGCTCTTGTATTGACCATACAAGATTCAGGAATATGATATTAATGAATGCCTAATGGTAAAAAAAAAAATAGAATTCCGACGAGCAAAGCAAATTCAAAACCCAAATCGTGTGATGCAAGGGGACCTTAAAGAATTTGTTGATGACTCATAAATGAAGAACCTGGACCCAACGAACCAATACCAGAACGATGAAGGACCTGGACTTGACGATACATAAGTCAGAACCTGTTAAATCCGATGACAAGATGATGATTACCCAGAATCCTAATGAATAGAGTGACGCCATAATCAACGAACAGACCCCAGAATTGCGATGAAAAAATCCAAAATGAAGAACCCAAAATCACCCGAGTAATTCGAACATGAAAAGACAGAACCTGTCGATCCAAAATGAACGCCCAGAACTTGACAAACCGATGAAAACAAGGCAATACAAACCAGACTCGTGCAATACTCAAAGCTCCAATGAACCCAAATCCAAACTCATGCGAAGTGAACCAGCAATGCCGAATCTGTAATCTCATACAGATGAGTAAAGAACCCACAACCTAATGATGACAGAAGCAGGACTTTGGAGATCACAAAACCAAGTGACTCTGTCGGAAATGACGAACCCATTGAGGTAGAGCACAAAACCCATTAATCGACGAGCAGAATCTGATGCAACTCTTGAATCAATTAGCACAGAAGTAGTCGACGAGACAGAGATGTGGAACCCAGAATCAAGTGACGCAATTTCTGGTGATGCAAGACTGACTATTTTCGGTCTTCTTGATTGTTCTTGAAGACTATTCTTGTGTAGATATAAATCTGGGCGAGACAAAAGAAGACGACTGGGGATAAATTCTTGGGTCTTTTTTATTGGTCTTGAATATTTTTTTTTGCAATTTTTGAGTTGTTTCTTGAAACAGGTCTAATCATAAGGAAGAAGAATGATTCAGAAGTACATAAGAATTTCAGAGTTTAACAGAAGTGAACTGAGGATGACTTGGCTCTGATACCATTGTTGTGAAGGTTGTAGAGAAATTAGGAGATTAGGAAAAGAGGAGATACAAGGGAGACAGAATTATTGTTCTCTTATTCATCCATACACAATAATGTTCAACATGAGTACATTTAGCCTAGGTTCTCCCTTTAAATAGGATATGGCCTTAAGCAATATCAAATCACAGCCATAAAGCAACAATCATAACAACATCATAACTAACCTAAGTACCCTTTCCTAACTAATAGCCTCATAGAATTAATATAGTGCTATGTGGCCTCATAGGATTAATATTGTGCCAATTAATTTGTCCTAACTATTTATTCATGACTTATACAACAAAACCATATAAGTACAAAAGTCTTTGTGCTAAGAAACAGAAACTAAACAAACAAACTGGAATAACAAATCAGAAATAAACTAAAACATAAGTTAGAACAGATGCAAACCACATAAAGCAACTAAATAAACAGAATAGTAAAGAGATAAATCCAAGCAACAAAACCTAAAGAGATTCTTAAAAGCATCCTTTAGCAACAATTTTTGCAACTGAAACGAGGGTCGCAACACCCAAATTGAAGGGCAAGACCCATCCATTAAAGCTTTAGCAACACTATGGCTACTAAATATGCTTCTCTGGGAATCCACTCACAAGAAGGGTTCTTGATAAATTTCCTTAAGATGAAACAATTCTCAAGGAGAGAATCACATCTTCGGCCTGATGATACAAAATGTTGATTTGCATTTCGATCAAACACTTGCCTATCCAACTTGAGATGTAAAATCCCTAAGCGACCATCTGAGAGCCAACCAATGGAATCCCGAACAAATAAACTAATTTTTCTCCAACAATAAGAACATAGGCACAACAAGAGATGATTTCTCTAAAAGCAATCTAACTATTCTTAAATCCAACCTCATTAGAGCACAGATCCTCCCATAGCTTCCATATTAACCAAGCCACAAAAACTTTCATCAACTAATGTACATAGATAGAATGACCCATCAGATTTAAACCAACACCAATCAGAGCCAAATTAGCATCATTTGATTTCAATCCTGAATCAACATAAATAGAGCGGCTAAAAGATTGAAAAATCCACTTACCTCAAAACCCATATCGCGCATCTTTGTCTCTAAACGCTTCTAACCCAAATACCTCTTCTCCTCCATCGTTAAGGCCACACCTCTTGGAGGGACCCAACGAAGGTCAGCCCCATCCTTCCTATCGGAGCACCATCAGGCTTTGTCTGTAGAAATCCTACCCCGACTGACATCCCTTCACAATTCCAACCCCATTAGACTTTACCCTACCACAAGTGTTCCCCTCCATTGCCCCATCCATCGATCACACCCACTGAACCAAAATCCCACGAACACATATACCCAACGCAACCACACCTGCACACTAGACACAAGCCAAAAGAAGAATGCCAACGACGGTGACGTAATCCTATGGCGGGAACCCCCAAGACAGAGGAAAGGGAAAACCCTAGCAGACCGCTAAAAGCAGCAAAGAATTCACATCATGGCCTTTTATTTTTGTGACAGACGAGATTCTTCTTCTTCTTCTTTTTTTTTTTTGCTAAAAAAAATTTAGGAAAGGGGTTGGGCTCACCCACAATCCAAGGGCAGGGCGCTTGGAGCCCAGTCCACAGGGCATATTGGACAGAGAGTACACATGTCTCCACCTCTACCAGCGTTTCCACGGCTTCCTAGACCCCTAGGATGCCTCCCCCAACGCCTTATTTAGACCTTGTAATGGGCTGGTCTAATCATTTTGAAGTATTTTTGGTGTCTGGCCGAATGCAGAAAAATAATTCTGTTAGAAAAAAATGAGAAAACAAAAAGAAAAATTTCTGCCAATGAGAATTGACACAATTGGCTAAGGCATCGACCTTCATCCCAAAAAGGAGGAAGTTCGATACCCGCTGGTCGATGTGAGGACCTCGTTAGTGGGTTATCTGTAAGTACCTCTGTTTTGAGCCTAGAGGCATGTCCTGACTCTGGTAGGGTATTAGTGTCTACCCCACCTAAACTTTTTGTAATTAAAAAAAAAAAAAAAATCTTGCTCCTTACCTGTGTTTTCCTTGCTTCCCCTTCTCTCCCTCCCTCCCCAGATACTGTCATTTTCTGTTTGCCAATAAATTTCCCGTTTCAAAAACCCCAAAAATGCACGCAACATTCTGAAGAGCGTCAAACCCGTTCTCTCGCTTTCTCCTGTAGCCTCCTTCAATCCCAATACCCATATCCAGACAGACCCATTTCCTCCCCTCTACCAAGCCCGTCGGCACTTTCAACCTCTCTAAGCCATCGGATGGGATTGATGCATAGTGCCTCTTTCCGCATTTGCATATTGGCCCTTCCTTTTTCCAGTGTGTGCCACCGTGCTTCTGCTATCTCTGTTGATTCGCCGGCATTTCCAACAGTGTTGTGATTGAGGCGTTTCCCTTAGGGTTTTAATCATATCAACTATAAGCAAATTTGTTTCCAATTGTTTATTTCGTCTTTCCTTCTGGGCTTCATTGTGTTTTATTATCGTCTTTGGGTCGTGGACCTTTCTATCATTGGTGGAACTCTGAAATCGAGCTTTTATCTGTACTCTTAGGATTCATTTGGAAAACACCCGACATTTGCGAAGTCGGATTTGCAGTTGTCACCTTTTTTCTTCTGTCTAAACTTAAATTGAAATAAATCTCTATCTTGGTTAGTTTTCCTTCTGGTGGAACCATAATTTTGAGTCTCATTTTTGTGCGTCTTTGGCTTTAACTATTTTCGTTCGTTGTGGGTTATTTGGAAGAAGACGTTGTGGTGTGTTGTTTGGAGGTGGGAGGTTTTCTGGAACGAGTCCAAGGTGCAAGCAGAGGGAAAAGGTTAGGCTTGCATGGGCGAACATGAGGGGTGGGCACAGCCACCAAGTGGGCTACTGCCGAATGGCCTGTTGCACAATGAAGCCGCCTCCGTGATGAGAGCACTTGATTCAGAGCGATGGTTAAAGGCTGAGGAAAGGACTGCAGAGCTAATTAAGTGCATTCAGCCTAATCCACCCTCTGAAGAGCGCAGAAATGCTGTCGCAGACTATGTGCAGCGACTGATCATGAAGTGTTTCCCCTGCCAGGTGGGTCCTTAAGTGCTTCACATTAACAGACGTAGTGCAGGTTTTCGCCCAGTTGGGAATTTTGATTGGTAAATTGTGCACTTTTCTATCTACATTGATTCTCTCATTTAATTAAGTAGGTTAGGGCTCCAAGCTTGATATGATTTTCTTAAATTGCCGTAGTTAAGTGGCCCTAATAGTGGGACGCCACTAACCAAGAAATGGCTACCCCTGGTTAAAATAGTGTATATATTATGTTTTTGTAGCACCCTTGTTTATGGGAGTAGTAAATTGGGTTTGCTAGGGGCAATGATTTTTTTAACGAGCACTGTGCCAAAGCTCAGAGGCTGTTCGGCAATGGAGCAACTGGGCTCCTATCTCTTGAGTCATACTGTTACGAAGCCACCCCACAAGCATTCTGTCGACAGAGTACCACTCCTCGAAATCAGGATTCGGAAGAGGCACAGTCGAACCAGAAACAGAGCGTGTCATTGGTGGTACGGACACAGTTGCACCAATGTGATTTTGAAGCTTATTTCCTTCAATTAGAGGAAGAACAACGGACTCCCAAACTAGAAAATTAGTCCTATCCAACTTGATGGACACGGTTTGGCTAGAGGAATGAAATAGAGAGTATGACTTGGAAACAGAGTGAGACACTGCTTCATCGGAAGTTTGAGAGCTGGACGACATGACGAAGAGAGTGAAATTCAAGAGCTCTGATACCAAGAAAGAATTTAAGGCCAGAACGAAAATACTCAGAACAGGGAGAAAATGATAAAATGGCAGGACAAATAGTCACTGGCCTTTAGTGCTCTATATATAGGAAGAATGCATAACGGAATCATACAGGTCATACAAATATTGTTACAAGGGAAAATGTGCCAGAGACGTTGAGAAGAGAATCTATACCAGCTGGCACGCAGACTACGTACAGACAAATAAACAAATGCTAATTACAATCAAGAAATGCATAATCACTAATTTACTCTAACAAGCTCTAAATGTTTTTTGCATCCTGCCTGCCCCTATGCTGAGGGCACTAAGATTTTGTTTATTTCATTTATGTCGGCGACATGATTCCTGGCCCCTTATTGAGCATACCTGGTGATTGTTATTGCAGGTGTTCACCTTTGGGTCAGTCCCCCTCAAGACTTATTTGCCTGATGGGGATATTGACTTATCAGCATTCAGTAAGAACCAAAATCTGAAGGATACATGGGCACATCTAGTGCGTGACATGCTGGAGAATGAGGAGAAAAGTGAGAATGCGGAGTTCCGTGTGAAAGAGGTTCAGTACATACAGGCCGAAGTAGGTTCCCTAGTAACAGAATATCATTAAAATTGTTGATGTTTGTGCTTGCTGTCTAGTTTAAACCACTCACCTGTTGCTGTTAGCTACTTTTTCTATTTGGTTGAAAGCTTAGGGGTCATCCAAAAGTTTACAATCTTCTGACTCCTGTTAAAGCTTTAAAGGTCTTATTCTGCTTCACATCAATACATTTTAAGATGAAACCATACGATGTGTGAACATTGCCTCGTCCTAGAATGTAGCCGGTCATTTGGATTTTTGGCTTACAAGTCATGGGGAGTATATGATAAGGTTCAAAATGTAAAGAGACATGCTATTGTTTCTCCAGTTTGATTCTGAATGCCGTCTTACTTGATTAAGATTGTCCAAGTCTTTTTATTCCATTTTCTTTTCTAGCCCCTTTTTGACCATGGGTTTTACTAGTATTATGGTATTAACGCCCCTTTATGTTACCTTCTTTGTATCTGCAGGTGAAGATTATAAAATGCCTTGTTGAGAATATTGTGGTAGATATATCTTTTAACCAGCTTGGAGGGTTGTGCACCCTCTGTTTCCTTGAGGAGGTGAGGTGTTGCACCATGGAAGCCTCCCACTGTGTCTTTTTTAAATTAATTTGTTTTGGTACCATATTTTCTTGGCTTGACAAAGTATGGGATTTTGATATCGCAGGTTGACCACCTGATTAACCAAAATCATTTGTTCAAGCGTAGCATTATACTGATAAAAGCTTGGTGTTATTATGAGAGCCGGATTCTTGGTGCCCACCATGGACTTATCTCAACTTATGCTTTAGAGACCTTGGTTCTCTATATATTTCATGTTTATAACAATTCCTTTGCTGGACCCCTTGAGGTATTCATAGTTGATGTGTTATGTTTTATTTGGTTCTTTGGTCGACTATTTTACTGAGTTATTTGTTTATGTAGGTACTCTATCGGTTTCTAGAGTTTTTCAGTAAGTTTGACTGGGATAATTTTTGTGTAAGCCTATGGGGTCCAGTTCCTATTAGTTCACTCCCTGATGTGACAGGTAATTGCAACTCGATTGAAGATTCATTTGTCAATTGTAAAACTAATTTGTTGTGCCTATTTCTATCATGTTGCTAATTGGCTGTTTTCCCTCTTCCCTCTCAAATTTCCGAAGCTGAACCTCCTCGTAAAGATGGTGGAGATTTACTACTCAGCAAATTATTTCTTGATGGCTGTAGCTCAGCTTATGCTGTTTTCCCTGGTGGTCAAGAAAATCAGGGGCAACCCTTTGTTTCCAAGCATTTCAATGTAATTGATCCATTGCGTGTCAACAACAACCTTGGGAGGAGTGTCAGTAAAGGTATTTTGAACTCTAAAATTTAGGATTTTTTTTTAATGCCTGTTAAGTTACTGTTTATCAGGTTTTTATGTGGGCTTTTGAGTTGGGTCATGCGTGGATCCGCTCATATTGTCAATTCTCTATATGAGAAGTGCAGTTGTTGAGCAGAACTTTACAGAGTTGCAGGAACTGTTAGATTAAAGATGCATAATAGCTATATTTACTGTATTCGGATTGACATGGATGGTTGCTCTCTCTTTTCTTTTGACTGAGAAATGCATATAATAGATAAATTGTGAAGAATGAATTTATCATAAACAACCTTTTTGGTTTCATATTACCAATAATGTTTCCATATATAAATGTCTACGAAGTACTTTATTTTCTTAAGTGATAGCTGTATTGGAATCGAATTGATTATGTTAGATTGTTCTGTATGTTGATAGTATCTGTTTAGTTTTTGATGATATCAATCATGGGTCTCTGTTAATAGGTTAGACTTCTGGATTGAAGCGATTCTTGACATGTAATCTTCCCCCTTTTTAATTATAATGTTATTTGTGCGATTTGTTATTTTAAATTTTGAACAAATTATGGCTTCAATAAAGTTTTTATGATTAAAATAAATTATGAAAGCTATGAGAAGTTTTGTGCTTGCTTTGAAATCTGTAATGCTATGTGGCTGAAACTAATGATGTACTACCGGTCCTTAATATAAGATATGGTTTGTTGTGCAATATGTGGCTTTGCTTTTATTGGGGTAACTTCTGCCACCTTTTGTTATATTAATAACCGGAGGGAGTATTTATTTTAGTGATTAACTTGTGGCTTTGCTTTCATTGGAGTAACTTCTGCAACCTTTTGTTATGACTAAGAGTGTACATATGAAACATGTGTTCCAGGTAATTTCTTCCGAATACGCAGTGCTTTTGCATTTGGGGCTAAACAGCTGGCAAAGCTACTTGATTGCCCAAAGGAAGACTTGATTTTTGAAGTTAACCAGTTCTTTATGAACACTTGGGATAGACATGGAAGTGGCCAAAGACCTGATGCTCCAAGCAACGACTTATGGCATTTGAGGTTATCTAATAATGACCAATTACAAGGGTCTGAGAATCTCAGGAACAATAGTAAAAAACATGATAATACTTCTGGTCGTGAATTTGAGGCTGGAGGGTCTCGTAGTTCACGAAATGGCCCATCTCAGCAAAGTAATTCATCCTCAGAAAGCTCATCCAAGATCAATGATGTCTCTACAGTATCACAAACTCAAAAGAGTTATGGCAACCAAACTAATTCAAGGACCTCTGACCAGGTCAGAAGGGAAAGTAATTCTAATCAAGGTTCTCATGTTGAAAAGGATCGGAAAAATTTTCATCCCAAGAATCCACTGACTGATGGTCAGGGAAGGTTTGTATTTGCAAGAACACGTTCAAGTCCTGAGCTAACTGACTCATTTGGTGAAGTTTCTTCACAGGGAAGGCGTGCAAGGGGTCCAGAAGTTGGTAAGGGCCAAAATTTCTCTGCCAAGTTGGAGAATAGTCATAGGAAGAATTTTGAAAATGAAATGGCTGCAGGCCATGGTGTCAGAATTAATGATTCATCTGCTAGGCTCATCTCATCTCAGCAAGTTCTTGATGCTGCTGATGATCCAAATAGTGGTTCAAATAGTTACCATGAAGAATCAACTTCAGGGGTCACGGGTGAAGAGTTTACATTTGTTGCAGGTGCTGGAGGAGCACAGGTGATGCATCAGGAGGAGCAAGATCTTTTGAACATGATGACATCTTCTACAGCTCATGGTTTCAGTGGCCAGGCCCATGTTCCAATGAATTTAGCTTCAGGCCACCTATCACTTCCATTTTCTCCTTCCATCCTTGCTTCAATGGGATATGCTCACCGAAATATGGGTAACATTCCCTTGATTGAGGCTCCTTGGGGTACAAATATTCAATTTCCTCAAGGTTTAGTCCCTATGATGACTCCTTATTTCCCTGGCATTGGATTGACCTCAAATCCTGAAGAGCCAATTGAAAGTAGTAGTGAGAATTTCAGTTCTATGGAAATGAACAATGGGGAACTTGTTAATGAATTCTGGCATGAGCAGGAAAGGGGTTCAACTAGCGGGGTTGAAGCTGATAATGGAAATATTGAAATGCTTCCTGATGATAAGCAAGTGTCAACTTCAGGTGGTTATAACTTTGCCCCACCATATCGGGTAGGAAATTCTAGGGACTTTTCCGGAATTCAGAAGTTTATTAGAGAACATAGAGGATCAATGAGAGAAGAGCATGCTGATACTGTTCAGTATCAAGATAGCAGAGGAAATGAGGTTTATTATGATGATAGAACATCAAATTTTAGACCACCCGGTGGTCCTTCAAACTTTAGGAGTAAAAGCTCATCTGAAAGCTCTTGGGAAGGACTATCTGCGAAATCCTCAAAATCAACTAGGGAAAAGAGAGGTGGGAAAAATTCCCCCTCAGCACAATCTGCTGTTTACATGAAGGGTAAAAACATGCCAGAAATTTCATCTAACCCAGTGGATGTGGAAAACAGAGAGTGGACTTCTTTGTCAACTGTGGCGTCTGATATGTCAGAAAGAGGTGCTGGGCCCTCCACTGCTACTCCCCTGTATCTTCCAAGGCATCTGCCTGTATTTGAATCAGCTCAGACAAGTGGATCGGATTCGCTGACACCCTTAACTCCAGTGCTTCTAGGCCCTAATTCTCGCCAAAGACCCACTGATAATTCCGGGGTTGTTCCATTTGCATTCTATCCTACAGGGCCACCAATCCCGTTTGTCATATATCCAGTATATAATGTTCCAGGTGAGTCAGGAACCCCTGACACATCAGTAAGCAATTTCAATGGGGATGAAGGTATGGATAGAATTGATTCTGGTCAGAATTTTGATTCTTCAGAGGGATATGATCAACCAGAGGTATCAAGCCCTTCTAATTCTGTGAGAAGAGCTGCTGTTGAATCATCAGAGCACAAGTCTGACATTCTTAACAGTGATTTTGTTAGCCATTTGCAAAATTTGCAATATGGACGGTCCTGTCAAAACTCACCTAATCCTCCTTCAATGGTCTATCCTTCCCCTGTTATGGCACCTCCTGTTTATTTGCAGGGCCGTTTTCCCTGGGATGGTCCGGGAAGACCTCTTTCGGCAAACATGAATGTTTTCACTCAGTTTATGAACTACAGGCCGCGTATAGTTCCGGTTGCTCCTGTCCAGTCAGTTTCCAATAGGCATTCCAATATATACCAACCTTTTGTAGATGAGATGCCACGGCATCGAAGTGGGACTGGAACCTACTTGCCTAATCCTGTAAGATAAATTTATAGGAAATTCGGTACTTCATTCAGCAGTATTCTTTTATTTCTTTGAGCATTAGCTTCGGGTTACATTCAATGTAACTCTTGTTTATAAATGTGGGGCTTTTCAATCATCAGATCCAAAAAGAATCTTTTTACTTGGCCATGTTTGCCGTACAAGTTTTCTATGTTGGAAAATAAAAACGAGGATAATGGAAGGCATCTATTTGTTTTGTATTTATTAATGTTTTACTGAATGCTTTTGATTGAAACTCACTAGAATTTTTTCTTTCCAACGTTTTTTTCATGGCTGAGCAACTGGAGCTGAATGAAATTGGTGTTGACTCTTCATTTGTTTGCTTATTGTGCTTTTCATGTAATACTGCAGCAAATGATTACTTACATTTCTAGATTGTTTATACTAACCATTGTTCTAAAACTTGTTGAGAAGTATTTCAGTTTTCTTTCTAATTTTAGTTGGCCTTATAGAGCTCCAAATCGCTTAATTTTTTAAGAAATATTTATTGTTTTTGTTAGTATTTTACCTTTTTTTCTTAATCTCTGCAGAAGGTTTCTGTTCGGGATAGGCATTCTACAAATAGCAGGAGGGGAAACTATAACCATGATAGAAGGGACTACCATGGTGATAGAGAAGGAAACTGGAATGTGAACTCAAAGTGGAGAGGAACTGTCCGTGGTCATAATCGCAACCAAACTGAGAAGCCCAATTCAAAACCAGAATGGTTGACAACGAGTGAGAGCCGAGCAGAAAGGCCATGGGGTTCTCATAGACACGACTCTTTCATATCTCACCCGACTCAGAATGGTCCCATGCGCTCAAATTCAGCACTGAACGGTCCTGCCAATTTGACCTATGGGATGTATCCTTTGCCAGCCATGAACCCTGGTGGAGTCTCATCAAATGGACCAACAATGCCTTCTGTTGTAATGTTGTATCCTTATGATCATAATGCTCGCCACAGTTCACCAGAACAGCTCGAGTTTGGGTCTTTGGGACCTATGGGCTTCCCTGGTGACAATGAATTATCACAGTTGAACGAGGGAGGTCGATCTGGTGGAACATATGAGGAACAAAGGTTTCATAGTAGTTCTGCTCAACGATCACCAGATCAGCCCTCTTCACCCCACCTCCCAAGGTAGCCCTCCCATTTCTAAGGAGAATGATCAATTGCGTCTTGCAATACTGAGTCATGTGTTGTTGGGCTGATGGTCAGGGTTCTGGTATATATTTTGGAATTTATTGCATGGTAAAGCCCGGGTTTTCTATTTTCCAGAACCCCATCATTCTACACACCCATTAGTATATGCTCTTGCCATTCATGATATTCATCTTTAGATAAAAGAGTCTTGCTAGTTCTCATATTCTAGCACTTGTATTACTCTTGTGATGGTTCGGTTTATTCTAAACTGGGAGCTTTGATTATTTTGCTGGGTGAGTGGCTAGGAGTAATTATCAGTTTAGAAAGAGGATTTTCCACGTCTTGCATATAATCAGGATCAGGACCAGGAGCAGGGAAGGTTCCGGTGGGGAAAACTAGAATGGAGAACGCCACTCCTTCCTACAACCCACTCAGAATTTTGTCACACGGTCATGGGTTGATCTTTGGTCTAAAGTCTAAAGGGCCATTTCCTTCGTGCCTTGGCCCCGGCGTGTGCATACAAGCACACCTGATAAACCCCACTTACATTGTTGCATCCACTTCCTTTGGTAAGGATGAAGACAGTGGGACAAAGTGGATATCGGGCTTTTCGTTTCTGGCCGAAGCTTTTAGACACATTGTAATCCAATCACTGTAGAATATGATTTAGGTTCAGAATCTAGAAATTTTACCGTTACAGTTTTCCCTTTACACAGTGTTGTAGGATTTTTGTGGAAGAATACGAAGCAAGTCTGTTGAACTTCTTGAACAATTTTACAGTGGAGCAATAACATTGTTAAAAAGATTGTTAGATAGCATCCTCCTCTATCTTCTTTCAGCTCCCTTGCTTGTAGCTGAATCCTTCCTATTTTCTGTTACAGCAGGTTCTTTGTTCGTTTGAGCTGTTTAACTTTGTCCCTGTAGAGGTTGAAGTATTTTGCATTTTGAATTGTTAATCTAATGGCTGATTAGTTTTGATAGTTGGCAAGAAGTTCGGAGCTAAATAGGAAAAATCTGCTCAAAATCCTATATGAATTGGATTGATAGAAAATAGTTTGAAAAACATGCATGTTTTTAGGAACTAAAATGTGTGAAATTGCCCTCCATAATTTGTTATTTTCATTCTCAAATTATTTACTTGCTATCTTCTGAGCAAAAAATATATAACTTGCTATCCAATACGTTTTTTCTTTCTTTTGTCAATTTACTTGATAATGATTAGCCAACTTTAAATTGTGTTAATATAAGTTGTTATCAAGATGCAAGTAAAATAAAATTTATAATAAACAACACTAATTACATAGGAATTGTCCTTTTCAAGAGCATCGTCGTACAAGATAGATCTGATTTGAAAGTTCTTCCTGGAATTTAATGAATGTGTAAGTGATATGAAAATGTGGTCAACCAAGTTGTTTATAAAGGTATCATTAAAACTTTAAATACTATGTAGACCGTTTGTCTTCTAGGTCCAATATCAAGGTCATGGAGTATATCCCCTGCACTTGTATTTAGATGACCGATGGTATGATCGAAGAATGCCACATATATCTGAAACTTTGTCCAAAGTTATCAACTTTCATAATAATAGTTGTCACTATATTCAGATAAGATAAAAGCGAATGGGAATGAAAAACATGATGTCAACTTTACCAACAGCTTGTTACTAGGAACCCCCACCAGTTGCTATCGTCCACAATATTAAGGATAAAACAATGATTTGGTATTAAATCGTTGAATGCAAGTGCTATAGTGGAATTTTTAGTAATTATAATGTGGGGCGACTGATGGACTCCTTCGCCTCCTTCCCTAGCCAAAAACCATAAAATGTCATAACAGGTATCTTCAGTTAACTTCTAGCAGTGCATGTCCATGACATTGATGGACATAATCCTAACCATCATTCGTGTATCTTTCTAGAAGAAGAAGGGAACTTTAAAAAGAGAAAAAGGATTTGAAATAAGTACAAAGAATATAGTTTAAAACATCACCGTGTTACCAAAAGCAATACTACCTCCGGTCCTAATTATAAGACATGGTTGACTTTGTTTGGAGAAATTAATGAAGCTAAATAAGTTACTTAATCATTTTATATGTTGTGTATCTTTAGATTATATATTAGTTTATTAGTCAAACTAATTACTTTGAAGGAAAAAATAAAATAAAAATATTAGCTTCCTTAATTTCTCCAAAAAAAATCAACTATGTCTTATAATTAGGACCGGAGGGAGTAACATCTATGAACTCAAGTTCTTGTAAGTGGAAGTGGCGCTTGTGGCTACTGCAACAATGTTCCACATATCTGTGTACGATGTGATCAACTTTCACCGTTAAGATCATTTCGAAAGATCAAAATTTGCAGACTGTTTTTCATGTTGATTGTCATATTGGGATGGTAAGAGTCACAGGGGAGTTATAAATAGGACCAGAGTGGGATTCCCTCTGGTCCTTATTATAAGGCACCAACTAGCAAATTTATTTGGTCCTTTTTATAAAACATTTGCTTGTTCCTAATGAGCATTAATTATTTTTTTCCATGTCTGGGCATAATTAATAAGGGTAGTATGTGAGAGTAATAATTAATATAATATTAGAGTTTAATGCAATTAATATGGGTAAAATTGGAAATTACTTAGATTCTAAGACAATTTTATTGACTTTAACTACTTTTATTGGTTTGTGAGAAAAATTAGTTGGTGCCTTATAATAAGGATTAGAGGGAGTACATCACTTGAATGGTAACAAAAGAGTTAAAAAAAGGGCATAAACATATATTCATTTTTTTTTTCCAAGAAGAATAAACACGGAAATGATCTTCTTCGACCCGTGTGTTTAATCATAGGCGTGCGTTGTCAGAATTAATGCTAATTGACCTCGAAGTACAATACGTTAAGTGAACTTAAAATTCAAAATGAGCAAGGATATTACCAACTATGAACTGCAAAACAAAGTAAAGAGGTTCTACAAACTGAAAATAACGTTGTTAAACCCTGAAACCTTGGAAGACTTAAAAATTATGATAGTTGCCGCTGACTGAAACATGGAACCGATGATGCTAAGTTTTTGGAGAATCATTGCCATCACTAAGCTGAGCAGCAGATATATGGTGCAGTTTGACACCCAAATCAACGACAACAAGGTGATTGTAGTTGAAAATCGCTTCAGACATATCACACTGGCTGACAAACAGGATTCCCCCATCTACAATATATACTAAAACATGTTGGTCACCCAGTATTCCAAAATTATGAATGTTTAAAGAAATACCAGATAACTAACCACGTAACTTCTCATCTTAACCCAGAGCAAGGCAACAAACACATTGTCCTTGTCTAACACCTTCGAGTAGCTTATAGAAGCCCAGAATGCTAGTGTTCCCCTGAAGCAGCAGTGGAATGGATTGTCACTACAATAACATGTCATAATAATTAGAAATTTAGGAAAAAGTTAAGAGTATAATATCGACTTTCAATAACAAAAAACAAATCACAATGGGAAAAAAAAAAAAACATAGTACTTATAAGGGTTGTTTCCGAGAGTGTAGTTGCAGCCAACAGAAGAAGTGGCTGAAAAGTGGTCGAAGGGGTCTTAATGATGTCACTAACAAACTGCACTTTAGTGAAAGGTTCGATTACTATCCTCAAATTGGGGTTAATTATGTTAGAGCCACGTTCTACTGCAAACCTTCTAAGAACAAAGCAAAAACCAGGGACCAAGCACCACAGAGCCTTCGAATGATGTCATGACAACGCATGACAGCCAAATGAGAAAGCATAAAAGATTACTGATGGTATATATACAACAATGGAGAATACTGTACAAATTTTTAAAAAGGACCAACAACCTTAGAATCTGATAGCATTGCATTTTAAGTTATTTGGCAATACATCCTTGCATGACGAATGTCCCAAAAATTAGAAATAACTTTCACACAAATACACCAATTGTTGCTACTGCAGTCGACTTGAATGAAGGAAACGACATTTGAAGTAGACATTTCAAATGCCAATTATGATTTCTGTATTGATATTGTTTGGAGTTTTTCAACTGTGTCACATTATCTTGATCAATATGGCTTAAATTAGAAGTATAAATTTGCCTAAGTGTTGGAAATGATGAAAGGCCATTATGTGGCTTTAACCACTATGACCGAATAGTTTAGCCAATGAGGGCCTTTATCTCTATATAAATTGTTGGGGAAAAAACCAGTGATGCATGGGAATAGACTAACAACATTGGAACTATACGTATATTAGATGGTGATATGTTGAATGAGCTTTTTTTAGTCAATGGGATATTAAAAAATGTCGGACCTTCATTACTTCTTATAAATGAGTTTGAAATGAGGATCATTTATAGTTGGAAATGATTTAAACATGATTCCATTTATCGCATTCCATCTAATCACCATTAGCTGTTGATTAACTCATCATTTGGGATGTTTACGTGAACCAATAACTGAACTGCATAGCCACAAGGTTTAGTGGGATATATTTATGATCAAATTCATTGAAAAGGTGTCCTCAGATATCTCCAAAAAGGTTTATTGTGAGATATTAAATGAAATTGAGAGGGTGGCAAAAAAAGGGATATTAAATTGAAAGAAACGGGGATAACTTGCATCCTTCAAGGACCATAACAAATAAACTAAAATTAGAAAGATCACCAGGGTACCTAAAAGGGTAGAGAGGAGAACCCAAAAAAAAACTCATCTGAGACCAGATGGAGAGTCACACAGTATAGCCTATTTTGGAACGAATGTTAAAAAAAAAAAAAAAAACTATTTGGAACGTAAACCAGGTATATTTCTGAGGCCCATCTTGCCAAGAACTAGCTTTGCAATAGCTGGAGGATTATCAAGCCCCATGGTTCTACTGAATTCATTAGCAAGCTCCACTAGCTTTTGCTTGTCTCTCCCCACTTTCTTGTTGGAATTATAGTAACCAAGCCATGCCTGATATGCTGCTTCTTTGTGCTTCATCTCAACATGGGATAGGGCCCTTTCCACCTGTAACACCATACATTATATTGGTTTAGCTTCGTATTCATATACCTTGCCAAAAGCATCAAAATACGCGAGACTTTGTCTGCCTTGTGTATCCCTGCAATATATATACCTTTTTCTGTGCGTCAGGATCAACTGAAGGTACTGGTGCTTTTGTGATGGGTAAATCCTTTACGGTAGATAAAAAGAATTCTTCCCAAGGAGCCAGTAATAATATGCCTTGCCCTGCTTTACCTTTCCGCCCTGTTCGACCCAGTCGGTGGATATACTGTTCTCTATCCGCCGGCAAACCCAACTGTCCATTCAACAAATACAGCAAAGCAGGGTGTCAAAGCAGTAATTTTCATATTATGAAGTAAATACTTAATAGCTCTATATATAATAAATAAGAAAATTCCTTATGCTAAAACGACATCCAATGCTTAAGGAAAGGGGTTCTTTTATAACCTGTATAACCAGGGTAACATCTGGATAATCAACTCCACGAGCAGATACATCTGAAGTTACAAGGATTAGGCCCTTTGACTTCCGAAACTCATCAGAGACCCTCGTTCTATAGTTCTGAGCCTTTCTTGAATGAATTTCTCTCACGTTCAATTTCAACTCACCACTAAGGTCAGCAACAAGTCTTGTGACCATGGCAGTTGTGCAGAAAACAAGAACCTAATAAACAAATGGCAGAGGTTACAAATCCTCCCAAACATATGTGCCTGGTTATACGCATGAGTAATTGCGCTCTAAGCCTTGGAAGGGAGGATGTCTCCGAATCCTAGGCAGCAATATCCTAAATTTGACGTATAATTCTCTTGTCTGTAATCACAGTGTCTTCACAGTGAAGGACAAAGCATTGTCAAAACAGCTGGTCCATGATTAGAAAGCACACCTTATAGTCGACATCATCTGCAATATGCTCCTTTAGAAGAACGTACAGCAAGGAGAAATGTTTGGCTAATGGTGCAACTAAATGCATCTGCTGAACCTGAAAAGATCCACAGCCCACATGAACAGATGCAAAAGAAAACATATACAAGTACATATGCATGTATGTGCTCGTTAGTGCTTCGATAGCATGGAATAACTAACAAATTACCTGTGAATGTGTCTCCTCACCACCCTCTTCAACAGTATTGATAAATTCATGATCCCTTTTCAATGCAATATGGCAGACTTGACGGACCTTCACACAAAATGGGGAAAAACTCTCTTTAAGATCAGCTTGGTGCAACTACAATTTCTCAAGTTTGAAACATATTGGGGCAAAAACCAACCTCTTCTGAAACAGTGGCAGAAAATAAAAGAGTTTGTCTTTGTTTAGGAACTGCAGCAATTATCCTCTCAATGTCTTTACGAAATCCCATGTCTAGTAAATGATCAGCTTCATCAAGCACAAGGACTTGCAAACCCCTCAGCCGAGTTGCAAGGCCTGCTGTATTCTCAATATGGTCCTTAAGCCTTCCAGGAGTGGCAACAAGGATCTGTCCAATTTAGGAATGCAAACTACAATAAAATACAGTCTGACAAAATAGTTTGCCTATAGAAGATTACTGTCTAAATTGGTCAATAAACCACATAATCATGTAATTACTGTTTCAACTCATTAACTAGAGTCTGGATCCATAATTATAATTGAGTTATTACAGTACTGCTGTTTGCAGCCGCAGAAAGGAGATGTTTCTAGAGTCATTGGCTAGATCATTTTTGAACTATAAAATCTCAATCTACAATGTGAAAAGGCAGTCTCAGCAAAAACGGCAATAAGAAGTTCACAGCCCATATGTCATGCATTCCTCTCACACAGGATAAAGTCTTCCTGGCTGGTTAGTAATGCAGCAAAGATTCAGAACCCTCTTGTTTGTTTGAATGTCATCCTTATACAAGGTCTAAGCTGAAAAGAAATAAAGTTATGGGGAAAATAAAAAATGGATTTACCTGGCAAGGGTTAGCTTGCATGCGTTTCTGTTCCATGGCAAGTCTTGTTCCTCCAATCACAGCTTGAACACCAATGGAAGGGTGGTACTTCAGTAGTTTAGTGGCTTCTGCAGCAGCTTGATTTGCAAGCTCTCGAGTTGGGCATATGACAAGCACAAGGATTGGAGGTTGCTTTAGATCACGATCAAATGGAGGTGACTTTGCAACAACTTCAATAGATGGAAGCTGAATAGGAACACTTCAGAAATAAGTAGGGTTAAAACTATCACTCATGGCTTACTGCTAATGCAATGAATCATATTGTAAGCATCCAACTCAGCCGCATGTTATTTTTATTTCAGGTAAAAAAGCAGCACGCTATTCACTTGAGCAACTGTGTGCCGCAACAATAACTAACACTCACAAGTACAAGCTCAATATAATAGGCTGTAGTTGCCCACCTTAATCAAAGCTCAAACAGGAATAAGAAAGAAACAGGACAGAGATATCCAACTCAAAAGTCCATGAGGGTCAAGTAGACAAGTCCAATCAGCATACTGTATTAGAAAGTCAAGGCCAAAGGCTTTTTTGGCTGGGAGAAGACAGGACTTACTACCATATGTTGCACTTCCACTATATACAGAATTCCCACAATCTCCATGCACTTCCATTATATACAGAATTCCCACAATCTCCACAGATGTATCATTTCAGTACATTAAATGCAAATGGTTTACAATAACTAAATTGGCTACTCTTGTTGGAGGGTGTGGGGTGGGGTTCGGGGGCTCTAAACCCATGTTAGAAAGAAGAAAATGCTTATTTCTCTGAAAAGTCTGAAAGAGTTACAAAATATATCCAACTAAGCTTCACACAAACTTGCTTGTTCTGAACATGGATTAAGCATCCCAATCTACCTTTTATTGTTCATCCTCAGAAAGGAAAAAATTATCAAAATCAAAGAAATCATAAAGAAAACCAACAATTGCAAATTCACTAAGCATACAAAATACTGAGGATGCTTACTTACCATAAAGGCAACAGTTTTTCCGGTGCCTGTTTTAGCCTTGGCTAGGACATCCTTACCTGAAAATAATGACTGATTGGAGTAAGTACCATCATCATTAATAAACTCCAGAATAAAATGTTAAAAACAAAAAACCTCTGAGAATTACTGGAAGAGTTGCCTCCTGCACAACAGTCATTTTCTCATATCCAGCATCCTTGACTCCTTTCAAGGATAGAGGCGAGATTGAACATTGATCAAATCTGCGGCATAATATCTCAAACATGAGGTATAGGGTATAAAGTATAGACACATATAATGGGGCGTGAACTAGGAAGGATCCAGCATACAATGAAGTTACAGAACTAATCTCGTATAAGTAAATAGCCTCAGACTATGAGCACAAGGCTCGCCTTATTTGATCCTCTATAATAATAATTAAATTACATGGGTGTCCAAGCATGGCTTTTGTGATCCCCCGGGGCCAAAAAAAAAACAGAAAGTAAGTTTGACTCCACTTCATAAATATTCAGCCGCTGTTAACTCCTTTGTTAGATATATGCACTAATCTTAAATAGCAGTCCATCAGCATGGTTTGAAGATCATTCTCTCCTTAAACAACCGTCACTATTAATATTCTCAAACCTCCCAATATTCAAACATAAGTCATCAGCAGCCTATCAGCCCAATGTACGTAATTTTTTTTACCACTTGTCAATATTAAATTCACTTATCTAAAAGAAGAAGATGAATAATTTCAATGCAATGAACTGCAAATCATAGAGCAATGCGGCAGGTGTTGAAGTAAGCAAACTAGTCGAACCCAACAAAAGATGCTTTATAACATACCTGGTCTCACTTAAATAACTATCAGATCTATCAGGAGAACCTCTTGTTGGACTGCTCTTCTTCAGCTCCATTTCTCGACCCAGCCGAGAATCTAACGTCTTTTTCAGTAAATCATCATCACCATATTCATCCGCAGTATCTTCATGGTCACTATCTTCTTCACTAATAAGATCTCCAAAGCGGCCCATGAACTTCTTTGCCCCTTGTTCATCTTCATCAGCATCATCCTCACTCATCGAATACAATTTTCTCTTTCCATCCGTTCGTCCTCTTCGGAAATCCTCACCACTTCTCTTCCCCAAGAGAGACTTCACATTTCGACCTTCGGACACTCTACCGCCTCTCGGAGACCGGAATTCATTTCCCTCCTCATCGTCATTGCCTTCAAATCTCGGGCTTACACGAGAATTCCGTGGAAACGACTCAAACGAATCCCGGGTTCTCCTCCGAGTTGATTCACCAAATTTGTTCGAGCCACTCTCCCTGCTCCCTTTCATCGACCCAGATGCTCTAATCCTCCCTCCATTGCGACCCATCTCCCTATCCGAGTCATCCTCTTCGCTGGTGAGTCGGCCTCGATAAGAATCGGTCTTCAAATCGTCAATCCAGTTACTGAGTTCAGCCTCATCCTCAATCAAGCTCTTAGAAACCCTGACCCTTTCTGTATCCCGATTCCCCCGGTTGATTTCAGACCTCGGCCCAGCCCTCCCAGGAAACGACCGAGTCGAGAATCGCCGTACACCGAGGAGTTCATTCCGTACAGAATGAGACTCCAAGCCCAGGTACTTGAGCCTGAAGGGGAAAACGCGAGAGAAAATGGGGACTGCCCGGGACGTTTGAATGGAGGGTCCGAGCTTCATGGAAGGGAAACGAGAGAAGGTAGAAACTTGGATAAGATGGAGTTGCGATAAGAGTTTTACGGGCATGACAATAGCAACAATTTTGTTCAGTACAGTATGGTTCCTGGGAAAATGTGGTCGCCGGCGCCAATGGTGCGACGGAGAAGGAAGAAATGGCTGAAGCAATCTTCAGCTGGAGTTTAGGGTTTAAGAGAGGTTTTTGTTTTTGGCCATTTTTGTCTGTGTCATACCAAGTATAAGTAGCTTATCCCGCCATTGCATTAAATTGGCGGCACATATGCGAGCTCGTAAAATAATTAATTAATTAGTATTATCACATAAATATAAGAAAAAGTTGGTAGTACAATTAATTAATTAAGGGGTTTAAACTTCTCATATTGTATGAGAAGAAGAAGATTCCTACACACATGAAATGATGGAACCCACATATATATTTAATGTTAATCATATATATATATATATGGGTCTCATCATTTCATGTGTGTAACATGAGAAAACACTTCTCCTACAGTGTTTTTCCCATTAATTAATGGGATTTAGACTTCTCATGTTGCATGAGAAGAAAAAGATTCTTACACGCACATGAAATGGTGGGACCCACATATATATAATCATTATAGGGAAAAACGTGGGACTCACATATATATATAATTAGCATTATATATATATGTGTGTGTGTGTGGGTCCCACTATTTTATGTGTGTGTAAGAATCTTCTTCTTCTTCTCATGCAACATGAGAAGTATAAAACCCATCATTATATATATGTGTGGGTCCCACCATTTCATGTATGTGTGACATGAGAAAATATTTCTCCTACAACATGAGAAGTGTTTTTCCCTTAATTAATTATACTATAAATTTTACTCTCTCGGTCTTAATTATAGAAATATTTTTGTAGTGAAATTTGTACAATTATTCCTATAATTAAAATTGGAGGCAATATCTTATATTTAGAAAAAGAGGAATAATATATTTTTAATTATGCCCGTTTGCATGTATTTTATCGGAAATAATTATTAAGAATAGAAACCAATTTTATTAAATTATCATATAAACGGACATTTAAGGCATGAGGATTTTTGCATTTCTTAATCAACACGTGAGAAGAGTCCTATTAGGAACGAAAATAAGTTGCATTGCTAAATTATCATATCTTTAGTCTATCTAGTTTTATATAAGGATTTAATGTTTATGTTTTTATTGTAGATTTCTGTTACACTCACATAAAAATGAGTGGTCCCAATAATATTTTATATCTATTCTCTTTACAATGGCACTCATTTTTATGTAAGTGTGGCAGAAAAAATGTTTTTGCAGTATCAACATTAAATCCTCTATATGAACTTTGAAAGTAATATAAACCCGGAAAAGGATAAAGAAAAAAGAAAGAAAAGTTTTTTTTTGGTAAGAAATAAAGGAAAGTTTGTTTTGTTTTTTTGGAAAATAAAGGCAAGCCGAAGCTTGAGAAGTAGGAGAGGCTAGTCTATGAAAGACTAGCACCAAAATACAACAAACTAGTAAAAGACCTAGGATCTACAGACCAAATTGGTCTTGTAAAGCTATATCCAGGCATCCTAGAGGAATTGTCGGGACTAATAATAAGCCTGCATCAGCGGGAGCATTATGACCCTCCTTGGCCATATAGTCAGCACAAGAGATGTTATCCCTAGGAGTATATTTGAGCGTCACGTCCCAGTCCTGGTAGAGAAGGTCTCTAGTCTCCCTAATAAGGTCTCGCAATGGATGGTCAGCATAACAAATAGCCTCTCATGAGGATGTTGATCGCATCCAAGGAATCAGAATAAAGGAGGATCTTTTGAAATCCCATCTGAAGTCCCAAATTCAATCTCACTTGATGGCATAGAGCTCCGCTTCAATAACAAAGATGGAGACCAAAGGATTTGCAAAACCCCATCAGCCAGTGCCCTTCAGAATTCCTGATTACTCCTCCGCAAGCTGCTTGAAAGTTGTGGCGAACTGATCCGTCTACATCAATTCGGACTGCATCGTCTGGAGGGGGGTCCAGGATCTCTCCTCATACCTATCAAGTTGAAAAATTTGATGAGATAAGTTGTGATTAACATGATTTTCCATAAGAAGATAGTTACACAAGTGGAGCAACTCCCCGGTATCTTTGTGTTCGCCTTGAAATAGAAAATTGCATCTGGATGTCCAAAGAATCCAACATCTCAAACTGAAGACTCGTGGCCAAGAGAATCCGTGAAACCTTCCCTTACCAGGGTTATGGTTGGTGTTCCAATCGAGCCATACCTGCAAATTACCTGCAAAGAACTGGGAAAAGTAGTTAGGTTTTAAGATTTCAGTGGGCGAGGCTTTCATCGCAAGCCCTCTTTTAGCTCGAGAGAATTGGTGACAAGCCTCTCATGACCAACCCGCCACATGAAATATTTAACTTTTCAGAATCTGTCATTTCCACATTAGGGACCGTAAATTACTTCTACTCCTTCTTGCTTGATTAGAGATATATAGGTAAGCGGCTTTAACAGAGAAGCGACCATCTTTCGCGTTTCTCCGGTGAAGCAATCCGGGAGCCACTACCAGGTGGGTTCATTCGAGAAATACTATTAATGATGTGGGAGGGAAGGATCCCACGCCATCTGTTCGTGTCCCAACTTCCATTCAAAAGATGATCACACACAGACTCATCTTCGTTGATTAAGGAATGATCAACAACATAGGTAACTAAAGGATGGTCAAAGGGAAGCCAAAGATCAGTCCAGAATTTAGTTTCAGCTCCATTCCTGATCTTCCTACCAACTCCCCTAATTAAGTCCTCCCAAACGTCAACAATCGCTCTCCATGCAGAGGACGAGTTACGTTTCTTTGAGATTTTAGGCACAATAGAGTTTCCACAATTATACTTAGACCGAAACACTGGACCCACGAGCTTGCTTTCGGTCGGAGACTCCAACACGGTTTCATAATGAACGCTTTATTTTGTTGCCGAAGATTTGAAAGCCCAAACCACCCTCTTTCTTTGCCTGGGTAATTTTATCCCAAGCAACAAGATGCATTTTCCTGACATCCTCATTTTGAGACCAAAGGAATCTTCTGGAGATCTTGTCAATCTCATTGATAGTGCAAATGGGGAGAAGAGTTGATTGCATAAAGTACGCGGGAAGAGAGGATAAGACCGATTTTATGAGGATAGAACGCCCAGCCATTGTCAAAAATTTACTTTTCCACATGGACAACCTTTTTTTAGCTTTTTGAACAATGGGGTGATAAGTACCTTTCGTTACTCTTTTATGAATAATCGGAACCCCAAGGTATTTTCCAAGATCAGAAGTAATTCCGATCCCAATAGACATACAAGCCATAATGAGATCAATAAGATTATTGTCCAAATTCAAGCATATTAGGGTATTTTTAATGAAGCCCCAGTCAAGTCTGTCGAAGGCTTTCTCCATATCAATCTTGATGGCCACAAAACCTTTCTTCTTGCCCTTCATTCTCATGGAGTGAATGATCTCTTGGGCAATTAGGATGTTGTCGCAGCTGGATCTATTCGCAATAAAACTGCATTGCTCATGACTTACAAGGTGGTCCATGATACTCCTGAATCTGCTAGCCAAAACTTTAGTAATGATTTTAAAACTTACGTTGCACAAAGAAATTGGTCGAAAGTCTTCTAACGACGAAGGATTATCAATCTTAGGTATGAGAACAATCTTGGATTTATTAATGGTGGACATGTTGGAGGGGTTATTAAAGCAATCCTCAATGAACTCACAAATTTTATCCCCAACAACATTCCACTGAGTTTGAAAGAAATGAGCATTAAGGCCGTCGGGTCCCGGGCTTTAAACGCTCCCATAGCAAAAGTCGCATTCTTAATCTCCACTGTAACTCTTCTTGACAATGATCGCAAATCATTATTATCGATCAAAGGAAAGTTAGAGCACAATTCTCCAGGGTCTTTAATAGAGGCATCACGAGTGTAAAGATTGAGAAAGAAATCATGGGCCATCATTTTAGCCGTATCATGGTCCTCAACCCAATCTCCCCTATCATTCAGGATAACACCAATTCTCTGTTTTTTCCTTTTAATTATAGTAGAAGCATGGAAAAAGGTGATTTCTTCTTGAGTTGCAACTTTGTGGTACTCATGCCATAGCTTTCGCTCCAGTCTAAATAAACCTGTCTGAATATTCATTCTCCTGACATTATCAATTCCCTCCAGACGACGAATCATCTCTTTTTTCTTTTTGTTGAAATTACCAACCCTGTTGTTGTTCCAATCAGTGGCAGATAATTGGAAACTTTGCAAACCTTGAAGCCAATTTTTCTCACACCAAGCTTCCTTGGTGACATCCTTAAAATCATTTTCCAGAGTCCACGCAGCTTGGTAGGAAAAGGATCTATGAAAGCTTTTTCTGTGAAAAGACGGGTTTGAATCCATCACCACAATCCTATGGTCGGATTTAAATTTAAGCTCATTGCGAACAATGAAATTAGGAAAGGAGGTGATCCAGTTAAAATTGGTAAAAACTCAATCCAGTCTTTCTTTCAACCCCTGCCTTTCCCAGGTGAATTTGTCACCCTGAATCCGGACTTCAATGAGATCAGAGTCATCAATACAATTTTTGAATTGCTGCATTGAGTGCCAAGAGGGCTCACTACCACCAAGCTTGTCATTAGGAGATAAATACGCATTAAAGTCACCCAAAACGACCCAAGGAAGATTGGAGTTAGCGAGCGAACGGAGGGATTGCCATAAAGTAGTCCTACCCATAGCGGAGGTTTCGCCATAAATAATAGTCACAAGGCTCAAGGTGTTACTACTGAAATCTTTAATTTGACAGTGGAGCAACTGGGTGGAGGAGGTAAGGTAAGTAATATCAAAAGCATCATTGTCCCACAAAAGCCAGATACCACCAGTAAACCCGGCTACAAACTTTATTCGCTTTATCACCACTAATACGAGTCTCCAAAAGGCGAGAGAATATTTATTCGATACTTATTAATAATATCCTTGATAATTAAAGGGAAGGTCCAACTACCGGCCCCCTACAATTCCAAGAGGCAATAATCATTAAGAAAATAATTAAATACAAGTCAAAGGATAGGGATACTTACCTGAGCTAGTCGGTGTCCCCTCCATTCAGATGTAGAGGTTGGGTTTCAGGCACAATCGACCTGTTGTCCTCCAAAAAATCAGGCGCAATATCTTCATTCGGGTCCCACTGATCATGCGAGAGCTGATTTTGCTCCATCAGAGCAGGGTCAGTGCTGGCATGCTCGGAGTCCAGATCCTCTCCCATCTCAAACTGGGTTTCGGCAACCAAAGATTCTTGTCCCTCCGTAAAATCTGCATCATCTTCAATATGCTCGATCAACTCGTCATGAGGTAAAGATGGCGGCACAACTTCTGAGTCTTCTGCTCCTCTATCAACATCATCATTCTTCCCATTTTTTATTGTGACTGTAGAAGAGTTCACGATGTCAAGGTTGCATGGCACTATATCTTTCTCTTCAAAATTATTCTTTCCCCCCCCCCCCGTCCTGCTCTTTCGCTTTGCTGACTTTTGAAATCTCAATTGTCTTGGTGGATCCAAAAATAACATTGTGGGCCCTAGCTGCTTTCTTCATACTACGCACAGAGGATGAACCGTTGGGCCTTAGATTGTAACCATCGGAAGATTGGCTCAAAATTACCGGTTGGCCCACGAGAGCATTGGTAGCCTTACCCTCCTTTTCTTTCGCTTTCATCGCCTTCTCCTTCCGAGTGGGCTATCAGCAGAAGCCCAATATGCCCAAGTCTTCCTGATAGAAAAAAGAATCGAATAAGTGGCCAATAACCTTTATGGATTTGAAAATGAAAACCATAGTGGGCTATCAGCAGAAGCCCAATATGCCCAAGTCTTCCTGATAGAACTCTTCATATACAATAATAAAAAAGAACATTTTTGAAGAATCGAATAAAAGAATGATAAATCTAAAATGTCATACAAATATTATTCTACCTATCATTCATATGAGAAATTTTTGTATGGGTGCACCACGTTATGTGTGTATCACCTAATAAAATTATACAATATCACTGACTAGTCGGGGCGAAGCCTCAATGAACCGGGTGGACAATCAAAAAAAAATCCACATGTTTTCTCTTTTTTGCCCTCATTTATGGCATCCCTCACAAAATGCTCCATTGAGTATTTAAATAATCAAAGGGTTTGTTTGGATACCGGTGGAAAAGAATGACTTATAGTCAATCTGACTTATGAAAAAGTCAGATTGGGTAATATGTTTATGTTTGGGTTGACAATAGTATAAGTAGCTTTTGATATTTAAACTTATAGTTAATCTGAAATATTTTTAAAGATACTCAATGGTACTAAAAATATATTTCAACATACTGAACGATACTAAAAAAATACTTCAGGATCTTGAAAAATTATTTTTATTACCAGTCAGTACCCTAAAATATTTTTTAGGGTATTGAATGGTACTAAAAAAATACTTGATGATCTTATTTTAGGGTACTGACTGGTACTAAAAAAATACTTGATGATCTTGAAAAATTATTTTAGAATCTTGAAGGCACTAAAAATATACTTCAAGATATTAAATGTACTAAATAAATACTTCATAATCTTAAAAATTATTTTAGTATCTTGAAAAAATTATTTTTAGTACCAGTCAGTACCCTAAAATATTTTTTAGGGTATTGAATGATACTAAAAAATACTTGACGATCTTGAAAAATTATTTTAGAATATTGAAAAAATTATTTTTAGTACCAGTCAGTACCCTAAAATAATTTTTAAGGTATTGAATGGTTCTAGAAATATATTACTGAAAAGTATTAAAAAAAATACTTCATGATGTTGAAAATTTATTTTAAAATTTTGAAAAAATTAATTTTAATACCAGTCTGCACCCTAAAATATTTTTTGGGTACTAAATGGTACTAAAAATATACTTCATGATAATAAACGGTACTAAAATAATACCTCAGGATCTTAGCTTATAAATCCGATTGGAACAACCCATAGTAACTTTTCAAATAAGTTACTTTTGATCCATAAGTCTGATTGAAACAATTTCTCAACCAAACATGCATTTTCCCATAAGTCTGATTGGACTCTCAAAAAGTCATACCAAACATGCACATTCATAACACCTAGGATTCCATGAGGGTGATGGGCAGATGGGGTATGATATATACTCCCTCCGTTTCTAATTATAGGAGTAATTTAACCGATTTTGGGAGAATTAAGGAGAGGAGTTAAATTAGTTAATTTTACTCATTTTCCTAAAATGTCCTTATATAAATTTAAAATGACACAAGTTGCCCTAATTATAAGTGTTTCTAATTTGCCTTACGTTAGATATCCATGACATATTAATTTATATATGTATATTAGTTGTTTTTATATAGCCATGTGTATACATATATGTGTGTATATATATGTGTATACATATAGATCTATCTACATACATAGAGACACACACTCATATATCTACACACACACATATATATATGTTTATATGTGTGTGTGTGTTCACACATATATATCTACACATATATATATTGACACACATAAACACAAATATACATATATATGTAAACACACATATATATATATAATGCTCCTAATAATAAGTATAAATAGGGGTATTATAGGAAAAAATTGACAAAATTTAAAACTTGCTCTTATAATTAGGACTAAAACTAACTCCAAAATTTACTCCTATAATTAGGGACGGCGGAGTACAAGTTTTTTAAACAAAGCTTGTGAAAGACAGAATGAAGTAAGATATAAATAATCATTTCAAAATGACATGGAACTACGTAGCAGGAATCGCATTGGCCTTGTTTGGTTTGCTGAAATGGCCACAGATTCCATGGAAGTAGGAAAGGGAAAATTGCATTTAGGTCATAGGCAAAGAAAAAATGCGACAAAATAGTCCCTTGAAATCTCAAAACTACATTTATATTCCTGCGATTCTTTTTAAATAAATTTCAATTTCACTAACATGTCCATAGGTGTCTACTGGCAAGTCCATGAGCGCATACATTGACAAGTCCATGCGTGTTCATCAATAAATTTATATACATTTGACAATTGAAATTTATTGTAAAAAAGTCTCACATTATTTAAATGTAATTTTCATATTTTAAGGGACCTTTTTTTTGTACTTTCTCTTATCCGGAGCCTAAATACAATTTTCCCAAAATAGATTTTCCTTTGTTTGGCTCATTTGAGTTTGCCTTCTTGAGAATTCATTTTCCAGCAAAAGCTTGGAAAATCATAGAAAATGTGGATTTTTTTTGGAAATTTATTTTTTTTCCCCACAATAATACCCTCATCTTCCACGTGACCTCTCCTTCCACTTCATCAACATATTCATAATTCCCTTTCCAAAAAAAAAAAACTAGTGTACAGTTTCATACTTGACATAAAATTTTAAAGATAAGTCCCATTAATTACTTTAGAACAATGAAGATGTTTGCTATGCAAATGATAGAAAAGGAAAATAATAAATAATAAATAAAGATGGATGAAATAAATAAAAACGTGAAAAGTCCAATTTATCCTTATTCACACCCCACTCTTAGCTTCTTCTCTTTTATCCCATCATCAACACCATCATCTAGTTTGTTTTCCTCCATTATCACCGCCGTCAACTTCTTTCTCTACTATCATCTCCACCCTCAACTTCCTCCTCCTCCTCCACGAACTAAAACTTAAGACCTTGTGTTTAAGCGGTCAAAACTCATTCTCCTATAATCCACGTCTATTGATAGAAAGACAAGCACTTAGTACAAGTAAAATTAATAATAATTTACTTAAAATTTTGATATTCAAGTCTTGTCATAAGAGTATAAAAATTAGTCTACTTTGCCTAATATTAGGTAATCAATATAACTAGACAAAGCCACATTAATTGATCTTAATGAATAATCACTAGAGTTTTTAAATTCGAAAAACAAACTGGTACTCCACTAGATATAATTATTTTTACATATATTTAAAAAAATGTCAAAAATTTAATACAAATTAGAAGACATTATTTGTCACAAAAGAAACCTTTTTTTTTTTTTGCCAGCAAGAAATGCATTAGTCATGAAACCATAATTACAAAAGTCTTTGTGCTAAGAAGATAGAAACTAAACAAACCAACGGGAATAGCAAATCAGAACATAAACTAAAACATAAGTGAAAAGAGACACAAACACATAAAGCAATTAAATAAATAGAATAGTTAAGATATAAATCCAAGTAACAAAGTCTAAAGAGAATCTTCAAAGCATCATTTAGCAACAATTTTTGCAACTGAAATGAGGGTCACAACACCCAAATTGAAGGGCAAGACCCATCCATTGAAGCTTTAGCAACACCCATGACTACCAAATATACTTCTCATCTTCTCACAAGAAGGGTTCCTGATAAATTTCCTTGAGACGAAGCAGTTCTCAAGGAGATAGGAGATAATCACATCTTCGGCTTGATGATGCAAAATGTTGATTTTCATTTCGAACAAACACTTGTCTATCCAACTCAAGATGTAAAATCTTCAGGCGAACATTTGAGAGCCAACCAATGGAATCTTGAACAAATAGACTAATCTTTCTTCCAACAATCAGAACACAAACACAACAAGGGATGATTTTTCTAAAAGCAATCTAACTATTCTTAAATCCAACCTCATTAGAGCATAGATCCTCCCATAGCTTCCATATTAACCAAGCCACAAAAACTTTCATCGACTCATGTACACAGATAGCATGACTAAACAGATTTAAGCCAACACCAATCAGAGCCAAATTAGCATCCTTTGATTTCAATCCTGAATGTACATAAGTAGAGAGGCTAAAAGATTGAAAAATCCCCTAACCTCAGAACACATTGCTCAGCTTTGTCTCCGAACACTTCTTACCCAAATACCTCTTCTCCTTCACCGTCAGGGCCGCACCTCCTGGTGGGACCTAACGGAGGTCAGCCCCATCCTTCCTATAGGAGTACCATTGGACCTTTGTCTGTAGAGATCCTACCCCCCGGCTGACATCCCTTCACGATTCCGGCCCCATTAGACTTCGCTCCACCACAAGTGTTCCGCTTCACTTGAATTTGGATGATTTATTTGGGCCTTTTAATGGGCTGGTCTAGTCAATTTGTAAAATTTTTCGTATCTGGCCCGAATGAAAAAAAAATCTGTTAGAAAAGAAAAAAAACAGAGAAAACAACAAGAATAATTTCTTGCTCCTTCCCTGTGTTTCCTTGCTTCTCCTTCTCTCTCCCCCTCCCCAGATTCTGTCATTTTCTATTTGCCAATAAATTTCCCGTTTCAAAAACCCCCAAAATGCACGCAACATTGTGAAGAGAGTTAAACCCGTTCTCTCGCTTTCTCCTGTAGCCTCCTTCAATCCCAATATCCATATTCAAACAGACCCTTATTTCCTCCCCTCTACCAAGCCCTGTTTTTGATCGGCACTTTCAACCTGTCTAAGCCATTGGATGGGATTGATGCACAGTGTCTCTTTCCGCATTTGCATATTGGCCCTTCCTTTTTCCAGTGTGTGCCACCGTGCTTCTGCTATCTCTGTTGATTCGCCAACACTTCCAACAGTGTTGTGATTGACGCGTTTCCCTTAGGGTTTTAATCATATAAACTATTTTGTGATTAAGCAAATTTGTTTCCAATTGTTCTATTTCTTCTTTCCTTCTGGGCTTCATTGTGTTTTATAATGGTCTTTGGATTGTGGACCTTTCTATCATTGGTAGAACTCTGAAATCGAGTTTTTATCTGTACTCTTGGGATTCATTTGGAAAACACCCAACATTTGTGAAGTCGGATTTTGCAGTTGTCACCTTTTTTTCTTCTTCTAAACTAAAAATGAAATAAATCTCTATCTTGGTTAGTTTGTTGTATGCTGGAAGTTTTCCTTCTGGTGGAACCATAATTTTGAGTCTCCAAGTTTTGTGCGTCTGTGGCTTTCACTATTTTCGTTCGTTCTGGGTTATTTGGAAGAAGACGTTGTGGTGTGTTGTTTTGAGGTGGGAGGTTTTCTGGAAAGAGTCCGAGGTGCGAGCAGAAGGAAAAGGTTCGGCTTGCATGGGCGAACATGAGGGGTGGGCGCAGGCACCGAGTGGGCTATTGCCGAATGGCCTGTTGCACAATGAAGCGGCCTCCGTGATGAGAGCACTTGATTCAGAGCGATGGTTAAAGGCTGAGGAAAGGGCTGCAGAGCTAATTAAGTGCATTCAGCCTAATCCACCCTCTGAAGAGCGCAGAAATGCTGTCGCAGACTATGTGCAGCGACTGATCATGAAGTGTTTCCCCTGCCAGGTGGGTCCTTAAGTGCTTCACGTTAAAAGACGTATTTCAGGTTTTCGCCCTGTTGGGAATTTTGATTGGCAAATTGTGCACTTTTCTATCTACATTTATTCTATCTTTTAATTAAGTAGGTTAGGGCTCCAAGCTTGATATGATTTTCATAAAGGATGGTAATTCTGGGTGAAATTGCTGTAGTTAAGTGGCCTCTAAGAGTGGGACACCACTAACCAAGAAATGGCAACCCCTGGTTAAAATAGTGTATATATTATGTTTTTGTAGCAGCGTTGTTTATGGGAGTAGTAAATTGGGTTTGCTAGGCGCAATCATTTTTTTAAGCTCTAAATGTTTTTTGCGTCCTGCCTGCCCCTATGCTGAGGTTGATGGGCTTAAGATTTTGTTTATTTCATTTATGTCGGCGACATGATTCCTGGCCCCCCTTATTGAGCATACTTGGTGATTGTTATTGCAGGTGTTCACCTTTGGGTCAGTACCCCTCAAGACTTATTTGCCTGATGGGGATATTGACTTATCAGCATTCAGTAAGAACCAAAATCTGAAGGATACATGGGCACATCAAGTGTGTGACATGCTGGAGAACGAGGAGAAAAGTGAGAATGCGGAGTTCTGTGTGAAAGAGGTTCAATACATCCAGGCCGAAGTAGGTTCCCTAGTAACAGAATATCATTAAAATTGTTGATGTTTGTGCTTGCAGTCTAGTTTAAACCAATCACCTGTTGCTGTTAGCTACTTTTTCTATTTGGTTGAAAGCTTAGGGTCATCCAAAAGTTTACAATCTTCCGACTCCTATTAAAGCTTTAAAGGTCTTATTCTGCTTCACATCAATACATTTTAAGATGAAACCATACAATGTGTGAACATTGCCTCGTTCTAGAGTGTAGCCGGTCGGTTGGATTTTTGGCTTACAAGTCATGGGTAGTATATGATAAGATTCAGAATGTAAAGAGACATGCTATTGTTTCTCATGGGCAGTATATGATAAGATTCAAAACGTAAAGAGACATGCTATTGTTTATCCAGTTTGATTCTGAATGTCGTCTTACTTGATTAAGATTGTCCAAGTCTTTTTTATTATATTTTCTTTCCTAGCCCCTTTTTGGCTATGGGTTTTACTAGTATTATGGCATTAACTCCCCTTTATCTTACCTTCTTTGTATCTGTAGGTGAAGATTATAAAATGTCTTGTCGAGAATATTGTGGTAGATATATCTTTTAACCAGCTTGGAGGGTTGTGCACCCTCTGTTTCCTTGAGGAGGTGAGGTGTTGCACCATGAAAGCCTCCCACTGTGTCTTTTTTAAATTAATTTGTTTTGGTACCATATTTTCTTGGCTTGACAAAGGATGGGATTTTGATATTGTAGGTTGACCACCTGATTAACCAAAATCATTTGTTCAAGCGTAGCATTATACTGATAAAAGCTTGGTGTTATTATGAGAGCCGGATTCTTGGTGCCCACCATGGACTTATCTCAACTTATGCTTTAGAGACCTTGGTTCTCTATATATTTCATGTTTATAACAATTCCTTTGCTGGACCCCTTGAGGTATTCATAGTTGATGTGTTATGTTTTATTTGGTTCTTTGGTCGACTATTTTACTGAGTTATTTGTTTATGTAGGTACTCTATCGGTTTCTAGAGTTTTTCAGTAAGTTTGACTGGGATAATTTTTGTGTAAGCCTATGGGGTCCAGTTCCTATTAGTTCACTCCCTGATGTGACAGGTACTTGCAACTCGATTGAAGATTCATTTGTCAATTGTAAAACTAATTTGTTGTGCCTATTTCTATCATGTTGCTAATTGGCTGTTTTCCCTCTGCCCTCTCAAATTTCCGCAGCTGAACCTCCTCGTAAAGATGGTGGAGATTTACTACTCAGCAAATTATTTCTTGATGGCTGTAGCTCAGCTTATGCTGTTTTCCCTGGTGGTCAAGAAAATCAGGGGCAACCCTTTGTTTCCAAGCATTTCAACGTTATTGATCCATTGCGTGTCAACAACAACCTTGGGAGGAGTGTCAGTAAAGGTATTTTGAACTTTTGAACTCTAAAATTTAGGATTTTTTTTATGCCTGTTAAGTTACTGTTTATCAGGTTTTTATGTGGGCTTTTGAGTTGGGTCATGCGTGGATCTGCTCATATTGTCAATTCTCTATATGAGAAGTGCAGTTGTTGAGCAGAACTTTATGGAGTTGCAGGAACTGTTAGATTAAAGATGCATAATAGCTATATTTACTGTATTCGGATTGACTTGGATGGTTGCTCTCTCTTTTCTTTTGGCTGAGAAATGCATATAATAGATAAATTGTGAAGAATGAATTTATCATAAACATTCTTTTTGGTTTCATATTACCAAGAATGTTTCCATATATAATTATGTCTACGAGGTACTTTATTTTCTTAAGTGATAGCTATATCGGAATCTAATTATTAGGTTAGATGAAATCAATCATGGGCCTCTGTTTAATAGGTTAGACTTTTGGGTTGAAGTGGTTCTTGACATGGAATCTTCCCTTTTTTTTATTTAAATGTTATTTGTGCGAAGTTTTGTGCATGCTTTGAAATCTTTAATGCTGTTCAACTGAAACTAATAATGTACTACCTCTTATCCTTAATACAAGATCTAGTCTATAGTTCAATTTGCATCTTTGCTTTTATTGGAGTAACTTCTGCCACCTTTTGTTACATTAATGACTGGAGGTGGTATTGATTTTAGTGGTTAACTTGTGGCTTTGCTTTCATTTGGAGTAACTTCTGCAAACTTTTGTTATGACCAACGAGTGTACATATGAAACATGTGTTCCAGGTAATTTCTTTCGAATACGAAGTGCTTTTGCATTTGGGGCTAAACAGCTGGCAAAGCTACTTGATTGCCCAAAGGAAGACTTGATTTTTGAAGTTAACCAGTTCTTTATGAACACTTGGGATAGACATGGAAGTGGCCAAAGACCTGATGCTCCAAGCAACAACTTATGGCGTTTGAGGTTATCTAATAATGACCAATTACAAGGGTCTGAGAATCTCAGGAACAATAGTAAAAAACATGATAATACTTCTGGTCGTGAATTTGAGGCTGGAGGGTCACGTAGTTCACGAAATGGCCCATCTCAGCAAAGTAATTCATCCACAGAAAGCTCATCCAAGAGCAGTGATGTCTCTACAGTATCACGAACTCAAAAGAGTTATGGCAACCAAACTAATTCAAGGACCTCTGACCAGGTCAGAAGGGAAAGTAATTCTAATCAAGGTTCTCATGTTGAAAAGGATCGGAGAAATTTTTACCCCAAGAATCCACTGACTGATGGTCAGGGAAGGTTTGTATTTGCAAGAACACGTTCAAGTCCTGAGCTAACTGACTCATTTGAAGTTTCTTCACAGGGAAGGCGTGCAAGGGGTCCTGAAGTTGATAAGGGCCAAAATTTCTCTGCCAAGTTGGAGAATAGTCATAGGAAGAATTTTGAAACTGAAATTGCTGCTGGCCATGGTGTCAGAATTGATGATTCATCTGGTAGGCACATCTCATCCCATCAAGTTATTGATGCTGCTGATGATTCAAACAGTGGTTCAAATAGTTACCATGAGGAATCAGCTTCAGGGGTCATGGGCAGAGAGTTTGCATTTCTTGCAGGTGCAGGAGGAGCACAGGTGATGCATCAGGAGGAGCAAGATATTTTGAACATGATGACATCTTCTACAGCTCATGGTTTCAGTGGCCAGGCTCATGTTCCAATGAATTTAGCTTCAGGCCACCTACCACTTCCATTTTCACCTTCCATCCTCGCTTCATTGGGATATGCTCACCAAAATATGGGTAACATTCCCTTGATTGAGGCTCCTTGGGGTACAAATATTCAATTTCCTCAAGGTTTAGTCCCTGCGATGACTCCTTATTTCCCTGGCTTTGGATTGACCTCAAATTCTGAAGAGCCTAGTGAAAGTAGTAGTGAGAATTTCAGTACTATGGAAATGAGCACAGGGGAGCATGATAAAGAATTCTGGCATGAGCTGGAAGGGGGTTCAACTAGCGGGGTTGAAGCTGATAATGGAAATATTGAAATGCTTCCTGATGATAAGCAAGTTTCAACTTCAGGTGGTTATAACTTTGCCCCACCATCTCGGGTAGGAAATTCTAGCGATTTTTCCGGAATTCAGCAGAAGTTTATTAAAGAACATAGAGGAGCAATGAGAGAAAAGCATGCTGATACTGTTCAGTATCAAGATAGCAGAGGAAGTGAGGTTTATTATGATGATAGAACATCAAATTTTAGACCACCCGGTGGTCCTTCAAACTTTAGGAGTAAAAGCTCATCTGAAAGCTCTTGGGAAGGACTATCTGGGAAATCCTCAGAATCAACTAGGGAAAAGAGAGGTAGGAAAAATTCTCCCTCAGCACAATCTGCTGTTTACACGAAGGGTAAGGACATGCCAGAAATTTCATCTAATCTAGTGGATGTGGAAAACAGAGAGTGGACTTCTCTGTCAACTGTGGCGTCTGATATGTCAGAAAGAGGTGCTGGGCTTTCCACTGCTACTCCCCTGCATCTTCCAAGGCATCTACCTGGATTTGAATCAGCTCAGACAAGTGGATCGGATTCGCTGAAACCCTTAACTCCAGTGCTTCTAGGTCCCAATTCTCGCCAAAGATCTGTTGATAATTCCGGCATTGCTCCATTTGCATTCTATCCTACAGGGCCACCAGTCCCCTTTGTCATATATCCAGTATATAATGTTCCAGGTGAGTCGGGAACCCCTGACACATCAGTAAGCAATTTCAATGGGGATGAAGGTATGGATAGAATTGATTCTGGTCAGAATTTTGATTCTTCAGAGGGATATGACCAGCCAGAGGTGTCAAGCCCTTCTAATTCAATGAGAAGAGCTGCTGTTGAATCATCAGAGCACAAGTCTGACATTCTTAATAGTGATTTTGCTAGCCACTGGCAAAATTTGCAATATGGACGGTCCTGTCAAAACTCACATATTCCTCCTTCAATGGTCTATCCTACCCCTGTTTTGGCGCCTCCTGTTTATTTGCAGGGCCGTTTTCCCTGGGATGGTCCGGGAAGACCTCTTTCAGCAAACATGAATGTTTTCACTCAGCTTATGAACTACGGGCCGCGTATAGTTCCTGTTGCTCCTGGCCAGTCTGTTTCCAATAGGCCTACCAACATATACCAACCTTTTGTAGATGAGATGCCACGGCATCGAAGTGGGACTGGAACCTACTTGCCTAATCCTGTAAGATAAATTTCTAGGAAATTTGGTACTTCATTTAGCAGTATTCTTTTATTTCTATGAGCATTAGCTTCGGGTAACATTCAATGTAGCTCTTGTTTATAAATGCGGGGCTTCTCAATCATCAGATCCAAAAAGAATCTTTTTACTTGGCCATGTTTGCCTTACGAGTTTTCTATGTTGGAAAATGAAAATGAGGATAATGGAAGGCATCTATTTGTTTTGTATTTGTTTATGTTTTACTGAATACTTTTGATTGAAACTCACCAGAATTTTTTCTTTCCAACGTTTTGTTCATGGCTGAGCAACTGGAGCTGAGTGAAATTGGTGTTGGCTCTTCATTTGTTTGCTTATTGTGCTTTTCGTGTAATACTGCAGCAAATGATTACTTACATCTCTAGATTGTTTATAGTAACCATTGCTATATAACTAGTTGAGAAGTATTTCAGTTTTCTTTCTAATTTTAGTTGGCCTTATAGAGCTCCAAATCGTTTATTTTTTTAAGAAATATTTATTGTTTTTGTTAGTATTTTACCTTTTTTTTCTTAATTTCTGAAGAAGGTTTCTGTTCGGGATAGACATTCTACAAATAGCAGAAGGGGAAACTATAACCATGATAGAAGGGACCACCATGGTGATAGAGAAGGAAACTGGAATGTGAACTCAAAGTTGAGAGGAACTGTCCGTGGTCATAATCGCAACCAAACTGAGAAGCCCAGTTCAAGACCAGAATGGTTGACAATGAGTGAGAGCCGAGCAGAAAGGCCATGGGGTTCACGTAGACACGACTCTTTCATATCTCACCCGACTCAGAATGGTCCCATGCGCTCAAATTCAGCACTGAACGGTCCTGCCAATTTGACCTATGGGATGTATCCTTTGCCAGCCATGAACCCTGGTGGAGTCTCATCAAATGGACCAACAATGCCTTCTGTTGTAATGTTGTATCCTTATGATCATAATGCTAGCCACAGTTCACCGGAACAGCTCGAGTTTGGGTCTTTGGGACCTATGGACTTCCCTGGTGACAATGAATTATCACAGTTGAACGAGGGAGGTCGATCTGGTGGAACATATGAGGAACAAAGGTTTCATAGGAGTTCTGCTCAACGATCTCCAGATCAGCCCTCTTCACCCCACCTCCCCTAAGGAGAATAATCAATTGCGTCTTGCAATACTGAGTCATATGTTATTGGGCTGATGGTCAGGGTTCTGGTATGTATTTTGGAATTTGTTGCATGGTTAAGCCCGGGTTTTCCATTTTCCAGAACCTCATCATTCTACATTTCCATTAGTATATGTTCTTTCCAAAAAAGTTCATGATATTCATCTTTAGAAAAAAGAGTCTTGCTAGTTCTCATATTCTAGCACTTGTATTACTCTTGTGATGGTTCGATTTATTCTAAACTGAGAGCTTTGATTCTTTTACCAGGTGAGTGGCTAGGAGTAATTATCAGTTTAGGGAGAGGATATTCCACTTCTTGCATATATTAGAACCAGGACCAGGGAATGTTCCGGTGGGGAAAACTAGAACGGAAAACGCCACTCCTTGCTACACACCACTCAGAATTTTGTCACACGATGATCGCTTGATCTTTGGTCTAAAGGGCATTTCCTTCGTGCCCTGGTCCGGGTGTGTGCGTACAAGCACACCTGATAAGTCCCACTTCACTTGCAGTGTTGCATCCACTTCCTTTGGTAAGGATGAAGACAGTGGGACAAAGAGGATATCGGGCTATTCGTTTCTTGCGGAAGCTTTTAGACACATTGTAATCCAATCACAGTAGAATATGATTTAGGTTCAGAATCTAGAAATTTTACCGTTACAGATTTCCCTACACACTGTTGTAGGATTTTTGTGGAAGAATATGAAGCAAGTCTGTTGAACTTTTGAACAATTTTACAGTGGAGCAATAACGTTGTTAATAAGATTGTTAGATAGCATCATCCTCTATCTTCTTTCAGCTCCCCTTGCTTGTACCTGAATCCTTCCTATTTTCTGTTACAGCAGGTTCGTTGTTCGTTTGAGCTGTTTGACTTTGTCCATGCTGGGGTGAAGTATTTTGCATTTTGAATTGTTAATCTAAAGGCTGATTAGTTTTGATATTTGGCAAGAAGTTCGGAGCTAAATAGGAAAAATGTGCTCAAAATCCTGTATGAATTGGATTGGTAGAAAATAGTTTTTAAAATATGCATGTTTTTAGGAACTAAAATGTGTAAAATTGCCCTCCATAATTTGTTAATTTCATTCTCAAATTATTTACTTGCTGAGCAAAAAAATATAACTTGCTATCCATTTTTAATTTTATTCTTTTGTCAATTTACTTGATAATGATTAGCCAACTTTAAATTGTGTTAATTTAAGTTGTTATCAACAGAAAAATAAAATAAAATTCATAATAAACAACACTAATGATTGTCTAGCAAAGATGAGAATTCAGAGGGCTTCTCTGGCGCCAAGTTGGGAGTCTTGGAGACCACCCGAGGAGGACTGGGTGAAAGGTAAATGTCGACGGTGCGTTTTCAACTACGGATAAGAGTGCTTGTGGGGGTCTGATTCGAAATTTCATCGGCAGCTTTATTAAGGATTCATACATCCTATCAAAGATGGGAATGAATTAACTGTGAAAATCTGGACTTGTCTTCTTAATCTAAAGATGGTATGATCTATGGGTTTCAGGAAAGTTTGGATGGAAATAGATTTCAGGAAAGTTTGGATGGAAATAGATTTCACGGGTGTCTCAACCTTTTTCATTTTGAGTATATGCCTACACATAGACTCCAGTCTTCTTGACGAAGTTAAAGTGCAGTTGGGAATGGACTGTGCGGTGGATTATTTAGCAAAAATACGGCTTGAGTTACAACGTGGGTTTCGTAAAATTTATCAACCTTCAGAGTTTCTAGGGTATCATGATTGAAATGGGGAGAATAATAGAATATTAGTTGGGTGTCTCGTTTGAATCCAAAAAAAAAAAGATCAAATTCATTGAAAACGTGTTTCCGTATATCGTCAAAAAGGTTTATTGTGAAATATTAGATGAAATTGAGAGGGTGGCCAAAAAAAGGGGAATATTAAATTGAAAGAAACGGGGATAACTTGCATCCTTCAAGGACCATAACAAATAAACTCAAATTAGAAAGATCACGGGGGGGCCATTGCCTTTTGACCCAAGTACCTAAAAGGGTAGTGAGGAGAACAAATAATACATGAGAGAGAAAAATACTCATCTGAGATCAGATGGAGGGTCACACAGTATAGCCTATTTTCGAACGAATGAAAAAAAAAAAAAAACTATTTGGAACGTAAACCAGGTATATTTCTGAGGCCCATCTTGCCAAGAACTACCTTTGGAATAGCTGGAGGGTTATCAAGCCCCATGGTTCTACTGAATTCATTAGCAAGCTCCACTAGCCTTTGCTTGTCTCTCCCCACTTTCTTGTTGGAATTATAGTAACCAAGCCATGCCTGATATGCTGCTTCTTTGTGCTTCATCTCAACATGGGATAGGGCCCTTTCCACCTGTAACACCATACATTATCTTGGTTTAGCTTCGTATTCATATACCTTGCCAAAAGAATCAAAATACGCCAGACTTTGTCTGCCTTGTGTATCCCAGCAATATATATACCTTTTTCTGTGTGTCAGGATCAACTGAAGGTACTGGTGCTTTTGTTATGGGTAAATCCTTTACGGTAGATAAAAAGAATTCTTCCCAAGGAGCCAGTAATAATATGCCTTGCCCTGCTTTACCTTTCCGCCCTGTTCGACCCAGTCGGTGGATATACTGTTCTCTATCCGCCGGCAAACCCAACTGTCCATTCAACAAATACAGCAAAGCAGGGTGTCAAAGCAGTAATTTTCATATTATGAAGTAAATACTTAATAGCTCTATATATAATAAATAAGAAAATTCCTTATGCTAAAACGACATCCAATGCTTAAGGAAAGGGGTTCTTTTATAACCTGTATAACCAGGGTAACATCTGGATAATCAACTCCACGAGCAGATACATCTGAAGTTACAAGGATTAGGCCCTTTGACTTCCGAAACTCCTTAGAGATCCTCGTTCTATAGCTCTGAGGCTTTCTTGAATGAATTTCTCTCACATTCAAGTTCAACTCACCACAAACGTCAGCAACAAGTCTTGTGACCATGGCAGTTGTGCAGAAAACAAGAACCTAATAAACAAATGGCAGAGGTTACAAATCCTCCCAAACATATGCGCCTGGTTATACACATGAGTAATCGCACTCTAAGCCTTGGAAGGGAGGATGTCTCCGAATCCTAGGCAGCAATATCCTAAATTTGACGTATAATTCTCTTGTCTGTAATCACAGTGTCTTCACAGTGAAGGACAAAGCATTGTCAAAACAGCTGGTCCATGATTAGAAAGCACACCTTATAGTCAACATCATCTGCAATATGCTCCTTTAGAAGAACGTACAGCAAGGAGAAATGTTTGGCTAATGGTGCAACTAAATGCATCTGCTGAACCTGAAAAGATCCACAGCCCACATGAACAGATGCAAAAGAAAACATATACAAGTACATCTGCACAAACATGCTCGTTAGTGTTTTGATAGCATGGAATAACTAACAATTACCTGTGAATGTGTCTCCTCACTACCCTCTTCAACAGTATTGATAAATTCATGATCCCTTTTCAATGCAATATGGCAGACTTGACGGACCTTCAAACAAAATGCAGAAAAAATCTCTTAAAATTAGCTCGGTGCAACTACAATTTCTATAGTTTGAAACATATTGGGGCAAAAACCAACCTCTTCTGAAACGGTGGCAGAAAATAAAAGAGTTTGTCTTTGTTTAGGAACTGCAGCAATTATCCTTTCAATGTCTTTGCGAAATCCCATGTCTAGTAAATGATCAGCTTCATCAAGCACAAGGACTTGCAAACCCCTCAGCCGAGTTGCAAGGCCTGCTGTATTCTCAATATGGTCCTTAAGCCTTCCAGGAGTAGCAACAAGGATCTGTCCAGTTTAGGAATGCAAAATACAATAAAATACAGTCTGACAAAATAGTTTGCCAATAGAAGATTACTGTCCAAAGTGGTCAATAAACCACATAATCATGTAATTACTGTTTGAACTCATTAACTAGAGTATGGATCCATAATTATAATTCATTTATTACAGTGCTGCTGTTTGCAGCCGCAGAAAGGAGATGTTTCTAGAGTCATTGGCTAGATCATCTTTGAACTAAAAAATCTCATTCTACAATGGGAAAAGGCAGTCTCAGCAAAAGGGCAATAAGAAGTTCACAGCTCATATGTCATGCATTCCTCTCACACAGGATAAAGTTTTCCGGGTTGGTTAGTAATGCAGCAAAGATTCAGAACCCTCTTGTTTGTTTGAAAGTCGTCCTTATACAAGGTCTAAGCTGAAAAGAAAATAAAGTTATGGTGGCAATTAAAAATGGATTTACCTGGCAAGGGTTAGCTTGCATGCGTTTCTGTTCCATGGCAAGTCTTGTCCCTCCAATCACAGCTTGAACACCAATGGAAGGGTGGTACTTCAGTAGTTTAGTGGCTTCTGCAGCAGCTTGATTTGCAAGCTCTCGAGTTGGGCATATGACAAGCACAAGGATTGGAGGTCGCTTTAGATCACGATCAAATGGAGGTGACTTTGCAACAACTTCAATAGATGGAAGCTGAATAGAACACTTCAGAAATAAGTACGGTTGAAACTATCACTCATGGCTTACTGCTAATGCAATGAATCATATTGTAAGCATCCAACTCAGCCGTATATTGTTTTTATTTCAGGTAAAAAAGCAGCACGCTATTCACTTGAGCAACTGTGTGCCGCAACAATAACTAACACTCACAAGTACAAGCTCAATATAATAGGCTGTAGTTGCCCACCTTAAACAAAGCTCAAACAGAATAAGAATAACAAGAAAAAGGACAGAAATATCCAACTCAAAAGTCCAAGAGGGTCAAGTAGACAAGTCCAATCAGCATACTGTATTAGAATGTTAAGGCCAAAGACTTTTTTAGCTGGGAGAAGACAGGACTTACTACCATATGTTGCACTTCCATTATATACAGAATTCCCACAATCTACACAGATGTATCATTTCAGTATATTAAATGCAAATGGTTTACGATAACTAAATTGGCTACTTGGAGGGTGTGTGTGGGGAGCTCTAAACCCATGTCAGAAAGAAGAAAATGCTTATTTCTCTGAAAAGTCTGAAAGAGTTACAAAATATATCCAACTAAGCTTCACACAAACTTGCTTGTTCTGAACATGGATTAAGCATCCCAATCTACCTTTTATATGTTCATCCTCAGAAAGGAAAAAATTATCAAAATCAAAGAAATCATCAAGGAAACCAACAATTGCAAATTCACTAAGCATACAAAATACTGAGGACGCTTACTTACCATAAAGGCAACAGTTTTTCCGGTGCCTGTTTTAGCCTTGGCTAGGACATCCTTACCTGAAAATAATAACTCAGTGGAGTAAGTACCATCATCATTACTAAACTCCAGAATAAAAGGTTATAAAAAAACCTCTGAGAATTACTGGAAGAGTTGCCTCCTGCACAACAGTCATTTTCTCATATCCAGCATCCTTGACTCCTTTCAAGGATAGAGGCGAGATTGAACATTGATCAAATCTGCGGCATAATATCTCAAACATGAGGTATAGGTATAAAGTATAGACACATATAATGGGGCGTGAACTAGGAAGGATCTAGCATACAATGAAGTTACAGAACTAATCTGGTATAAGTAAATAGCCTCAGACTATGAGCACAAGGATAGCCTTATTTGATCCGCTATAATAATAATTAAATTACGTGGGTGTCCAAGCATGGCTTTTGTGATCCCCCAGGGCAAAAAAAGAAAACAGAAAGTAAGTTTGACTCTGCTTCATAAATATTCAGCCGCTGTTAACTCCTTTGTTACATATATGCACTAATCTTAAATAGCGGTGCATCAGCATGGTTTGAAGATCATGCTGTCCTTAAACAACCGTCACTATTAATATTCTCAAACCTCCCAATATTCAAACATAATTCATCAGTAGCCTGTCAGCCCAATGTACGTGATTTTTTTTACCACTTGTCAATATTAAATTCATTTATCTAAAAGAAGAAGATGAATCATTTCAATGCAATAAACTGCAAATCATAGAGAATGCGGCAGATGTTGAAGTAAGCAAACTAGTCCAACCCAACAACAGATGCTTTATAACATACCTGGTCTCACTTAAATAACTGTCAGATCTCTCAGGAGAACCTCTTGTTGGACTGCTCTTCTTCAGCTCCATTTCTCGACCCAGCCGAGAATCTAACGTCTTGTTCAGTAAATCATCATCACCATATTCATCCGCAGTATCTTCATGGTCACTATCTTCTTCACTAATAAGATCTCCAAAGCGGCCCATGAACTTCTTTGCCCCTTGGTCATCTTCATCAGCATCATCCTCACTCATCGAATACAATTTCCTCCTTCCTCTTCGGAACTCCTCACCACTTCTCTTCCCCAAGAGAGACTTCACATTCCGACCTTCGGACACTGTACCGCCTCTCGGAGACCGGAATTCATTTCCCTCCTCATCGCCATTGCCTTCAAATCTCGGGCTCACACGAGAATTCCGTGAAAACGACTCAAATGAATCCCGGGTTCTCCTCCGAGTTGATTCACCAAATCTGTTCGAGCCACTCTCCCTGCTCCCTTTCACCGACCCAGATGCTCCAATTCTCCCTCCATTGCGACCCATCTCCCTATCGGTCTTCAAATCGCCAATCCAGTTACTGAGTTCAGCCTCATCCTCAATCAAGCTCTTAGAAACCCTGACCCTTTCTGTATCCCGATTCCCCCGGTTGACTTCGGACCTCGGCCCAGCCCTCCCAGGGAACGACCGAGTCGAGAATCGCCGTACACCGAGGAGTCCATTCCGTACAGAATGAGACTCCAAGCCCAGGTACTTGAGCCTGAAGGGGAAAACGCGAGAGAAAATGGGGACTGCCCGGGACGTTTGAATGGAGGGTCCGAGCTTCATGGAAGGGAAATGAGAGAAGGAAGAAACTTGGATAAGATGGAGTTGGGATAAGAGTTTTGCGGGCATGACAACAGCAACGATTTTGTTCAGTATAGTATGGTTCCTGGGAACATGTGGTCGCAGGCGCCAATGGTGCAACGGAGAAGGAAGAAATGGCTGAAGTAATCTTCAGCTGGAGTTTAGGGTTTAAGAGAGGTTTTTGTTTTTGGCCATTTTTGTCTGTGTCATGCCAAGTAAGCAGCTTATCCCGCCATGCCTTTAAAGTGGCGGCACATATGCGAGCACATAAAATAATTAAATAATTAATTAAGCAGCTTATCCCGCCATGCCTTTGTATGTTAAATTGTAATTTATGATACAAACTTTATTCTATATTTAGGTAGGAGGAATAGTATATTTTTCATCGTACCTCTGTTTGCATGTATTTTACCAGAAATAATTATTAAGAATATAAATCAATTTTATTAAATTTTAATATATACGGACATTTAAGGCTAGAGGATTTTTGCATTTCTTAATCAACATGGGAGAAGAGTCCGATTGGGAACGAAAATAAATATTTAAAGCATATTAGAATATATGAAGTTGTATTACTAAAGGCTAAATTATATTTTTAGTCTTTTAAGTTTTTAAAATGTATTTTTAGTCCTTAAAACTTAACACTCTGTTAAAGTTACTAAAATTTAACGCTGTTAAAGTTACTAACGGAAAATACTGACTTAGCAAAATTTAAGTGGTGACAATACAATGTTAATGAAGCAAGCTGGACTTCTATCATTTAATTTTAATCCTACAAGGCAATTACTTGATTTACATTATTTTATTTTTTAAATATAAATATAATTTAAATAAAGTATTTAAATAAATTTCTTAATCCATTTTTCTTTCTTTATCGAAAAACCCTAGTCTATTGCAGCAATACCCTTTTTTATCTTGGGAGAATCCGTACCAAGGCTCAATTAAGGCCCAAAATTACAAAAAAGGCCCCAACCACTTTCAGCTACCACAAATGGCCTAGTGGCGATTAACCTTCCACCGTTATCACAATCCTCTTCTCATCAGTCGCAATGGTGATTGACCTGAATCAATTAGCGAACTTTGTGTCTGAGAGAGATGAATCCTTTAACCCTAGTGAAGCGCATTCAGAATATCAATTCCAAAGAAGCTCTCTCGGGCATCGGCGACGAGGCTTCCTGGCACGCCAAGTACAAAGATTCTGCTTATTTATTCGTCGGCGGCATTCCCTTCGATCTAACGGAGGGTGATCTTCTAGCCGTTTTTGCTCAGTAAGTCTCTTCTTTTTTTTCCCGTTTTGATTAGTGCTCCTGTTACATTTGAAAATTAGGTTACTATCCCCTTCTAACCAATTTTATTTAATAGATGTTTTCTTTTTCAATTTCTTCCTGCTGTGTGTGCCTTCCAATTTATGAGCCATTACCTATGGGAGTAGCAATATGCCGTGGGAGTGCCGCAGGATTATTATAAGCTAGAACTCGTTGTTGCTTTGGCTATCATTATGCCTAATTTTGTTCTTTATGAAATATGATTTTTGATTTTTATCTAATATCTGCTAGTAATTTGTGTAAATCCAGGAGAAGTTGTTGATGTAAATCTTGTTAGGGACAAAGATACTGGGAAATCGAAAGGTTTTGCATTTCTTGCCTAGGAAGATCAAAGAAGTAGGTTGGGTTTTCTGTCTTGTAATAATATTGTTAGGGATGGTTTTAGCTTTTTTTTTTCTTGCAGAATAATAAGCTTAATTACATACAAATGCTTTTTCCTTAGATAATTTGAATGGAGCACAAATTTTGGGTTGAGTCATTCGGGTTGATCATGTCACTAAATACAAAAAGAAAGAAGAGGAAGATGAAGAGACAGAGAGGAAGAAAAGGGAGGAACGAGGTGTTTGCCGAGCTTTCCAGAGAGGTGAATGCACACGTGGAGCTAGCTGCAAATTTTCTCATGATGAGCAAGTAAGTACAAATTCTCAAGAAGTATTTAATGTGTCTATGATTTAGTCTTTCATGAGAAGAATTAGATGTTTGACCATTGAAATTGGGCCTGTCTTCAAGGTTTAAGATGTAAATTTTGATGTGCCTATGATTTAGTCTTTGATGAGGTGAGTTTATCATATCATAATATAGATGCTAATATATTAATTGCGAATTTTGATGTCAGCCTTCAATAAGGAGCATTGTAGGCCTTGTTTGATGGTCAGATTTGTTACTGAGCTTGGAGAGTTAGGCTCAAAGCTCTATTATTGGAATTTGGATCCCAATTTAAAAAATCTTCACTTCTGTATTCTTGTTTCTGTTATAATTTTAAGTTTTAGTAATGATTTCAAGGATTTTTAGAACAATTGCACTTCTGGTTCTATCTCTTTATGACAACGTAAGAGAGATAGGAACCAAAATGTGCCATGCCTCTTGCTTCTCATCTTGGTTTATTTGAGCAACTGAAACTTCAAAGTTAACTGACATGGCGATATTGGCCACCATTTCTGGTAAACATCTGTCACATTGATTATGTTCTTTCACCTTGGAGCCTTATGTAATGTTTCCAAGGTTTTAATAATATAAAGGAGGCCTAATGCAGCTTTACATTTCTTTCTTTTTTTGTTCGAGTGCAATGCTTGAATCTTCAAGACATATGATTGTGTTCTTGATGTGGTTATTTTAAATGAATTTTCAATTCTGATATGCAGGGAGATCGGACAGTTTTGTTGCATTTTATAGCCTCTTTCGTTCTATGTTTAGTTTTCTCCTCATTTTGTGTTGACCATGATTTTTGCTTTAGTTGTAAATGTGCTGAATTTTGTGAACCAAATCCTTTGCTTAATTCATGATACAAGTTTGTGTGTTATTTCCTGCTAATTTGAGTTCCTTGTTGTGTCTATCCAGAGAGCTGCAAACACAGGTTGGGGGGCCCCTGAGGATATGGAACTCGAGCGAAGAGATCGTCGTAGGAGGGAAGACACTAGCTTAAGGAAGCCAGATAATGATTAGTTTGAACCTAGGACGAGAGATTCCGATAGAAGGGAAGAAAAGAGGCACAAGAGACAGTATGATGATGGAAATAGATGAGCTTGAGTTTAGAAGTATTAGGCATAGTAAATGGATAATACGGTGTTCATGTTCTTAGAGTCGTGTGGCTCTCTATAAAGAAAGATGTATAGTGTATCATAAGTTTTTACAAAAAACATTATGGTAGGAAGCAATCCTTTTATGTACATAGGTTGATTTGTTTTTAAGTGTATCTAAATTTCAGTGGTTGTATAACATATTTTATAATAGCAATTGTGCAAAACACTTGAGTTCATATTTAGGACAAAGTTTTGTAAATTTTCTGATGTAAGTAACATGATACCCCATGTTATTGTTGTAAATGACCACTGATATTGTTGTAAATGACCCCTGATATTGTTGTTAATGACCTCTGATATTGTTGTAAATGACCCCTGTTATTGTTGTCAGTGACCCCTGTTATTGTTGTAAATGACCCCTGTTATTGTTGTAAATGACCCATGTTATTGTTGTAAATGACCCCTGATATTGTTGTTAATGACCCCTGATATTGTTGCAAATGACCCCTGTTATTGTTGTCAGCGACCCCTGTTATTGTTGTTAATACCACCTGTCATTTACAACAATATCAGGGGTCATTTACAACAATAACAGGGGTCATTTACAACAATAACAGGGGTCATTTACAACAATATCAGGGGTCATTTACAACAATAACAGGGGTCATTAACAACAATATCAGGGGTCATTTACAACAATATCAGGGGTCATTTACAACAATGTTATGGGCATTTACAACAATATCAGGGGTCATTTACAACAATAACAGGGGTCATTTACAACAGTAACAGGGGTCATTTACAACAATATCAGGGGTCATTTACAACAATAACAGGGGTCATTTACAACAATATCATAGGGGTATTAACAACAATATCATGGGGTATTAACAACAATAAGAGGGGTCACTGACAACAAATATTCTTTTAATTTTTAAATCATTCAAGGACGAGTCATGGTTGCGGGTTGAGGGCTCTTTTGATGGGAAAATGTCACTGCACCCTAGCTCCAAAACTTTTTAAAATTTTATTGCATTCCCTAGAATTAAAATGAAATTAAAATTTGTGGGTGAAAAGACAATTTTACCTACACTTTACAAGTCTATGATTAATTATAAGATACATGTGGAAATTTACAAGGTCATGTCATTTACATAGACGACATGATTTACAAAATAATACTAATGGTCATGAATTGTCAACAACATCGTGAATAACATCACACTTGCTACTACAAAATAACTTCATAATAGTACACTTCCTAATACAGAGGTCTAGACTGTACATAAATAAAATCAACAAAAACAAATTGCCCATAATCAGACTCTCGCGGCTTTCTATTGTATTCTCTTTCTCTAACATCTTCTCCTTCACTAATAAGCTCCATGTGGCAAGCCTCTTAATTCATGTGGCAAGCTCCATAAAGTTCGTAACAACTGCAAGTTGTGAGGCAGAAGAACAACACTAATTACAAAGCAAGGGTGCATGAAACTCTTCACCTAACACTGGAAATCTTGGCAGCATGCTGCATTATGAATGGCAAGGGTGCATCTTCTAGTAGTTTATCAAGTTTTGCCAGAAAACAACATACAGGTCAGCAAAGTGCAGGCTTGAGCTATCATCAGAAAAAAGGGAAAAAAAAGGGGGAGGCTTGAGAATGTTAGTATATTGCCACATGATAGGGCAAAAGAAATGTCAATGAAAACAGGATATAGGAGCAGCAAGTTTTGACATGCGACAGGAGAATAGTTGGTTACAATAGTACATGAAAAGAAGTGAGGTAAAGGAAGAAAAGTAGAGATGTAACTTAAGAACAAGTAAATGATAAAATTAAACATGGAAAACGGATTGCAAGTAGGTGTGCACCCAATCAGGGGTAGCTAGTCAAAGATTTTGTTATTCCAAATCAATATTCTAACTTACTGAAACACCCTCCAAGCATAGAGGCCTGTAAGTGCATTTCCAACTACATCATATAATTTTCCAGCAAGTTTCCAAATTCCACTCAGAAAGAAATGTATTCTTTCGTTTAAGCAATTTACCAATAATACAGTCCTCTGAGAAACACAAATTTTAAATCTTCAAAGATTGTCTGTAAGCACAAAATTCATCCTTAATATACAGTAAGGGGATTGTGGTTTTACTTTCTACAAGATGGTTACTAAAGGACTTCTGCTTGCAACTAGCGCCATATAAATTGAGTCAAAGTAGGAACTCCAATTTTCCTAATGATAAATAACTCACATGCTACACTCTAGAAGTTAACATAACGGGCTAGATTGCTTAATGGATAACAATGAACAAGGAAGGAAGCTCATGAGGCATAATTTTAAACCAATAAAACAGAGCAAGACACATGACATAAAGTTTGGTCTTGACTTTTAAAGGTTTCTTGAACATAATTAAACCACGATGCCACCTATCAAATAAATATGAAAAACCCAGTAAAAATTTCACTTGTTAAATACGATTGATCATGTCTCCTAAATATAGCCACATTTATGCCCTAATCCGCATATATTTTTTTCAAGAAAACACAATAACAGAAAATCAGTCCTCAGATAGACTTCCTTACCACATCAATCTTCACATACACAAAAATGCGAACAAAATCTGCAATGAGAAAAGAGAAACATGTCATGATTCCTAATATGATTCTTTCATGCACTCATTCTTTCATTCACTTCTAATTCGCTCGAGACAAAAATTGGTGGCTCTTGGGTGGAACTAAAAGATGAAAAAATATTCATACCTTGGACGAGAAAGGAAGAATAAGAAATTATGGAAGGCTTCCTGTTGGTGCTCACCAATAGGAACAAGCCCTATCAGGACGGTGCAAAATGCGGAGGCACATACCGAGACCGATGACGGAGGCGGTGCAGACCGACTAGCACTGAGGCGCAGAGGTGGAGACTGACTAGAACGGATAGAGGCGCATAGGCAGAGACCGATGACGGAGATCTGAGAATGCAGGGATCTGAGAAGTTTTGGAATGATTTAGAGATGAGAGAGGTTGTTCAATTTTAGACTTTCACTAAGGGTAATATGTAATTTCGTTTTCTGACATAATACCAAGAAAGGCCCTAAGGCCATTTGTGGTAGCTGAAAGTGGTTGGGGCCCTTTTTACAATTTTGGGCCTTAATTGGGCCTTGGTATGGATTCTCCCTTTTATCTTTCATCCCCATACTTTCTTTGGATTCTCGTGCCATCAGACCTTATGATTTTTTTTGTTCCCTCCAAGCATAAAATCATCAACTCTCATGCTTATTCTCTTAATTTAACAATTAATTGTAGTAGTATTAATCCAAATACATGGTAGGAATTGACCAAAGGGAAATTTAGCAGCGTGAGGCACAAAGGGGTGACAAATCACAGCAATCTGAACATCTTTAAATTGAGTATATATATTGCACTATTCAAGTTAATAAATATTCTCTACAAATTAAATTCAAAGCATCAAAAAATATAAAGGATAAGTGTCTGGGAAGAAATTTCTCTCTACTTCTAAAATTTTACAACGAATTGTTAAGTTGATCATATTCACCCAACCCTTATCTTCACATTGGTAGGACATGTTTGGTTTTTTTTTTTTTACTGACTTGCAATTTCTTCTTTCCTTCCTTCCTGATGGCAAAGGAATTGATGATGGGCTCAATCCAACAATAATTTTGTGCAAAGTTGTAACCCAAACATTAGAACAAGATAATTTCATTGATGAACGATGAAGATGATGAAGGGTTATTGCATAAGGCTAGGGTTCCCAGTGAAGAAATAAGAGAGAAATTGTCACGCCCTAAAAAATTAAGGGGTGACTGGCTTGGAATATGAGAAAATCACATCCTTTAGTCTATAACAAATAAATTATCTTGCACCCGCCAATAGACCCACATACCTTATGGAATATAGATTAATCTTTAGACATATATTTTGGGAAAATTCATTTCAGGACCCTTTTAATAAGAAAAAAACCCAAAAAATGCCCCAAGATTTTAACAATCCCAGAAAATGCCCCAGGACCTTTTATGGGATTGTCAGAATCTTGGGTGAGTTGTTAACGGGACAGATATAGTTGTTAATGGGGTACTGATATAGTTGTTAAAAAGGCCTTTTTTGGGTTTTTTCCTATTAAAAGAGCCCTGAAATGAATTTTCCCTATATTTTTTTATATGATTGTTCTAACCATACTTTCAAGTTTCTTATTAAATTGGAACTCCGCTCTATATCAACATATATACAAAATAAGAGTGGAGTGAGGATCCTGCCTATAGCTTACGTGGAGCATCTAAATTGTAAAAGCAAAGGTCTACGTGGACATTAACTAGAATTTGTTGATCACCATTAATCTGCAAGCTTTAACTTAGTAGTGATGCCCTCACAGATCACGAGATGCATAGGGTCAGCTATGTTATCTGAAGCCAAAAATAAATTTTCCAGTGAATAATGTCCCATTAATAGAAGGTAATGAAAATAACTAAAATATGTAAAGAAATAACTTGATGTGATGAAAATATATAATAAACAGATAACCGTTAATACTAACTTCCAAGTACGAACTCATAACCATAAACGGATTTATAAAAAAGATTATTACTAAGCATGACTAAAGCGGTATAGAAGATCATTGAACGAACAAATACCAACTAGGTAATAAAACAATTTGTTTTCAAAACCAATTTTAAAAACAATAAAGCTCAAATTCCATCCTTCCGTAGGACTTCAACAAAACAGACAACAAGCCCAGTGGACACACAGTCCACGAGAGAAAGTAACCAAGCGTGGCTAGAGGCCACGAAAACAAGCACAGCATGAGGCCACTTGTCCACGAGGGTAAGTAACCAAGTGCGGCTCGAAGCCACGAAACAAGCATAGGTACAATACCCATGAATAACAAGCATGAGAACAAATCCTACGAATATCAAGTGAGCTCGAGGTTAACCATGGTGCACCAAATTAAAGACTAACAGTACTGCTAGTAACCAGCGTTCTGTATCCAATCCTCTAAAAAACGCTTTCAAGCATGCCTGGGGCCCATTTACCAAAGCAATGAAAAGCTATTCTTTCAATACCATAAGAGCTCGTATCAAATACGATATAAGAGAGTACCCCAACATGAGAGTTCCCAAACAACATTTCAAAACTTTCCTTCAAATTCAATCTATTGACAAAAACTAAGATAATTCTAATAAATTTGCATCGATAAAATTGCAATCAGAGAATGTGATAATTAAATTAAATTAAAATAACAAATAAAAATATCTTTTATAAAATTTATAATGGGACCCTATTCACTTACCTAGTACATCTTGAAGTATAATTCACTCTTTCCAAATTTCCCAAAACAATCACCCTTGCAGGCAGCTAGCCGCCTAACCAATAGAACATTATCATCACTATGATACATATAAATCTTTTCCACGTTTTAACATTCATATTAAGTAGTTTATGTACTATATAATCATGTCAATGCCACTTTAATAAACATACTGATGAATTTGATTTGATCAAGTTCTTTCATCGAATATTCCACACTTTATATACCACCCAAATACTATCAAAAGAATAAACAATTTAATCTTTGGAATTTTCCAATAGTCCTCTTTCTAACATCACCATGAAGACATAAAGTTTTCAAATTCCATTTAAGCAAGACTTAAATTAAATTCAAGTTGGCGTGTGTGTGAGAATAATTTCTTCATCACCACTTCTTCATCGCCATAAATTTACTATAGAAACATTAAATTAAGTCTCCTTCCTTTCAAACATGTCAACAAACACCAAGTAGACACTCAATATTAACTAATAAAATGAACATTTGTCACACTTCACTTGTCAAATCTCATAAACCAAACAATTCATCCAACACCACATGATAATCAAACTTTAAATGACAATTAATACCATCCAACCATACCTATTCCATTAGGGGGAAAAATGGTTTTCTTAATGTTTCCTCGATTCCATGATTTAGTTTATACACCATTATAGGTTTAAATTCTCCTCACAAGCATTTGATCACCCTATGTGCACTCCATTTTACAAGCTTCAAGAATAATCTTTCAAAACTACAATCCCACATTTCATATATATTAAAACTGCAAATCCAATCTTAATTTATTACCAAACCCTTATACAACTCAAACCAATTACCAATTGGAGGAATATATATCCTTTCCAAACCACAAAACAATTTAGAAAAGGGGGAAAATATTCTCTACTCATTCATAAATTGAAAGGATTCTGGAAATCAAAGGATGAGGAAGTTGTTCATCCATACCATATACAATAATCGCCCAATCAAAGGAAAGAAGCGAGGAAGCAATCTGTATTGTCCCCACTCTCTCACAACAACGTCACAGAGCAAATAGAGAAGAGAATCCTCAGCGCACATAACAGCAACAAAAGAAAGGAATATCAATACCAAGAAAGGAGAAGGAGACAGCCGATCAGTCCTAAAAGTCTCCCTCCCTATTTCTGCTGCAGATATTTTGACAGGAAAGGAGGGGAAAACAGAGGGAAAATCCGACGATGATGAGCAGAGGAGGAAGGAGAAAAATGGTTGATGAAGATGATGGTCTTGCACACAAATGACAGACATGGAGAGCAAATGAGAATGGCGAAAGAATGGTCATGGGGTGTTCAATTTCTCAAAGTTTCTTGATGCTTCCTTGGACTCCATTCACGGCAGAAATAAAAGAAATAACCAGAGTATAAAAATATATATACTTGAGGGAAAAATATTTTTCCAGTCACATAACTAGAGATAGAGTTATCTCCAGTGACCCCAAAACTATATCGTTTTGAATTAATGAATGGTGTTTCGGTAAAATTTATATGATTAAAAAATAAACAAAATTACATAAGCACCCTTCATTAATTCGAAACGACGTAGTTTTGGGGTCACTGGAGATAACTCTATCTCCAGTGACCGGAGAAATCATTTACCCATAATTGAGGGCTTAGGACTTGTTTGGTAAAAGATCAAAAACCCATGAGAGATATTTTAAGTTACATATTAATTTGGGCATTTCATTAATTTCATATTGTTTGAACAAAATGAAATTGGCCCTTTGGCATAAAGAAAACTCGAACCCAAAAATTAAACATAGATAACAAACACAAGTTCTACTAGACAATCATTTCCTTATATTGCGTCGCTACTATAACTAATTTAAAATAAATAATTCATTTTAAATTTAAGGTATATTACATACATAAGATTGATTCTTCCATAGTTTCCCACTTCTCTTTTACTCTTTTACGATTAGCATTCAACTTTGAATAAAGATATGAAATAATAAATAAATAAATAACTTATCTTTCATTCTTATTATATATATTTTTTTCATTATTGACCTAAGAAGTCATTAATTATTTAATTAATTTTATCATTATGATTATTTTAATTTCCAAAAATTTCTGGGTTATTACAGAAATGAATTAAGAAATTGATTAAAATAATTTATTTAAAGTATAAAATAATGTAAATTAAGTAATTGCTTTGTAGGATTAAAATTAAGTGATAGAAATTCAGCTTGCTTCATCATTATTGTTTTGTCACCACTTAATTTTGCTGAGTCAGCATTTTCTGTTAGTAACTTTAACAGAGTTAATTTTTAAGGACTAAAAGTGTATTTTATAAACTTAAAAGATTAAAATGATACTACCTCCAGTCCTAATTATAGGAACACTTTTGTAGTGCAATTTGCACTACAAAAATGTTCATATAATTAGGACCGGAGAGAGTACCTCATATAAATTGTAAAAGACCAAAAGCATACTTTAGTTCATTACTAAATTAGCATATCTCTAGTCTATAATGGCTTTTTCAGGGTCAAATTTACTAAAAATGACATTAGCATTTGGTATAATTGCATATAAAGGAAAATGTTGTATTTTAAATATTATAAATATTATATTTCATAATAAATACCAAAAATTACATAAATTTGTGAACAAAATTAAAATACTTAAGTGTATTGATTGATACTGAAAAAAAGACTTCATGATATTAAAAATTTATTTTAGGATATTAAAAAAATATTTCAAGGTAATGACTGATCTTAAAAAAAAAAATCAAGGTTCTGACAAGTACTAAAAATATACTTAATATTGAAAAAATATTTCAGGTCACTGATTAATCTTAAAAAAAAAAAAAAATAGGGTACTAACGGTACTAAAAAAATATTTCATGAAAAATTATGATATTGAATTTTTTTTGTATGACATTGAAAAAAAATTTCGGGTAATGACTAATCTTGAAAAAATATTTCAGTGTACTGAAAGTATGGGTGGAAATAGGCTAGGCTTTAGCTAAATAGGCTTAGACCTGCGACGAAAATCCAAAGTCTGAACCTGTGTGTAGGCTTTTTTTTAGGCTTGAGCCTGGGCCTTCAAAAGGTCTAGCAAGGCCTGAAGCCTATTTAAAAGCCTACTTAAAATGTAGGTCTTTACGTAGTCTTAAAGCATATGCATCTAAGTTCATATATAATTCATCAAGTCTATTTAAATGCCTACGTTATATCTAAAAAGTTTAAGGATTCATTCTCATATAAAATAAAAGAGTTAGTAAGTGAAAAAAAATAACACCTAGTGGCAACAATTGTTTGAGAAAGTATGAATAAGACAAATCAATCATTTATTGATTAAGAATATATATTTCTTAAAATCAACCAAGCACGACAAGTGGCATGTAAAACTAGATTTTACCTCTTATTTTTCTTGTAGAAAATGAGTCAAACTCCACCTATTTGGATCATTTTCATTTAGGCATCACTAAAATAAACTTAATGCAATTTTTATGTTACATCAAATGACATAAATCAATGGAGGAGTAGTGAGCTAGCATTGCCACCTCGAGCAATAAAAAAGAAGAGAAGTATATGTGATCAATTGATAAATGAAAAGGTTAAACTCATTGATAAATGGAGAAATGTGAAATTTAAGGTTAAGAATAAGTTATTAATTTTATAAATAATCTAAAAATTAATTTATATTAAATTATATATAACTATGCATAATAAAAGATTTTAAAAAAAAAACTAAATAGGTCAGGCCTGAAGGCTAGGCCTTATGAAAATAGGCCTGACCTGTTTACCTAAATAGGCCTGACCTTAGGCCTAAACCTGAGCCTAACCTATTTACTAAATAGGTCAGACTAGGCTTAAAGTAGGCTAGGCCGTAGGCCCCTGATAGTTTCATACCTGACATAAAATTTTAAAAACAAGTCACATTAATTACTTTAGAATAATGACAAACACTGTGAGCCTGTTTAGATTGCAAAATTTGTTGGAACAGAATGAAAAATATTTTGCCACAAAAATATTTGGTATCAAAAGGATAGAAAAGGAAAATGATAAATTAAAAAAAAAGATGGATGAAATAAAATTAAAAAGTGAAATGTCCAATTTATCCTTATTCACGCCCCACTCTCAGCTTCTCCTCTCTTATCCCATCGTCACCATCGTCATCTAGTTCATTTTGTGCCATCATCACCACCACCATCTTCCATCTCTGCCAACATCTCCACCATCAACTTTTTCTTCCTCCTCCATCACTAATAGATATGTAGCTACAAAAGTAGGAGGACACGTCGGCAATGGCAAAGGAGCCATCGTCAACTTCCTCCTCCTCCTCCTCCATCACTGACGGATTTGCGACAATGAAAGTAGGAGGAGACAACGACGGCAAAGGGGCCACAATTGACTTCTTCCTCCTCCTCCATCAGTAACGAATTTGGGACAACAGAAGTAGGAGGAGGTGGCAAAGGGGCCACTGTCGACTTCTTCCTTCATCATTGATAGATCTACGACAACAGAAGTAGGAGGTGGCGACAACGGCAAAGGGGCTAGTCACTGACAATAACAACAAGCAATCTTGATTGAAGAAGAAGATATTGACAACCATTGAATAAGAAAAAAGGGTTATTTAGAAATTTACCACCTTAAAAAAATTGGTTCCTACCAACAATGGAAGGAAATGATCCTCCCATGGATGATGGAATATTGCCTGCCACCAAAAATTGGTTTCCGATGGAATGGGGCATCCAAACATCTTCAAGCAATGAAAAATCTAAGATTTTCCTTTTCCCTCCCATATTTTCTTTGAACCAAACTGGCCTTATGTTTGGTTAGTTTGGAGACCCAAATTAGGAAAATCAAATTTCATTAAACGTGTGTCTAGTTATTTTGGTTAAACTGGGTTTTGCATCTCAAAACTCATCAATTTTTGCAAATCAAAGGCTATATTAATTTTGCAATTTTTTATATAATTGATACATGAGCTTGCATAGAGTTAAATTATTAATAATAAATTAAGGGGGTGACACAGCACACAGCGAGTTATGGCTGGAGATGTGTTGTCTCTTTATTAGATTTTTGGCACACAAAATGGAGACATTACCAACAAAAAAATCAAAAGGCGCTGCAAATTGATAGATATTGATGCATTGTGGTCCTTCCAATAATTCCTCTTTGGCACTTATCCAACTTTTCGGCTCTCCCCTTCCCACCCCCCCCCCCCCCAAAAAAAATATCCTCCCCCCCCAAAAAAAATATCCTCCTCCTCACAATCAACTTGTCCTCTGCCTTAACCTCTCTCATATTCTTTTTACTTCATCTTTTGTGACTGTAAATGCCACGTTCACAAACAAATCACCAAAAAAAAGTTTAGCTAAAACCTTGTGGAACATACTAAACTAGGAGCAAGGGGTGCCTTATGTGCGCCCCGTAAAAATGGAGGCTTTCCGATTTTTTTATTAGATTTTATATAAAATGAGTGATGTTTTGATATATTGTGGGTAAAAAATGGTATTGTTTTCATTTTTTTATAATTTTTCAAAGACTTAGTGTTGTAGAATTGTGTTGTTTCTCTCTCATTAAAAGGATTAAATATTTACAAATCCTGAAAATTGAAAATAACGTCATTTTTTACCCATATGATATCAAAATGTTACTCATTTTATGAAAAATCTAGATCTAAAGAAATCGAAAAAAAAAAAAATTGGAAAACCCCCTTTTTTTTTGGGGCGCAAAGGGGCACACATTAGATACCTCCGGCGGCTAAACTAGACTATTTGTGTTCACTTCCAGGCAGTGGTAGATCTTGGGATAAATATTTGGGGGGTCAAATATTTATCTCAAGATCGTAATATTCGGTATAGACCGGCAAATACAAGGGAGTGACAAATCTAATTTGAGTTGTGAAGACAACAAAGATATCTATTACTATCATTTCTCATCGACAACAAACAAAATCAAATAATGAAAACAAAGAAGGAAATAAAGAAATAAACAAGAAAATAATTTATTAAACTCGACGATTTCAACGAGATTTACCGATTAGGAAATTTCTTATATTAGAAAAGAATCAAGACCAGACAAAGTAAATATGGAGTTGAATTAGAGCAAAGAAATAAGATGGGAGAATTTACCTGTAGCGAGCAAGAGCCGAAAAATCACAAATGAGTTATCAAGGGAAATTGGGAGAATAACAGGCGCGTTCCTCGCTCTTATTCTCGTTATTGAGTTATCAAGGGAGACTGAGAGAATAATAGAAGTGTGCCCAGTGCCCTAATGTCTAACGTCTGTGAGCTGGACTGCGGGAGAGAATGAAAAAAAGGGGGGGATGTTTTAAAAAAAAAATTGGGGGCCAAAGGAGAAGTGTGCCCAGTGCCCTTATTGAGTTATCCAACTTTCATGTTGAAATTTACGCCAAAGGGTGTGAAAATAATGAGTGATGCTAATGGACTTTTGACATAATTGGAATAATTAATCAATCAATTAATCACATACATTTAATTTCTCATTGTCCATTAAATTTAATTAATTGGTTGAACAATTCTCACATTCTGTAGCTCAAACCAAAAGATCTCACATTCCCACTTCCAATTTGCATGATTAATTTTTTTTAGGAGGGCCATCATCAAAGATCAACCACTGGCTTAAACCCAAAGATCCCACATTCCCACATTCAATTTGTATGATTAATTTTTTTTTGGGGGCCATGGCCCTCTCTGACCTCATCAAAGATCCGCCACTGCGCTTCCGGGGCATGATTGGAACGCAAATAAAGAGGCAGGGAGCTTGGGAAGTAGGAAAATTGTCCGGTCAAGACTTTTTGCTCAAGCTTGCGGGAACTTTTGAAAAACAAGATGCAACATTTTATATTTTGAAAAGGTCCTCTATAAGAAATACATTGCTTTTATCAGTAGCATACTAATGAATTAAGAGTTCCACATTGATTAGTTGGACATCAAATTAAAGGAATATGCTATTCAATTTGGGACTTATCAATGACCCTAAGCTAGGAGTTAGGATTAATACTCTGGAGTCGAGCCGAAGAATTATACGCGCTATTTGACTTGCACCTCAATAAGGGTGGGTTGGATTAGATGTCCATGGCGGCTTGTACATGGTTATTGAAATTGAACTAGACCGGCCAATTTGACCACAAAGTTGGTGAATCGGTCATTTAACCGGTTCGGTCCGACTGGTTTGACCGGTTTAATATTTATTAAAATTTTTCCGACTTCAAAAATTTATATCTAATTCTAAATATTTTCAAAAGTTGCAAATTAAGACTCTACGTAAAGTTTGAGATGTTTATTTTCTAATGTAAAAGGAATCATTAAAAAATTATTATCATTTAATCTTCGAAAACTATCAAATTCCAAAACTATTCAAAAGATATTATTGTTCAAGTTTATTTCCTCATCAGTCTGGTCCGAGGTTAATTTTGATTTGACTTCGATCTGACCCACTACCTAGATTAGTTCAGTGACCGGTTTGAGTTTAATGACCTTAAGAATTAGTCTCAAGTCATCATGTTGTGTAATTCTTCCAAAGAAATTAATCTCGTCCACACTAAACACTGTCGGGATCATCTTGTCATTATCATTATCAAGAGGGTTAGGAATCTCATTGTAAGGATTTGGACTGTCACCTTGAATCATGTTTTCATATAAGAAATTTTTGTATCCTTTTTTTTCCAGTTGGAATTTTATCTAGTCTTTAATATAAGTGCTAGATAATTAATTTATAAATATTAAAAAAATTAGTTGAATTAATTATTTATAACAAATGTGTATTAGTTTATCTAAAATACCATTTTCGAATCACGTGCATTGTAACTATCTCTTGATAGAAGCTCCCTTACTATATGCAATAAGTAGGAATACTTTAAGAAAGAAATTTAAATTTGAAAAATAAAGTGGATTGAGTTTTATATTTACAACCAAGTTAAATCGTTTTTGTAACTTTTACATTATATTTAGGATCAGAGGCAATATATGAATGAACAAACTTTTTTACCAAGACAAACTCATCAAAATATGAATATATAAATCATTATCAACCCTTGTATAGGTATATGATCAACTAGTAAAAGAGTTGTTCCCTCTCAACCAGTGGCGGAGCCAGGATTTAGAGTTTATGAGTGCACAATTAGTGTAGGGGTTCGGGGGCAGCGCCCCCGAATTTTTTTTTTTTAAGAAAAGTTTTAAATGCATTAAAATTGTATCGTTAACATTTTCTAGAAGGAAAAAAGTTTGACAAGATTAGGGAACATGTTTAAATAAACTTCCCTCCCCATGCCTTAGCTATACACAAAACTCTCAAGCCTCATTCTTCTTTCACACAATTCATCAAACACCTTATAGGCATTCAAAAATAACCCAATAAGCATGCCTCTTAATTATCAAGCTACACGTCATAAACTACCAAGCATCTTTGCCAAAAGGGAAAACATGTTTTCTTAAGTATTATCCAAACCACCTAATGCATAAAAACAAACTCACAGGACTTGATCATCTTTACATTCATTAATAAATGCAAAATCCTTAAATTCCAGATACAATTGGACATTAAAAGAGAAAGAAATCCAACTTGGAAAAAAAAATGATTTTATCTTTCTGATTTTCCTCATGACAGCCCAAAAAAATGGTAATAAAATACCTCACAATTGAAGCTATTTCCCCCTCAACGTTTCAGCTAATGGAAAAAGGGATAACCGTTCGAGCCCAGGACCTTTACACAGATGGCAAAAGCTTTAACCAATTAATCTAATCAGATCTATTGTAATAAGATTCATTCACAAAATATATATGTTTTTTAAATTTTTTATGGGTTCACTTGCCCCCATAAAAAATAGTGTGCCTCCGCCCCTACAGTCTCAACCAAGGGTCTTAAGTTCGGATTAGTGTGGATCGCGTAAAATCCTTGAGTTAAAAGAGGCTCGTACTCATGCAAGGAAAACAACAAAATGTTCTACCATCTTATAGTGATGAGTTTATAAAGAGACAACTATATGAAGAAAAATTATATTTGTCTTTATTATTATTATTTTCAATATTTCACAATCCTCCAACATCAGCACACATTAGCTTAAAAATGACCCTCATAATGGTACCAAAATTCAAACGTTGTCTCAGTTATCTAGAAAAATCTAGAGCATCACTCCAAATTAACAACTATTCTAATTACTTTATTGGCTTTATTAAGTGGCTCAAAATCGTTAGGTAGAATATACAAGCTATGGCTGCCATTTACTCTATGAATGAGATTTATATATAGTTACATGGATTTTTAAGTCAATTCACATTTAGCAGTCGCCTAATTTATAATATGCTTTAATTTCCTCTTTGTATTATTTGAAAGTGATACAAATGAAAGTTGTGAATAGAATTTAGTCAAGCCTAATATATGTTAAAAGTTGTAATAATCCATTTCAAGCCACACAAGGTTTGACGAATCACATAAAGGAACGCACGCTTACAAATTTGTGTTCATATGTCAATTTTCAAAAGTCTGATTTTAAGAAAAATAATGGTCATCTGCTCTTTAATAATGTAACACCTGATTGGAGAGTTGATCTTGATCTTTAATACTTCATTTGGTCCTAATTATAGGACAACATTTTAGAGTTAGTTTTGGTCTTAATTATAGGACAACATTCTAATTTTTGTCAATTTCTTCCTAAAATACTCATATTTTATTCTCTCAAGTGTGTTTGATTTTTAGTAAGTATATGTATGTGGGTGCGTAGACTCTTCCAATCAGTGAAATTTTTAGATGTGTGTGTGTCTACAGTCTACACACAAATATATATAGACTCACACACACATATGTGTGTACATGTATGTATGTATGTATGTATGTATGTATGTATGTATGTAGACACACACACACATGTGTGTGTGTGAGTGTGTATACATATATGTATATCTGTGTGTGTCTGTCAATATATATGTGTGTGTACATATAAAACACACACACACACACACACATCTTTGTGTGTGTATATATGTGTGTAGATGTATGTACTCACATATATGTATATATAGCAAGACTATTATTTCAATAAGATAGCGTATGGAAAGAAAAATTCTTGGTCAAAGGGGTATGTGGTAAGAGTTGTTGATTCACTTTTACTTATGTCATTTTAAATTTATATAAGGGCATTCTAGGAAAATGAGTAAAATTAATTAATTTAACTTCTTTCATTAATCTCTTTAAAATCGGTTAAATATGTCCTATAATAAGAACCGGAAAGAGTATTAGATATATGCACATAACCATATAGATGCTCACAACCAGTAATTAAATAAGAAACGGATTGATGGAATTAATGAAGATAGTTAGAGTAAAAATGTCTATTACCTAATTTAAACAAATTTTTTAATATAATCAGATTAAGTAAATATATTTTATATTAATAATATAAAAGATTTGTACAAAAATTAATCATCAATATGTAGTATATCAAGCCTAGAAAATATAAATTTGTTTTGAAAATATAAGAAAACAGAGGTTAAATTACATAAGCTGAAACTTGTCTAATACTACTATAAAATTGATTCTTGCAAGGCAATTCACTTTTTGTATTGGTATTTACATTTCAACACAATATAATGCACTACTCCCCTTATTATTAATACAAAATATATATTTTAAAAGTTGATATTTGTCTTAAATATAAGACACAATTTTTACATTTGTCAGTTTTTTTTTTTTTAATTTATCTCTATTTATATTCTTTCAATAATAATTAAATAGGAGAGGTAATGAGAGAATTAAGGAAATGACTATAGTGTTTTAGTAAATACATGTAATATCAACTAATTTAACTATTTTTCTTATTAAATTAAATAAATATATCTTATATTAAAAGTCAAAAATTGTGCTATTTTAGAAGGTCAAAATAGGGACACTGCACGTACGGTGTCGCTTGCGGGAGGAATTCACATTAGGTGTTTTTCTCTCTAATTTGAGAGATTATACAATTTTTTTTATTTTTTTAAATTTTTTTATATATTCTATTTTTTTATATTAGATTATATACTGCATCCTGGAATTTTTTTACACCCAGTATCTCAAATTAATTAATTTCCACGATATTGGGGTTACAGGAAAAATATTTATGAATGCAAAACTGAAAATTAATTAATTTGAGATATTGGGTGCAAAAAAAAATTCAGGATCCACTATATAATCTAATCTAAATAAATAGAATATATACAAAATTTAAAAAAAAAATAGAAAAAAAATGTCTAATCCCTCTAATTAAAGAGAAAAGTACCTAAAAAAAGCACCTAATGTGAACCTCTTGGAGAGCCGATTAGAGGTGGCCGATGATACTGTTGCATTGCATAGTGCCTGTTTGGTGGGCGTGGGCCCATGATTCGCGGCGAAGGGTATTCAAGTCATTCGATCCTAAGACGAAAGGCGCCAAAACGACGAGATAAACAACCTTAGCGGGAATTTTTGAAAGTCGTTCCTTCTCCAGATGGCGCTACAACTATTAACGGCTATATTCGAGCCACGATCAACCGACATATTCATGCCACGTGTCCTAATGTAGGCCAAATATTAGCATTGTTCGTGGACCGGACAATGACATCATGCCCCGGTATGGAGCAACCTTCGCTCTCATTGGTTGGTGTGTACAAGGAGACAAGGGGCTGTCTTACGTGTCGCTTTGCTATTGCTGTATCTCTCATTATTATATTTGTTCTTCTTGGCGCTAATGATTTTGATTAATTGTTAATTACTATTAGTTAAATCTTTTTTACTGACCGCCGAAAAATGTTTATAATTATTATAAAATCCCTTAAATTAGATATTGCCCAAATATCTTTGAATATATAACTCTTTAATAGGGTATATTCCTTCGGGAAAAAAAATTAGTATATTTCTTGATTTCTATAATAATAAATTAAATTGTTGTTACGTTACGTCATCTTAAAATCATGTGCTTATATTTTTTAATGGAGAACTTGACAATAAAAATCTTGCTAAATATCTAATTTCTAAAATAAAATACTTATGTTAGGTTATTTATATCAACTTTTTTATTATATCTGACAATGTGTCATATTTTTAAATTCTTATCATTTAAGAATAAATCCATATAGAAAAATAAGACGCGTTGGAGAACTTGATATATTACCTATTATCTAAATGAAAAATAATTACAAAAGGCAAACAAATATATCGTATTTTTTAAATAATAATAATAATATAGAAATGTTAATGAATAAAATTAAGATATAAGAAATGCCAGAAAAAAAAGAAATGAGGAGAATAACGGAACAACGGCGCTAAAAACGAACGTCATAAATTAAATCACGTTGTCAGTGCACGCCTGGCTCGTGAAAGGCTCGCGTGTTACGGCGTACGAGCCAGCCCTTTCTCAGGCCGTAGGCTAAAAAGCGTCTACTAGGCGCCGAATCCCTGAGAAAAGCGCAGTGGCTAGCTGTACAGTACCCTCCAATTTTCAGTATAATATTCTTTTCATTAATTCGTTTAATTTTTAAAAATAGTTAAAACACTTATTTATAAATAGGAGAGTACCAATGTGAGAGAAATAATTGATTTAGGAGACAAAACCAAGTAACGACTGGAAACAAAGGTTAGCTTAATTGATAAGTTATTGTTTTATATAACTATTAATTAAGGCTGTAAATCCAAATCTCATTGTGATGTGATGACCTTATTACTGTGTGATTTGTAGATACTTGTATAAGCATTTTTTTAAGGGTTTAATGTCTTTATTTTTGCTGTGGATTTTTTTCTCTACCACATTTATAAAAGTAAGTGAGTCATATTGTAAAGAGAAGACGTAGAAAAAAACAAATTCGCCTAAAAGTATTTCTCTAATAAAAATAGAAACATTAAACCTTTTTTTAAAATATGGAGGCATGTTTTGACGTATCCTTAAAAACCAATTCACCTAAGATTTCCAACATCGAATAGGAAAAAAAAAACCAAGCCAATACCCTTAAACTTGCCTAATAACGAACATTTTAATAAATAATTAAAATTAAATTATTATAGTAAAACAACAACATAACCTTATCATACTAGGTGGAGTCAGCTACATAGGTTTAATTACGTCATTGAGCTCAATTGAAAAACCAAACTTTGGGATAAATTGTTGACTAAGAGATCTCATTCAATAACATCATCAAGCGTTCTCTAGTCTTTGTTGATCCATGTTCATAAAGATTCGATAAAGGTTTTACATTGGCCGTCGAGGGCTTAACACAATCCTTATCCTTTTTCTTTTTTCTGCATTGGCGAGCAATGCTCGTAGGGATCAAACCCTGATAGGAAAGCCAGCTAAGATTAGCGCCAATGCCATCTGTGCTACTGAGGTGTTGGCAATCCTTATCCTTTATCTGGGTTTGGGATCAACTATAATACATAGTTGGAGTTATAAAATATTCTAGTACACGTTACTATATTAGTTAGGAAATAAAAATACACATAAATTCATTAAAATATTTATTATATCATCTAAATTACTATTCCATTACTTTGTGATTTGTTTGTAAATTTTGACATCAAGCCACTCTCAACGTATTTTAATTATATAACCGCTTTGCAAACATATACTTAAATTAGTACAAGGCATCATAATTTTTTTATAAGAAAAAAAATATCTAATTTAAAGCATATACCAAAAAAAAAAATCTTTCGTTTGAATTTCTTTTTAAAATTTTAATTATTCTTTTGGAATGAAATAATTGCAATTATGTGTATGGAGCGTGATAGAAATGGCGCGGGGCAAAGAATAAAATAAGTGTGATGGCGGTGGGGATCTATGGGAATGGACCAGAGGGAAGAGGTGGGGCCAGAAGGTATGGAAGGAGCAATGAGGAGGGGTCAAGGATGTTACTTACCAACAAGGTTAGGTCACGTGGATGATGTGAATGTGTTACATAACAACGATGAACAACTTAAGATTTGCAATATAGGAGCTTTGTCATTTTGTCACATCTCATTTGGGCAAATGGAAATCCATTTGGACACATGCCCTGCCTCAAAATATAGTTCATGTCCCTTTTACAAGCACCATTGATCTAAAATCCGGACTGGATTGAAAAACAGTGAGCCAGTCGGTAAACATGTCTGATTCGGGCATCAACCTGGTTCAGTATTATTATTTTTTTAAAAATTGATATTTTTAAAATTTTCTTTAGAATTTCATATTGAATTACACTAAAATTTTTAATTTCTCACCAGTTTGGCTCGGGTTAGTTCCAATTTAACCTATTGACCTTGAACCCCAACCGATTTAGTGACCAATCTGGGTTTCAAAATGTAACATCCCATGTTTGAAATGCGGAAATTTTTTTTTTTTCAAACAAACAATCAGAGTGGAGCAATAGAGCGAAAGAGCATTTGGATTCTTAGCCAAAACATCAACCATTGTGTAACATTGTATAGTTTACAGTAGTCCTATGGTTTAGAAAGGAACAACAGATAGAAACGAAGCGGAAAGGAATGCGTAAAGCGATAAAGATAGAAACAGTCTTGGTGCATGCCTACTCCGGGTATTTGCCTCGATTCACGATCGTGGTCCACCCGACCACTGAAGCTACAGTGAGATTCAATTCACCATATTGAATCTCGGGTAGCAGTTAACCTCATACCCAAACAATACGGTATACGGACAACGAGATATTTCTAGAGCTAATACAACGGTATATCATAAGCATACTAGAGATGCATGATCATTATGCCGACAAAACATAAGCACGAGCAATATGTAAAGCCCCATAAGGTAAATAACAACAAAAACTGCACTATTCACCGGTGCCACGATAATTAGTCGTGTCCTCGCGCTAGGAAAACAAAACGGTGTTATCAAAACTATAACCCGTATAAGCTGTCTCGTATAACGGTCTACGAACATATCATTGACATATAAGTATTTAAGAAGCACAAGATTAGTGTTACGATGCGCGTCCGTACCTTCGTTGGCAACGTTAGGTACTACCGGCGGAAAACGTACTTTCTACGGAGAAACGTGCAAGAATCCTACGGCGCACATCGGCGGCGTAACGGCAGGCAGAATCAACGTTTCAGATATCCTATGAGAATAATGTCACTACCATTAGTAATTTGACATTATAAGCGGCATTTTAGGTAAAAATTACCATTTTGCCCCTATACCCCTACTTGGCGGAATTTCGCAGCGCTTCCGCTACATAGGCTATTTTCTTCCCAAAATTTCGCCAGAACTTCGACGCATTTATGATTCTTGAAAATAAAGACTAAAATAGCCCTCCCATATGATACCCAAATCATAAAAATAAAGACTACCCTAGCCTTACTAACTATTGAACTAAAGACTAAAAACTAAAGACCGAAAGACTTACCCGTTGGAGACTTCGGCAGAACTTCCCCCAGAACTTCTCTCTCTTCTTTATCTCCCTAGGATTTTCGGCCAAGGAGCTCAAGAAGATGGTGTGCAGAATTTTGAAGGAGGGGGGGTATTTATAGTTTTTTGAAAGGACATGGAAGGAAATATGGAAGTTGTTTCAACCCTTGGATTGTGACTTTTTCATCAAGCCAAGATCTCCACCCTTGGATGCATTTGGCCGACATCTAAGGGCTGTTTGGCAGCAAAAATTTGACCCAAAAATGATTAATGAGCTTACTCTATGCCCGGTCTAACCGTATTCTCCGATCGGTACCCGATTCGCGTGATTTCGGAGAAATCTCAAAATTCTGGATTTACAACTCTGAAGACATGTTCTCACTTAGTAGAAATGTCCAAGTTAACCTAAATTTTGGTTCCATATAGGCCTCCAACAGTCCAGTTGAAATTTCCTCGAAAACGTGTCCGAACGCGTCGGTGTCGGAATTCGTTTTCGGAGATATCAATCTCTTCGAAATAATTCACTGATTCCAAATATGTCTAAACAAATTCAAACCCATTCCTAAATGTTGAGTTAGAATTTATTTTCCTCTTTTCCAAAATTATGCCTATATGCATTTTTCCCTATTTTGTTTTATTAGGAAAATGCACAAACGGCCTCGGAATTAACTTCCGGAAGAGGTCACTTAAAGGTAAAAACTCACCGATCAATATTTTACCTTGACCTTGGGATTCCTATTCCTAGATCTCTAGATAGGATCCGTTTCCTAATTTTTAATTTACTATTCACCAAATTTTACTTTAATTAATTATATTAATATTATAATATCAACTTGCAAAAACCTTTATACATATATATATACATTTTTAATTAATTAATTAATTAATTACTTATTTATTTAATTTTTCCAAAAATTCCACAAAATTACCTAATTGGTCCATTCTTGTATTTAGGCTTAAAAATACCTAAACTCAACTATTTTTCTCCAAAATTTCCAATTAATTAGTAAATACATTTTTACTAATTTCCACCTAATTTACACTAATTTTTGAGCTTCACATAATTATCCCTTAATTTCCTTTGTTTACACTTAAGTAATTAGCCATTAATTGCTTAATCACTCTTTTAACCATAGTTGGTATTTTTCTTAATTAAGATGCCTTATTACCTTCATATTCTTGCATTAACCTTAGTATTTTCATACCTCCAACATTATTCCATAATTACAAGGGTATTTTGGTCTTTTTACTACTTTTTGAACACTCTTATACAATTTTCCCAAGTTCATAATTTATTAAATTACCGTAATTAGAGATATTATACTCTCCTAATTCAATTGATCATTATCTTGTCTTTCGGGATTTTTCATGAATTTTCTAAGTTAGTTACCCTTTCCGGGGCATTTTAGTCATTTTGGCACTTTGGCCCTTAAATTCCCTAATTTCTTGCAGAAATTCTACTTAGAAAATATGCTTCAATTATACAAGACTGGAGATTGAATTTTCACTTATCAGAATTATCCAACTTTTATTTATAATATGCCAGATAAATATCCGGGTATTACATTTCTCCCCCCCTTACAAAAAAATTTCGCCCTCGAAATTTAATCTATACTAACTAAACTTCGAGCCATGAACTCTGGGTACTTCTCCTTCATGTCACTCTCAGTTTCCCATGTTGCCTCTTCGGGTGTTAAACCCTTCGAGACCACCTTCACTATCAGAATAGTCTTATTTCTGAGCCGCTTCTCCTTATGATCAATGATCTGTTCTGGCTCAACGATGAAGGTATTATCATGCCGTACTTCGACATCCTCGTACTCGATGACATGATCACCGTCTGGGTTGGTACTTCTTCAATTGCGACACGTGGAAAACGTCGTGGAGATTACTCGGGTTCGGGGTAAAGCTAGCGATAAGCTACTTCTCCGCGCTTAGCCAAAATTTCGAATGGTCCAACGTACAGTGGTGAGTTTCTTCCTCTTGAGCGTCCTGCCGACACCGATTCACGGAGATAACTTTAGAAATACATGGTCGCCGACATAAAACGTTAGAGGTCTCCTCCTTTTGTCGGCATAGCTCTTACGTCTACTATGTCTTGCTAGGAGTCTCTTCTTGATCGGTGCGATCTGCTCGAGGTTTGCTCAAGCATATCCGGCCCAAGTAATTGCTTTTCGACGAATCTGTCCAAAGACAATGGTGATTGACACTTCCGCCCATACAATGCCTCGAACGGGGCCATTTGTATACTAGCATGATAACTGTTGTTATATGCAAATTCAGCTAGCGAAAGATGTTGATCCCAACTTCCTTTGAAATCCAGGCACATGCTCGCAAGCATATCCTCCGGCGTCGTATGGTTCTCTCGGATTGACCGTCGATCTGTGGGTGATAAGCCGAACCGAACCTTAGCTTAGTCCCCATACCTTCATGTAATGCTTGCCAGAAACGGGATTTGAATCGTGTATCACGATCAGAGACAATGCTCTTAGGAATACCATGTAATCTCACTATCTCTTTGATATAAATCTCCGCCAATCGTTTAGGAGAATAGTGGATCTTGATGGGAATAAAGTATGCCGACTTGGTTAATCTGTCAACAACTACCCAAATTGTGTCATGATTTCGATTTTGGGCGGACCTACCACAAAATCCATGGTTATGTTCTCCCATTTCCATTCCGGCGACTCTAGTCCTTGCAAAAGACCGGGGGTCGACGGTGTTCAATCTTTACTTTCGACGGGTCAAGCATTTGGCCACGTATTCGCTACGTCTTTCTTCATTTCGGGCCACCAAAGTTCGGATTTCATACTGTACATTTTGACCATGCACGGATGTAGAGTGTACTTACTCTTATGAGCCTCATCCATTATTGACCGCTTCAATTCATCAACTGGCGGTATGTAGATTCGCTGCTTATACCTGACCAAACCACTAAGTGATAGGTCATAGTCTTGGGTCTCACCTCGAGAAATCTTCTTACGAGTCTCGATAGCCCAATCATCTTGCTTCTGAGCTTTTTCCACTTCATCTCTCAGATCATACTCCCCTTGACTTGCAAGAAGTGTAGCAAGATAGGCATCAGCTGGTGCATGCTGACCCATGCAGATTTGGTTGGATAGATTCAGATCTCGAAATCTTCCGGCAATTCTCGCTCTGTATCATCATGTATGATACCTGCACCGTCTTTCTACTAAGAGCATCGGCAACAACGTTTGCTTTACCCGGATGATACTTGATTTCCGGGGTATAATCTTTAATCGCTCCATCCAACGACGTTGTCTCATGTTGAGTTCTCGTTGATCGAACAAGTATTTCGGACTCTTGTGGTCACAATACACTTCTACGGTTACACCGTACATGTAATGCCTCCATATCTTCAAAGCGAACACGATAGCCGCCACTCTAGATCGTGTGTAGGATAGTTTAACTCGTGAGGTTTCGGTGACGAGAGGCATAGGCCACCACCCCCCCCTTTGCATTAGGACACATCCCAATCCTTGCCCACCGGCATCACTGTAGACAACATAGGTCTCATCTGGATCGGGATAATCAATACCGGTCTTTGTAGTCAACTTCTCCCTCGGACTCGAAAACTCTCCTCACAATCATCTCCCATATAAAGGGTTGATTCTTCCTCGTAAGCTTTGTCAATGGTAGGGCAACGCGAGAAATCCCGTATAAATCTGCGGTAGTATCTCGCGAGACCAAGAAAACTACGGATCTCCGTCACGTCTCTCGGCCGTTTCCAGTCCGTAAGCGCTTCTACTTTGCTTGGATCAACTGCAACTCCGCCGCTAGATATAACATGGCCCAGAAATTTAACTTCCGGCAGCCAAAATTCGCATTTGCTCAGCTTAGCATATAGTTGCTTTTCCCTGAGTATGCTCAACACCTTTCGCAGATGTTCTTCGTGCTCTTCTTTACTCTTAGAGTAGATTAAAATGTCATCAATGAACACCACCACAAACTGGTCTAGGTGTTGTCGGAAGATACGGTTCATGTAATCCATGAATACCGCAGGTGCATTTGTTAATCCGAAGGGCATCACAAGGAATTCATAATGCCTATATCTGGTTCTGAAAGCTGTCTTGGGAACATCGCCATCCTTAACTCGCAACTGATGGTATCCCGAACGCAAATCAATCTTTGAAAAGACCGTGGAACCAGACAAGCGATCCAAAAGATCATCAATCAGGGAAGTGGGTACTTGTTTTTAACAATCACCTTGTTGAGTTCGCGGTAGTCGATGCGAGTCGGAAACTTCCATCTTTCTTCTTTACAAAAAGCACTTGGGGCTCCCACGGTGAAACGCTAGGTCGAATGAACCCCTTCTTCAAAAGCTCTTCCAACTGCTTCTTCAACTCCTGCATCTCGTTAGGAGCCATACGATACGGCGCCTTTGATATTGATCCTGTGCCAGGCATCAAGTCAATGTTGAACTCCACTTCTCGGATAGGAGGTAACTCGGTAAGATCCTCCGGAAATACATCGGAAAATCATTCACCACGGGAATGTCACGAAGTGAAAGGTCGGCTTCGCTTTAAGCGAGAAGAATACCATGAAAGCATGACATCCTTGCTTCACGCACCGATCGGCTTACGTAGCGGAGAGAAAGTTCGAGCTCACTTCAACTTTTTCTCCGGGAAATGATATCTTCTTCTTGCCACAGTCGATCATCGCACCGTTGGCCGTTAACCAGTTCAGACCAAATATGACGTCGATGCCGTGAAGAGGTAGACGGATAAGATCCACTTTAGAAACTCGTCCATCCACGTCAGCAGTACAATTCATACATGCATCAGAAGCTAAAGACTTTACACCCAACGGTGTAGATACAACAAGATCAAATGGTAATCTACAGGCATGCAATCCTAAACGACTTGCACAATCATAGGAAATAAACGAGTGACTAGCACCCGAGTCATACAATGCTTCAAGTAGATTTCCATTGAGATAGATGATACCTTGAACCATCTCTGGGGACTTTTTGGCCTCTGTGTTTGTCAATGCAAAGATTCGGCCAGCGCTTTGAGGTCTCGCCTCTACAGCCTTCTCGGGGCAATCCCGGCTAATGTGTCCAGGCTTCTGACACTTGAAACAGACTTGTTTCCCATCGCAGTTGGCTCTGGATGGTACTTCTTGCATTTAGGACACGTGCGGGATCCCGGTTGTCAGGGTAATTTTGTTGCCCGGTTGGTAGGGTATCTTGTTTCCACCCCGGTTGTTGTTCCAAGGTGCCTTCCTCTTCGTGAGGAACCTCCGCGGTTGGAACCACCGCGACTTGAATTATTTCCGTCCGGCCGGGATTTGCGCAATTCCTTCAAGTTGCGCTCTGTCATCCTGCAAGATTCCACTGCTTTGGCCATCTTCGGAAATTGCTGAGACACTAACCTTGCCCTTATATCATATTTCAGCCCGATTACCAGTCGGTTAGCCTTCCAGCTCTCATTCTTGTAGATTTTCAAGTACGAGGAATACCGTGACAAGTTGGTAAAACGGGCGAAGTAGTCGTCAAATGACTCTTCAGCTCCTTGCTTGATCTGCAGGAATTCTTCTTCTTTAATTACCTGTGTTGATGGAGGAAAGTACTGTTCATTGAACTGCTCAAGGAACATCTCCCACGTAACAGGATTGGGCAGAGTTGTGGAAACGCTTTTCCACCATCTGTGAGCATCTCCCTCAAGCTTGTAAATTGCTAGCTGGGCCATCCGATTTCCAGGGCATTCCATGACTTCAAAAATCTTCTCAAGACTCAGAAGCCAATCCTCGGCTAGCTCACTCCTACCTCGGAAACCAGGTGGTTTCAACTTGCGTAACTGGTTTACCCGGTTTCGTAGTCCTCTCTCTTTGTCCGTGCAGGTGGTGATTGGGATCTCTCGGACCCTCGGGTTCTTCCTCATTGTCATTGTCATCATACTCTTCTTCATCATCATTGTGGTCATCTTCTTCATGTTCTTGTTCATCCTCAAGTTCTTTGTGCGTCTAACTGTCTTTGTGCCTCCCGGTCTTGTTGGTTCGCCTTGCCGAAGAGCATCAATCGAACTCTTTGTTCCTGTAGAGTTCTACGCATTTCTTCGATTTCATCACGTCCGGGTTGATTCGGTTCATTGTTTCTTTCATCCTGAGGCTGTCTGCCTCTTCCTCTACCTCGTCCTCGACCACGGCCTCGGCCTCTTGGTGCACCGGCACCTCTTAGTATTGCCATGTTTTAATCTTTTTCCTTAAATAATTATGACAAAATATATAAACATTAGAAATGGCACAACAATTTGCACACCAAACATATATTCACATATATTCATTTCATAAGGTTTATACATATCAGTCGTTCTAATCCTAATACCAGTCTTACTGTACCATCTCCTTATCCAAACGTATTTACAATATTCCAACGTACTTGGAGATACAACCCAAACTTCCTAGTTTCTACAATCCACAGCTTCCTTGTACTGACGCTCTCCTTTTACATGTACCGACGAACCAAGCACTTCAGTAGCGTAGATAGATACGAACGCTCGAGAATAGGCCCGTCGTCTAACGGTTTATTGATAATTCCCGCCAGCGTTGGGTTTGAGGAAGTAGTACGGGGTGGATCTAATCCAGCCCCTGCCGAGTAACGGCCATAGACGTTTTGGTGAGTTTTGACAAGGCTTAGGAACATCAGGTATTTCTCTTCGGTAGTGGTGGTATAGTCCTCAGACCGCTGATAATACGACTCTAACTGTTGTGTCAGCGCCGCATTGTCATTCAGGATGTAACGGTAATCGTCAAAGTTGGCCTCCGCATCGTCTAGGTTTTGGATTTCAGGATAATCGAAATTGTCCCCTACTGAGGAATGGGTTGACCCGCGGGGCTCCACGGCTCGGGTTGGTCTTCGAGCTCCGGCTCCTCCAGGTTGTTCAACGTAGAAATTTGGATTGATAAGGAGGTTGTGATAGTATCCTAAGACGGGGTTTTCGTCTCTGTCCATCTCTACACATTACACCAATGGTCGTATCAGTACTCATTTTCAAAAAGTGCTCAAAGTCAAAAGGCTTAAGAACCTAACTCCGTTATCCGAACAGAATGGCCAGGTAAGTGTCTACCATGGGGACCTCACCGGGTTAGCAGTGACTTATGGCACACCCACGTAGACTAGCCTTGCCTTCGGCACCAAACTGTCCGTGGTAACATAGTTAAATACTTGCCAGAAAAATTGCTCTGATACCATAAAATGTAACATCCCATGTTTGAAATGCGGATTTTTTTTTTTTTCAAACAAACAATCAGAGTGGAGCAATAGAGCGAAAGAGCATTTGGATTCTTAGCCAAAACATCAACCATTGTGTAACATTGTATAGTTTACAGTAGTCCTATGGTTTAGAAAGGATCAACAGATAGAAACAGAAAGCGGAAAGAAATGCGTAAAGCGATAAAGATAGAAACAGTCTTCAGCTGCATGCCTACTCCGGGTATTTGCCTCGATTCACGAACTGTGGTCCACCCGACCACTGAAGCTACAGCTGAGATTCAATTCACCATATTGAATCTCAGGTAACGGTTAACCTCATACCCAAACAATACAGTATACAGACAACATATATTTCTAGAGCTAATACAACAGTATATCATAAGCATACTAGAGATGCATGATCATTATGCCGACAAAACATAAGCACAGACAACGCCTGCACTATTCACCAGTGCCACGATAATTAGTCGTGTCCTCAGCGCTAGGAAAACAAAACGGTGTTATCAAAACTATAACCCGTATAACTGTCTGTATAACGGTCTACGAACATATCATTGACATATAAGTATTTAAGAAGCACAAGATTAGTGTTACAGTACGCGTCCGTACCTTCGTTGGCAACGTTAGGTACTACCGGCGGAAAACGTACTTTCTACGGAGAAACGTGCAAGAATCCTACAGCGGCACGTCGGCAGCGTAACGGCAGCAGAATCAACGTTTCAGATATCCTATGAGAATAATGTCACTACCATTAGTAATTTGACATTATAACTGGCATTTTAGGTAAAAATTACCATTTTGCCCCTATACCCCTACTTGGCGGAATTTCGCAGCGCTTCCGCTACATAGGCTATTTTCTTCCCAAAATTTCTCCAGAACTTCGACGCATTTATGATTCTTGAAAATAAAGACTAAAATAGCCCTCCCATATGATACCCAAATCATAAAAATAAAGACTACCCTAGCCTTACTAACTATTGAACTAAAGACTAAAAACTAAAGACCGAAAGACTTACCCGTTGGAGACTTCGGCAGAACTTCCCCCAGAACTTCTCTCTCTTCTTTATCTCCCTAGGATTTTCGGCCAAGGAGCTCAAGAAGATGGTGTGCAGAATTTTGAAGGAGGGGGTATTTATAGTTTTTGAAAGGACATGGAAGGAAATATGGAAGTTGTTTCAACCCTTGGATTGTGACTTTTTCATCAAGCCAAGATCTCCACCCTTGGATGCATTTGGCCGACATCTAAGGGCTGTTTGGCAGCAAAAATTTGACCCAAAAATGATTAATGAGCTTACTCTATGCCCGGTCTAACCGTATTCTCCGATCGGTACCCGATTCGCGTGATTTCGGAGAAATCTCAAAATTCTGGATTTACAACTCTGAAGACATGTTCTCACTTAGTAGAAATGTCCAAGTTAACCTAAATTTTGGTTCCATATAGGCCTCCAACAGAGTCAGTTGAAATTTCCTCGAAAACGTGTCCGAACGCGTCGGTGTCGGAATTCGTTTCGGAGATATCAATCTCTTCGAAATAATTCACCGATTCCAAATATGTCTAAACAAATTCAAACCCATTCCTAAATGTTGAGTTAGAATTTATTTTCCTCTTTTCCAAAATTATGCCTATATGCATTTTTCCCTATTTTGTTTTATTAGGAAAATGCACAAACGGCCTCGGAATTAACTTAGGAAGAGGTCACTTAAAGGTAAAAACTCACTGATCAATATTTTACCTTGACCTTGGGATTCCTATTCCTAGATCTCTAGATAGGATCCGTTTCCTAATTTTTAATTTACTATTCACCAAATTTTACTTTAATTAATTATATTAATATTATAATATCAACTTGCAAAAACCTTTATACATATATATATACATTTTTTAATTAATTAATTAATTAATTACTTATTTATTTAATTTTTTCCAAAAATTCCACAAAATTACCTAATTGGTCCATTCTTGTATTTAGGCTTAAAAATACCTAAACTCAACTATTTTTCTCCAAAATTTCCAATTAATTAGTAAATACATTTTTACTAATTTCCACCTAATTACACTAATTTTTGAGCTTCACATAATTATCCCTTAATTTCCTTTGTTTACACTTAAGTAATTAGCCATTAATTGCTTAATCACTCTTTTAACCATAGTTGGTATTTTTCTTAATTAAGATGCCTTATTACCTTCATATTCTTGCATTAACCTTAGTATTTTCATACCTCCAACATTATTCCATAATTACAAGGGTATTTTGGTCTTTTTACTACTTTTTGAACACTCTTATACAATTTTCCCAAGTTCATAATTTATTAAATTACCGTAATTAGAGATATTATACTCTCCTAATTCAATTGATCATTATCTTGTCTTTCAGGATTTTTCATGAATTTTCTAAGTTAGTTACCCTTTCAGGGGCATTTTAGTCATTTTGGCACTTTGGCCCTTAAATTCCCTAATTTCTTGCAGAAATTCTACTTAGAAAATATGCTTCAATTATACAAGACTGGAGATTGAATTTTCACTTATCAGAATTATCCAACTTTTATTTATAATATGCCAGATAAATATCCGGGTATTACACAAAACCTTGACGAGCACCAAAACAATATCAAAGCAATGACCTTATACTATGAAATATTTTCTGAGCGATAGCTGGTGGATTCGATCTCATTTATAACTTTTAGACTATTGTTATTATATGTCCTCTTAATTTTTTCATTAAAGTATCGTCTCTGGTTCTTAATGAATGACCTTATCCTTAATTTTTCATTTTATTGTGGAATAAGTTTTATGATTTTATCAAATAGAAAGCCATTCATGGATTTCCTTCCAAGGTCATTTATCTTAAATTTGGAAGATTCCTTCTTCAATGATAAATATTTACGGTTCACCCGGAACTGGATTGTGGACAAGGGTGGATTTAGGGGGCTAGGGGTGGCCCCCGCCTCCCCTATTTTTTTTAAAGAAAATGTATAAGGAGAAACGCAACATCAATCGATAAAGAACTGATTTTGTGCCAAGTGTTTTCACCTTGTTTTGCAGAGGACTCATGCTCAAATGTGACATCATTCTCATTGATATAGGCCTGTGCATGTGTTTAGATTGATTGTTATAAGGAAAAAAACAAAAACTCAACATAATATCAAATGGGGCTATTATATGATTGATTTTTTTTTTCTTTCAATTTTTTGTATATTGAGTCGGTATTGTATTTCGAGTATTTTTATTTATGATATAATATTTTTTATTTCTACACCCGTCATAAATTTTTTTGGCTCCGCCACTGATTGTGGACTCCTTCTTCTTCTCTTCCAGTATTTCTCCAATCTCAATTATAATCACCATGAAGTAGTTTACTCATCTAACAAGTACCATTGTTGAATCAGGAAACATGAAGGATGTTCTTTCCCTTTTCCCTTTATTTTTTCGGACAAATGTTGTAGTTATTAGCTTGTTTTTATTTGCAAAAACAGTTGGAATAAAAGTCAATTTTATCAATATTTAAATTAAATTGTATGTTTTTTAAAATTTAAAATTAAAATTTACTAGTATGTAATTATTTTCATTATTTTATTGACATTCATATTAAACTTTTGAATCAATATGTAATCAATATATAGTTTTTAATTGGGAAATTTATATAGATGAACAGAGTATATTTTTTTGCTAAGTTATATGGATGTATATTTATTTTTTCATTTCTTAATTTCTTTATATTTTATTTTGAAAATATTTATTATAACAAGTTGCCGTGATTTTTCAGAATTAATGCAATATACAGAAGAAATAAAAGAAAAACAACGGACGGTTGGTCAGTTTGGCGGCGCGCGGTAAATGGTCGTTGGGACTCGAGACTCGTGACCGAGCGAGTTACAGCTGAAGCCGAAGATGGAGCTAATAGCCTTCGAGCCGCGTCGAAAGATTTATTTATTTATATTTCAAAAATTTGAAACTTTTTGCATCAGTTACATCAGGCGAAAATAAGAGAGCAAAGAAACACAGGCTCAGGAAGAAGACGAATCTGTAATTATATCCCATTTTCGTTTACTTTTTCTTTTTCACTCGATTCGTGCTGTCCTTATTCATTCTCTCTCTATATTTCACCTTTGCTTTTGAAGTTTGAAGAAGAACCTTCACCGTCTGTAATTTTTGGAATCCCGTTTTCCATTTTTTATTCTGTCTCTCATGTAAATATCGTTTTCCATCTTCCGAAATATCTCTCAAACTTGAATGCTATTCGATTCGATGATGAATTTTCTCAAACACTACTTTCCCTGAACTTCATAGTCAGTCCTTAGTGCTCCAATTGTCAGCGTTTGAAGTTTCCAAACTTGTGTTCCTTTCTCCTTTTTTTGGTTCTGAATCGAAGGGCTTCAAAGAATGTTGCGCAGTGGTTTTATTTTTCTTGGAATTGAGCGTTGGGGGCTCTGAATTCGTCGACATAACCAGCAATTTTGTTCGCATCTCTAATCTGCCGGAGATTCAGGAACGGAGTGTGAGTTGATATTTGTTAGATCTCTATTTCCCTCTTTTGCTTCATAAGCTTGTGATTTCGGGGAGAGGCATTGGGATTTTATATCGTGTAGAAGCTTAAGAAGTAGTTTGTTAAACTGCTTTTTGTTTGGCGGTTCAAGATTTACTTCATCTCCCAAAAGACAAAAGGAGGGATGAAGGAAACCGCTGTCGTTATGAACATCCTTCGCAACTGAGATCTGGGCTATTTCAAATTTGTATTTATGCTTACCATTCTTCCATTCGATTCCAGAAGGATAGTTTTGTTGTTCCATCATTTGAATCCGTTGGAGATACTCACAGTTTGCCATGTTTCTTTTGCTATAAGAGCTCCTGATATAGTGTTTACGTGATTCTTTTCTACCCAATTCCCATGGTCGCCATAATGGAGATAGTTATGTTTAGTCTATTCAGAAACACCAACTTTAAAGTGATATTTTGCTGGGGAAATATTTAAGTCATCTTAAAACCGTGGTAGATGAACTTACTGTGTTTCGTTTATTGGGTTTACTTGTATTACACCTGCTGTGCTGCCCCGATTATATCTATGTTAGTGATTACTATGAAGTAATTGTCATTCTCCCTTTTAAACATATCTCATTTTACAATTAACCCTACCTCTTTTAGCAAAAACATAACCGACAAACAAAATTTTCAACACCTGGAGATTCTCTCATCTGAACTAACGTTACTCTGTTTTTAAAGAGAAGTTATTCTTATTCTGTTGAAAATAGTTAAACTTTCTCTTTAAATCGTTGTTATTAATAACTTTGGCAACAATCCTTTCCACTTCTCCATAGGGTGTAGCACTACAACTTTTTGTGTAGCACAATGTAGCCGGTGGGACATGTGGTATAGCAAACTCTGTAGTGCTTGCTATTTACATTATGGTTGATTTAATTAGACTTAGAATATTTTCTTGGGCCAGCAAACTTAAGAATATATATGATTGTTAGGTAGTGTAAACATGAAGTTATTTTTTTAATATATAATTATATATGCTACCTGATTTAATGTCACATTATTGTCAATCCGTATAGTATTGATTCATTTACATGTTAATGTTACGTGCCCTACATTTCAATGTGCACTTGCAATGCTATGTGCTCAATCACTGAGGAGCCTTTGTTACTACAAATGTGCTATAACTATCAATAACTGTGATTTAGATGTATTTGGATTTCTTATTTTAAAAATGATTTGCTCTTTTAAATTAGTTTCGTTACTGTCCCATCATTATTCTTCTTGTTGCAGACCAAATCTTCTTCAAATGAGGTTTTCATAGACACTAATGTAAATATTTTGACTTCTAAGTGTAGCAGTTGGCGACTGAAGTTTTTAAGGCATGTGGTCTGCCTGCTTTATGCTGAAATGAAGAACTTGCAGGTAATCCGTCATATCCTTTTCATTTTGGCACCTAATTTGTTGTATGCTCAATGATTATCATATCTCTTTAATTTTATAGGTCTACTGTTTCTTGCCATACCGAACGACAAACCTCGTGGTGATATTAAAGATGCTAATGCTGATTATGTTTCTTTTATATTACGGTTTCACAAAAACTTTTTGTATGCAAGATTTGATATTTGTTGAAGGGATGGATTTATCATTTGGAAATTGCTTAAGTCAGTCAAAAAAGATTCACTATCTGAAAATCACCATAATCATTCAAAAGACGTACTGTTCTAGAGTAGCTGAACTTGTAACATTGAAGACGAAAGCATTATTGTGCAAAAGGCGGTATTTTGATATTCACCCCCTGAATACTCTTAGCCTGGAGCAGACACCTTCGAATACTTCCAGTCTTATACCATGGTCCTTGGACGTGCTGGCATGTATATTGAAAGACAGAGAAACTTGTGAATTCCATGTTACAAAATTTTCTTGGATTTAACTTGAATCCTTTCATATCTACTTTGATTAGGATATGATGGTCTGGAGTCTTGATTCTTGTGGCGCATGTGCATTATTGCAAGTTGTGTTTCCAATCTCTCATCCTGCCTTTGAATAATATGGTGAACTTTCACCTTGAGAAGTGTCTTTGGAAGCCTAAGGCTTCTCTGAAAGTTTAGTTTATAGCCCCTCTCATTTCGATCGTGGTGGCTAACAGGATTGATATTCCTGTCTCAAGTTCTGTCTCCTTTTATGTGTGCCATGTGTTATCTATCTTAGAAGCTCAAGCTTGTCGTTTTTTTCATGCCATCTAGCAGCCTCTTTTGTCTGGAATAATTTGTTTTGACCTTTTGTTGAGAATTGGATTTGTCCTGAGTTTGGAGCAGCTTTTACTGATTTAGGGGCTTTGGCAGGGAGTGGTGGGCTCGTGAATTTGCCACAGTATAAATTTGGTTGACCAACAATGACCAGCTCACTACTAGAAAAAAATTGGATGGCAGATGCATGTAGCCTTCAATATATGGCAGTCCTCTGAATCTAATAGTTATAGGGTAGGAAGCTACCTAGATGGAATTTGGCATGACAGTCTACTAATGTGATATGTTTTTCTTGATTGAAGTGGCCAAGATGTAGTTTGATAAGAGGCATTATTCATTATTTTTATCCAAAGCACTGACACTTTATACAGTGCATTCCGTCTAATATGAGTTAGTCTTTTGTTTGATGAAGTAGTATGGACATATTGAATGCTTTGGGAAATTCATTAACGTTTTAGTATAGAATAAAAACATACTTTCTACTTTTACGTTGATGCAACATGTGCCTTCCATTTTTGAGTCTTAACACCTACTGCTTCCTGCATGTTTCTGTAGTAGAGTAAATATTGCTTTTGTTGATTCAGAGCTCTCAAGAATTACAATCCTCAACTCAAGCTTCTGTCGAGTCCCAGAGTGACCAACCTAACAATCACACAGCTGATGCTCCAGTTGCGGAGTCTGGTTCTGTTTCTGCTTCCAGCAATGATAGCAAAAAAGTATCACGTCAGGATATTGAGCTTGTAAGGCAGCTCGTTTGTTAAAACTTCGACTAAATTTACTTAATACTATAGTTTTTTCGCTCGATTTCTTTCTTTCTCATATTTGATTTTGCAGGGTTAGATAATTTATAAGGGCTTCTGATTTCTTTCTTTTCCCTTTTGATTAATTATTTAAACTATCTTTGTAGGTTCAGAATTTAATAGAAAGGTGCTTACAGCTATATATGAATAAAGATGAAGTGGTTAAAACACTTTTGACTCGGGCAAGGATAGATCCAGGATTTACAACTCTAGGTAGGAATCTTGAAATTCTTTGTGGTGATTTGTATTTTGTGTTCTAGTACTAAGAATATAGTGTAAATTATCCATACATGAAACCTTTTATCCTTAAATAACGATTTCCATTTTTTATTGCTAATACAGTGATAACGAAAACATGTTCGTTATTGAAAACGATTAAGAAACGGCCTTGACCCTACTTATGTTCTATCGAATTGTTGTAGGAACACAAGAGTGGTTATTTTTATCTTCCTTTGCTTTTTGATTGTGGCATTTTTATTGGTTCAGTGTGGCAGAAGTTGGAGGAAGAGAATGCCGATTTTTTTAGGGCTTATTACATCAGGTTAAAATTGAAAAAGCAAATACTCCTGTTCAATCATTTGCTTGAGCACCAGTATCATATGATGAAGTATCAGTTGCCTCCAAAGGTGCCATTGGCTCCAATTCAGAACGGGATTCATCCAATGCCTGGTAAGCTCTCCTGTCAATTAAATTGCTTAAATTAAACCTGAGTTGTCTCCACCTTTGTGTGGCTAAGTACTACGTGAACTGCGAGTTTTGAATGATGGAACTTAAATTTTGTTTCTGATGTTATGGTATAGCTCTTCCCTTCACATGATTATGCTCCCAACTACACTTTTAGCTTTTTTGTCGACAAATTGGATCTGGCTTCCATTTTAGGACGAGCAGTTTTTCAGAGTTCTTAGATATTCATTTAACCCAGTGATGACTTGAAATATCATTGGTTTGTGTCTGTCCTTGCATATTGAATAGCCTTTAGTACTGGGGTAATGAACAAAGCATTATACTAAATGATTGTGTTATTCTAGCATTTATTTTTCATGCATGATCTAAGAGATAAGCAATGCTAGATTTCTTTTTAAAGCTTAAGGTCACGATTCTTTGGAAATTCTTGGTGTAGCTACTAAAACAGCCAATTTAATCTAATTTAGATTTCAATGGGCATTGAGTAATAATCTTTGATATGTCTTAGTTATAAAGTCATTCTTATTGGCTTCGGATTTGAATCTGAAACTTATGTTGCGGCTTTGTAGTACCCAATATGAGCAAATTTTTTTATATTTGAAATTGACATTGGTGGATTTCTGTGGGTTTGTTTTTCCATACTATTGCTTGACAAGTGAACAGAATGTGTTGCACATAATTTCCCTTCTAGAATATAGTTGCATATTGTGCTCACTTTGTTGCTTATATTTTTCTGTTTTGCTTCCAATCATTTTTCAACACCGCTCGTTTGCAGTGCAGTCAATAACCTACCTATGGGATACCCAGTTCTACAGCAACCTCACATGCCAGCGGCAGGTCAACCACATCTTGACTCAATGGGCATATCAAATTGTCATGTGGTTAATGGAGTCCCTGCACCAAGCAATTTCCATCCCATTCGAATGAATTCTGGGAATGAGTGAGAACTAATCTAACTGTACCTCTTATTTTAGTCATTCATTGGACAACAGTAGTGAAACTGCCTTTTCTTTTGGCCTGATGAGTTTTTTAAGATGATATTCTGCTGCTCTTTTTCCTATTTCAGTTTGTTATTAATGTAGAAATGGTTGTGTATTGTGCAGAGGTCACAATTGACTGTAACTGAAACTTGTTTCTAGTTGTTAAATTGGTTATATAAAAAAGCTATATCCATCAAAACCAGACTAGCTCAAACACTTTGCTGTTCTTGTTATGCATGTTTGGTGTGTTTCCCTATAATGCATACCATGCCTGAGTTTTTAATTTTGGCTGTCTCGGGCTTGAATATCAGCTGTGTTTGAAGTCTTTCGCTTGCTGGAAATTCTGCTAAAGGCAGCTGATTTTGTTGTTGTTGAAGGATGATGATGGAACATAGTTCTCCTGACATTGCCCCTGTCATTCCGCCAAACAGTACGATGACAGAAATGGCGGTGAGTCCTACATCAGTGGCATCCAGTGGTCACTTTCCCTTCACGGCATCAGAAATATCAGGAATGGGCACAGATGCATCAGCTCTGGACACAGCATTTACAACTGATGTGGCAAGTTCAGTTGGAATGCAACTTACACCTGATGGCAGCAATGGAATTTCCAGATCGCTGGAACCAATTCCCTGGAATTTTAGTCTATCTGATTTAACAGCAGATTTGTCAAACTTGGGAGGTATTTTATATGATATACTTTTCATAGATATTTTTAACTTTCAGTCGGTAAACTTTAGGAGTGAGGTTTTGTGAAGTAGTTCACGTTGAGTTTGGCTCTGTTATAGCCAGAGTTAGTCACCTGGTCTCATCCTTAATTAAGGAAAATTGTTTTTATACAACTATTTTAGACAGTCATCTGAACGCTGAAGGTCATGATATCTGATGAATACCAGGCATATCTATTGTTTTGGCCACAACATTAATATTTTCTGATTGAACAAAACTTAGGTAAACTCCATGGGCATTGCTGTCAGGTTCATTGAAAAATAATAAGATGGGGACAATTTTTTATATTTTTATATGCATATGATATATTTTTGACTGGAAAATACATATAAAAAAAAAGTAGCCATATAAAAAACTGTTCCTAAATTTTGTGCTTCCTGATTCTACTATTGATGATTCTAATGCTGTAAATTCCAAGTTAATACTTAACATCCTGGATGCAAGTGTGTTTAATAATGTTTATCCACTGGGTATCTTTCTTTAAATATGAATCATCTCAAATTGTTGCAGATCTAGGAGCCCTGGGAAACTATCCGGGTTCACCATTTTTGCCATCTGATTCAGAAATGTTGCTGGAATCTCCAGATCAACAAGATATAGGTAATGGTAATTGCCTAGAACTTTTCTTCTTCAATGTATAAAAAATACTGCCCCTGGTCTCAAATCAAATATAAGACAATTATTAAGATATTTTGGTGGTCCAAAATATAAGACACTTCCTAGGTCATTAAATGCGTCCCCCCATTAAACAAAACAAGAGAAATTTTGGATTCATAAGAAATGTCAGCCATTAATTGAGAGAAAATTTGGAAAAAAAGAGAGTATGTTTTAGCCACAAGTTAAATTAGTCTAGCAACTTTATTGGTTTTTGTGAAGTAAATTAACCTTGATGAATAATAAGGGGTAAACCAAATTTGCATAACAATTGTATCATCAGTTATTACTTGTATAGTTAAGGTTCAATGTTTGGTTGTAACAGCCATATCTATTTTTGTTTCAGTGGATGACTTCTTCGTTAATTCTGATCCCCCATGTTCTCAGTCAGATGAGGAGAAACCTCAATAAAGAATAAAGGTGAGGCAATTTGTGTCACATCAAATTCTCTTAGCTTTAGGTGAAATGAGTAGTTTCCATTGGCATACAGGCGTTATGTGGCCATTGTTGCTGGTAGAGATGCATGCAGCCTTAAGGATTCTTTTAGGAAAACTGTTATAATAAAAGAGAGTCTGTGACTTTGTTGAGGACGTTATTCATGCGTTTGGATCATATATATTGGTTGGGATAGCTGTTAGTGAAATGGTTGATGTGATTGTAATACAACAGAGAATCTTGCTTCAATTATTCATGAGAAAATGGATTGAACTTTCCATTTTCCAGTGCTTGTGTAGTTGTCAGTTGAACTAGATCATGTGTTGCTTATTCAATCTGTTTCAGCACGCTTTAACATTACTTACGGTTCCATACTGTGTTGTTAAGCTAAAGATGATATATACTACCTCTGGCCCTAAATATTGTACTATAAACTAGGTCCTATATTTAGAAAGGAGTGCACGCAAGAAGCAGAAGTGGAGTACTTATTGCATCACAGGAATTAAACCACCGGTGGGAAAGGTCCCCAGTTCGTGCTTCAAATGGACAATGAAGTGGTTTAAAAAAAGTTGAGAGAACAGATGATGATGGCGAGGAGTTGAATCATAACAATAAGGGAGAATGTTGTATAAATCCCAGTTGAAATACCAAAATTAAAATTTAGGTTTTCATTTTTAACAAACTCTTGAAGAAGTCGAGAGGCCTAATTAAGGATTTTTTAATAGTTAAATGACCATATTACCTAGGGGTGAGCAACGGGCGGGCGGGGCTGCCCCGGGGGGTAACCCGCGTCCTGCCCGTTTATTTTTAACGGGGACGGGGCAAAACGGGTACGGGACGGGGCAAAACGGGTACGGGGGGCAAAACGGGTATGGGGCAAAACGGGTTTTTGTAAACGGGTACGGGGCACCCGTTTACATATCTGGCCATTTTTTTTTCCTGAAGGGTTTTTTTGGCCCAGCACACCTTTTTGTCAAAAAAGTTTATGGGCCCAAAACAGAATTTTTTTTGTTCCGTTTTTGACCCATAAGTGCTTGCATTGTTTGATTGAACTCTCTCTCTCAAACCACTCCTTTTTTTGTCACATTTATTTTTACTAAAAATAGGTAAAATGAATTTAGGCATATATTAATCAAACAAGATAATTAGTTAGGTTTAAAGCCTTTTTCTTGTTGTCCTTCGGTAACATTAGTTTGAGCCTCAACTCGTATCCTTATCAAACATCTTATTTCTGAAAACTATTTTGTATAATACTCATCAGCATGAAAGAAAGAAAAAAAAAAAAAAGACCGTAGTGTTACTCAATAAAAGAAGAGCGTCCATATTTCACAAAAGTTTAATATTTTCCGTTCCAATTACAAGCTGAAGCCAAGTTTAATCTACCAGCAACTGTGTAAGTTTAATATATTAGCCTCAACTGTAGTGTTTAAAATTTTATTGTAAGTGGGAGTTGGCAAAATCCATTTTGTTTATATGGGTTTTCACTTTTTAGTTTTCACCTTTTACATAAAAAAATGCTAACAGTGAAGTCTGAATTTGAAGTGTTTAAAAAAAAAAAATCATGTATACGGGTAACGGGCGGGCACGGGTGCCCCGTGCCTCAACCCGTGACCCGCCCGTATAATACAAACGGGGTACGGGGCAGCCCGTACCCGTGACGGGCCCAATCTGAGCGGGTTTAATCTGGAGAAATTTTCGCGGGGCGCGGGCGGTTGGGCGGGGCGCGGGTTACTTGCTCACCCCTAATATTACCCCCTTAAAGTTGTCCCTTTTATCTCAAATCACACATGTCTACTATTTTCCATGATTTAATATGTGATTCAAAAGTGGAATAGGTACATCAACGTTCATTGATATCCTCTTAGAAAAGAACGAACAATAACTTTCTTTATCTTGTGTATAGAGTATCAACATTAGAGAATGAAATTCCCCAACCACCTCATGGGAAGGTTTTTGATGAAATAGAAGAATGAGTCCACCCATTGTATTCTTATATTTTTTATAATATCTTGGTTGGACAAAAATATTAGTTGTGATTATATAGGATATATACAAATTTTAATAATTTTATATAGATAAATAGCACATTATTTTTTTAAAAAAAATATATTATACATATAGATCTATTCTTATATCTAGGACAAAAATATTTGTTGTGATTGTATAGGATATATACAAATTCGAATAATTTTATTTCAATAAATAGCACATTCTTTTAATATATATATATATATATATATATATATATATATATATATATATTTAATGTATATATAAATAAATATTTACTTATTTTATAAAAAAAAAGAATGAAACCAACTAACTAACTAAAAATAAAGAGAAGATATTAATTAAATCTCATTGAAATAATAAAAAATGGGCTACATCATCCTTCAATTTTCCTTTTTAATTATAGGAGAATGTTCTAGTCTTTTAATAATACTAAAATTTTCTAATTAGGCCTCTTGACTTTATCAATAATTTATTAAAAGTGTAGGTTTGAATTTAGATTTTAGTATTTCAATTGAATTTATACACGATTCCCAAAAAAAAAATACCAAAGAAAAATACTCTTTGGGAATGTGCAAAGAGTATAAGAGAGAAAATAAAAATGAATCTTACTTTAACTTGTTTTGATTTTGATAAGAGTATAAGTGCATATTACTGCCTTTTTCTTGTGATTTATATAATAAGTATGTGAGAGGGGGTTTGAGTTTTTTAAACTCACTAGAACATGTTTTTAAAAGGTCAATTTAAAAAGGGCCCCGAGACAGTTTTGATTTGGTTTCATTAACAAATTTGCCAAATAATATTATACACATTGTTTGTACAAAGAAATCCAAAAACATTAAAAAGATGGGAAAAAGACAGAAAAACATTTTCAAAATTGGTAAAAAAATAAAAATAAAATTGTTGAATTTCAATAATTCTAAAGGAATTGATTTAGAATTTTGAAATGTTGTAAATTTTGGGAAATTACATAACTACCTTTTTTTAATAAAATATCCACAACCCCTTGCTGGCCGCCAGAGCTCCAGCTACACGCGTTGGTGGCCGTCACAAAAGTACTAGTGTCCTTGTCGACAGCCCTCACTGGAGCTTCACTCGACCCTTTTTATGGCTTTAATATCCATATTAATAATTTAAGTATCTATATTGACGAATTTTGTTTGAGAAATTAAGAAAATATATGAGATAACTAGAGCTCCGGTTGACCTTATTTACGACTTTAGTATCTATATTAATAACTCAAGCATTTATATAACGACTTTCACTAGAGAAATTCAAAAACATATATGAGATCGCTGGAGCTTTGGTCGACCCTATTTACGATTTCAGTGTATCTATTTTAATAACTTAAGTACTCCCTCCGGTCCTAATTATAAGACATATTTAACCGATTTTGTGAAGATTAAGGAAAGAAATTAAATTAGTTAATTTTACTCATTTTTCTAACATGTTCTTATATAAATTAAAAATGACATAAGTAAAAGTGAATCAATAGTTCCTATCACTACCTCTCCAACCTAAAATTTGCTTTTTCACACACTATCTAATTGAAATAATAATCTTGTTATATATACATATATGTGTATATATATGTATACATATGTGTGTACATATATCTACACATATATATGCGCGCGCGCACACACACAAAGATATATATGTATATGTGTGTCTCACACACACACAGATATACATATATGTATACACACACATATATGTGTGTGTCTCTATATATATATATATATTTGTGTGTAGACATACACACATACTTACTTGTATATACATACACACATATATATGTGCGTATGTGTGTGTGTCTATATATATATATATTTATGTGTATACACTCACATATATAAATATATAGATACACACACATATATATCTAAAAGTTTAACTGATTGGAATAGTCTACGCACCTACATACATATACTCACCAAAAACCAAATACACTTTAGAGAATAAAATAGGGGTATTTTAGGAAGAAATTAATAAAAATTAGAATGTTGTTCTTATAATTAGGACCAAAACCAACTCTCAAATGTTGTCCTATAATTAGGACCGGAGGGAGTATCAATATTGACAAAATTTGCTTGAGAATTTTTCTTTTAAAAAATATGAGACAGCTAGAACTCCGGTCAACTTTATTTAAGGTTTTAATATCTATATTAATAACTCAAGTATCCATAATAATGACTTTTACTTGAGTAATTCCAAAAAAGTATGAAACCGTTGGAACTCCTGCAGCTAGTCACCAACAAGGTCGCTAGAGCTTTTGTGATGCCGCTATTGCAAGTCACCAACGGCCAGCAAGAGGTTGGTGATTTTTTATTAAAAAAAAGTAAGAGTAGTTTAACAATTTCTCAAATTTTACAACATTTCAAAATTCTAAATAAATTATTTTAAAATTATGAAAATTCAATATACTTATTTATCTTTTTCTAATTTTTACAATATTTTCTATCTTTTTTCCAAAGAGTACTCCAATGATTTTAGATTATAAATTAATTACAAATTATAGGATAACCCCTATCGTCGGGTTTTTGACCAGAATAATTTTTTGAAAAAAAATAATTACCAAAATAAAGCTCATTTCAAACTATTTTCCAAATTAAGTCTTACGTCATTAATGGCGTGAGGGTTTTCTATGTAACAGCTAAGTTCCGCAGAGTTTCCTTATGGCACTGGATTTGCCCGCTGGCAGACACGTATGCAAATCTCACGCCACCTAGGTTGCGTGGAAAATATTCACGCCACCAAGGTGGCGTGAAAGTTTTTTACGTGACCTTGTCGCGTAAAAAACTGTCACGCCACCTTGGTGGCGTGACACTTTTGCACGCCACCTTACCAAGGTGGCGTGCAGGGCTGCACAGCAGGCCTGCTGCACAGCAGAGCCTGCCGTGTAGCAGACCCCCTCCTCCATTTCGAACACACACACTCCCCCCTCCCCCATTTCGAACACCGACACTCCCCCCCTTCGGTCTCTCTTCTTCTCTTCAACACCCCCACCCCCACTTTGTTCTTCCATTCTTGTTGCAGCGTTCGAAGACCACCCCCACCCCCTCCCCCCTTCTTTCAATTTTTTATGAACACAACCCCTCTTCTTTGTCTCTTTCATTTTTTTGTTTCACTCTCCCCCACTCTCCTTCTCTCTTTAATTTTTTTTTCATTCACTCTCTCCCTCATTCCCTCCTCTGTCCGCCATTGTCATCCCTCTTTCCCTCTCCCACATTCACACACACACACACTTATCCTTACAATCTCCACCTAATCTTAAAAAATATTGAGAGAGCTAAGAAATTTTAAGACCTAGTGAAGAAGGAGAAGAAGGAGGCTCAATTTGATTCTCACTAACTTCACTTCACTCCACTCCGAGTACATGACTTGGTTCCTCACACACACCAGACGGTTTATGACGAGGCAGGAGGCCAGGATCGGCCACATGGTACGTATTCATCTTACATTTGTCCTCTTATTATCCCTAACTTTGTCTTAGTATTGTTATTTATTTTAATCAACTTTTGCAGAAAGATGGTGTACAATCGATTTGGTGGATGTGTGCCCCACAATTTGAGCCCGAGTTCAGTAAGACGCAGGTTCAGGAGGTCTGTGATCAGCTAATGGGATACCGCCGAACATGCAGCAATTACATGACTACATGGGAATTTGAATGCCTGAAACTTGCCACATTGGCATTTCCTCTGAGTCAAGTTCACGGAGTATGTATCGTCTGGATCATCAACTTCAAACGTGGTACGCGCCACATCAAACTCCCGAACACGCATCGATGTAGCACGCTCTCCGTTTTTTGTCATAGCTTCTACAATTACACTTGAAAATTGCTTTCCAGTCATTGCATCTTGTTGTGCTTTTGTCCCTCTGTTGACCCAATAACGAACAAGTCGATGGTAGGTGCATTTGACCAACGCTGTTATGGGCATGTTCCTCGCTCCCCTGAAAACCTTATTGATTGATTTAGATAAATTCGTTGTCATATGACCGTATCTTCTTCCATCCTCATCATAACTCCGACACCATTGCTCTTTTGGAATTCTCTCAATCCATGTAGCCATATCACGATCAGAATCGCAAAACCGGGCATATGCAGCATCGAAGTGTATCTTGTTTGGAACATATCCTGTAAAAAGACAGAGAGACACAACAGTATAAGGTTGTAGTAATGGAAAGAATGAACGTCACTGCACATCGGTTGGAGTATATTACCTAATTTGGTTAATGTTTTCTTTAGCTCCTGGTTTTTGAAGCGAGTATTAAAATTGCTCGCAACATGACGAATGCAAAAGACATGGTACGCATAAGGAGGTTGCCAACCAGTCATCTCATTGGCGACTGCTGATATTATGCTTTTGTGACGGTCAGAAATAAGACATAGACCAACCTTATTTGTAACATACAGTCGTATGGAAGACAAAAAATACTCCCATGCTTCCTTAGTCTCACCTTCAACAATTGCAAATGCAATCGGCAGGATCTCATTATTTCCGTCTTGGGCGGTGGCAATCAATAATGTCCCCTTATACTTACCGTATAAATGCGTACCGTCAACCTGTATGACTGGTTTGCACGATTGGAACGCCTCGCGACATTGACGGAAGGTCCAAAATGTACGTTGAAAAACCCGGTACCCATTAACGACCCGCCGATTAACAATATACGATCCATCTTGAATATGATAAGTAGATCCCGGGGAAAATTTCAACATGTGCTCGAACCATCCTGGCAGGAACGCATATGACTCTTCCCAATCACCGTAAATCTTAGCTATTGCTTTTTATTTTGCCTTCCATGCCTTCTTGTAAGAAACATGATAACCAAACATTCCAGTCACCCTTTCTTGTATCATGACCACAGGTACTGAAGGTGTTTCCTTGACCATGTCTGCAAAACCGATGCACAAAAAGTGTACACTAGGAATGTTAGTTATATGCACTGATAAACCCAAATAAATGCACAAATTATCAAATTGTGTATCATTCCTATTATGGTCTCAGCAATAATTTCAGAATCAAGTTGTCTGTGATTTTAGGAGTGAATTTGACTCACACAACTATGATTTCCAACCCATTTAGTTACCACCCAAGCGTTGTTGTTCTTCGGTTTAATTGCTCTTACTCTCCAATCACAACCTTGTTCATGATTCCGACATTTCATTATCAACTTGGTTGTAGTACTCTCAACCACATGAGCTTCATGATGTTCCTTCATGCAATAATGTTTTATTGCGGCTTGCACATCACTCTTGGACTCAAACTCTTGTTTAAGATATAATCCATCTCCTCTTACCCACGCACCCCGCCTGCCTCATAATGTGGAATGTCATTCCAAAACGGTGTAATATCTGCATGCTCACACATAATACAATTTATGCGAAAACATGGTAACCAATAAAAAATAAATTATATAATCATTACCTCGATATTCATCATCTGCATCACTATCATTTTGTTCATGGTCATTATCCAATAAAGTGTCTTCATCTTCTTCCTCTTGCTCCTCCTCATTGTCAAGTTCATTTAGCATATAGTCACTTTCTTCTCCATGCGCAACGGTTGATTGTGTTGGCTGAGGTGTACCAGAATGAGCCATATAATCTAACGTCTCAATATCTACATATAACTCAACAAATTGGGACATATGGTTTTCCATGAATGTTTGTACAAATACATCCAGATCCTCATCATCGGATATCTCAAAACCCGCATATTTGCGGTTTCCACAAGGTACTCTACCAGTTACTGATGATATTACCTGATTTGGTTGCAACTTTAACTTTTGACGGATCTTTTCATGTAAATCTTCAGCAGACATGCCTCGAACAATATACATTCCTCTGCTATCACCTTCAAAGCTCATACCGTTTGGACCTATCTTTTTAGAACCATTATAATATACAAATGACCGAATTTCATTCATTTTTTTCTTTTTATATTGTGAAAACGAAGATTAATTTAATTAAGATAAAACAAATGACAACAGCACAATTGTAACTTAGCAGAAGAATAAACACACTATATAAATGGAATTATATAAAATAAAAATTCAAGAGAATGGAATGATGAAGATGGAGGACAGAGGGAGTTTCCAAATGACAAAGAGTGTGATGGAGAGGACGGAGAGAATTTAGAGTTAAGGAATGAATGATGAAAGGGAAGCAAAGTGAAGAGCGAAAGAGTGAGGAGGAGGAAGCAAAGGGAGTAAGGCAAATTGTGAAGGCAAGTAAAGGGAGTGAAGGATTATAAGAGGAGGAGAGTCACGGACGAGTTTGAATTCACGGGAAAAAAAAAGCTGGACGTTCTGAGGACGGAAAGGATGGAAAGCAGGGGAGTCTCGCGCCTGACCAAATGGCGTGAGATTCCCTCACGCCATTTGACAGAAATGACGTGGGAAATCCTCACGCCACAAAATAAAAATTTGCACAGATTCGTTAGGCTTCTTTACGTGACTTGTCCCGTTGTGTCAGACCACAACACAACGCCATCAGTTGCATTACTTTGATAAATAATTTGGAATGTGATTTATTTTGGTAAATATTTTTTTCCAAAAAATTATTTTGGTCAAAAGCCCCCTATCGTGGGATCCATATTTCTTTGTCGACGAACACGCACTCCACACTTGGTCGAGCTTGCCGTCAGCCGCTGTCTTTCCTGCGTGGTTGTTTTCGGGCAAGTATTGAAGAAGGTTCGAATTCTAGGGCTTTCTACTCCCAAAATTCCGGTAAGATTGATTGGCTCAATCTGGCTATGAATCTAGATTTGAATTTCTTCCCCGCTTCATCTGTTCCCTGCGTTGTTGTCAACCCTGTGTCCGACGCTCTCTCACCATTTCTTTATCTTTTTTAAAAGTATCATTTTAACTTGGCTTTAAACCTGGTCTTGTAATCGTTTGAAATTGAATACTGACGCTTTTGAATAAAGATTGAGTTTACTTATTTCTTTTAAAAATAATTTTGTTGCTAGTTTTTGCTTCAGTGGTGTGTAATCGGGCTACTATATTTCTGCCTTCTTCATCAATGTTGAATTTTTTGTGTATTGGCATTCTATTTTTTAGTCTCTTGATGTTATCGTTTATGTAGAAAATTCTCAAGGTATTTGTGATGCATGATCTGGTAAATGACTTGACTCGAGTTGTGTCTAACAATTTAGAATCTTGAGTTTAAATTCTCATGCTTCAGGGGCTTGGGTGAGTTGCTTGAATCAATTGGCTTACTAAGGCTTATTTGTGAAAGCATCTAAAGGATATTATATCAATTGTTCATAGTTAAAAGATTTCAGTGGGAGCATCTGCCCCCAATGAGTTTGTTTTGAAAATTTACGTCTGTTCTGGTTCTTGATAATAAGGTTACTCTATTGCACGGAGTTTTCTCCAGATATGAGCTCAATTGTACGGCACGTATCAAGCCTACTCAGACAGCCACTTAGAACTGTCGAACCGCTGGGCAATGGGTGTAATCAATTGCAGCAGCTCCAGCAATGCAGAGGAATACGGGTGATGGTTGAGAATGGGGAATTGGAAAGGGCACTGGCATTTATGCAGCGCACGATGCAATCAAGTGGGATGGAGCGCATGATAAAACAGGTGCAGAGACACCATATCAAGAACTCTGAGAAGCGTGTATTGGCCCGGAAGAAATTGGAGCTAAAAATCAAATCACAGGACCTTGCTCGCAAACTTAAGGCCATTCTGCTCAAGAAAGTCAGGTAATTAGAGGCTTATATCAAGCCTTCCTTTTGTTTTGTTTTTAGACAATCCAATATATGATTTTGGTTTAATCTTTTAATAGATCCTGGTGGGGTTCAAAAGATTTTATGAAACAATACCATCTTGTTTACTACTACCTCCGGTCCTAAATATAGAATAAAGTTTGTAGTTTGCACTACAAACTTTGTCCTATACTTGGGATTGGGATTGGAGGGAGTATATGCTAAAATTTTTCCCTAGTATAAAATATGGACAATAGGATACCGCACTGTTATATTTTACTTACTCATTGATTCCTGAGAGACTATAAGTTGAGATAACAAAAATGCTATGTTACACCATTTTCTTCTGCAATTTAGTTGAAACTGAGAAACAACTCTTCCCTAGATTATAAGCCCTTGAAAATTTTAGTCTTCTATTTGTTACTATTTGAACCAATTAATTCGGGTTTTTGAAGCAATAGTAATCTTGTGCAAAGCTGGAACTGCATAGGTAGGATAGTAGGGACATCTTTCAAACTAGTGGTAATTTTCTTTTTCTTTAAAAAAGTCTAGTGGTAAATTTTGACTGTGATTCCCCCCCTCAAAATTTAAATATTGAAGTGGAAGCATTCAGCTTCTCGCCCCACTTCTCAATTCATACTTTGGTCAAAATTGATGAATATCTCATTGTGTCTTCATTCCTTTTGCTTAAGTAATTTTCTCGTATGGTCTTTGTGATTTTCATAAATGTCAAGTATTCACCATGCTTCTATTTTGTATGTATATTTCTGCATTTTTATATTCTGTTGAAACTTGGCAGGGGTCTGTGAGAAAGGTGTACGGTTGGTTTGCAAAAATGATGGTTACTGTAGGTTGCAGTCATTTTGTTGACAGCCCCTACCTTTTCCTCTGAGTTTTTGGTTATGCTAGTTTTGCTGAATTTGGGCTATCATATGGCAAAATAAAAGCCATTTTCATGTACTTCTATTTTTTGTATCTTATTATAGGTATTGGAATTTAGATACAGTGACTGATGGCTTTAATACAATTAACTATATGTATTCTGTGGTGCGGCAAATCAGTAATATTTTTGTTTTAGACTTTTAGTCAGCCCTGGAATTGGGTAGAAATATATGTGAAGACTAATTTAAGATCAGTAATATCTGGGACAATCATATTTCATTTGTATGCTGTATCTGGAAACAAATGCTCTATGCTTTTGAATCATCATCATTGTTTCACAAAACTTCTGCAAATTCAATTATACGCGCAGTACCTTTAGCTGGAGACTTAGCATTTTTAACCATGACATTTAGCAGCAGCAAATTTTTCAGCAACTTCCTCAACTTTGTCAATAAACTTGTCCATTTATACTTGTTGCTAATAGATACTTTCCTCGGGTGTTCTTTCTTAAATGTCAACTCACAAAATTGCCAATTGCTGTTTCTTCATATTTTGGTTGTCAGACATTGATTGAGTGGCATCTTGAATGTCATCATTATTCAAAATACTATCTTTTTATGGATTTTTTAAAATACCGTTGTTTTATTGACTGTGTTCTCTCTTCAAATCTTCTCAAATCTCAAGCATCACTAGGATTTTGAATACTCTTTCCGGTAACAATCGTTTTCAAATATTATCAACAAAAAAAAGAATGACAATAGGATTATAAAGAGATGTTTTGTCTTCTTAGTTCTTAAAGTTTGCATATTTCTGAATACATACAAACAAATAAAATAGTTGTTTTACTTGATTGAACTTATGGTAAAAGAAGACAAATATCATTATTCTCAACTAAAATCTTAATTCAGCCCATTCAATTCAAAGTCAATTGTTTTTCATGGATATTGTTATGCTCTGTTTTAAGGTTCCTTGTGATTGACTTATGCGTGGTTTCACTTTTATTCCAAGGATTCAACAATTTAAATGTTTCATTTGAGATTTGTCCATGTTCAAAACAACTTCCTCTTCTATCAAACATAACAGATAGTGTTTCAAATTCCTCATCGCTTCCATCCCCTGGAAGTCAAGGAAGAATATAGGGGTTGCCATAGTTGGGAGTTTGAGGCACTGTTGTTATTGGAGGAATAAGCCAATGATTGACAATTCAGAAGATCGATGCGTGTGAAAGAAGATAAAAGAAAAAAAATCTATTAGCTACGTACAAATTTTGCTGACAAATGTGTGGTTGGAAGACTTTTAGAGAAGGCAGCTGCTACAGAATTTATGGAATTTGATGACGACATCATATGGTTGGACATTCACCAATGTAACAGTAGGTCAGAAGGGAGTTATTATTTATAACAAATGTGTTTTGTTCCTGGAAGATCAAAGCCTTTGGATATTTGAAATTGGAATTGGATCCGATCGAACGGAAAGAGAAAAAAAGATTTGACAGCTTCTTTAACAGAGCCTTCAAATAAAGTGGGCGAATAAAAAACAGATTTTTCTTAATGCTGAAATTCAAGTCCGTCAAATTTAAAATGTCAATTTGTTTCTATTTGTTTTGGTAAGAAATGTCAATTTGTTTTCTGTTATTCTAGAAAGATTATTTATTGGCAAAATATGCCCAACAGGGCATGGTTTGATTGCCGGCAAATCAGCTTAATATATGCTTGTTTTATTGGTGATTTACTCCGTGGTCGTGGGTACTTAATATAAATTATATTTATCTAATTTAATTAGATTAAATAAATTAGTTAATTTAACATATATTTTCTAAAACGAGTTAAAGTGTAAATTGGCCAATAAATTATTATCCAAGGAGCATCTGACACAAAAATTAATTGAGGGTACCTTAACTATCAATCAACAATTAAAAAATGAGCATAAATACCAAATAACAATTAAAAAATAGCCACTATCACAATTACGTTAAAATATTAGGCACTGACGAAGGATGGTGACAGAGACGCTGGACAAAAGAGCGGTTATGCCTTCTTGTTGGATAAGGCAAACACCAACAGAGATGAGACCCATGCGAGCAGGCGCCGTGGCAGCGGCGGCTGCTGCCTGTGGCATCGGAAGGACGAAATCAGGGTGCAAGGCGAGTATCAGTCATAGGCTGTAGATTGCTGGATTTGGTTTCGGTGCGTGATTTTCGCCTTGAAGCTGCATACGGACCTTGATGAGTTCAAAATGGTGAGTGGAACACCCAACAACAATGGAAGCTTTGGAGATGCCGACGTTGCCGACACTGTAACAGTCAATGGAAGACGGAGACACCAAGACAGTGACATGGTAGTTTAATGGCATTGTGTGTGTGTGTGTGTTTTTTTTTTTTTTTTCACTTTTTAATTGTTGATTAATAGTTGAGGTACCATCAATTAATTTTTGTGCCAAATACTCCTCGGGTAATAGTTTCTTGGCCAATTTGCACCTTAACTATTTCTAAAACACTATAGTCATTTTCTTTTTGTTCGGAATATAGTCATATTTTTTATTTCTTTCATTCCTGTTCATTTTTTGTTATTATTAAGGGCACATCAATAGAGGTAAATTAAAAAAGAAGATTGATAAATATGTCTTATATTTAGCACCATGATCAACTCTGGAAATATATGTTCAAAAAAAAAATCAACTCTGGAAATATATTCTATATTAGCAACTGAAGGCAGTATAAAGTTACTATCTTTAGTCATTATTATAAGAGCCCGTTGACTTTTTTTTAGAGATTACCACTCTGGTCCTATTTATAAGTCATTTTTAACTAAATCACATATACTAAAGAGAGGTAGTTAACTCAGTGATTATGAGGTAAATTTTCAACTTTGTCCTCATTTATGAATGAAATTTTTCAACCATTTATTTTCTATCTATTTTCATTGGTACAATTAATATAAGTAAAATTATTACAATCTCATTTACTACTCTGAAACTGGACTTATAAATAAGACCACATTTTTTGGTAATTTTTTTTTTTTTTTTATAAATATGACCAAAGTGGTAAGGAGTTACATTAAAATAGTTATATTTAACATTCTTCTTAAACCAAATTTGTTTGACTTATATACTGATATATAATTTAATTATACACAATATATATTATAATTAAATAATTTATTTAGCTTTCTTAATCTTCAAAAATAAATTAAGTATCAGAGGGAGGATCTATATATGGTGCACATAATAAATTTCTTTTTTTGGCCTGCATGGTATACATAATATATTTAATAGGAGTAATACAAAGATAAGAAAAAAATAAATTATATATTTATTACTTAAAGAAGTGAATAATGAAATCACGTCAACTCAAGATAAGTATAAATTTATCAATTTTCAAAGAAGAAATTGCCAGGAAACTTACCAGAAGCATACATGTTACGGATTTGAAAAGCTATAGTCAACGATGCTTTCATTTTCATTGGCCGTTCTCCCTCGAGAGGAATCAACACTTTGACTCTTCTAACAGCGTTGGCTCGGTCTCCTTCTCCTTTCTCTTTTATTTAATTTATTTCTTTCCTTCTTCCAAAACCTACCATCACAGTCAATCATCACAGGCTTATCTGCATGCATGTATCTCTTTTTTGCTCTCAGAAAAGCGCGGGAAATTAAAGAAGGGAAAAAGATAATTCTGTTGGGGGTCGAATACGTTACAGTACTCATTCATGAGTTTATTCCCGCCATATTTAAGGTTAGTTTGTTATTCCTTTTCTTTGTGCTTTTTTCGGCAAGGTTTTCACTTTCTCAGCCAAGACGCAGCAAACTTGAACACCCAATTTCTAGATTTGTTTCTGTTATTTTCTTTAATGAAGTGATCATGCTTTAGATTTTTGGTGATCGCCTTCTACCTGTTTGAGAAAAGGTCCAAGTCGAATCCTTAAGCTTGAATTCAGCAGCATATGTTTGTTTGTCCTTAATCTTGTCTGCCTTCTACCTGGTGCTGAATTGCTAAGCTCCCCCCCCCACACACTCTCATTTTGGTTCATTCTAGCTTCTGTTTGATTCTACAGTTTTATTTAATTACAGCATGGGCGGGATTGGACTGGGTTTGATATCAATCCAAGGTCTGGTTGAAGAGGATCTCGGGTTGTACAATACAACTTGTGGTTTAGTTTGGTCCAGCACCAACCCGACCTCGGGTTGGTCCAGGTAGTCTAGGATTAATTAATTCCCCCTAAAAGGCAAAATTTGAATATATTAACACAATTAAGACTATAAAAATACCTATAATAATATAAAACATGTCACATAAAATTAAAACATCATAAATCTATAAGAATATCCAACCACAATAAAAAGAAATATCTTGGAAACAAATATTTAAACATGATAAATACAGTTAAGATAATAAAAATACTATAATCATATAAAAATCATCATAAAAAATAAAACTTAATTATAAATCCTTAAAAACCTCCAACAACATTAAATAAAATGTAACATCTAAATTACTCAAATATTTAAAAAAATGGACCTGGACTAGACCGAATCAATTGAAGTGGTCTGGTCTCTTGGTCTAGAATCCGGTCTAACCCGACCAGTCCTTGTCCAATTTCATTATGTTGCTTATTTGGATTGGACCAGACTGAACCGGACTAGCTCGGATTAGATTAGACTGGACCGGATCATCAGGTTTTTGCCCATCCTTAGGGGATGGTGTTGATTTTTGAGAACTTTTATGGCGCTGACTTGACTTGAGTTTTTATCACGCACCAACTTGGAAGTTTCGGCGAAGGGAGCTCTAACTTGAATTTCTACTTTTCAGGTTTCAGTCTTTTAGAACTTGGCGAAGTGTTTCTGAGGATTAAGCTAAAATTATCCACCTTGTTGGGGAGGTAGTTTAATCATGAATTCAAAGGGACAAAAATTTGTGAGGTTCGTTTGCTCAAGCTTCATGCTCCCATACTACTGCTACATGTTTCAGTTGTTTTTTATTTTATTGCATATTTCTACACGCAGTGAATATCCCATCATCTACCTTTTGATATTTTTGCTGCCAAATCTATTCATAAGACAACAGGTTTATTTTATTGAGAACTCTAAAGAATATCACTGAAGCATATGTTCCTTTAAAGTATGAAAGTTTGACATCAAAAAGATCAAGTAATTCAAATATGATCACGGTATCAACATCACTATATTTTTGGCTCACACATACTTGAAGCTACTTACTAAGATAAGTTTATGTTCCTATGTAGGTTTGATGATTGGAGTTCAGAGTCATCATCTATTACTGGGGAGAAAAATTCTAACGATAATGGATATCATGGAAGAAAACTGAGGCCAAGCGTAAGCGCTGTTTTAGATAGTATCAAAAGAAGACTTGAGAATGGGTCTGATAAGATAAAAAACTTGCGAAAATCCTCAACTGTTCATCCTATAAGTGATAGACCGCCCAAGACATTGGCTCCTAAAAGAAAAATTCTTGACCCACAGGGGTCGTTCCTTCAGAAATGGAACAAAATATTTGTAATCACATCTGTAATGGCTGTCTCTGTGGATCCACTGTTCTTTTACATCCCAGAAATTGGAGAGACTGGCGAATGCCTTACGTTGAATCGAAACTTGAAGATTATTGCTTCTGTTCTTCGCACATTCTTTGATCTTTTCTACATCCTTCACATAATCTTACAGTTTCGAACTGGGTTTATTGCTCCTTCTTCTCGCGTATTTGGAAGGGGCGAGCTCGTTAATGATCATCGGGCTATCATGAAAAGATACTTATCTTCATCCTTTGTCATCGATGTTCTGTCTATTGTTCCACTTCCACAGGTATCTCCCTGTTCTGCTCATATCCTAAGTACTTCCTTATACTGTAAAGCATGGAATCTAACCCTCTTGATGTAACAAAAACAAGTTTGTTTTGAGAGACATAATATGATGTTAGTTTAACACTTTGTAATGTATGATTGATTATTCAGGTGCTTATTTTATTTTTCTTTCCAAAACTGGAGGCCTCAGTTCCATTTCTGGCGAAGGACTTGTTGACATACATGATCATGGTCCAGTATGTGCCAAGACTCTTGCGCATTTACCCATTATTCAAAGAAGTAACAAGAACTTCTGGCATACTCACAGAGACACCATGGGCTGGAGCTGCTTATAATCTTTTCCTGTATATGCTGGCTAGTCATGTAAGCTAATTCTGTCACTTCACTATGCAATTAAACTTATCTATATTCCTAGAAGTCATTCTTAGATTCTGTGATAACGAAGAAAATTTGGCATACCAGTTGGTTGGAGCTTTTTGGTACCTGCTTTCGATAGAGTCAGGGGCTCGGTGCTGGCACGGAGCATTCAAAAATACAGGATATGATGATAATAAGTATCTGATCTGTGGTGGACAGAGTGCAACTGTTGTTTCACTTCTCACTAACGCATGTGCTGTTGTTGATCCTTCTCAAATTACCAACTCAACACAATTCAATTTTGGAATATATGCGGATGCTCTGCAATCTGGTGTGGTTAATTCAACAACAGATTTTCCTCAGAAGTTCTTCTACTGCTTTTGGTGGGGTTTGCGCAATTTAAGGTTTGTGGATCATATTCTCTGTTCTCCACTTTAATTGCATATGTGAGGTTCTTATTTTATGACCTTTGAAGCCTTTAGAGCTTTATAATACTGTTCCGTTAGTTTGTATGGATTTATTAGTTCTTGGCCTCTTTTTCAGTTCTCTTGGACAGAACCTTAAGACAAGCACTTATGTCGCGGAGATAATCTTTGCTATCTGGATCGCCGTCTTTGGATTAGTTCTGTTCTCTTTGCTTATTGGAAACATGCAGGTAATCCTTTTTAAGAATATAGATCATACATATAAACTAATGAATCTGGTCTATATTTGTGTTGGATTTAGATTTCATTAGCTCCCTAAAACCTAGGAAATAGGATCATTCTATATTTCAAACCAAGGAAACATCATGACTGATTCATAGACTGGAATTGCTTTTTATCTGACACCAAGAAATGTATCAAAAAGGATTGTCTTTCTTTGAAATGTTCTTGCAAATTCATAGACTGGAATTGCTTTTATCTTTCTGGGCATTATAAGTTTGTCTATGTCAAACCCCCTTCATTGAATGAATTCATGAATTGTGTCAAATTTATTTACAGAAATATCTGCAATCTACAACTGTTAGAGTTGAGGAGATGAGAGTCAAAAGGAGAGATGCAGAGCAATGGATGGCCCACCGTATGCTTCCTGAGAACTTAAGGGAAAGAATTAGACGGTATGAACATTACAAATGGCAACAAAACCGGGGTGTTGAAGAAGAAGCATTAATTCGCAACCTTCCTAAAGATCTCAGAAGGGACATAAAGCGTCATCTTTGCTTGGCTTTACTTAAAAAAGTGGGTATCATCATCCATAGTCATTTCTTCTTGTCTTTTAAGGATATTCTTATCGATTTATAAAAGATAGGTGGATTAAATCAGTTAAAACTGACATGTAAGCATTTTAGAGCAGGTTTCACTTAAAAGTAGATGGAGTTAAAACACATTTGTGGGTGTTTGGTGTAACATATTTTAAATGATTTTGCGTTGTACGAAGTAAATTTATGAGAGTAGTTTGTCTCATAAATGGCAAAAGAGCTTATTTTAAGCTCTCCGAAACACCCATACTAGTCTAGTTGAGAACTTCACTTGTTTTTAGCTTTTGTCAAGTATAATTTTACAAGTGTAATGAACATGTTTGTGGTCTTATTGAATTAGGTGCCAATCTTTGAGAAAATGGACGAACAATTGTTGGATGCAATGGCTGATAGATTGAAGCCAATTCTTTATACAGAGAAGAGTTACATTGTTCGTGAAGGAGATCCGGTCGACGAAATGCTCTTCATCATTCGAGGAAAGCTCGCTACTATGACCACAAATGGTGGAAGAACTGGTTTCTTCAACTCCTCAGTTCTCCAAGCTGGTGACTTCTGTGGTGAAGAGCTTCTAACATGGGCCTTGGACCCCAATTCCTCTTCCAATCTTCCTATTTCAACAAGAACAGTGGAATCTATATCAGAAGTTGAAGCTTTTGCTCTCATGCCTGATGACTTGAAGTTTGTCACTTCCCAATTCCGAAGACTTCATAGCAAACAGCTTCAGCACACTTTCAGGCAAGGCTTGATAATATTACTCCCTCTAGTCCTTAATATAAGAAAGACATATTTACCTAATGTGATTAGATTAATGAAGTTAGTTAAGTTAGTTAATATAACATGTATTTTCTAAAACACCCTAGTCTTTTTCCTTAATTCCATTATTTCCTCTTCCCTTTGATTATTGTTAAGGGAGCAGTATGGGTAAATTAAGAAAATGTTGACAAATATGAGAATAAATCTTATATTTAAAACCAAGATCAACTCCTCAAATAAGTCTTATATTTAGGACCGGAGGGAGTACATCATTTCCCCCCTTTTCTCACAGAATAATGCTAGGAGATAATGTGCATAAATCATATACAACTATGTTACAGTTAGACACAAGAAAAATCTAGAGAATCCATGCATAATCTGAGTTTACCTATGTTTTTGTTGCAGGTTTTATTCTTTGCAATGGAAGACTTGGGGTGCCTGTTTCATACAAGCAGCTTGGCGTCGTTACTGCAGAAAGAAGGTAGAGAGGCAATTGCGTGAGGAAGAAGAAAGACTAAAAGATACTTTGGCCAATGAGAATGGACCTTCATCATCATCATCATCATCATCAACACCAAGTCTTGGTGCCACCATTTATGCTTCAAGGTTCGCTGCCAACGCCTTACGAAACTTGCGACAACACAGGGAACATAACAACAGATTGTCACCCAGATTGTTGCCTCTGCTGCCTCAGAAGCCATCTGAGCCTGATTTTACCTCTCAAAGTCACTAGACAACAAAACTGTTTGTCAATGTGCATATGTATGTATGTATATATGTGACTAGCTCTCTGTGTTGGTGAGTTTTTGCCTGGCTCCCTCAACAGTGGAGTGCATGGGCGGACCCACATAGTACATTGGGGGACACTGAATTTGGGATTTTGATTTTTTTATAATTATATAAATTAATACATGTTTGAATGATTGTCCACCCTTAAATTAAGTGCCCACCCTTAATACATCAAGACTGCACTTCGTAATTAGATGGAGGATGAATGGTTGAATGATTGTTTAGTGTCTTATATTGAAAAAGATGTATTTGATAGCATTAATGATAAGACAATTATGATAGAATTTTAAAAAATAAGGCCTAGAAGAATGACATTATAATTATTTTATTGTAATATACTTTTGTTATGTTATTAAAATATATGTACTTGAATTTATTGAGTGTCCATCCTTCATTGTAATTTATATAGCTGCATTTTTAACAGCACTTAGCCTTGCTTTTCTAAAGACAGGTTTGTAAAATAATTGTCTCTCTTATTACATCATCAGTATTCACTTGATTTCATGAATATTTTTTTAGTTTATATTCTTTTGTTTTTTAATGCATTTAAAAATTTTCTTAAAAAAAATTCCAGGGGCAACAAATGGTGTACCCCTTCAGTAATTTTCTGGATCCGCACTTGGTGAAGTGTGCATGTTTAAGAAGTTGGTGCAATATGCAAAAATAAAGTTTCATGGTTTCTCTTTTCACCGTACAAATCTGAACTTTTGTACAAATTCTGTTAGTTTTTAAGTCTGCAACCACAATCCTATTACCTGGAATGGCTGAATCCTATTACCTCGTGAGGTCAGTAAAAAATAAAAATAAATAAATAAATAAATAATTGAAATTAAGAAAAAAAAAATTTCAAACAACCCCTAGATACCTCGCGAGGTATTACGCATACCTCGCGAGGTACGCCCAAAAAAAATTGAAATTAAGAAATAAAAATTTTAAAACAACCCCTACATACCTCGCGAGGTATTACGGATACCTCGCGAGGTACTCCCAAAAAAATTAAAAATTCGAAAAGAAAATTTAAAAAAATTCTCTCTACCTCGTGAGGTAGCGAATAAAACCTCGTGAGGTCAGTAAAAAATAAAAAAATAAATAAATAAATAATTGAAATTAAGAAAAAAAAAATTTTCAAACAACCCCTAGATACCTCGCGAGGTATTACGCATACCTCGCGAGGTACGCCCAAAAAAAATTGAAATTAAGAAATAAAAATTTTAAAACAACCCCTACATACCTCGCGAGGTAATACGGATACCTCGCGAGGTACGCCCAAAAAAAATTGAAATTAAGAAATAAAAATTTTAAAACAACCCCTACATACCTCGCGAGGTAATACGGATACCTCGCGAGGTACTCCCAAAAAAATTAAAAAATTAAAAAATTAAAAAATTAAAAATCGAAAAGAAAATTTAAAAAAATTCTCTCTACCTCGTGAGGTATCGAATAAAACCTCGTGAGGTCAGTAAAAAAAAAAAAAAATAAATAAATAATTGAAATTAAGAAAAAAAAATTTTCAAACAACCCCTAGATACCTCGCGAGGTATTACGCATACCTCGCGAGGTACGCCCAAAAAAAATTAAAATTAAGAAATAAAAATTTTAAAACAACCCCTACATACCTCGCGAGGTAATACGTATACCTCGCGAGGTACTCCCAAAAAAATTAAAAAATTAAAAAATTAAACCCTAGATACCTCGCGAGGTATTCGTAATACCTCGCGAGGTACGCCCAAAAAAAATTGAAATTAAGAAATAAAAATTTTAAAACAACCCTTACATACCTCGCGAGGTATTACGGATACCTCGAGAGGTACTTAGAAAAAATTAAAAAATTAAAAAAATTAAAAATTCGAAAAGAAAATTTAAAAAAATTCTCTCTACCTCGTGAGGTAGCGAATAAAACCTCGTGAGGTTAGTAAAAAATAAAAAAATAAAAAAATAAATAATTGAAATTAAGAAAAAAAAATTTTCAAACAACCCCTAGATACCTCGCGAGGTATTACGCATACCTCGCGAGGTACGCCCAAAAAAAATTGAAATTAAGAAATAAAAATTTTAAAACAACCCCTACATACCTCGCGAGGTAATACGGATACCTCGCGAGGTACTCCCAAAAAAATTAAAAAATTAAAAAATTAAACCCTAGATACCTCGCTAGGTATTACGCATACCTCGCGAGTTACGCCCAAAAAAAATTGAAATTAAGAAATAAAAATTTTAAAACAACCCCTACATACCTCGCGAGGTAATACGGATACAACGCGAGGTACTCCCAAAAAAATTAAAAAATTAAAAAATTAAAAAAATTAAAAATTCGAAAAGAAAATTTAAAAAAATTCTCTCTACCTCGTGAGGTAGCGAATAAAACCGCGTGAGGTCAGTAAAAAATAAAAAAAAAAATAATAAATAATTGAAATTAAGAAAAAAAATTTTTCAAACAACCCCTAGATACCTCGCGAGGTATTACGCATACCTCGCGAGGTACGCCCAAAAAAAATTGAATTTAAGAAATAAAAATTTTAAAACAACCCCTACATACCTCGCGAGGTAATACGGATACCTCGCGAGGTACTCCCAAAAAAATAAAAAATTAAAAAATTAAACCCTAGATACCTCGCGAGGTATTACGCATACCTCGCGAGGTACGCCCAAAAAAAATTGAAATTAAGAAATAAAAATTTTAAAACAACCCCTACATACCTCGCGAGGTACTCCCAAAAAAATTAAAAATTCGAAAAGAAAATTTAAAAATTCTCTCTACCTCGTGAGGTAGCGAATAAAACCTCGTGAGGTCAGTAAAAAATAAAAAAAAAAAATAAATAAATAATGGAAATTAAGAAATAAAAATTTTAAAACAACCCCTACATACCTCGCGAGGTATTACGGATACCTCGCGAGGTACTCCCAAAAAAATTAAAAAATTAAAAAATTAAAAAAATTAAAAAATCGAAAAGAAAATTTAAAAAAATTCTCTCTACCTCGTGAGGTAGCGAATAAAACCTCGTGAGGTCAGTAAAAAATAAAAAAATAAAAAATAAATAATTGAAATTAAGAAAAAAAAAATTTTCAAACAACCCCTAGATACCTCGCGAGGTATTACGCATTCCTCGCGAGGTACGCCCAAAAAAAATTGAAATTAAGAAATAAAAATTTTAAAACAACCCCTACATACCTCGCGAGGTAATACGGATACCTCGCGAGGTACTCCCAAAAAATTAAAAAATTAAACCCTAGATACCTCGCTAGGTATTACGCATTCCTCGCGAGGTACGCCCAAAAAAAATTGAAATTAAGAAATAAAAATTTTAAAACAACCCCTACATACCTCGCGAGGTAATACGGATACAACGCGAGGTACTCCCAAAAAAATTAAAAAATTAAAAAATTAAAAAAATTAAAAATTCGAAAAGAAAATTTAAAAAAATTCTCTCTACCTCGTGAGGTAGCGAATAAAACCTCGTGAGGTCAGTAAAAAATAAAAATAAATAAATAAATAAATAATTGAAATTAAGAAAAAAAAATTTTCAAACAACCCCTAGATACCTCGCGAGGTATTACGCATACCTCGCGAGGTACGCCCAAAAAAAATTGAAATTAATAAATAAAAATTTTAAAACAACCCCTACATACCTCGCGAGGTAATACGGATACCTCGCGAGGTACTCCCAAAAAAATTAAAAAATTAAACCCTAGATACCTCGCTAGGTATTACGCATTCCTCGCGAGGTACGCCCAAAAAAAATTGAAATTAAGAAATAAAAATTTTAAAACAACCCCTACATACCTCGCGAGGTAATACGGATACAACGCGAGGTACTCCCAAAAAAATTAAAAAATTAAAAAATTAAAAAAATTAAAAATTCGAAAAGAAAATTTAAAATTCTCTCTACCTCGTGAGGTAGCGAATAAAACCTCGTGAGGTCAGTAAAAATAAAAATAAATAAATAAATAAATAATTGAAATTAAGAAAAAAAAAATTTTCAAACAACCCCTAGATACCTCGCGAGGTATTACGCATACCTCGCGAGGTACGCCCAAAAAAAATTGAAATTAAGAAATAAAAATTTTAAAACAACCCCTACATACCTCGCGAGGTATTACGGATACCTCGCGAGGTACTCCCAAAAATTAAAAATTCGAAAAGAAAATTTAAAAAATTCTCTCTACCTCGTGAGGTAGCGAATAAAACCTCGTGAGGTCAGTAAAAAATAAAAAAAAAAAAATAAATAATGGAAATTAAGAAATAAAAATTTTAAAACAACCCCTACATACCTCGCGAGGTATTACGGATACCTCGCGAGGTACTCCCAAAAAATTAAAAAATTAAAAAAATTAAAAATTCGAAAAGAAAATTTAAAAAAATTCTCTCTACCTCGTGAGGTAGCGAATAAAACCTCGTGAGGTCAGTAAAAAATAAAAAAAAAAAATAAATAATTGAAATTAAGAAAAAAAAATTTTCAAACAACCCCTAGATACCTCGCGAGGTATTACGCATACCTCGCGAGGTACGCCCAAAAAAAATTGAAATTAAGAAATAAAAATTTTAAAACAACCCCTACATACCTCGCGAGGTAATACGGATACCTCGCGAGGTACTCCCAAAAAATTAAAAATTAAAAATTAAACCCTAGATACCTCGCTAGGTATTACGCATACCTCGCGAGGTACGCCCAAAAAAAATTGAAATTAAGAAATAAAAATTTTAAAACAACCCTACATACCTCGCGAGGTAATACGGATACAACGCGAGGTACTCCCAAAAAAATTAAAAATTAAAAATTAAAAAATTAAAAATTCGAAAAGAAAATTTAAAAAATTCTCTCTACCTCGTGAGGTAGCGAATAAAACCTCGTGAGGTCACTAAAAAATAAAAAAAAAAAATAAATAATTGAAATTAAGAAAAAAAAATTTTCAAACAACCCCTAGATACCTCGCGAGGTATTACGCATACCTCGCGAGGTACGCCCAAAAAAAATTGAAATTAAGAAATAAAAATTTTAAAACAACCCCTACATACCTCGCGAGGTACTCCCAAAAAAATTAAAAATTCGAAAAGAAAATTTAAAAAAATTCTCTCTACCTCGTGAGGTAGCGAATAAAACCTCGTGAGGTCAGTAAAAAATAAAAAAAATAAAATAAATAAATAATGGAAATTAAGAAATAAAAATTTTAAAACAACCCCTACATACCTCGCGAGGTATTACGGATACAACGCGAGGTACTCCCAAAAAAATTAAAAAATTAAAAAATTAAAAAAATTAAAAATTCGAAAAGAAAATTTAAACAAATTCTCTCTACCTCGTGAGGTAGCGAATAAAACCTCGTGAGGTCAGTAAAAAATAAAAAAATAAAAAATAAATAATTGAAATTAAGAAAAAAAAAATTTTCAAACAACCCCTAGATACCTCGCGAGGTATTACGCATACCTCGCGAGGTACGCCCAAAAAAAATTGAAATTAAGAAATAAAAATTTTAAAACAACCCCTACATACCTCGCGAGGTAATACGGATACCTCGCGAGGTACTCCCAAAAAAATTAAAAAATTAAACCCTAGATACCTCGCTAGGTATTACGCATACCTCGCGAGGTACGCCCAAAAAAAATGAAATTAAGAAATAAAAATTTTAAAACAACCCTACATACCTCGCGAGGTAATACGGATACCTCGCGAGGTACTCCCAAAAAATTAAAAAATTAAAAAAATTAAAAATTCGAAAAGAAAATTTAAAAAAATTCTCTCTACCTCGTGAGGTAGCGAATAAAACCTCGTGAGGTCAGTAAAAAATAAAAAAATAAAAAAATAAATAATTGAAATTAAGAAAAAAAAATTTTCAAACAACCCCTAGATACCTCGCGAGGTATTACGCATACCTCGCGAGGTACGCCCAAAAAAAATTGAAATTAAGAAATAAAAATTTTAAAACAACCCCTACATACCTCGCGAGGTAATACGGATACAACGCGAGGTACTCCCAAAAAAATTAAAAAATTAAAAAATTAAAAAAATTAAAAATTCGAAAAGAAAATTTAAAAAAATTCTCTCTACCTCGTGAGGTAGCGAATAAAACCTCGTGAGGTCAGTAAAAAATAAAAATAAAAAAAAAATAAATAATTGAAATTAAGAAAAAAATTTTCAAACAACCCTAGATACCTCGCGAGGTATTACGCATACCTCGCGAGGTACGCCCAAAAAAAATTGAAATTAAGAAATAAAAATTTTAAAACAACCCCTACATACCTCGCGAGGTATTACGTATACCTCGCGAGGTACTCCCAAAAAAATAAAAAAAAAATAAAAAATAAATTATTGAAATTAAGAAAAAAAAATTTTCAAACAACTCCTAGATACCTCGCGAGGTATTACGCATACCTCGCGAGGTACGCCCAAAAAAAATTGAAATTAAGAAATAAAAATTTTAAAACAACCCCTACATACCTCGCGAGGTATTACGTATACCTCGCGAGGTACTCCCAAAAAAATTAAGAAATTAAAAAAATTAAAAATTCGAAAAGAAAATTTAAAAAAATTCTCTCTACCTCGTGCGGTAGCGAATAAAACCTCGTGAGGTCAGTAAAAAATAAAAATAAAATAAAAAAATAAATAATTGAAATTAAGAAAAAAAAATTTTCAAACAACCCCTAGATACCTCGCGAGGTATTACGCATACCTCGCGAGGTACGCCCAAAAAAAATTGAAATTAATAAATAAAAATTTTAAAACAACCCCTACATACCTCGCGAGGTAATACGGATACCTCGCGAGGTACTCCCAAAAAAATTAAAAAATTAAAAAATTAAACCCTAGATACCTCGCGAGGTATTACGCATACCTCGCGAGGTACGCCCAAAAAAAATTGAAATTAAGAAATAAAAATTTTAAAACAACCCCTACATACCTCGCGAGGTATTACGGATACCTCGCGAGGTACTCCCAAAAAAATTAAAAATTCGAAAAGAAAATTTAAAAAAATTCTCTCTACCTCGTGAGGTAGCGAATAAAACCTCGTGAGGTCAGTATAAAAAAAAAAAAATAAAAAAAAAATAAATAATGGAAATTAAGAAATAAAAATTTTAAAACAACCCCTATACCTCGCGAGGTACGCCCAAAAAAAATTGAAATTAAGAAATAAAAATTTTAAAACAACCCCTACATACCTCGCGAGGTAATACGGATACCTCGCGTGGTACTCCCAAAAAAATTAAAAAATTTAAAAAATTAAAAATTCGAAAAGAAAATTTAAAAAAATTCTCTCTACCTCGTGAGGTAGCGAATAAAACCTCGTGAGGTCAGTAAAAAATAAAAATAAAAAAAAAAAAAATAATTGAAATTAAGAAAAAAAAAATTTCAAACAACCCCTAGATACCTCGCGAGGTATTACGCATACCTCGCGAGGTACGCCAAAAAAAAATTGAAATTAAGAAATAAAAATTTTAAAACAACCCCTACATACCTCGCGAGGTATTACGGATACCTCGCGAGGTACTCCCAAAAAAATTAAAAAATTAAAAAAATTAAAAAAATTAAAAATTTGAAAAGAAAATTTAAAAAAATTCTCTCTACCTCGTGCGGTAGCGAATAAAACCTCGTGAGGTCAGTAAAAAATAAAAATAAAATAAAAAAATAAATAATTGAAATTAAGAAATAAAAATTTTCAAACAACCCCTAGATACCTCGCGAGGTATTACGCATACCTCGCGAGGTACGCCCAAAAAAAATTGAAATTAAGAAATAAAAATTTTAAAACAACCCCTACATACCTCGCGAGGTATTACGGATACCTCGCGAGGTACGCCCAAAAAAAATTTTAATTTAAATAAAATGCACATTTAAATGAACTTACATCCCTTAAAAAATGAAGAACAAGGTAAGAGCATCATCATAACAAGTATGGAATTATTGTTTGGCCATTCCATAGGAACAGAGATGCCAAAAAATAACAACATATTGGATGATCCATTATGTCAGTTAGACCTAAAAAACAGGTCCAGTGTTGAGCTAAACACATTTAGAAAAGAATTACTTTCTTTGGGAGAAAATAGTAGTTATTACCGATTAGCATGACTTCCTAAACAATGAAGTTTTTTTTATACAAGTGCCATAACTCGGCTCTCCAGCATATTAATGGCATTATCTGCAGTACAATAATCATAATAAACTCTACTTAAAGGTCTTAATTAAATTATGATTTTCCTCATTATAGACCTTTCTCAGACAAAAGAAGTGGTTCACTCTAAAAATACTGAAGACTTCTTTCTGAACAATAATGTCATTTTCCAATTCATTACACTATGAATAAAAACTACTGTTAATGGTCCCTTTTCAAATTCTACATCATCTGATTTAATGCTAAACTACACTTGGCTTCAATACCCAAAATTAATGTTGAACGTGTTTAACACAGAAAAAGTTGGAAAAAGAAACTAATATTTCCATCATGGAGCTGCAAATGCCAACTAAATCAGCTAGCGATCAAGGCATTAAACCCCAAATCCTATCCATTTATGCTACAGAACCCGGGGAAAAAAAGAAAAAAACCATTTCTTAGAAGCTACATACCTCGAGAAGGAAACAAGCATCTTATCATCATAATCAAGGTGAAGATAAAATTTAACACATCACATAATAAGACAATCTTACCAATGCATCTGCTTCCAAAAGAACATAATTATATTGCCCAATAAAATGCTTAGTTACACACATCTGACAATTTCATTGAACCTATTGCATCAGTTTATTTGCACAGAGACGCAATCTTCTCATAAAAACTATTTTACTACTAATAAACATCATAATAAAATATTAATATACAATTATAAACTAAGTAAAAAATCAAAATTAGGCACTAGCCAAACAAATTAACTGTTTACTGACCTCATAGATCAGATAGTAGTGGCCAAGTAAAAATAGACAAGATAAAATAAAAGAACTCGTCCTGGCTAGTCAAGAAAACATCAGGCACTGAAGCAGCATCATGCTTTAGATTCTAAAATTGAGTTTAGTTTGTATTCATATCATTTGTATTGAAATTAATTATAAAACTTAAGTTCGTTAGAATTCATGTAGTTCACAACGAGCATTGTCATCATGTCTAAAAACTATGAAACACAAACACTTCAATAGTAGGCCCTAGTCTGCGTCGGTGGAATACTCCACATATGATACCCCTGGAACAAGGATTTGAGATTAAATGTTTAATATTTACCAATTCTAGGATATTTCATCAAAATATAATCATTTTTCTTAGGCTGTTAAGAATTTTTTAACATACTGCTTTATGTTTCTTATACAAACATTAATATTCATATATAAATTTTTAGTGCACTTGTCTACAATCAGCTTGATAACATACTGCTTTATGTTTCTTACACAAACAAGCTACTCTGTACCCATTGTATAGCATCCCATATCTAATGTCTTTGAACACACTGCTGATGTTAGCATAGTTTTAGGCGGTTCTACAAATCTTCTTATGAAGTGAAGTTATCATTAAACTCCATGTTACAAAAGAATTGTTGTTCAGGAGAACATAACATTATGCCAAAAAGAAGGGAAGTTTACCTTTAACCCAATTTGGAGGAGCACCTGTAGCATTAGCAACAAGAAAAGACATTGCAATGTCTTCACAGTTTCTGCTGATGAATACAACAAAGTTATAAACCAAGATTGCAAAGAGATGGAGAATAAGAAGAAGAAATGCCTTTTAGAAGATGCAATTAATCATACATCTTACCTATGCCAGGAAATATAGTCTTGAATTGGCAGGGGCATCACGTGAGCACATAAATCCAAGTATTTCCAGTGAATGAATGCAGCTTTCGACAATACCATGCTATAAGTGCCCATCCTCCAAACCGACCACCACCCTCCATATCTGTAATATGCAACATTATTTTGCTGTATTGTACAAAAGTGAAATTTATCAGATACAATAGGTAAGTGGGGCTCCGCCACTGGGTCCACCACAGCCATCGCCCTCAAGTTTTTCACTAACGACTGATCCATCAAACCATGGGTTAACAAGTTCCTTCTCCAGCTCATCCAATGACAAAGGTTCCTTCAGGCTCAAAATTTCATGAAATCTGCGTAACTGCTCCCAAGCCTGGAAGGAACCAACAAAAAACATTTAAGATTCTATATACATACAAACAAATAAAAAAACAAAGAATGGGGAAAAATGATAGATATTTCAGAAGGACCATCAACAAGTACCATCCATGTACCTGAAAAACATCACCAACAAGTTCGAAAGGAACCCTAGAGGATAGTGGCTTCCCAGGAGGTGGACAGCGATCTTCCTTAGCACATTCTTTGGCCAATTTTACTTTCTTGTGTCTCCTATATAAGCCTTGCACTGCTTCTTCCTGATATTGGGATATGTCTCTCCAATCAGCCACTAAGAACCCATTTCATAGACAAGCCCACACCCCAACTAATTCTTTCTGAACTCCAACTAATTCTTTCTGAACTCCAACTAATTCTTCCTACCACGCCCCCCAATATTTATTCGAACAAATAAGTCATTGAACATTTGAAATATGAGAAACGAGAAATAAAAGAAGGGCAAAGAACTCTCGGTAACTACTCAATGCAATAAGAATCAAAAACCATAAAAAAAAATTCAGGAAATTAGGATTTTCATATGTCGAACAAACAGGATGTTAGAATATAAGGTGTTATTAGTTGGTTAGTTAACAATTAGTTAGGATTTAGTTAGGAAGTTAGTTAGGTCCCTAATCTATAAATAGGGGATCCTAGCTAATATGAAGAAAGAGTCATAATGTACTAATTGTCATTCTGAATAATACATTTTGGTTTCTCCCTAATTATTTCTCTCAAATCAGTTTAGTTAACATGGTATCAGAGCCAGGTTTCCGGCTTGACGGCGGCGGCTGCTTTTCTGACCGCCACGGCCAAGATCGACGGCGGAATCTTCGCTGATCTACTTCCGACTTCTGAGAGAAAACGGCCGCCGGATCGTGAGAGATTCAAGGTCGACTCCAACCTGTTCAAGATTGCACAGATCAAAGTTCTGTCCTCCGTTCGATACGACTGGGCATTTTTGGCTCCTGCAACAGCAACGACGCCGGCGTCCTGGAGGATTCGTGATTTGTCGGCATGCCCGTCATGGACCTCGACATGCCCGTCATGAATGGCATCCAGGCGACGAGGGAACTGAGAGCAATATGAGTGAGAAGCCAGATCGCAGGCGTGTCAGCAAGAAACGAAGGAGAAGGAGTTAAAGAGTTCAAAGAAGCAGATGAACCACCAGCTAAAAAGAGCAGGGGAAGGCCGGCGGGCTCTGGAAAGAAGCAACTGGATGCTCTTGGAGTTGGCGGGACGTACCTTACTCCACATGTAATCTTGGTGAATACTGGGGAGGTACTGAAACAAACAGAATGTGTCATTCATATTGTGGGCAATATACACAAATTTGTTGGAGGTGAAATTCCAATGAAAATTGAATATTTTGAACAGATGTGTCCACTTTTAGGCTCTATTTATGTGGCTCCGTTTGTGCATGACAGGGCCATGATGGGTGTTCGATTAAATGCCCAAAAGGAGCTGCAAGAATTAATAACATCTGCATGAAGTTCAGAAATTGTTGCGAGAATCAGGACCACGATGGGTGTTGGAGATTGTTGCAACAATTGCAAAATGAATACAGCTGCGTTCTGCTGGTGTTGAAATCCCCTCACAAAGCCATGTCCTCAACCAAAGAATTGAAGAGAAAATGGAAGAATGGAGTACACAAAGCCAAACGACATGTTTTATCAAAAGAAAGTCAAGGAAGTCAAGCCACTAGACACAAACCCCATTCAAAGTTATGTGTAATGATAGCAAAATTGTTGCTACAGTTGCGAGATAGTGAAGAAAAGCAAGTGATATGCACAGTGTGATCATTGTAGGTAACCAGCATACAAGTTCAAAAGAATGCCTCAAGTATTAACTTTAGAGGCCCAAAGTAAAGAAGACAACCCAAAAAGAAGGTAGTCTTCCAAGATCCGAAGCTCAAAAGCGCGGATCCTCAAAAGCAAAAACCACCCAAATGAAGAGGGTGGCATTACAAGATCCGAAGTCAGTATTGTCTAGATCTTCAAGAAAGGTGTTGAAATAGCCCAAACAGAGGCTGGCATTACAAGATCCGAAGCATCTGCACGGATTCTCTCTGAATAATGCCAAGAAACACCCAGAGCATTGGCGGAGCTACACTTGTGCAAGTGGGTGCAAGTGCAGACATAAATTTTGAGAATCTATATATATTTTGAAGGAATCCTATAACAACTTTTGTATGTGGAGTGGTTGGTTAACACTCAAAACTCACCCATTAGAGGTCTCTAGTTCGAACCCACGTTTTGACACTACATTCTTTTTTCTTGTTTTCTTTTTCTTTTCTGACAATGTCCAGAACGTAAGTCACATCATTTTCTTTTTTTGATAATTTTTATGAATCTGCAATTTCTTTTTCCCCCCAATTATTCTCCAATTTCTAAACACATAAAAAATCACACATTAACATACTTTCTTCACCATCTGACAACTGTTTGCATTTACTTGTTAACATGACATTAGAGTGTTCATTTACTTATTTTTAGTTGCTTTAGAGTGTGGATTGTTTAGTAGCTTTGAAATTGGAAATCATAACTTCAGTTGCTTAGTGTCCCTGTATGGATAAAGATTCTTATAGGTTTCGATAGAGGAAGCATTGAGATAAGATAGCTTATAGGTTACAATATATTCCCTAATCTGGTCAAACTTTATTTCTTCCAGAAAATGTCAACGATACAATATTAATGCATTTAAAACTTTACTTAAAAAAAAAATTTCGGGGGCGCTGCCCCGGACCTCCACTAATTGTGCACCCACAAACTTTGAAACCTGGCTCCGCCACTGACCCAGAGTAGAGAGCAATGAAAAATAGCCTCCTCACTCCTATCAATTGTGGAAAAGAAGAAAGTTCAGAAGCTTAGACTTCATGCTTGAATACAGCAGAAGAAAGTTCATAAGCTTACAGATTGAAGCTGTTCAAAAGTGAATCAGCGAAAGAAGAATGAAGGAAGATTGTTGTGAATTGAAGGAAGTTTTGTATTGTATTTTTGTTGATTGTAAAACTAGTCCATTTAATTCACCTTACCCCTTATTTTGTATTGTTCAAGTTGAGCACATTTAAGATAAATAGTGTTCAACTTGAGGGGGCGTGTTAGAATATAAGGTGTTATTAGTTGGTTAGTTAACAATTAGTTAGGATTTAGTTAGGATGTTAGTTAGGTCCCTAATCTATAAATAGGGGATCCTAGCTAATATGAAGAAAGAGTCATAATGTACTAATTGTCATTCTGAATAATACATTTTGGTTTCTCCCTAATTATTTCTCTCAAATCAGTTTAGTTAACACAGGAGAGGAAGGAGAAAAGAAACCTCTTCTCGCCACCGGTGTAGACTCCGCCACTACCAAGGGGCAATTTTGTTCATTTTGGAGGTTGCAGCAAGTTGAGTTTCAAAATTTTCTTAGTGATGCTTGCAATTGAGCAATATAGCCTCAACATGCTTGGAGCAATGTAGTTTCGTTTTTTAACAAAAAAAAAAAAAAAAGGTTTTCAATGAAAATATATATAATTATCAAATCTTTAAGAATTCTCTAGATAATATTTAGGATATACTGGAACAATTTATTAAATCTAAAACTTTTTTATCTTATTAGATACTAAATTAATATTCATGAATTTGAAATTAAAGACATATTTTAATTATTTCAAGCTTTAAGACACAATTTACAAGACATGCATCTAAGAAACACCTAGATAGACAGGATCTGGCTTGCGTCCTTTTATTTTCATATCCGCTGCCATCCGCAGCTAAGAGGCACCGTTTTGACTTAAAAAACCTTAAGCTGCACTCTTTTTTTTTTTTTTTGAAAAAAATAAGATATTTCAGGATGCCGAACAGTATTGAAAAGATTTTTCAGGATACTGAAAAAATACTTTATGATCTTAAAAAATTATTTTAATATTGTGAAAAATTATTTTTAAGTATATTTGTATTACCAGTCGTTACCCTTAAATATTTTTTTCAATACCAGTCAGTATCCTGAAGTATCCTTTTAGTACCTGTCAATACTCTTAAATATTTTTTCGAGATCCTAAAATAATTTTCTAAGATCATGAAGTATTATTTTCAGTACCATTTAGTATATTTAAGTATCTTAGATACTTAAGGGTAACGACTGGTATTAAAAATATACTTAAAAATATTTTTTCACAATCTTAAAATAATTTTTTAAGATCATAAAGTATTTTTTCAGTATCCTGAACAATCTTTTCAATACTGTTCGGCATCCTGAAGTATCTTATTTTTCAAAAAAAAAAGAGAGAGAGTGCAGCTTGAGGTTTTTTAAGTCAAAACGGTGCCGCTTAGCTGCAGCGGATATGAAAATAAAAGGACGCAAGCCAGATCCAGATAGACAGGGACCAGTCGGCATTCCAACACCACAAATTCTTTTTTAAGAAAACATTTAACATGTGTCTTTTAGTTTTTGAGACCAATAAAAAAGGAGAATGATAGCTACCAACACAAAATTAATCTAATGGTGCAAGATCCCACTAGATTCTGTTTAAGTTTTAAAGGAGACAACTATAGACTCCATTTAAATACAGTTTCAACGAAATAGATTTAAAATTTTCATTAATAATTCTTAAATAAAAATTATTTTTTGAAAAGATAACTGTTAAGAAATTACTAACTTTTATTTTAATTACTTATGAAATTAATAATGATAAAAAATAAAAATAAATAAATGTCGACGGTCCCAACTTTGTGGCCGAAAATCAACTCGATGGTGGTCCAAAGTCCAGGCCCAGCCTATTAAAACATGTGTGGCTCTGGCCTTTGTACTTTGCCTCATTCTTCGCCCCAAACAGGGAATAAACGTGCACAAGTGTCGGACATTTTTAGTGCTTGTCCTCTGGGCTTGAAAGCCTTGGTTGACCAAGAGTGTATGTCCCCTTTCTGTGTAATTTCTTTATTTTAGCTTGTACTTTGGCTCTTGCCATCTGTTATATAAAAAAAAAACGTGCACAAGTCTCATAGTTGGACACGTGTGCTGTAATTTAATGAAAAACTTGCATGTTTCATTTGGAATTGGCTTCTGTCCGCTGCCGCTGTAATGAAATGATGTTGTTTGGCGAAAAAAACTGAAGTTGATGCTTTTCTTTTTAAAAAATAATTAGGGTATTGACTGCTACTAAAAAAAATACTTCAAGATATTGAACAGTATTTAAAAAATCTTTCACGGTCTTGAAAAATTATTTTAGGATCTTCAAAAAATATTTCAAAGTACTGACTGGTACAAAAATGATATTTCAAAATATTGACTGATACTAAAAAAATACTTTATGATCTTTAAAAAAATTTGAAAATACTGATTGGTACTAAAAATATATTTCACGATAAGTACTGAAAAAAACTTCATGATCTTGAAAAATTATTTTAGATTCTTGAAAAAGTAGTTCAGGGTACTGATTGGTATTCAAAATATACTTCAAAATATTTTTTAAAGATCCTAAAATATTTTTTCCAAATCCTAAAATAATTTTTCAAGATCATGCAGTTTTTTTTAGTACCAGTCAGTATCCTAAAGTATTTTTTAATACCAGTCAGTATGCCAATTTTTATTTTAAAAAAAGGCATCAACCTCAGTTTTTTTGCGTCAAACGGCACGGTTGCAGCGGATGGCAACGGACTGAAGCCAATTCCATTTCATTTGGTATACATTGCACTATTATGTTGCAAAATAATAATAATAAAGCGCAACCAACACTTTTAAGAGTATTTTTTTATGTGCATCTATCATCTTAAAAAGTAACATGTTAAAGTGTTTTTTTAGGCTTGTCTATCATCCTAAAATATTTTTGGGAAAATTATAATAAAGGACCTAAGAAAAATAATATTTATTAAGAAGGACCATAAAAATGGTAATTATTTTGAAGGATCAAAAATTAAAACATTAAAATAAAAAGACTAAATTACCCTTAATCAGATTTCTTATAGTATCTTATTTGCATTGTTTAAGCCTTCCACGAGTCAGAATGTAAGTTGAAAATTTGAGAAGTAATATTGGAGGGAGATGAATACAGACAGAGAAAAGGGGGGAGGGGCATTAATTTGGGTCCAATGTGGACCTTCACCTCTCTCTATCTCTCAAACAATATCCTGTAAAGTACAGTATTCTTATAATATTAATTTCCCTATAGCAACTTTTTTTTTTTTTTTTTCAGACATAGTGCACTGGAAGTTGCATCTAAACTCTCTTGATAACCAATTCAATGGACAAAGTCCGGATATTACTGACAAGATTATACTTTTCAAACATCAAAAACTAAAAAAAACAGATAGAGTTTTGATCTAAAAAAAGAAGTGGAGCCAACGCCTCAATTGTTCAGCTTAACAGGAAGATTTAGATTAAATAAGGCAAATAGGGCATAGTTGACTCCAATGATCACTACAAGGAGAATTAAGTTTTCAATGCCCATTGATGGAATATCTTAGCAGATTCTGATGTGTTCTCTCTTTGTCATCATCCACCAATCACTCCATATTCTTATTTAATTAGAGATAATATAGAAAATCTGGCTAAAGGCAATTTAGTCTTTTCATTTTAATGTTTTAATTTCTGGTCCTTCAAAATAATTACCATTTTTATGGTCCTTCTTAATAAATATTATTTTTCTTAGGTCCTTTATTATAATTTTCCCAATATTTTTTGTGTGCGATTTTACACTTAACATGATAGATAATTACTGAATACTTCTAAAAAAAATACTTTAAGGTGTTATATGTATAAAAAAAATAGTTTATGATATTGGAAGTATTTCAAAATATACTTTAGCTTACTAAATCTAGATGCACCCTAAAAAGTCTACATGCACCATAAAAAGAAAACATTGCTATAACTAGTATACTATACTACTCCCTCTGGTCCTTATTATAAGACACCAACTAACAAGTTTATTTGGTCCTTTTTATAAGGCACTTGCTTGTTCCTAATGATTATTGATTATTTTTTTCATATCTGCCCCTAATTGATAAAGGTAATATGTGGGAGTAATAATTAATATAATATTAGAATTTAGTGTAATTAGTAGGGGTAATATTAAAAATTACTTAGATTCTAGGACAACTTTATTGATTTTAACTACTTTTATTAGTTTGGACGGGGGAGTATGTTATTGTCAGTGGGCCCCATCTCTTTCATTGCTACGTCACCAATCACCTTTACTTCCATATAAAGCACTCCACTTGAACACGAGAGCAGGGTATATATATACACATACGCTATATAATTTTTCCTCTCTATCCTACATCCTCTCCATTTTCTCTCAGCATAAAACAACATCATGGAGTTTACAGTGCGGAGATGCCGACCGGAGCTGGTGGCTCCGGCGAAGTCCACTCCCCACGAACTCAAGCCACTCTCCGACATAGACGGTCAAGAAGGTCTTCGTTTTCAAGTTCCTTTCATAATGTTATATCGTCATGACCCTTCAATGGAAGGAACAGATCCTGTGGGAATCATTAGAAAGGCACTCGCAGAAGCACTGGTGTATTACTACCCATTAGCAGGAAGGCTCAGGGAAGGAGGTGATCGGAAACTCATGGTGGATTGTACGGCGGAAGGCGTCTGTCTTGTTCATAGAAGCAGACGCAGATGTCACACTTGATCAGTTTGGTGATCTTCTTCATCACCCTCCATTTCCATGCTTCCATGAGCTCCTTCACCATCCTCCTGCCTCACAATCCATAATTAACTCTCCTCTCCTACTTGTACAGGTACATCATCTAACTGGGTGCCTGATGTCCCCCTTCTCTCCTGCCCAAAAATTGAGGGGCTTGCCATTTTATTTTTATTTCTCTTTATCACTAGATCCTGTGTAAAATAAGTAACATTTTGATACTTAAAGATAAAAATTAGTGTTATTTGTACTTGTTATGGACCTGGTCAAGGCTCATTATCTCAACCGACCCACAGATCTAAACCGCAAGACCTATTCAAATGGGAGGTTGCCGAGATTCATGGACACATGATAACACACGATGACACACGATGATACACGATGCGGGAGACCTAACCCTAAGGCACACTCTACAAATACGAGTAAAACCCCAAAGGTTCAGGCATCTTCATCTTCTACAGATTATCTCCTATCTCCAATCTCCTATCTTCTACACGGTCTAAGCTCTGGCTAATCACACACAGCCGTCACAGAGCGTACGACCATCCCCTTAGGCTAAACGCCTCCATTAATCCTCGAACTACGTGGACTTTGATCCCTCTTCAGGGTACGTAGGCCCTAGGAATCACTCCTAGGTCAAGTCCCAATCAACACCAACAACCTAGCCCCTTAGGGCTAGACAATCTGTGTTCTACACCAGAACAGTGGCGCCGACCGTGGGGAATCGGTAAATTTCGATTCCCATGACCAAAGATGGTCAATGATTTCAATTCTGGGCTCACCAGAAATTGAAAGAAAATCAAGAAAAACACAGTAGTTTCAATCTTGCCTCTCAAAAAATATTATTGCTTGATTATGGGCTCTGTTCGTTCGTTCCAAGCGTATCTGATTCAGAGCCATCACTCGAATGGGTTCGATACTTGTCATCATCAGGGGTCTGCTCTTCTGAGGTTCGGGGTTCTCGTCGACTGGTTCAAGGATTGGATTCTGCCTAACGGATTCTTCATATCTGACCGAACCGATGGGTCTATGGATTCCCTTCAAATATGGACCTGAGTCTTCAAATCTAAATAAGTCATGGAAGGCAGATTTTTTATTAAATGTCATGGAAGGCAGATTTTTTATTAAATGTCATGGAAGGCAGCGTCGTACTGGCATGCCTCGCTCTGCTTCTCGGGGACACAATCCTGAACCCCTTCATCCTTGCCCATCACCGTCGTCCTTGGTTTGGAGGTTTATCCCTCTCTAATATTTGCAGTTATTATCATTGAAATTTTTCTGGATTAATGATCGATCCAGGAGCCTTATTCTGCTAGCTGGACATGAGAATCTATCTCTCTTGATTTGTTTTTATGGTATTCTCCCCTGGATAAATTAAGAGGAATTTAGTTTGTTATTGTTGGAGCTATCATTATTAGAACCGGAAGCGTCAGAGGAACAACTGGTTGTTAATGATGAATTGCAAGAAATTGAATTATTTCACTACTTTAATTCCATGGGAACCAAATGCCAATATGGCAAATCTGTCAATTCGTTGCTTTCCTATACGGATTCAAATACATGGATTACCTTTTAAATACCTCAATAAAGGGACGTTAAGATTTTTTGGGGAGAAACTAGGGAAGTTCATTTGCTATTATGAAAGAAGTCATGTTTCGGGCAATGGCTTGCGTCTTTAAACTTATCTCTTTGAATTGGATCTTAAATTTATTAATCTTTGTGGCTTGCATTTACTTGATGGTTAAGACTTGGAAATTATCATTTATTTTGGAGCAAGTTCAGCACTTGCAGCAGCGTCCTTAAAAAGCTTATTTATAGAAGATCAAACTTATTTGGTTGGTGGACATTGCCAACATGAGGCGTCAGAAAATGTAGAGCAATCAGGAAGGGGAATTTGCTCTAAATGCTTCGGTAGCCAATCATTCTTGTGCACCAAACTGCTGTTTAAGAGTTATCAGTATTAATGATGATGATTATCTTTGCGCCGCAAAAGGAGTCAATGGGACTTCACCACCTGCAACTCCATAAGAAACTAATAATTATGCAGAATATGCGGTCTCTGGCATGGAGATATGGCTTATGAAGGGGGTGGAGGAACTGCAACTTGAAGTACAGCTTCCTGGGGATGAATCATGGAAGTTGGGGGAATTTATTCAGGCTTCAAATTCTGCTGCAGAAGCGGCAAAATCACAGCTGAGGAAAATGGAAGCGACACAGAAACATCATTTACAGATGATTAGGGTATGTCAAATGGGATTTGATGAAAATGACACCCTGCAACATATTTTCTTCTTGTGCCCAATGTCAAGGGCCTTCTGGTTTGATTTACTGCACTTCTGAGTTTTCATCTTGGGGTTTGATAATCTGTAAATTTGGTTTAAAAATATTTTAATGCATTTAGTCAAGTGCCTTGGATTGGGTACAAATTATATTATTGGCCATGCACATTTTTTGGCAGCATAGGGATGCAATGGGAAGAAGTCCTCTCCAATGACATTATTTTCTTGCTTTGCAAATGAATTGTCAAGGGCTTCTTCTATGTTCCTGCCTCTTATTATTCCTGGGCTAGTTTCATTCTCAAGTGTCTTCATGCCTAGAATAATTACTCCACAATAAAGTTGAATTCCAACATCACTGCTGGGTCGAGCTCTACTTGGGAATTTCCATCAGATGATATACTGCAACTTTATGCCAGAATGCAATGGCATTTTTAGAGCCTTTCAAGCCAATTCGAGTTGATCTCTGCACTGGGCCTCTTTATAGCCAGAATGTGATCTTGAAGTCCGCCATGTACATTTGTGGATGTTGTTCTTGGGTATTTCTATCTAAATCAGCAATTGTTCTGGGAATAAGTTCTTGTTGCATGAGAAAGAAGCTGCCTCGTTGGTATTTGGGGATTCACCATCTGACGCAGGAATCAATAGCTATCTCAGCCCTTCTCTTCCCGCAAGCAAGGATAACTATTCCCCATATGGTCAAACCTTCTCCAATTGAGGCACTAACACAAACGCTGGATGAGGAAGAGGCGCAAATGGAAGAATCTGGAAATCGAGAATCTTGAAACTTCTAATGTGAAGTCAGTAAGAAGTCGCCATTGAAATGACATGAATTAATGCATTTCAAAGAGGGCATTATCGCATGCAAATGATACAGAGGTCTGCCACTTTGCTCATAATCTCAATAATCTCTTTTCAACATTATTATTGGTAGACCATATGACTAGGAAAACGCATATTCGAATAAATATTATGTGCTTAATTTCTAATTCATATGGTTGCCAAAGTTATTTGGCTTAGGCAAGGAGGAAAAGTTATAATAGATTTCTATTATATCCAACATGGAAAAAGGAAATCTTTTCCATCTCATGTTACTAATGCTTAATGTTTTAATATCCCTGGACTTTCGGCTTGGTGAGGATCAATCATCATGGATTCGTCATTCTTGGGTACTAGCATTGTGCTTCTCCAGAGTCAATAAATGCCACAGATTTAATTGGCATAGATGTCTCACAAGGAGGATAGTCTTGGCGCTGAGCATCATTGGGAAAATTGTGGACCCCAGTTATACTTAATACGGTTAAAATCGGGGCTCCGCGTAAAGTTTCGCGGGAAGTAAATTTGAAGGCGGACCTCGATTACACCAAATCTGGTTGAAATCCCGGCTCCGTATAAATTTGAAGGCGGAACCCGATTACACCTAATACGGTTACAATCTGGGCTCTGCATAAAGTGTTGATGAACATGAAAAGAAGGCGGAACCCGGTTACACCAAATCTGGTTACAATCCCGGCTCTGTGTAAATTTGAAGGCGAACCCCGGTTACACTTAATACGGTTAAAATCGGGGCTCCGCGTAAAGTTTCGCGGGAAGCAAAAAGAAGGCGGACCCCGGTTACACTTAATATGGCTAAAATCCGGGCTCCGCGTAAAGTTTTGCGGCAAGCAAAAAGAAGGCGGACCCCGGTTACGCTTAATACAGTTACAATCCGGGCTCCGTGTAAAGAAACTCTCAGCCGAGAGCATTGATTCAATCTCCTCCAATTGCTCAAACGACAAAGACATCAACAAAAGAGCGAATACAGGGTCACTGAACCCGATCGTAATTCAAATACGAACTGAAGAATAAAACCCGGCTTTTCAGTCGGAGGGAATTATCTCCGTAGAGCTATCACAGCCCGGACGCTTCCTAACTTACTCCAGGATATCAAGCGGAACTGTCATGCCGACCCTGATCAGGTCAAGATGTTCGGACGCTTTGGTGAAAAACCAAACCCGGGCAGGTGACAACTTCCCTTTATCCTAGGATGACCCGGTCAACGAACCTGGAATTATACGCGGCAGTTACAATACTGACCCCTCACTACTTTACGGTCTCAATACCGGATGCACTTTCACACTTTCGCAGATTCTGCATATCACGTCTATGACCCTGGCCTGGTCACTCAATAGTACTCCAAAAACAAATGTGAGTTCACTATATCAGTTCATCGTGGACACGGATGAAACTCTACATAAATATTCGAATTGATCGAGAAGTGAACAAACTTTCATTAATGATCAAGTCAACATAGTTTCAAAGCAAATTAACCTGGACTACATGTCTGGGGGCAATGCAATCAGAAGACAAGTAATTCCGATGTTCTTTGAAGCTCGAATAGACACTTTATCAAAATCAAACGAGTGGTAGCAACTCCGATACGATATCCGGACGTAACAACAGATCCACCCCGGCAGCCCAGAGACCTGGACTACCAGGCTGGAGGGCAATTATTATACAGTTGTCCATAACCGGGATTTTGCAAACTCGAACAAGCACTCAAATGAGCAAACTAAACGATTTGCGCACACGAGCAAGGGATCTTATGTCTTCACAGACAACCCGGATGAGCTGAACATATCTCGGCCAAATCTGTATTTCACAGTCAAGCAAACAATTAACCTCGGCAGCTCAGACACCTGAACTACCGAGCTTGGGGGCATCTGTTATGGACCTGGTCAAGGCCCATTATCTCAACCGACCAACAGATCTAAACCGCAAGACCTATTCAAAGGGAAGGTTGCCGAGATTCATGGACACACGATAACACACGATGACACACAATGACACACGATGACACACGATGCGGGAGACCTAACCCTAAGGTACACTCTACAAATACGAGTAAAACCCCAAAGGTTCAGGCATCTTCATCTTCTACAGATTATCTCCTATCTTCGATCTCCTATCTTCTACACGGTCTAAGCTCCGGCTAATCACACACAGCCGTCACAGAGCGTACGACCATCCCCTTAGGCTAAACGCCTTCATTAATCCTCGAACTACGTGGACTTTGATCCCTCTTCAGGGTACGTAGGCCCTAGAAATCACTCCTAGGTCAAGTCCCAATCAACACCAACATCCTAGCCCCTTATGGCTAGACAATCTGTGTTCTACACCAGAACAATACTTTTTTAATGATTTTTTAAAAGATTTAATATTCTAAAATTGTGTAGTTTCTCATTCATTTAAAAAATTAAATTTTTAAAAAATCATAAAAAATTGAAAACATCGCCATTTTTTCTTGTCTATAAGATGACAAAATATCACTTATTTTATATAAAATCTAATAATAAAAACAAACTAAAAAATCTCAAAAAATATTTTGCAAGGCCCCCATTTTATGGGGCAACAAAGAGGGCAGGGGCGCACACCAGGCACGGAACCAGTTTCCATATTAAGCAATTTGCTTGGTATGGAGAGGTTAGAAGATCCGAACATTCATATATGATTTTGGATATTAGAGTTTTTTTTTTTTTTTTAGAATGATGAGTTTTAAATGAATAATAGTTTTTTGAAAGAACAATAGGTGGGAAATTATATTTATTTTAGACTCTATAATAATTAAATTAATTTTTTTAAAAAATATATAGACTCTTAAAAATTCAATTCATATGGACTGCTTAGCTCTTAGTTTCTAACTAAGTAAAAATTGCTTAGAAAGGAAACCTGTTGGCACCAAGCACCCCTGCCCCTAATTTCATCCTACGTACTGAGATTTACTGTTACCAAAACTCAAAAGTTCATACCTGAGACATTCATGAATAATGGCAGGTAACAAGGCTCAAGTGTGGAGGTTTTGTCATGGCGGTCAGACTTAACCATGTCGTCAGTGACGGGCCCGGTCTCCTTCAATTCCTGAAGGCATTGTCTGAAATAGCCAAGGGAGCTTCTCAACCTTCGATTCTACCAGTATGGCAAAGAGAGCTTTTGACGGCGAGAAACCCACCACGTATTACACGCATCCACCATGAATACGACGAGCAAGATTCCTATATCAACCACCAGTTTCATCCCATCTTCATGTCAGTGCCACCACAAAACATAGTTCAACGTTCTTTCCTTGTTAGGCCCTCCCAAATCGCCGCCCTTCGCCGTCAACTTCCGAACCATCTAGCTCGATCCTCCAGTTTTCAGGTCCTTGCTGCATGCTTATGGCGCTGTCGTACCATAGCTTTGCAGCCACCTCCGGAAGTAGAAGTCAAATTGATGTTCGTCGTGGGTGTACGGTCCTTATTGAAGCCTCCGGGCGGCTACTACGGCAACGGCTTCCTGTATCAAGCGGTGGTCAGCCCTGCCGGAAAGCTCATGAACAACCACTTTGGGTATGCCTTAGAAGTGATGAGAAAGGGGAAGGCAGCCGTGGACGTGGAGCATGTTCAGTCTCTGGTGGACCTGATGGTGGCAAAGGGACAGCCACACCATACGACGGCGAGGTCTTTCCTTGAGGTTGGGTTTCTCTCATTATCCTTTTCTCATTATCCCTCATCATCTCTAAATCCTATTCATCCAATCAATCAAAATATCACTTTAACATTTCTCTCACCTTCCCAATCAATGGCCCAAATGGGTTAATGAGAGAAAATTCTCATGATCTCTTTTCTCCTTTTCTTCTCCTTAGCCCATTTGGGTCATTGATTGGGAAGAGGAGAGAGATATTAAAGTAGTATTGTGATTAATTGGATGGATATGATTTAAAGATGATGAGGGATAATGAGAAAAGGATTAAGAGAGAAACCCAACCCCAGTGTACCGTTGTTCCAGAGATGACGAGTAACTTTGTGTCATCAAAGAACAGTAAGGGAGAAAGATTCATAGTGATGCCGATTAGCTTGCCTGCTCTGGCCATGGAGGTGTTTGTTAGAGAGTTCAATGAGATGCTTATTAGTGGTCCACAAGGTTCAGTGAATGCCCCAGAAATCATGTCTTCCCTCTAGAACTTTTCCGATTATAGGTTTTTTTTTTTGGGTCAAATATTATAGGTTATTCGATCACAAGAGAAAGCTAGGATGACAGTAATTAAGCAGGGGTACTTAGTTTTGTTTTTTTATGAGTCTAGTGAAGGACAAGTACAGAAAAAAGCCACGAGCTTAGGATTAAGTACTTTAATAAAGCCTATGTTTACACTAACAAATAAATTAAGCAATTGTAATAAATGTTGTTACCATGTCACTCAATTGTGCAATGAGATTGAAGATAGTGGAAGTAACTAGTTCTTCATAATGTGACGAATCAAAGTTTAAATCTTGTTAAAATAGGTGTACACATTTAAATATAAAGCCTGATAGTACTCAAACCATATTATCTAGGAGGATATATGTGGGTGTAGCTGTATAATAGACAACATGAAAGCGGACCTCATCTCTTTTATCAGAAGATGGGAGGTCTGCATTTGTAAATTCGACTGCAAAGTAATAATTGAAAACTCAACTTTTCAAGCGAATGAAAGGATATCTTAGGTTTCAAACAGATGAATACACACAACCCTTGCAAACAGATGAAGCCATAAGTTGGCTCCAATGAGTTGGGTTATATAAACATGTGTTAAGGTGTAAATTTATCCCGCATATTTTGAGCAATGTTAATGTTACGTTACCCTGAAAGATTTTTAGGTTCAATGTTGCACTGAAAGTGTTAAAATGGAACAATATTACTCATTTCTGTTAAAAAGTTCATGATCAATGTCATTTTTTTGTCAGTTAACGTTAGGTTTTTTAACGGAATAAGGCAACATTATTACGTTTTGAAACTTCCGTGGTAACATTGAACTTGAAAACACTTTCAGGACAATATTGCTTTTCAGCGAAAACTTTTGGGGCAGATTTGCACCTTAACCCTATAAACATTTGTCATTGCTAGTCAGACCATTTTAGATGGAAATCGTATTTGCACTTTTCCTTGAACAAAAAACGTAACATAAAACAATATATTAAAAAATTCAAATTTATATTAACATTTTTTTCTAAACATAGGTATCCTCCTATTGGAGTCAATCATACATATTTAAAGTACTGTCAGACACTAAGTGAAGATACCTCTCAGCACGGATTCAAACATTAGTTCTCCACATTGTAAGGAACTAATCTCTTCTGCTAAACTCAACTTTGTTGGTTATATATATTAACATTAATAATTGGTAAGTATGGATGACTTGGCAATCGTCATTATTGACTTCATACAACTCTCTGATCTTATTTATAAATTATTTCTAACTAAATCACACATATTAATGAGAGGTAGTTAACTCAATAATTATGGGATAAATTTTTAACTTTGCCCTCATTTATGAATGAATATTTTTCAACTCTTACTTTTCTTTCTATTTTTATGGGTACAATTAATATGTGAAAAATTATTACAATCTCATTTAGAATCCTAAAACTGAGCTTATAAATAGGACCAAATTTTTTGATAAAAAAAAGAAAGAAAGACCAAAGTGGTATCTCTCTACTCCAAATTCTATCATAATAAAGAATGAGTGTACCATATTTTTCTAAAGATGCATGGCTCACATTACATTTTCGAATGATTGGCTGTGCCATTTATTAAAATGAAAAACGTGTTTTTATTTGCAAATCTGTGGTCCTGCTGCCTGACCATGCACGTCACCAATAATCAAGGGCGGATCTAGGTTATACATAAGGGGGGCAAGTGCCCCCCCTTAAATTTGAGGTGTTTTATATATATATATATATATATATATATGATTGTCCACCCTTAAATTTAATGCTGACCCTTAATACATCAAGACTACACTTCTTAATCAAATAGGAGATGAATGATTGAATGATTGTTTAGTGCCTTATATTGAAAAAGATGTATTTGATAGCATTGATAATAAGACAATTATGATATCTACCAAAAAAAAAAAAAATAAGGCAATTATGATGAAATTCTAAAATATTAGGCCTAGAATGATGACATTGTAATTATTTTCATTGTAATATACTTTTGTTATTAAAATATATGTATTTGAACATATTGAGTGCCCACCCTTCAGTGTACTTAGCATTGCTTTTTCTAAATGACGGGTTTGTAAAATAATTGCCTTTCTTATCATATCATTATTGTTCACTTGATTTCATTAATATTTTTTGATATTCTTTTCTTTTCTTGTTTATATTCATTTGTTTTTTAATGTATTTAAAACTTTCCTTTAAAAAAAATTTCGGGAGCGCCGCCCCCGAATCCCCCTACCAATGGTGCCCCCTTCAGTAAATTATTGGGTCCGCCCCTACCAATAATCACCTTAACTTCTTCCATTTAACATGATCCACCACCCAACCTCATCATTAATCCCTTTTAAGTCAATATATAGCAAGTTAGCATCAGAGTTTCAGCTGTGGCATTCGATTTTTCCTCTCTATCTTATCTACTCTACTCCACTTTCTCTCAACATATATACTCCCTGTGATCCTAATTATAACACCAAGTTGATTTTTTTGGAGAGATTAAGGAAGCTAATTAAATTACTTTAAAGTATTTTTATTTTATTTTATTCTCTAAACTAATTAGTTTCACTAATAAACTAATATATAATATAAGAATGCATAACATATATTCTATGATTAAATAAGTTATTTAGCTTTCTTAATCTTAAAAAAAAAGTTAACCTAGTCTTATAATTAGAACCGGAGGGAGTATAACATTATGATTCTGCAATCATTAGGTTCTTCTCTCTCCCTACATTTTTCAGTGCGAAGGTTCCAACCGGAGCTGGCGGTTCCGGCGAAGCCGAATCCCCACGAATTCAAGCTGCTCTCTGACATAGACAGTCAAGAAGGTCTTCGTTTTCAAGTTCCTTTCATAATGTTATATCGTCGAGACCCTTAAATGGAAAGAAAAGATCCAGCAAGAATCATTAGAAAGGCATTAGGCGCAGAAGCCTATGTTTACACTAATAAAGAAAATAAGCAATTTTAGTAAATCTTGTGACCATGTTACACTATCGTGCCTTGAAAATGTTGATATGTTTTTTTGATGCCCACACGGACAGAGAGTTGCTTCATTAGAGATAAACAATGGTGAGTGTTAGAATATAAGGGATTAAGTGAGTTGATTAAGGCCCATTAATTAAGGGCTTAGTTGTTGTAGTTCAATTGATTAGTTAGTGATTAGTTATAGAGTTAGTTAGAGGGTTAGTTAGGGGGCCCTAATCTATATAAAGGGATCCCTACCCTCATCATTGCTCTTAATCACAACTATACTTTGTAGAGCATATTGCTCCATTATCAATACATCATCTTCATTCCTATTTTCTTCCCTAATTATCTTCTTCAATTACATTACTTTACATGGTATCAGAGCCAGGTTTAGGATTTTGAATCAGGCCAGATAATCACCAGCCCATGAAGGTCATTCTTGTTTTACCACCCTATATCTAAATGCTCCAGAAGGTGGCCCAATGGATTTTTTTGTTGTTGTCCACCTTCATTTGTGGTTAAATGGCTGCGTTGCGAGAAGTCTTGGAATGAAGACTTACGATCTTGTTTCTCCACCATGTGGTCATTCGACGTCTAGAATTTCTTCCCTGCTCTTGATCGAAATTCGAAGGGCACGACGGATCTGGTTTGTGCATCTGCCTTTTGGATCCGTGCCGATCGACGGCTCGACCTGATTTTGTGCTCAAGGTTTGAAGCAGCAGACTGACCCGGAAGCGTTTTCAATCATCGTCTAAGACCCTAACCTTCGACCCTGAGTCTCGCGGCTTCATCCTCCTAAATCCCACCGTACTTCCGCACCCTCCGGCGTCATCCTCGCCGGCGACGTCCTTTGAAGCCACACCAGGTTCGAAGCCACAAAGGGATCAATCGATTGCTTCGATCCCTAGCTCCTTTGCTTTCCATTTTCTCCTAACTCCCACCACAATATCTGAAGCCCCCAGCAAGATCCAGAGAGAAACCCGAAGAAAATTTTTGAGTGATGGGTGTTCTTTCCGTCCTTCTTCCGATTCGTACAGTGGTGATTCTTGATCCAGCTTCGCCATCCGTTCGACTGACTTGCGTGGGAACATCGCCTAAAGACTGCCATGTGCGCCGTCACTATCTTCTTGAACGACGGCACTCGCTCCTGATTGCGCATCCGTTGCGTTCACCGTCGCCACCCTACTCGAATGACGGTGCTCTGTCTGTATTTGTGTGGTGCTCTGTGTTCGTCATGGATTTTGATTCATAGTCGGACGACACCTCTGATCGAGCTCCATGGTTCTTACTACTGTGATTCCGTGGTTCCAAGAGGGATTTCAAATGAAGAATTTTGGTTCTGCCGTGGGTTTTCTTTCTCCGGCTTTGAAGATGTCTCCTAATCGATTGGTAATTCTTACTTTTCTGCCATGATTCTCTATTTGACTTGCTGTGACTGGTTGGACTGTGTGCTTAGGGGTATTGATTCCTTTGTAAGAATGGGGACTGTATCCTTCTTCTCTGTTATATGGTGTAGCATTTTCTCGGTAATTGGCATGATTGGGATGCTCAAGTTTATTGTTAGCCTGGGCTTGGCAGCCTTAATTAGATTCTTCCTTGGGCTTACCCTTGCAAATTTGGTAATTGCAATCCTTGGAATTGTTTTCTGTGGATATATGGTAGCTTCTGGACAACTGGATAATGGTGATTGTTTCCTTTATGAAATTTGAAGTATTGAAGACGCTTTGAGTATTCTGTTGATGAGCTTTGAAGGATCGCCGCTGAGTTTTGTTCGCCGATCTGTTTACTTGAAAGCGTCGTTGCTATACCATCCTTCTCATAGGGTCCGTACGTGATTTTTGGTATGACGCCGAAGAAATCACGAGTTGAAGAAAGGGACGAATTTTCTTTGGTGCTAATATGCAGCTTTGTTGGGAAGAAGTAGTGAAAAGCAACATGTACCTATTGAAGAGGTACAAAGAAAATCTTCACAGGACATGGGGATTACACAGATATGGTATTTTAGAGCATTATTGAGAGCAGAGATATGTCGCCTCCTCGCTCCTATCGATTTAAGGGAAAGAAGAGTTGAGAGCAGAGTTGTCGCCTCCTCGCCACTGTCCTGCGATTCAGGTCACATTCGGGTCTTATATGTTCTGTTGAGTGTTGGTTTATAGCCTCCAGACATCAATCCCGTTCGTGATATTATATGTTTTGTTGAGTGTTGTTTTAGCGCCTCCTGACATCTGAATCCTACTTGTTTTGGTTTCCCTTGGTATGGAAGAAAAGCTAATGGATATTGCATTATTAGCTCCCCTGTTCGGTTGTGAAGTATTAAGACTGCCTTGAGGAAATTCTAACAACAAATTGAAGCTGTTCAAAGGTGAATCAGCAAAAGAAGAATGGAGGAAGATTGTTGTGAATTGAAGAAATTTTTGTATTTTGTATTTTGTTGATTGTAAAACTAGTCAATTTGATTCTCCTTATCCCCTTATTGTGTTGTTCAAGTTGAGCACTTTGTTTAGTAGTGTTCAACTTGAGGGGGAGTGTTAGAATATAAGGGATTAAGTGAGTTGATTAAGGCCCATTATATTAAGGGCTTAGTTGTTGTAGTTCAATTGATTAGTTAGTGATTAGTTATAGAGTTAGTTAGAGGGTTAGTTAGGGGGCCCTAATCTATATAAAGGGATCCCTACCCTCATCATTGCTCTTAATCACAACTATACTTTGTAGAGCATATTGCTCCATTATCAATACATCATCTTCATTCCTATTTTCTTCCTTAATTATCTTCTTCAATTACATTACTTTACAGTGAGCAAACAATCGATTGCAATCAGCTCTTACACATTTGAAAGTGAAGGAAGAGTCTCTTCGACGTACGTAGCAGGGGTAGTTTGGTTAAACACTAAATATTTACAGAAGTTTACAACCTTGTTTATATTTGATAATGGGGGAGTGTAATATATATTTTGTATCAACGAAATTAAAATATAATATATTTGTTATCTTATTATTATTATTCAATAGCAATTATTCTCTATTATTTTGTGAGCCGAATAAATATGTCATTTTCTGTATTGGTACTTATTATTATATGCTCCTTAATTACTTGTTATAAAACTTTTGAGTGATTAAATTTATACTTTGAGTCCTTATAGTAATTCCCTTGTAAGCATGGATGACGTGGCCACATTGACATTGATATCTCTCTATTCTTTTTTTTGAACAATGATATCTCTCTATTCTATCATAGAGAACGAGTGTACTGTATTTTTCTAAAATGACTCACATTTTTTAGTAATTGACTGTGCATGCCATGAATTAAATGAAAAACGTGTTTAATTTTAATTGCATGTGCTGCTGGTCTCGCTACCACTGAGGAAAAAAACAAGAGTGAATCGTTCTAATTTTCCAATTACGTATGATGATGCTGATGCACTAACTGATATATATATATATATGGGTGGAATCTAGGAGTGTCACCTTAGCTGTAATCAGTGGCGGACTCAGAAAATTATAGTTGGGGGCACCATCGAAGGGGGGTTCAGGGGCAGCGCCCCCGAAAAAAAAAAATTTAAGCAAAATTTTAAATGCATTAAAAAAACAAAAGAAAATAAAGGGAAAAACAAGGCCAAGTATATTATAATAAAAATAATTACAATGTCATCCTTCTAGGCCTAATTTTTTGGAATTCTATCATAATTGTCTCATTATCAATGCTATCAAATACATCTTTTTCAATATAAGGCACTAGACAATCATTCAACCATTCATCTCCTATCCTATTACGAAGTGCAGTCTTGATGCATTTCATAGCTGAAAATGCTCTTTCCACAGATGCAGTTGAAATTGAGATTTAATACAAAAGATTAGCATTAATTAATTGATGGGGGCTCTTGGTTGTTTTAGATAAGAGTCCAAACGGTTTTGTATTAAATTAATTGATGGACTCTTATCTAAAACAAATTGACTCTTTTGTGATTATATTTACTATGGCTTTAAGGTCATCTTTGGTGAGCTCGAATGCAAGCTTATCAGTCTCTTGAAGTTGAAGAAGAATATCCACAAAGTCTTTCTTCTCATCATCGTCCTTCGTCTTCTTCTTCATCACCTTCTTATGATCTTCAGTCACCTCATCAAAGAACCCATCTACTGCTTTAAAAGTGTCTTTAAGCTCTTTAATTTTTCCACTAAGAAAATCAACCCAACCCAACCATGGAAAAAAATATCCCACCATCAACTCAGCAAACAAAGACAAAGCATTTGAGCTCACCAAACAAATTCACCCATTACTTTTTGTGATTATATTTTGTCTTCATTCGGCATTCCCCATCAGTCTTCACACAGACAAAGACAAAGCACTAGAAAGTATAGAGAACATTAAACAGATATATTTAATCCTTAAAGCTGTTTGGCTCAACTCAAATCAAACAAGAGACAAACTCCCCCCTCAATTCGAGCAGCCAAATTCATAAATGCAATCGTCGAGTTTGTTTATTATAGTAATCTAGTCCTTCGAGCAGCCAAACTCCCCCCTCAAATTAAACAGATATATTTAATACCTGATTCTGATTTCGCGAACGGCGACGCACGCGACTGGGAGTCTGATTCTAATTCTGATGAACGGCGACCCACAACGAACGAACAGGTCTGGGACTCTGGGAGAGGTGAAGAACAAACTTTCGGAACAGCAACAATAGAACACAAGAGGCGAAGAAGAAGATCTGATTCTCCGACGATTATGCTTGAGACGTTGAGCCTCCCGAAGATGAAGACGAAGAAAAAGGGTTCCGGATTTTTTTTTTTTGACCTGATCTGTTTTGATGACACAGAACCTTAAAAAAAAAATTAAAACGACGTCGTTTAATTGGGGGCACTTGCCCCCCAAACCTTACACCTGGGTCCGCCTCTGGCTGTAATAGGGAGTCCTTTTCTGCCATAAAGTGTAAGGAGTAAGGACTAGTCGAATAGCACCAAAATGAAAATGCATATATATATATATATATATATATATATATATATATATATATATATATATATATATATATATATATATATATATGGAGCATAAGTATATATCAGTTTATATGTTAGGTAAAATAATTTAAAGAAAAAATAAATATAAATTTTTTAAAGTAATTTAATTAGTTTCTTTAATATTTCCAAAAAATCAACTATGTCTTATATTTATGACTAGAGTGAGAATAATTTAAAACATTCTTATCCAATCCTACATTTAGGACCGGGGTAGTAAATTTTTTTCATATGCAAATAGAAGAAACTCATATCCATTGCGCTCATGAAAAGGTGGAATAAACTACCTTATTCTTAAGCAATGCTTAAAAAGGTACTCCATTATAATTGAGTCAAACAACTCAAACATAACATATACTCGTTCTAATTATAGAATAAAGTTTATAGTATAAATTATATAATTAAGACTTTTTTTTTTGGTCAAATTATAATTAAGACATGAGGTAGTAACTTTTTCTTGATTAACACAAAACAAAACATTAGGCTGTATTATATTTTGTCTCTTCGGTATTTAATTAATACGGTTCTCTCTTTCTTTCTTATTACTTTAATAATAAATTTTATAAATAATGAAAAATGACTGAAACGGACGGACGGGTTGGAGGAGGAGGATGAGGTCTAAGTCCAAGGCCAACCCATGAGGTTAAAAATCCATGAGACTGCATAGACCCTGAAAATTGATATGGCTCTTGAGCCTTCTTTTAATTAAAAGAAACTTGTCCATATCCGTTAAAAATTAAATGTCAATCTTTTAATAATCAATTGTCCTTGATTCAATTAGTAAAGGGGTTGGACACTGAGGGTTTAATCCTGGAGTTGGTCAAGGCGCTGAGAGAGGCATCCTAACTCTTGGGTGCCTAGGTAAACGCCTGAGGGTAATAGACGACTCGTCCTGCCCAACATTAGTATCACCTAGGAAGAAGGGAGACTTCGCACTATCCTTGGATTGTAGGTGAGCCCAACCCCTTTCCTAAAATTTTCATATAAAAAAATTATTTTTTTTAATAAAATAGGGTAATATTGTTATATTTTGAAACTTTTGGGATGACATTGAACTTAGAGATAACATTACCCATCAACGAAATCTTTTGAGGTAGATTTGCGCCTTAACCCTATAAACATTTGCCATTGCTAGTTAGACCATTTTAGATGGAAATCTTATTTGCATTTTTCCTTGAACAAATAACATAAAAAAATATATTAAAAAATTTAAATTTATATTAACATTTTTCCCCCTTAACTTAGGTATCCTCCTATTGGAGTCAATCCAATTTAAAGTACCGTCGAGCACTAAATATAGACATCTTTTTTAATAAAGATCCGAACCTTCGTTTACCATATTGTGAGGAAATCAGCTAAACTCAACCCTTTACCCGTTAGTTATATTAACATTAATAATTGATAAGTATGGATGACTCGACAATCGCCATGCATTATTGACTTCGTATCTCTCTCCCTCTCTGTCTCCCAATTCTATCATAATAAAGAATGAGTGTACCATATTTTTCTAAAGATGCATGGCTCACATTACACTTTTGAATGAATGGCTGTGCCATTTATTAAAATGAAAAACGTGTTTTTATTTGCAAATTTGTGGTCCTGCTGCCTGACAATGCCCGTCACCAATAATCCCCTTAACTTCTTCCATTAAAAATCTGTTTGGATTAGTTTTAAACAATAACTTCTGGAAAAAAAAAAAGTAATAAACGTGTTTTTACAGAATAAATTTTGAGCAGAATAGATTTTGTGAAAAAAAAAAAAAATTTGATAAAATGATAGTGTTTGGATATTATTATCATAATAGTTTTTTCATAGTCAAATTTATCAAAAAAGACATAAGCTTTTGTTATAATTACATGCATATAAAGGATAAGTTTGTATTTTAAATATTAAATGGCATAATAAATGCCAAAAATACATAAACTTGGGTACAAAATTAAATTGATAACATTAGTAAATTATGTAGCATGATAAAAATTAGATCAAACATATATGTATTAATAAACTGTATAGACAAAAATCATTTATAAGTAGTAATTATATAAAACAATATCTTTGAATTAGTATACGTTATTTATTCAATAGTTAAATGTTTGATGGCTAAAAAATGGAACCTGTTTAGATAAATATATAAGAGTAATGTTTTGTTTTAAAACGTAGAAAATTTAACTAAGGTCATTATAAACATAATGTTTTTCCATAATAAAAGAAAATACCCATATTCATATACTTTAACAATAAAATAGTCTACTACAAAACACCAAACACAATGGTTCATGAGATACAATTACATTTCATATATTGTAAATAATAGAGAGAAACAATACATGAATAATGGTCTAGTGTATAATAAATGGTATGAATCTCTAATGAAATCATGAAGAGAAGCCATGTCTGATAAAGATACTCGATCATGATAAAGGTATTGTTGAAGATTTCAGTGCATCATCGTCATCGCCTGAACACAAAGTGCCACCACCTTCAAAAGTTGTGGGAAAGAAAATGTTCATATGTTTCAGCCAAATGAAGTGTAGTTTATTTTCAAGGAAATTATGCCATACAGCTCAACATAAGAACCAAAAGTGCATATCCAATGTTTGAAAATATCAAGAAATTTTCATAGCTGTGCTCTGGTTGACAGTTTGTTTTTTTTTTTTTAAAAAGCATTATTGAAAATTTCCTTTGGTACATAAGAAGACATCATTAACATTCTCACTAAAAGTCACCATGATTGGGATGATCATTCTGTTTTTTGTCATAAACAATTCTTATTTGGACAGCCCAGTGATCTCAGTACCAGTACCAATGAGCTAGCACAGCATGAACATGACATAAAAGTTAAATTTGTTTCCTCTCCTCATCTAGATTTCTTCCTTCTAAGAACTTCAAGCGCAGACTGTGCAGTGCAATAAGCAATAGCCTGAACAGTTAGCATAGGATTCACACCCAAAGCTGTTGGGAACACACTTGCATCTGCCACATAAAGCCCCTCCACCTCCCATGTCTCCCCCATCTGATTCACCGCCGATTCCCTCGGATTCGCTCCCATCCGGCAACTCTCCATCTGATGCGCCGAGCATAATGGAGTCGACAAATCTGTCAATCGCCTTGTACTCTCCTCCTTCACAAACTTCTCAAACTCACTTTCTTCAAATTCAAGCTCCTTCATTTATCATTGTGTCCCAATTTCTTAAGCCCCAGCAGCTGCTAGAATCCTCAGCTCCTTCTCTGCAGATTCCTCTCGTCACTTTCCTTCATCTCGTAACTTATGTTGTCCTATGACCTCACCGTCCCTGATCCCCGGTCCCTCGCGAGGACAAACACGTGGGCTGTTCGCGAAAACTTGCGCATTCTCTCTTTCATGTTGCTCCCGGAAACCCAAGGCATTAGAAGTGAGAACATACCAGGATGTAAATATGTAATGCTGGTGTTTGTATCAAAGCTCCATATCCAGATTTATCAAAATCCGCCACCACTGTTGACATTGCTGTCATTATCCATCCTTCATAGCTCTTCTTATGTTTTTCAGGCCAAACCACCAGCACGGCTTCAAGCTTTGGAAGAGAAGAAAAAAGAGAAACACAAACCACTACCAGCCACCACCTTCTCCGGATCCGCCGAAGCCAACCACACCGACGACACTGTTGACTTCCGAGAGTTTGAACGACGAAATGGCGACAAGGACGGCTTCAAGATTTGAGAAGAAAAAATAGTGTTCTGACCACCACCAGCAACCACCTTCTCCGGATCCGCCGAAGACAACCACGCCGTCACAATCTGGAGCTGAATACAACAACGCCGAACACTCCGATCGACCAGCATGCCTTGAGCAACTGTTGAAGCTTCGGTTTTTGAAGAAAAGTGAGCGAGAGACAGAGGAAAGAGGAAAGTGTCCGTTGTGGGTAAAAATTGCTCTCAGAAAAGTCACAAATTTCAGATTCTTCAAAACCATGGTTTTGTTTATAAAAGCATTTTTTTCCCCATGTTACATGTGTTTTTGCTGAAAAATTATAAAACCATGATTTTTCATGTAAAAGTGTTTTTTTTTTTCAAAACACACTTCATATTTATAAATCTATTTTGATAAAAAAAAATCGGTTATATTTATAAGTCTAGTTTCATATAATAAATAAGATTATGATAATTTTACTTATATTAATTATAATAGAAAGAAAAGAAAAAGTTGCAAAATACCCAACTATAAATGAGGATAAAATTAAAAATTTATCCATAACAATTAAATTAACTATCTCTTTTTTGATACGGTGAGATTTGGTAAAAAATGCAATTATAAATAGAACAACAATCGCATGAAGTAAGCATCAGAGTTTCAGCTGGGCCATTCTATGATTTTTCCTCTCTATCTTATCTACTGTACTCCACTTTCTCTCAACATACTCATAACAATATGATTCTGCAATCATCAGGTTGTTCTCCCTCCCTAGATTTTTCAGTGCGCAGATGCCAACCGGAGCTGGTGACTCCGGCAAAGCCGACTCCCCGCGAACTCAAGCTACTCTCTGACATAGACAGTCAAGCAGGTCTTCGTTTTCAGATTCCCTTCATAATGTTGTATCGTCGAGACCCTTCAATGGATGGAAAAGATCCAGTTGGAATCATTAGAAAGGCATTAGCAGAAACACTGGTGTATTACTATCCATTAGCGGGAAGGCTCAGGGAAGGAGATGGTCGGAAGCTTATGGTGGATTGTACGGCGGAAGGCGTCTTGTTCGTCGAAGCAGACGCCGATGTCACCCTTGATCAGTTCGGTGATCTTCTTCATCCTCCATTTCCATGCTTCCATGAGCTCCTTCACCATTTTCCTGCTTCACAACCCATAATTAACTCTCCCCTCCTCCTTATACAGGTACATGATCTAACTTCATCATACCAGTAGATTTAATTACCGTTAGCAATTTTGCATTATTATCACAATTTTATTTAAACCGGTGAGTTTGACATCCTTACATCAGTGAGACATTCATGAACGGCAGGTAACGAGGCTCAAGTGTGGAGGTTTTATCATGGCGATCCGGCTGAACCACGCCGTCAGTGACGGACCCAGTCTGCTGCAATTCCTGAAGGCGTTATCTGAAATAGCCAAGGGCGCTTCTCAACCTTCGGTTCTACCAGTATGGCACAGAGAGCTTTTGACGGCAAGAAACCCACCGCGTGTCACACGCATCCACCATGAATACGATGAGCAAGTTTCCCTTATCAACCACCAGTTTCATCCTATCTTCATGTCAGTCCCACCACAAAACATAGTTCAACGCTCTTTCTTTGTCAGGCACTCCCAAATCGCCGCCCTCCGCCGCCAACTTCCGAGCCATCTTGCTCGATCTACCACTTTTGATATCCTCGCCGCATGCCTATGGCGCTGCCGTACTATAGCACTGCAGCCACCGCGGGAAGCAGAAGTTCGCCTGATGTCAACCGTTGGACTACTTTCCTTGTTGAAACCTTCGTTACCACTCGGCTACTACGGCAACAGCTTTGTGTTTCCGGCGGTGGTCAGTGCCGCCGGAAAGCTGATGGACAACCATTTTGAGTATGCTTTAGAAGTGATCAAAAAGGGCAGGGCTACGGTGGACCAAGAGCATATTCAATCTTTGATAGATTTGACGGTGGCGAAGGGACGGCCCCACCACACGACGGCGGGGTCGTTCCTTGTGATGAACATGACGCGTGCCGGGTTCGGAGATGTGGATGTTGGGTGGGGTAAGGCGATTTATGGTGGGTTAGCCAATGGTTTGTCCACCATTGTTCCAGAGATGACAAGTAACTTTATGTCATCTGTGAACAGTGAGGGAGAGAGATTTGTAGTGATTCCCATTAGCTTGCCTGCTCTGGCCATGGAAGTGTTTGCAAGGGAGTTGAGTGAGATGCTTAATGATCCACATGATCCTTCAATAAGTGCTCCAAGAATTATGTCTTCCATCTAGCTTGAGCTATTTTCTCCACCCAAAACCTGCTGTGAGATTATAATAAATAATTCTTAGCTTCTTGTTCTTATTAGAGAACAAATAATCTTTTGTTTAGGATAATTAAAGATGTATATCCAAGTATAATGAGGATAAATTAATGAATTATGAACATCTCTAATTCACCATATATAGTGGTGTCTTATTAATTATTACTTCCTATCCATAACATATAAAATCTGTTATGAATATTAATTATGTGGAGGTCCATTATCCAAGAAGAAACTCTCTCTAAGAAGCTTCCCCTTTTTGTCTTTATTAAGGAAGCTTCTTCCCTTTGGGCTTTTCTCCCTTTTAGCTTCCTTAAGAAAGCTTCCTTCAATTCCTTTGGTTTTTCTTCCTTTTAGCTTTATTAAGGAAGCTTCTTTCCTTTGATTTTTCTTTACTTAAAAATCTATAAATAGAAATATTGTGTAAATATTGAAAACACACCTAAATGAGAACTTCTCTTCTCGCTCTCACTAGAATCTCTCTTACTCTTATTCTCTATCTTTACATCAATTATATCTTTAGTTTTATAACACGTTATCAGCACGAGGCTCTAAACAACTGAGCCTCCTTTCTGTGTTGATCATCATCACCGCCCGTCGTTCACCATGGAAGAAGAAGCAGAAGTTTTCAAATCACTCAAAAGGAGGCATTTTAAGCTGAGAAACTAATTTCAGATCAGTGGTTGTGTGATCTCTTCAGTCAGGTATGTTTTCTATTAAGTTTTGATTGTTGATTTAAGAAATATTATGCCTGTGAGTGAAAGAGGAAGAAGAATGTCGAAAGGTTGCAGGAGGAAGAAGAAGAAGAAGAAAAAAAAGGAGGGGTCACGGGAGAGAGTTGAAAAAATTTCCTGTGGGCCCCACATGTTTTATATTATATTATTATTATTGTTACTATTTGAAAAAAAAAAAAAAACTATTTGCACTTGTGGCAGATTTTAAAAAGAATTACTATTTGCACAGTTTTATATTATTTTATTAGTTAAATAGTAATCAACACAATGATTGCTCATTAATCTTTTCTTTTTATTGTTTTAATTCGAGATTTATTATTTTACTTTTATTATTGTTAACATATTTATGTTAGAGCATTTATTTTTATTATTGCTAATATATTTATGTTTAAGTATTAATTTTTATATTAGCATTTATTTATGTTTATGCATTTATTTATATTTTGTAATTATTATTAATTCGACTCCTACTTGGGGTTAAACCTCCTAACCGGAAGTCTAAATTTAATATTATTCATTTACTTTTTATGTTACTAACATAACATTTATTTTTATGTTGCTAACATAACATTTATTTTAAGCTTTTACTTTTATTGTTATGTTTTATTATTTAATTTACTTGTCATTTTATTTTTCTTATTATATGATTAGAATTCATATGTACTGGCCAGAAATCATATATAGTTTATGTTTATCCTGAAGATAAACAGTTGAAAGAGCCATATAGATTTAATTTCTCATGAAGAGAAAGTTGGCCAGAAGCCAAAAGAAGGTATAAATTGACCAGATGCCAAGAGAAGATATAAATTGGCTAGATGCCATGAGAAGGCATATATGGACAAGAAGTCAAGAGGAGGCACAATTTGGCCTGATGCCAAGAGACATATTGGCCAGATGCAAAAAGACAAATTTGCTTGAAGTTATGAGACAAGGTCTGATCCATGATTGTTATATGTCATCATTTGTATAAAGACTTCAATGTTGAATATTTGGCATTAATAGACCCCCTTGTTCTTTAGAACAAATTAAAGAGATTCTATAATCACCTGAAGATGGTTGTTCTTCTAAAAGTTTGTTATAGATTGATATCCAACTTGCTCCTGAAGTAGTAATATTGTGAAAGAGGTTTAAAGAAATATGATGAATTAATTTCTTAACCTCATGTGACCAAACAAAATAATGAGTATTATATGAATCATGAATCTTATCTAAATGGCTTTTCATTCCCAGAAGTGAATGAAGTAACAAATGAATTTAATTATGACAATGGATATGCTTGTAAATATGACCGAGTATGGTCATTGTTATAATTATGTTGGTTCAAATTCCCACCTGAAGTGGAGAAATTTTCGTTATTAATTACGAACAAACAAGCTTCTTATTTGGCCTATTTATTTGCCTAAAGATTAAAATGTTTAACCTCTCTACAGTGATTATTTAGAAACAAATAAATCGAAGGTCTGATATATTTTATAATATATTTTAGTAACTATTTACACAGTATTTTACTATTCACACTATTTATCTTGATTGAAAATTTTAAATAATCATTTGAACTTTATGAAATATTTGGTCTTTTAGTCTTCTATACTTACAAAAGAGGTATAAGAGCTTATTCACACTCAAAGATGAAGGGTAGACAACTGTGTGACATTTGATTGATATTAATATTAGGCCCTGAAGGCTTGTGTTTCAAATATTGAACATAAATATTTTAACAGTCTTGGAAAAATATTGTCCAGAAGACAATAACATGATTGCAAAGATTTATGTGATAACCCACATTTGGATTGAAATCCATGAATGTATGAGAAGTATTTTTAAAGGACTCACACTTGAGGGGGAGATTGTTATAATACAGGTGTGAGTGAATACTTCCTACATTAAGCCTCTTTTATGAAGAACAAAGTCCTTGAGTTTTAGGGTGAATGTTATGTTTCAATTTGAGGTGGAGATTGTTATAATACAAATGTGAGCTAATAATTATTGAAGAGTCATACTTATATACTTCTCACATAATGACAAATATGATCTCCCGAAAATGGATGTCAAATTATGATTTAAATCATAATGTTACAGTAAACCAGAAGTTTACTGAGTTAAAGTTTACTGTGTTGAGATATATATTACAGTAAACAGGAAGTTTATTGATCCAAATAAATTTATTGTTGGCATGACTTGTTTGATCTCTCTCACACACACACACACACACACAAAATACAAACAAGATTATGTATTGACATCCATAGAAGTACCAGAAGATTCTTCATGAATAACCAACATATTATTCAAGAATTATTATGTGCTGCTTGTTCTCAAATAGAATTGACTATGAGAATATCATTGGTCATGATTGGTAATGGATCTCTGGAAATATATCAAACGGAATTATATGGGCCCATTGAAATAGCATGTAAGCCATACAAATTTGAAAGATGCATCTATAAGATGGTTACATGTGAAATTATTAGCTTACAACCAGAAGTTTGTGAAATTGCAACCTGAAGTTTGCAATAATGTTTAAATAAATTAAGCGCGCTATTTCCAGATTATATGATCCAGAAATCATGTATTGAATGCTTATGAGAACAAAATTTCTATGTTAGTATATTTGCAGCATTTATATAAGCCAACAAAATTATCCCTGTAAAATTGGCTTGTGGTCAGAAGCCAGATTAATTCCATCTGAAAAGTTTTGAATGTGCAATGCTTATAAATCCACCATAATACACATAAGATGGATATAGAAAGAAAGTTGGGATAAATGTTGTATAAGGACCTCCCCCTTCTTGTTTGTCTCTAAATGAAACAAAAAGATGTTTCTAAAGGTAACAAATGGATTTAGGAGACTTATACTACATGATTAGTTAATTGTGATTTGATATTGTTTTCCCAACATGAGGGGGAGAAAATAAGCGGTTGGGTAAAGAGATTAGCTGGAATGAATTATCATTGGCTCATTTTGATCCTCGTAGAAAACTATGTAAACTGTAAGTTCAAAAGATAATTCATTTGCTGAATTTAGCTAACCAAATGCCAGAAGCATTTACTGATCCAAAGAAAGTGACAAAGTCACATGTCCCAGCTGCTAATGCTCCTATCAGAATTGATGTCCCTGAAGGATAACCTATTAGAAATGAATTTAAAGTACATCTGAAGCGTGAAAGGTCCATCTGTTCTAATTAAAGATAAAAATCCTCGAAAAAGAAAAGGAGCTAAGAATATAGATGATCAAGTCGAGGATAATTAAGGAAAAGTTAGTAGCTCCAGAAGAGCTATCTCCAGAAGAGTTATCATCTCCACTAGAGAAATCCCCAGAAGAGAATATTGTAGTCCCAGAAGAGACCTAGGTACCTGAAATATGTGAAAATGAGATATCAATAAATTATGTTATGAATAGAATTCGATGGAACCGAAATGAAGTCAACGTTAACAACATCTTTGCTTATAATATAGCATATGATGTAATGAATGATAATGAGGATCATGAGCCAAAATCCATTAGCAAGTGCCAACAGTGAAAGAATTAGCTCCTATGAAAATATGTTATTAATGCAAAATTAAAGTCACTGGTAAAAATGAAAGATATTTGGACCTGTAGTCCATACACCAGCAGATGTAAAGCCAGTTGCATACAAATAGATATTTGTATGAAAGAAGAAATGAAAATGGTGAAATAATAAGATATAAGGCAAGCCTTGTAGTCCAAAGTTTTACACAAAGGCTTGACATTGATTTTGAAGAAACATATTCACCAGAAGTGAATGCAACTACTTTTCATTATTTTGTTAGTCTAGCAGTAAATGAAGGGCTTGATCTGCGTCTAATGGATATTGTAACTTCCTATTTGTATGGCACACTTGATAGTGATATTTATATGAAAATCTTTGAAGGACTAAAGGTGTCAGAAGCACGTGTCCTCGAATGACTAAAGGTGCCAGAAGCACATGTCCCTGAAGGACGTAATGTGCCAGAAGCATAAGTCCCTTAAAAATTCAGGATGCTATATGCATCTAATTTAAGTTCTCGAAGAATAATACTCAATCAAGTTAAGTAAGTCCTATATGGCTTGAAGCTATTAGGGCACATGTGGTATAATCTTCTCAAGAAATATCTGTAGAAATATGGGCACAAAAATGTCCCAATATGCCCATGCATTTTTATGAAAAGATCTAGCAATGAATTTGCTATAATTGTTGTTTATAATGATGATATCAACATCATTTGAACTCCTGAAGAGCTTCAAAAGGCAATTAATTGTTTGAAGAAAGAATTTGAAATGAAAGATTTGGGTAAAATGAAATCTTGTCTTGGACTACAGATCGAGTACCTAAAGAATGAGATCTTTGTATATCAAGAAGCTTATACAAAGAGGGTCCTAGGATATTTTTTATGGATAAGTCACATCTATTATGTATCCCAATGATTGTAAGATCTTTGCAGGTTGATAAAGATCCATTCTGACCTTGAATAATTAGCAAAGAATGTGAAGAAGAACTACTTGGTCCAGAAGTACCATATCTTAGTGCCATTGGAATGCTTATGTATCTTGCTAATCATACACGTCCTGATATATCATTTGCTGTTAATTTATTAGCAAGATATAGTTCTGCACCAACACGGAGGCATTGGAATGGAGTAAAACACATTTTTCGTTACCTCAGAGGTACTATGGACATGGGGTTATATTACTCAAATGTATCCAAGCATAAACTGATTGGTTACGCAGATGCTGGATTTTTGTCTGATCCACATGATGGTAAATCACAAACTAGTTATCTGTTTACATGTGGAGGTGAAGTCATTTCATGGCGATCTATAAAGCAGACTATATCAGCCACATCATTTAACCATGCAAAAATTCTAGCAATGCATGAAGCAAGTCGAGAATGTGTATGGTTGAGGTCAGTAATACATCACATTCGAACAACTTGTCATTTATCTTCAGGGAAAATGATTCCAACAGTTTTATATAAGGATAATGCTGCATGTATTGCCCAACTTAAGGAAAGTTATATTAAGGGCGACAGAACGAAGCATATTTCACCAAAATTCTTCTTCACTCGTGATCTTTTAAAGGACGGTGAAATAAATATCCAACAAATCAGTTCAAGTGAAAATCTAGCAGATTTATTCACTAAGACACTTCCAGGAGCAATCTTTGAAAATCTTGTTCATGGTATTGGTCTTCGGAGACTCAAAGATCTCAAATAATGTTATCATCAGGGGGAGTCGATACACGCTGTACTCTTTTTTTTTTTATCTAGGTTTTATCCCACTGGGCTTTCCTAGAAAGGTTTTTAATGAGACAGCATTGAATAGTGTATCAATTAATGATGTACTCTTTTCTTTGGCTAGGTTTTTATCCCACTGGGTGTTTCCTAGATAAAGTTTTTAACGAGGCACATTCATAATGGACATCCAAGGGGGAGTGATATGAATATTAATTATGTGGATGTCCATTGATCCAAGAAGAAACTCCCTCTAGGAAGCTTCCTCCCTTTGGGCTTTTCTCCCTTTTGGCTTTATTAAGGAAGCTTCATTCCTTTGACTTTTCTTCCTTTTGGCTTTATTAAGGAAGCATCCTTCCTTTGGCTTTTCTTTACTTGAAAATCTATAAATAGAGACCTTGTGTAAATATTGAAAACACACTTGAATGAGAACTTCTCTTCTCACTCTCACTAGAATCTCTCTTACTCTTATTCTCTATTTTTACATCAATTATATCTTTAGTTTTATAACAAAATCTGGTTATTAGTGTACCACTCTGGTCCTATTTATAAGTCCAGTTTGACCAAATCTCACATACCAAAGAAAGTTAGGTATCTCAATGATTATAGAGCAAATTTCCAACTTTACCCTCATTTATGAATGAGTACCTTTTAAAATTTATTGTCAAATCTCTCTCTTCTTTTTCTCTTCCCAACATAGCTAGCTAATCTCTCTCATCATCATTAATATGGGCAAAATTGTCACAATCTCATTTATTTGGTCAAAATGGACTTATAAATAGGACCAAATTTTTTAGTCAAACTAGACTTATAAATAATATCAGAGTGGTAGATATAAGAGTAAGGGGTAGTATTTTTAAACAATAATGCTGTAGCATTGGCAAGTCACTTGTACAGTACTCTATAATATAAGATAAGTTTATTTTAAAAAAAAAAAAAACCAGTGTAGAATCACTAACAATAAAATAAAAAATTCAAACATAAATATTTATTAAATTTGGTGTGCTAGTATATCACAGTGTAGATCAAAATCAATTTTCGTAATATGTTTATAATAAATTTTAATAAAGATATATTTAATTTACTAGTAAAATACTCTGACTATTATTATATTTTACTTTAATTACATAGATCCCCTCTACTTCAAAAATATATACATAAATCCAAATAATTAACTCTGTTACTGATATTTTTAAAATATTCCAAAAATATATTTTTTATTAAAACTTATAGTAAAATAATTTTTATTTACCTTTTTACCCTTTATCCTCTAAAATCCCTAATTTGTCAGAGTTGGCCGTTTGCAAATTTTTGGGAAAAAACCGATGGCCACCATTAGGGATGAATAACGGGGGGCGGGGTTGCCCCGAGGGTGTACCTGTGTCCCACCCGTTTATATTAAAAAGATACAAGGCACCTCGTACCTGTAGATGAATTGTTTAACTAGGGGTATAACGGGTATGGGTTAAGCGAGGCAGTCTTAAATGGGTCCTAGGAAACCGTTTAAGAATCTACAACCTTTTATCCCCGGACACTTTCATTGCAGGCTTGACTTTTTTTGCGTTTTTTTTCCAAAGAAAAAATAATTAATTCCAACTAAAAATAACCATACAAGAAACAATCTAACAGAAATGTATCTCAAAGTCTCAACTCTCAAACAAAGCACTAGAAAGTAAAATTAAAGAATAAATAGCACTAAAAGGCTAAAAACATAAGCTATCATCTATGATCATAAGCAAAGTTCAAAATATACAAATCCAAAAGCTTCCAGACCTGCTCAATAATACTTACCTTCTTTTTTATAACTAAATGACTAATAAGTAGTAACCTTAAGTCCTTAATCATGTCCATATTAATATTCTAAATTACTTATTACTAAACTTTGAAGTTCACACTTCAAGCATCACAACTTCACAATTCACAAAAAAAAAAAAAAAAAAAAACATAACAACACTAATAATTGAGGTTCAAACTTGAACAACTTCAAACATAAAAAATTCATCATCTATTCATCTTCAACTGCAAATCTTCACTATTTGGATTCACCTCCTCCTCCTACATCTCCCTCTATGAAACAAAGGAAGATAAACCCTATTGATTGTGTATTAACTAATATGAATATGAAATGAAACAATAAAAACAAAAAATAGAAAATGCAAATTAAGATCCCGATAATAATAGCTGCAGGCTCATCAAAATTATTAACATCAAAGTCATTCAAGTTGGATGGTTTCACTTATAGCCAATTTTGTGCATATATGAGTGTCTCAGCCATCTTTGAGGATAAAGAGCTCCTGAAAGCATCTAACACTCGACTCCCAGCACTAAAAGTTGCTTCTGAATATATGTACAGTAGAGACTGGCACAACCAACAAATCACGTGCCATCAATTAACACTTAATACTTACAAGCATTCTATTTCCACCATGCCAAGAGGTCAAATTTTGAATCACGATAATCAACCAATTCAATTCGAAGGTATTCATCCACTTCTAAAATTGTCTCTACATTACTCTCTGCATCTACGTAGGCTACAAAAATTTGGTATGTAGCATCAACAAATGACAAGGCCACTTCAAGTTCTAACTTTGGAAATAGCATATTATTCCCACCACCACTATTACCCCTTGCTCCATTGTTGGTTGAGAAGCAGAAGTTTCACCATGATGAACATTAGTTGAATACTGGTCATATAAATGATACTCTTTAGATCTTAAATATAGGACCAGAGGTAGTACAATACACCTATAGTCTTCCTCAACATAGCTTCACACTTTGTTGGTTCATGGAAAAGTTCAGCAAGAGCAACTTTGAAAGGAATATATTTTAACTTTCTTCTTGAAGTATTGTTTCTATTCTTCATCCTCCTCTTCCATCTGAGTAAATACTTTGACGAACTTAATAGAGTTCTCAAAATAACGTATGTCGAATTCCACATATGTAAGCAGCACATCGCATTTGCAAAAACTCTCTATCATACATCAAACTATCTTAACTCCTGAAACGTTTTTTTAGGATTGCAATTGCAGAATCATTGGCATAAGCATTGTCAACTGTAATCGTAAACACTTTGTCAATGCCCTACTGAAATAAGCAATCCTCAATTTATTTGGCAATTAACTCCCCCCTATAATCTTTAATCTCATAAAAATTTAGAATGTGTTTCTACAAAGTCCAATCCCTATCAATCCAATGAGCATTCAAACACATGTAGTAGTTATTTTGTACAGATGTGCAACAATCAGTGGTGAAGGACACACGGACTTTAGAAGTCTTGAAATATTTTCTCAAGATATCTTTGTTCTTGATATATGTTGTAACAATCTCTAGCAGTTGTTCATATTGATGTCATTTGAAATTTGGGTTTAACTCTAGCACCTCATCCTTTATAATGTATTTAGCAACAACCTTTCTATCACACTCTTAATTGAACAAGTCTTGAAATATTCCATGTTTGATTTGTTGTAGCCGCAAACAAACTTTGATCCTTGCCTGCTTTTTTAAGATTGTTTGGACACTTGTCCAAATGTTTCCATAAGTATGTGCCTTAATACCTAGGTGCACTTGGTTACTAAGTGACTTTTAAAGTACGTACTTATGCCTCAGGTCGTGGCTTCGAGTCCTTGGGGAAGCGTTCTTGGGTGAAGTATGTATTACTTCCTAAGGGACAAATCCTCCATAGAAGAGGACAATACCTGCCACAGTGGTGGTCGGATGCCTGCAATATGTGTTACTGGGTGGGTCGTTATAGTAAGGGTTAGGGTTACATTAGGTTAAGGAATTGGGATTTGGGAAATTGCCAAAGGGGAACTGATGAACTCGATTACTAGACTGGAATTGAATGTCTGAATAATAAATAAATAAATAGGTGTATATACGGGTGACGAGCAGGTGGTGCACTCGTGTCTCGCTCGTATAATATGAACGCGTACGGGCAGCCCGTTACTCTTTATGAGCCCAATCTGGGCGAGCTTAAATGAGACAAAAATACTACGAGTTATGGGCGGGTTTAGAGTGGTTTGCTCACCCCATATGCAAATAAATACAAATTCTATATTCTGTACATCAATTCATAACATTTTAATTTTAAATTAGGAAATTTTCAGTCTTCTCCATGAAAATATTTTGAAACTTATGTTTGACTATCATCTCTTCCTTCCTTTCATTCTCTCCCTCAGAACTACACTTCTTCTGTTAAAAATGAAATTAAGTTTTGTACATATATCAAACTTATGGAAAAAGAACATAGTATAATCTTATAAAAGCAAATAAAATATAAACTATATATAATTTCATGCAGAAATTTCAATTATTTTTTTAGAAAAAGACAAAATGACATTAATAGTGGAAAAAAGTTTACAAGGAAGAGAAAGAAAGCACAAAGTGCAATTTTTGTAATAAATTAAGTTTAGCTAAAAACCAATTATAGTTCATGTATTCACTTGAGATTCCATAATATAGTATTACTGAAAATAAAATAAAAAATTTAAACATAAATATTTATTAAATTTGATGTACTGGTATATATTAATGTAGATCAAATTCAAACTTCGCAATAAATTTATAAAATTATTGATAAAAATATATTTAATTTATTGTTTAAACTTGAATACCATCTTCCTAGTTTTTTTTTTAAAATAAAATACAGAATGTATAATTATCCAACTGTGAATAAAATTATTTTCTTAAGAATATATGCCTTAATAAATATTAACAAATGCATAAATATTTAAATAAAAAATTCTTTTCAAAAAATTAATATTGTTTTATCTATGTAATAATTATTTTTTTTGGACGAATCTATGTAATAATTTAATCTTAATACATCTAATTTTATCAAATCTATATAAATCATCCCCAATATATTTCAATACTATATCACTTCATCAGTTCATTGTAGGAGTATTAATAAATAGAGAGAGAGAGAAGAATACCTCAACATTTTTTTCTCTTGATAAAGATCTATATATCTTCAAGTTCAACGCGCTTTTCCTTTCGAAATCTCTGCCACCGACCCCGATTGTTCTCAAATTTCGCCCATTCTCCGATTACTGATTATTCCATCTGAAATTTCATCGATGGAGGACCATATCGCCACCAATAAGGTCTACAATCTCTTTGTGAAGCTCTTGGACGGAAAAACCCTAACCCTAAAATTCCCATCTCCTACTCTTCACGCCAATTCCGTAAAGGATCGCATTTTCGAGGTTACCAGAATCCCCACACAATACCAGCGCCTTGTTACTGGCGTCCAAGACCTTAAGGGTAACGAATCTGTAATCTCCTGCTCACCTGAAGGCGGAGATGTGTTCCCCACCGTCCATCTGCTGCTGCGGCTCGCTGGTGGCAAGGGAGGGTTTGGATCGCTTTTGCGTGGTGCGGCCACCAAGGCTGGGCAGAAGAAGACGAACAACTTCGATGCTTGCAGAGATATGAGCGGCCGGAGGTTGAGGCACGTGAACGCGGAGAAGAGATTGGAGGAATGGAAGGCGGAGGAGGCGGAGAGGAAGCTGGAGAAGATTGCGGAAGATTTTTTGAAGAAGCAGGCGAAGAAGGGCAAGAGGGGTGTGGGCGATGGCGAGGCGCACAAGTATGTGGCAAAATACAGGGAGGAGTCTGAGCGATGCGCTGCTGAGGTTGCCGAGTCGGTGAAGGAGGCTTTGATGTCTATAAATGGCAAGAGAAAAGTTTCAAGTTTTAAAAAAGACGGAGCTGATGCAAAGAAGATGAAGATATGGTTAGTGTTTTATTTTAGTGTTCATTGTAGTTATCTTCTTATATATTGTTTCTATACTTCTTTGATTCTTTAATTTGGTTTCTACGTTTGATGTTCTGGTCTCTCTTTATGCCTACGTGCTAATATGAACCTAGACATTTTATAAAACCATAATGCATTATTTGGATGATAGAAAACTTGTCAAGATGCGAATGTATGCGTGGCTTTTCCGTTTTAAGGGGTATCGTTTTTTTTAATATAATAGTTTATATATTCAAATCTGGGATGGTAAAGACAGGATCATTCAGATGCTCATGCTGTAGACAATTGCGGAATGATATAGGAAGTCTGAAAGAGAATTATTTTATGATTATTAGGTGTGCTATATGGATTAGAAAAAGGATGGGGACATCAATAACCTTTTTTAGAGTTTAGGTGGTTAGGAAGTCTGTTTTTGATTGTTTACTCTTTCTTCATCTGCATACTCAGGCACAAACACACATCAAAACCTGTAATTATTTTGTGCATTGATATTGATATTTATACTTGCTAGGATGGGAAAGAGGAAATTAAATGAAAGTGATAGTGATGATTCTGATGAGGATGGAAGCGAAGATGAAGCAGAAAATGAGAAATCAACTGTGTTAAATAATGGGAATGACTCAGACTCAAATAAGGCTGAAGTCAGTTCAGGTTCAGTAACTGGTGGGAAACAGGATGGTGAATCTTCTGTGGCAGGTTCAAGTGAAAGTTGCTCTGAAGAAGAGAAAGAGACTGTTCTAGAAGGAAAAATGGACTCCAGCAATTGTCTCAACATTGAATCTCTTCAGAACACTATGGGCAAATCGATTGAACCTGTGACATGTGATAATATGGGAAATGGTGTCACTAACCCTGTTTTGGAGTCTGCAGCTTTGGGAATTGATGCTGAAGAAGATGGAAAGAAGGACTCTAGTGAAGCTGACAAGCTTGATTCTGCAGTTGCTCAAGCCACAAATCTTATAAGCTCACAGCATGTGGTTGATGCAAGCAAATCAAATGATATTGAAACTGTTGGATTGCATGAGGATAAAGCATCATCTCATGAAGAAACTCACTCAAGTGCCAGTGCTCAGGAAATAGATGAGCCTTTGAATTTTGAGGCATTTAATTCAGCTGCAGAACTTGAGGTATGTTTTTTTAGAAGAATAATATTTCTATTCTGTGCTACCATAGATGCTACTTCAGCGGCTCAATTTTTATTTCAACTTTAGTTGTTTAGCGATGTGTATGTGTATGTTAATAAGCAACCATTCAAGACTCTTTCTTTTGGTTATATATATAGAGTAATTTATTTATGTGCTTTCGTTACTGAATCTTTGATAATTTCATATTCTAAACCATATAAAGAAGATTTTTGGTGAGATGTGTTGTGTATCACTTACCACTCTGGTCCTATTTATAAGTCCAGTTTGACCAAATCTCACATACCAAGGAAAGTTAGGTATCTCAATGATTATAGAGCAAATTTCCAACTTTACCATCATTTATGAATGGGTACCTTTTAAAATTTATTGTCAAATCTCTCTCATCTTTTTCTCTTCCCAACATAGCTAGCTAATCTCTCTCATCATCATTAATATGGGCAAAATTGTCACAATCTCATTTATTTGGTCAAAATGGACTTATAAATAGGACCAAATTTTTTGGTCAAACTGTACTTATAAATAGGACCAGAGTGGTATCTTTTTAATGTTATGTGGAAATATTAGAATGGTGCTTTCTTCTCTCTGGTTGACTTGGAGACAGTTATAATTGTTATAAATCTGACTTTGTTGGTTTTGTATTCTGTGTGGAGGATATGTAATTTGCATGCGGTAGAACTTATAACTTGCTGTTCATATGAACTTTTTCTTCATGTCTGCGAATTAAGTAGGCCCACAGTCTGCTGCTTCAACAGCAGCCTCTGATTAATTACTTGTTCTATGATCATGGCAGGTTCTTGGCCTCGAGAGGTTGAAGTCTGAACTGCAGGAGCGCGGCTTAAAATGTGGAGGCACATTGCAGGAGCGTGCTGCCAGGCTTTTCCTTCTAAAATCGACTCCACTGGATAAACTTCCGAAAAAGCTGCTTGCCAAGAAATGAGAAGTTATCAAATATGCGTCTTTCTATTATATAAGCTCATCCCTGTACAGTTTTAGTCAAGCAGCTGGCTAATGTCATTTCTTTATCCTGAGTTTAAATGTATAACAGTCAAAAATAGGGCAAAACTGGCACCATACTCAGTTCTTGTAATAGTGTAGTAGTTGTGTGACAATTTTCTTGTTTTATGTCTGGCTGTAAAATCTAGAGCATTGCTCTTTTTTTTACCTAATGCAATTTGACATGATAAAAGAACGCTGCTTGTTTCTGAATTATTATGTTTATTTGGTTTTAATTTTAGAAATTAGTGAATACATAAATTAACAAATGCGGCCTGTTAGTTTTCTAGATGTTTGAAGGTTTGGAGTGTTACGTGTGGCATCAATGCAATATACAATATATGCAAGTAAGACGAATGAGCATTGAGCAAGGGATTCAACATCGTGCTAGAACAAATGGTATCAAGTTTTTAATAATAATTGTATAATGTTGAAACAAATCATTTGCATCTTCAAACAAGCTATTGGGTAGTTGCGCGTGATTTCTTGTTGAGCCCCTGAAATTTTACATTTATGTTTTTGGTCATTATTAATAAAATTTCATATATGACATGGTTTATCTACATATATTAAGGGGTAATCTGTATTTAAATCAAATTTTGAGAAATATATGGGTAATAGTATTTAACATGTTCCATTTCCACCCCAAAAAAATGTCCCAATACTGAAATAACGAGATAATTGATGTTTGGAAACTACTCGTGTGTCACATTTTAAAAGTCGGAAAATTATTTGCTTAGTTCTTATGTATGGAAAATTTTATGATTTAGCTTTTTACTATTTATTTATGTGATTATTTTTTTTACTTTGTATCTATTTTTTTTTTCAAAATTTGTAAAAGCTTGATTTATCTCATTTTATTTGATGGGGTTGCGAAGTCACATTAAGATGGTTCCGAGGAAGCTCACTTATTACAAAACTTTGTCCTTGGCAAAAAATAAAAAACCTAAGTAACTTTTAACATCATATTTATACGAAGAATTTGTTTTATCATTCATACGATAATTATTAAGAAACTCAACCCATTTTTACTTATCAATTCATACAGGGACGCTTCATTTTTTTTTAAAAAAAAAACCCCACTTCATTCTTGCTCAATCCGAGCAAGATAAACAAAATGCCTTCCAAATATCCCCATATATCATCTTTATTTAAATCTCACAGCACATATTTACATTTAAATATGCATGAAATGTCTACAATACCTTCAGAAGTCAGAATAATGGCAGAGCATAAACATAACTATAAACCATGAGGCAATATACAAAAATGCCACCAGCTCTTGGCAGGGGGAATTTCTTTTATTTATAACCAAAATGATATACAAATATACGAAGTTGGAGGAAAAATGAAAAAATGAGACACTAAACAAATTCTTTTCCCTATGGTTAGACAGGTTAAGCTGTAATATATCAAAAAAATTGTGAAACCTAGTTCATAAATTTCCTACAATTAGGGGCTTTACAAAGGCAAGGAACTTTCAGTTCATCCCGCTCATCCGGATCAAACAAGTAATCATACCTGATGTGACAGAGAAAAGTTGTTAGTTAGTCAAATTCATTTGCATCCTCTAGATTTCATATATTCATGTATATTCAAATAAGGGTGACACAGAAGCATAGCTATGTGCTAAGTACATTTTCATCTATACACCTATTATCTCATTCATTTTTATTCTTTCTTCAATTGCACCCTGCATTCACTATAGTGGAAAATAAAGGATTCTGATTACTAAATTAGTTCTAAACGTTCATGCATTAAACCAGTAAGCCATCCATGAACCTAAGCAGTATAAATAATACATACGTTAGTTCTTCCCCAGCAGAAACATGGGTCTTGGCAATAAGAACAATCCGGCTTTCCTCAGCACCCATACTCATAATCCTTGCATAGCAGTTAGGCATGCACTGCATGTGGCAGGTCAAATTGGGCGTCAGTATCTTAATTAGAAGCATGATCATCCTGTAATCATAAAGTTGCAAGAGCTAAACGATATGCATTTTATTTCATTTTCTTATTGTTCACACATTTCTTTTGGTGTTGAAAATAAAGGAAACTAAATTACTTCTGCATATGTAAATAATAAGCCAAATCAGCTTGGCAGCCTAATGCAATGAACATATGAAGAAACGTCAACAATATAAGCAAGCATCTAAATTTATATTTAAACCAGCGTAATAGGTACGAACTTTAACAGAGGTAAAGCCAGCAAAGCTTGACCTGTTGATCAATTTGGTAGCCATCTACTTTTATATTTAACAATGAGCAACTGGCAACTATCTAAATCTATAATCAAACAATTATCATAGGGATGAAATGAATAGAGGTAAAGCCAGCTACGTTTAACCAGTTGATTAATTCAGTTGACATTGCATAAACCATTAAAAAAGAGAACAAACGTCTCAACCACAGAAATTTCCACTTACAGAGTGGTTTATCAGGCGCGCTATATTTCCCCCATGTGTCGCATCAATGACCACTTCTTCACTGATCTTGAACAGCTGCATAATTATCTTGTAAACGTTATGGTCCAAACTAAAATCAAGTCTTAAAGAAGCATCAAAACAAGATAGGCTTGAGAGATGAGTCCATACGATAAAAACAATGATAATAGACTTACATAACAGTCTTTGCCTTCTGAACGATACTTGGTCTCCCTCATATCAGCAACACTTCGTCTTACATGTTCCCCACGGTACTCAGCAACCTGTTTAAAAAAATAACTTGGATGAACACATCTTCCAAAACCGTTAAACTTAACCCTGCATTAGTCAGAAATCATCATAAACTATTGAAGTACAAACCATCTCTCCCTCTTGTATATCTCTACGAGCAAAGAGACCCCATCCATGTATACCCGACTTTCCAAAGCAAACTCGATGATTTTCAGTTTTCTGATGCCACAAAAATTAAAATTGACATTAAAAGAAAAGATACCGATGCAAAATTCAACTGTAGCATAGTGTGATCATTTACCTGCAAATGCTGAAGACGTTCCTTGAATGAAGTAAATACTTTAAAATCTTCTGAGTCCTATCAGAAAACAAGACAAGACAAGACAAAAATAACTATCTTCAGAATAGAAGAATTTAACAAGAGGTCGCCTGTTTAAAAAGAGAGAGGTCAACAACATATATAACATTAACAAAATGGAAACAGAGACTACCTTATAGCTGTTCAATTCAATTATAGAACTTAATAAATGACGACTTGGTCCCCTCAGTAAATGTATTATAGGCTCATCAGCATTCTGGAAAAATAGGAAAAATATGTAATGAGACCATATGCAAAAGAAATTTGACTACAATTATGCACAGGTAAGCTTATGGCAAGATTATAACAATTGTGCCCAGCATTAACAAAGAAAAGACACAAGACACCAACACTAAACTCCCAGAACTAAATATATCCTAGACACAGAATTAAGACCAACATCTTCACCTTGGAAGACCTTCTATAAACACGACATCTTGCAGCAGATAGCGGATCAAATTCATTAGTCTCGGAGGCTGAAGATTCAAGAATTTGTATGTTTTTTGATGATACCAGCCTCGAGCCCCTGAAGCATCCCTTATGATTTTGCAGGGAAGTTCTGGGAGAGAAGACTCCCAATGGAGTATGAACAACCATTACGGAATCTGGAGTTGGAAGCCTGCAATGGAATCAAAATATAACGCAACATTTTCTTAAGGAACTCAGATACTTGGGAAAATGGCATTAATCATTATTCTGTGAACAGCTCAAACCTGTGAAATGCACAATATATTAACTTCTTCGTTACCGGAACTCCATTCTTCTCCGTACAATGCAACTGTAAGTTTAACCAATATTGAAATATTTCATCAGCTTGGGTGCACCCAACAAACCTTTTAAGGATTTAAGGGTCTGTTTGGCAAGAGGGAAATGAGGGAAGGGGGAGGGAAAACTTTTATTATATTAATTATTTCATGTTTAAAATATATTATTATATTAATTAGATGAGGTGTAAATTAATTTATATAACATAAAAAAATATAAACTAATATGCTAGGGTAGAATGGTAAATTGCTATCATTTCTCCCTTCCCATCCCCTCTTGAACCAAAGAGGGGGTCATTAAAAAAGCCTTCACCTCCTCTCCCCAGCAACCAAACCAAACAAGGTAACCCCTACCCTTTCCTTCCACTCCCCCCCCCCCCTCCAAAAACCAAACACACCCTAAAACTAAGAAACACGAAAAAAAAAATATCGAGTTGAGTCAATGCTCTGTTTACATAAAATAAAATCACTGAACTTACTTCCATGCTGTATCCGGCCCTAGATGCACACATCACATGAAAATGAGTAGCACATTTGCAACAACTTGCACAGGATCCATGGCTTTGTTTACAGATAACACAAGTCTGCAGTTAACATGAACAATAAAATTTAGGACACGGGTAAAACCACACCTCCCGCCTCAGGAAATTACCCCAAGTGAGAAAAACAAAAGAGCTTAGAAAGAGCAAGAAGTAACCAGACAACACTGCAAAATAAGCAAAGATTTCTACTGAAAAACGCAATATTAATATGATTAACAGGAAAAAAGAAACTGTGTATAAAGTGGGAAGTTATACAATTCCTTTTTCTGACCTCATTCCTACTTGTAAAGTTATTGCTAAAAGGAATTCGGTAGCTAAAGCCAGCAAAACAAGAATGCCATGACAACCACGACACATTGTATACCTTCAAAAAGGAACTTGAAGAAATTTTAAGGATTCCAGATGCAGGTTCCATTGTCTCATCGTTTGAGAATATAACTTCAGGCCGGAACCAAGCACACGTGACATGAACCCACAGCATCTCAACATCGGTTGGCTTTAGAGCTCCACCTGCAGAACATTATCACATGACAAAACAAATAAGCATTGCAAGACAGAATTGACAATGGTAAAGATGCAAACATAAATACATAATCATAACCTATTTAGCATCAAGCAAATAATATTATCAACTATTTTACAGCCAAAAAAACAGTGGCCAGCATGGAGTGCCAAAGAGGAGATATGACCAACCAAAAACGAGTAAATTTCTATTTAGTATTATGAAGCCACTTTTCTTTCCTATCAAAATAAATCCACCATTTAATAGTATCATAAAGAAGTTGGCAGCATATTAGAGTTTTAAGTTGATCATAACTTTTTTTGCCTGAATTTAAGAAAATCATCAAAATAAATAAGTTATATAACATAACTTTTTCACAATAAATAAATAAATTAACGAATAAAATACCTTTTACAGGACAAAGACAACACTCTCTCTCAACATCAGGGGTTTCGCACACCCTACAGACCCAAGAAGTAAAATCCTTGACATTCTTTGCTCCATAGCATTCTTGGTGGACAGCTATTTGGCACCTGTAAAATAAAGATGTCAACACACTGCACAATATTTCTTCAACTGAAGACATGGAAAGTGAAATCAAATTCAAATTTGTTACGCATCCACAATTTCCTATACAATTGGAACAAAGATAACCAGAAATTACAGATCCACCTGTTGCAGATGATAATTTTGTTGTAATCCCAATCTTCAACCCATCTACAAACGGCACATCTTTCAGTAGTCCACTTTGGACAAACTGGTTCATACTTCTCTGTGACAAAAAAAAAAAAAAAAAAGAATTTCTACAATTAAAAAATATATTCAAGAAATGAATGTTTGCAATATGCAAATAAGACCCATTCATAAAAAAATTCTAATAATAAAAAAATCAATGAATAGAACTTTTTATGAAGTAAAGTATTTACCTTGCAGAAAGGCAAGTACCTGCTGTTGATCTAATTGCATAGAAACTCCTTCTTGTGTATTGTTTTCTGCGATCTGAAGAATTTCATGTTAGTACAGACTGAGAAAGGACAGCACTGCTGGGGAGTCTACACTTTACAGAAATAAAAGCAATGAAGGAAGTATCAAAGAGTGCGGAGGAATACGACCAATTATAAATATCCTCTCTCATGACAGTTAATCCAAAACTAACACATGCAGTAAACCATTGGCATATATTTCCATGATTCTAATTTAGAAAGAAATGATACATACCCATTTTTCAAGAGGAAGCATTGTACTCTTCACTTTCACACTATATTTCCATTTTTTAGCTCTGCAACCCGTATGCCGTTCCCATTCACTCAGTGTCTGCTTTCGCAGCCCACATGAACCACACTTGCACATGACTCTGAAAAAGAAATAAGTAATGAGCAATTTGATGGAACCATTGGAACCGCATAGAGTAATTTTATTAATGTTGACCAACTGAGCTTGACCACCTTATACAGAACCTATACAGATGACATTTATAAAACTATAAATAGATGGCAATATGCTTTTCAATGTGATATTCGAGACCTTCCAATGAACCACATACTAAACCATAATAAACAAGACTATATGTATAATAATATGTATTATGAAAAATTACAAGTGTGCTTGTGTGTTGAAATACGTTCAAAGAAAGTTCATTAGGACATCGCAAGAGCAAATAGAGCATTTTCTGATATATATTCAAAACTCATAATATGCATTTATTTAAGAATAGAAATCTTACAGATGAAGCTTCGGAATGTAATACGCTTCCATGCCATTGCACACCACTGTTATCTTATCAGGAATATCGGGCTTTTGGCTATTTTCTGTTGATCTGTCTCGAAACAATATCAAATCGTAAGATTTAGGGTAGAAACAACTTTAAACAGATTAAAATAAAAACGTGAATTTCCCAAGTGCATGCTAATGTAAGCAATAAATGACTGCCGCATACTTGATTTTTGGCTTGCATGTTTGTGATGCTGAAAATTTACAGTTTAAATTTGTTTTGCAATCTGGACAATAGTAATCTGCGTGTTCCAGATCCTGCAATCAGAAACTCATCAGAGGTCTTCAATCTGCCACCACTTTGTGAACTTGGGAAAATAAACAATCCAGAGAAAAGTATGCACCATAATATTGACCATCACAACACACCTTGAAAAGTTTACTGGAGATTTTGGCACATTCAGCATGAACCCAAACATTACATCCATCACAACACACCTGATTCAATAAGAAAAGCCACATAATATATCCATATATTAGTTGTTCAAGTAGAACTACAAGAGGTTATATCAAAAATTAAGAAGAATAATAATTGAGAAATCAGACAGTCTCACCCAATTGCCACCGTCTGAATGGTGCCAAATTGTTTTGCAAATGCCACAATATTGTTTTGATTTACGTAACTGAAAAAACACATCAATAATTTTAGAAATTAATTTCCCTGCTAAAAATCTATCAAAGAAAAAATTGAAACTATCTGAAATGAGATATTTTGCAAAAACCTTGGAACAAAATCTGCAATAAAGTCGAGCTGAAGAATTGGAATCCTTAATCTTCTTCAGGGTTTTGAAGGGAAAAGGCAGACCACAGCCGGCACAAGGTCTCAAATCCTGCATGATATTTATCCCAAAATGAAAATCTACAGCTTTCCAGAATATATAAGAACAATACTTTCAAATTGACTTTTGGGCCATATGAATTAAGAACGATTACTCATTCATACAATGTACATACATCTTGTCATGGAGTGTAGACCTTTCATTATTAGTTTAATGATCACAAATTATTTAAGTTTCTTCTAACTAGTACTTGATGTCAAAACACAAATATCTACTTCAAAGAACAGAAGCAAGTTACAGACTCCCGAGTGTATAAGTTACAGGTCATCCTTCCTCCCAAGATAAACATTCGCAGCAGCCTGTCTAATGTCCATCCAAGTACGTCCAAAATCTTACAGCCAACCCAAGTTATAAGCACTCTAATCATCTCATCATACTCATATACTGTGCAACAATGGAGAAATTAATCTCACCTGGTCTTGAGAACCATATTCCGGATCAACATATGAACTTGTAGCCTCCATAAACCCATTCGGAAGGGCTTCTGCATTTGTTCTCTGCTCAGTTCCCACATGTGAATCCATAAAACCATCTTCTGCCAACAGCGCCTCTTCCAGGGCCATCTGAAAGTCACTTGGTTTGCACTTGTACAGCCGAGTCTGCCCCTGGAATCTGAGAAAATATAAATATCAACACTTAAGTTATCAATATTCTTGCAGAAACAACTGCAGACAATATTGGTTTGTAACAGACCTGCCCATAAACTCCACGAAGGGGAATATCATTCCCTGCTTCACCCATGCGTAGTCCTGCCCAACAACATTCCAGATATTAAAACTGAAATTAAAAAGGCGCCATAATAACCAAATTTTATGAATAGATATATCAAGAGATCTATACCCTTTGCTTTCCATTTTTTGAAAACCCAAAAAACATCACGCAAATTGCACCAGGAACACAACAGCTCAGAACGGACTTCGGAGCTTGCAAGATAGGATCAATCACTACAGCAGGCCAAGCTGGATATCTCTTTCCACACTTTGCCCAAACTATGTCACCCAACGCAAAATCCTCCGGTTTATAGATATCTTTCCTTTTCACAGCATTTCGATCAAGCTTGTGGTCCACACCCTCAAAACTTAGACCAGACGTATAACTCTCGGTTTTAACTGCTGATGAGCGATTTCCATTAATTGATGTTCTAGTAGTACTAAAAGAATTTGCAAGCTTCCGGCGGTCAAAATTGTTTAAACCTGAGTCGTCGAATCCTGATTCCTCCTCCTCCATGTCAGGATATGAATAATACTTCGACTTTTTGGAGCCACAGTTATTTCCCTTTCCCTGTTTAGCAAATCCCAATCCACTAACCCCCGCCTTATCTTCAACTAGAATATTATCATCCTCAAAGCTGGAGTCTGCGTCCTCCACTTTGATTCCCCGATTCTTCCATGTACCGAGAACGGAATCATTAAACCTCGATGGAAGCATTTGAGAGCGACCACGAGACGACCGCAACAATGGAGGCCGAATCCTTTCAGAGCCTTGCTCCATTGCTGTTCTACTATTTAATGGCGTAGAATTTGAATTCGATAGAACCTCACTAGTCCAGTACGATCCTTCACTGCACCACGACCCTGAACCGCTGCTGAAATCTTCAGCCTCGCCCGGCATACCAGGAGAATGAAACCCATTAACCTTCCGTTTCTTCGGAACGGACGCACACCCATAGTCCTCTGCGTCCAGCTCCTCTAACTTACACCGTTTCAGGTTCGGCATTTCAATTTTCATAGTCCGCTTAATTATCATCTTGGGACCATCGGAAACAACGAATTCGCCTTCGCAATTCTCAGGCCAAAACCCTAATTTCACATTGAATAATCAAATCAAGATTCCAACAATTCGGCACACAACCTGAAAGACCAGGCAATTTATCCTCCACAATTATACAGCGACAATCGAATCTCCTCCTACCTTCACCGCACTAATAGCAATAAAGATTTGCAAAAACCTTGAAACCAAAACCCGCTCAATCGAACAATGAATCAACAACCCCAAAGAAAAGAGGAAAAATGTCGCAAACTCTCCCCTTCAAAATCACGCATAGGAAAATAGTTCCGAATGCAGGCTTTGGCCTTCGGATAAATTAGCAAAGAAACAGACCGAAACCCTCGAAACAGAAAATACAGAAATTTTCTCAAGAAAAAATCACTAGAATTCGCAGAACGAAAGCACTAGCCCTGTGTGTCTAACAGAGATTTGGGTGCGTCCAAAATCAAACGTCCGCAAAAATATGAGTCACTCATAATATAATACTAAAACCCACGTATAAATAAGTGTTTAATGTTTAATAGTTGTATATTATTTTCAAACTTTTCCATCCCGAAATTTCAAGCCCAAAAACAAAAGTGCTATTCATTATAAATAATTCATTAATATTAATATGATTAATTATTACGAGTATTATTAAGGAATAAAAATAGGAAAAGGAAAGACACGTCAGAGCCGTACCGGGCTTTTTGATTCCAGCGAGTCGGGAATTCGAGTGTGCGATGTTGAGAGAAAATGGGAAGGAGACGATAAATATAATAAATAAATATTTATTTTGTTTTTCAGGAAAGCGCGAATTGGCAAATATTTTGGCGGTTCCATTCCTTGTCTCTGCTTTTGTCTACGTGCGACTCCTTTTATAATTGTCTTTCAAGTTTTAAAAATTGGTTTTTAATTCTCAAACCCCATGTATTAAAACTTGGACCGGACCAGCTGGTTCGAACCCAATCGACGAAATGACCGTAAATCGATTTGATCCAAGCATCAACACAGTTTGCTATTTCTTTTAATCAATTTTTTAAAATTCTCTTTATAATTTCATTTTAATAACCCTGAAATTTTCAATCTCTCACCAGTTTGGTACCGAGTTAGCTCCGGTCTGACTTATTAACCCTTGACCCAATACCCCAACCGATTTAATGACCGTCTGGGTTTAAAAATCTTGACTCAAAGGGATATCAATTTTTCTCGGCAAAGGATATTAATTTTTTCGGCTTAATGGAATTATTGTAAATTTAATTTAAAATTATCTCTCATCCACGCGTAAAATTTAAATTTAGATAAAGATTCATAATTTTTTTTTGCCTAACAATAATGAAATTCAGATTCATATCACTACCTATCAATATATAAGTACATTGGAAACCAATGATAATTTTGATAATTATAGAGATACGTGTATTTAAAATCTAAGCATATATAAGATATAGTTTCATATTTATCCATTTTTTCTTAATTTACCCCGATTGATGCTCTCTCTATAATAATTAGAAAGGAAATGGATAATGGATTAATGAACATGACTATAATGTTTTAAAAAATATATGTCATATTAACTAATCTAACTAATTTTATTAATTTAACTAAATTAAATAAATACTTATATTAAGGAACGCCCGGAGTGACATTTTAAAGTATATTACAACTTTGACTATTGTTGGGAGACTATGGGTGTGCATGGTAACGCCCCCAGAATGAGTTTTTTTCTTAATTTCTGTTCCCAGTAACAAAATTGGATAGGAATTGTGTTTGGTAAATCCGGTTTTTTTTTTGTTCCAGGGATGAACCGATTTCTTTTTTGTGCTGAGGAATAAAAAAAGAAGCAGAAAATTTCTACTTCTCTATTCCAGGGTACAAATACAGAATCTATTTTTCCCCTTCTCTCAATCGTGACATTGACCATCGCCACCACCACCCCACCCCGACCACCACCACCGCCACGCACCACCGCCACCAACACCACCGCCATCGCCCCCACCCCTACCGCCGCCGCCGCACCGCCGCAACCACCACATAAATAATTTTTTGAATATAAAAATTACATAAATAAAAATAAAATGTCTTAACAAACGTAATTCTAATTATCGGAGTAAAAATAAAATGAGTTAACAAACATAATTCTGATTCTCCGACCTTTTCCCAGGCACAGAATCAGAAAAAATTGTTTCATCTCAGAATCAATGCTGGGAGACAGAATGGTTCCCATACACACCCTAGTACAATTATGTATTCATAAATCTGTTTTTAACAATTTTGTATTTTACAAATCAAATATTGAGGCAATATTTTCTATAAGATATATCTACGTAGTATATATTAAATATTTTTAAATGTAATGTGTAAATCGTCAGACCAACTATACACCATATTATAAGCAAATGTCGGTAAGGTAATGCAAGTTGAACTTAGGGCCCGTTTGGTACGCTAATTTAAGGTGAGGGAAAGGGAAAATAAGAGGCTTCCCACGGATAAAATCAGTTTGGCGCCCTAGTTACCCGGAAAGTTGATTTCCTGCGTGCCTCCATCTTCCTACAATGGTGGGAAAGTTGAATCCCTCCAAAACTGGTGGGATAGCGTTTTGGTTCCCAGAAGAGTGAATTTTATGGACAAAAAAGCCCATGTATATAGTGGAAGTGTTTAATAAAATAGAGAATCGACGTTGCAGCTCAACTCAACGAAGCTGAAATCGAAGACACGGGCTGAACGAAGGAGGCTCAACTGAAATCGACGACGGGCTAGTTGGAGACGCAGGACAAGTTCAACGCAGGTGGAAATAGAGGTGAGTTCTGATGAGTATGAGTGATATGTTTGCTATTTTATCCGTTGCCCGATGCCCTGTGTTCATTTTTACTGGCATAATATGTATCCTTGTTGGTTAAAGTGAGTGAGGAAATAAATGAGAGAGGCAGCTGCACAATAAATGTGAGTGAGGAAATAATAGGGCATGAGATTATTCCTGCACTTGCGTCTCCTGTGGACAGTAAATTTGGCCATTAATGTGGTGTGTGATGTAAATGAATCAGGATCATTCTCGAGAATCATGATATAATTCTCGAGAATCGTCTAGCTTGGCTCAATGTTTTTCTTCTCTTTGAAAAAAAATCCAGGTTTTCAAAGGTTGTTATAAATATATGTTTTTTCTGTTGTAAATATAGCATAGTGGCAAGCATCAGGCATCCTGCATCCACAGAGTCATCCTTATGCTTCGTATAAGCATCAGTCTGAGCTCTTGGATCAGCAGCTGGAGGCTCGTCAGGAATGGGTTGATTGATGAGATACTCTTTTCTTCCGTGTTTAGGATCAACGCTTAAGTTCCCAAACATGTCAAGAAAGTTTGTCTCATCGAGTTCGTCCTTCTCAAGGACTGATCGCATTGATGATGTTGAAGTATTACTAGACTACATGATTCTACAACTAAAGATATGCAAAGTTTAAGTAGTAATATCCCACTGAACTAAGAACCCTCATTATAATTAGTGGGCTAAGATCTATATTTGGCTTAAATTTAAATCCGCTTTGGCAGGACGCTTAAAATCAAGTTATTTAAGTAGGCAACACCTTTGCCAATTACATCACATGTAACTCTTAGATCTTTATGGGTTTCAATCATCATATGACCGGCACGTTTAATCTCATCTAATGCCTTGAGATCCAAAACCGTTTTGATAATCTCAATTAAGTCAGGACAATAATGAATATTGAGTATCATCATTACTCACTATTGTCTCACCAAGATAACTCAGATGCATTCACTTTGGTGGAACATACAAATGGGAGATCTAGGTTTTGACAAGTATTCATTTATTGGTGGCATTATGACTTAAGATTTTATTTAGAGGGTATAATTTATATAATGTAATTGATCCTATTAATTCTACTTATATGAATGCAATCACTATTGTATCTTATATAATATCTAAATTAATTATGAGTGATCTAATCAAAACATAATTAAAACTCTAAATTGATTATGAGTGATCTAATCAAATCATAATTAAAACTCTAAATTAAGTATGAGTGATCTAATCAAATCATAATTAAAAATTCTAAATTAATTATGAGTGATCTAATCAAATCATAATTAAAATTCTAAATTAAGTATGAGTGATCTAATCAAATCATAATTAAAATTCTAAATTAATTATGAGTGATCTAATCAAATCATAATTAAAATTGTGACACAACATGGCTCACCCTTAACCTAAAATCCTCTCAAGCCAATGAGAGGTCTTCTCTAAAAACAAAAAGAAATACATCAGGAGAAACCTCGTTTTAATATACGAGGGGAGTGGGATGAGAAGATAATGTACATCAAGAGTATTTAGAGAGAGAGGCATGACTAGCAAGCCATATTTAAAATTTACAACAATTGTAAAACTCTAGAGCCATGTTGTTCACCATACCCAAACAACATTTGAAAGGTAAATCACAACATATATTAATTCATACAATTATGAAATAAAATATTATGATTAAACTTATCATGATTTAAATTCTCTAATTTATATTTTATTATATAATATAATATAAATTTGATATTATATTATATAATAAATATAATATAATATCATGATTTAAATTCTCTAATTTAAATTAAATTAAATAATAAATATAATATAATATCATGATTTAAATTCTCTAATTTATATTATATTATATAATATAATATAAATTAGAGAATTTAAACAATCAGCCATACAATCCGATCTAAACAATTCAGAAACGGCCGCCTAAATCTGACTAGCAATCCTAGGGAGAATACATTTTAAATCATACATGATTCGCTAAACATATATCGATTTAAACGCATCAACAGATTCGGTTTTAGACATATATACATCGCATGTATAATCGGTTTGAAACATATATCGATTTCAACGCATATAGGATTCAGTTATGACATATATATCACATATATAAACATCTAGAAAACCCAATTTAAACGCTATGTTGAGTTGGCTCTGATGCACTGTTGGGATCCGTACACGCAGCGGAATTAAAAACTTACGAATCCCATCGGAGGATCGCTCAATAGCGTTTAAATCAAGGTTAAAAGAATCCGAATCATACTTATGCCGAACTATTTGAACTGGTGGGCTACCTTCTCGATCAACAAAAGTCGACTCTTCGAATCGCCTTCCTCTGCGGTATCCACACGAACAGCCTTCAGAAATATTATAATCTTTATTACATAATATTATTATATTAATTTCGAATTTAAATATATATATATATATATATATATATATATATATCCTAGATTAAATACAGTATTCATTAAATCTTAGACCCATATAAGATTCAATGAATCTAGACACTTTTGCTCGTGTTGGGCTATTCTTGTGTGCGACCCTGCAAGCCCTCATGAGATTGACAATGGGCCAATGTTGTACCAGCCCACAAGTCGCAAGCGGCCTCTAGCAAGACATTGCAACTACCCAATTCATATGGGGATCGATGATACGATACAACCTATCGTGCAACCATGTCACGTCCCCTTTGTCACGCGATAATTTGGTCAAGGATGAGGCATGGATAATGTCAACTTCCTGTTCTTGACCATTACTTTCTCGATTCTTGAGTGGTCTAATTGAAATGGAAACTCCTTTCTATCGTAGTATGACCATACATTTCTCAGACTGACTCATCGAGGGGCCCAATATTATCTCTCTACAAATGTGAGGGACAAATTCCATCTTGACCATTCACATTCCTCTGCATGAAAACCACCGATCCCGATCATAGCCTTTATCATCACCCGGTCAAAGGTGACTTTTGACTAAGTCAAAGATCGCGACTCATCATGTAGGAATCCATGATGATCTCAGTCGACGGGCGTTGTGACGCGGTTATACATGAGAAAAGCTTATGACTTATTCCATGCAAACTTTCTCATAGTGGGTCGGTCCAAGACCTTGTACTCTTACAAGTGCTCAGAACTTTGACTCGTATCTCCATACTCATCAAAGTCATACTGGTCTTATTTCATCTTCGCTCCATGAGATGACCGACCAGGGACATTTAGGATAATCTATAAGATATATCCAATGATCAGTTATCACTATAAACATGCAAATGAAATGATAACTAAAGGAGAATGCTTTAAATAACATAAACATCTAAAGTACAATGACTTGCCCCTAGGGCATAATTTCCAACAGTATTTTATAGATTTTTAATTTCATTGATATTGAAGGCGGCACAGATGATATTTTATTCCCGAGAATCAACTAGAGAATTCTCGAGAATTCTCATTGTCCAAATCAGTTTTTAATCTTGAATTCTCGAGAACTCAAAAACAATTCTCGAGAATTCTCATGGTTCTTCTGAATGTTTATTTCCATTTATTTTTGCCTTCTCTATCAGTGCATCCGCTGGGTTCAAAGTTTGATCGTTTTTCCCCTGTTCATCCGTTTATATGAATTGCCGCTACTGGTTTCGTCTTTTCGAGTTGTCACTTTCTAATTCCTTCCATGTGCGTCGTCTTTCAAACATCCCGAATCCAGTCGTCGGGGCAATTTCATTTCGCATCCACCTCTACTTCAGTTTTCCAGTTGTACATTCACGCCATCTGGTTTTAGGGTTCGTTGTTCTGCCACTGCGGAAAAAACAAAATTCAATTATAGGAATGTTTTTTGTTTTTTTAACTTAGGGGCATTTTTGGTATTTCACCTCACATTCCCACTTAACTAACACTCAATTCTTCATACCAAACCATTCATTTTCCCTCAACTTAACTTACCTCCTCATGTCTACCAAATAGCTCAACTTTTTAATTTCCCTCACAATCTTCGTTTCCATTCCTTTTCCTCCTTTAAATTCCTTTCCCTCTTTAAATCTTCCCCGTACTAAATGGGCCATTATTGGCCGAACCTATCCAACACATAAAACTTGGTGGATTGGATTGTGAAAAACTATGACTATTTTGCTGTGGGGTCTTTTTTTTCTTTCTTTCTAAATCCACTTGATCTGAACCCGTGACGGGTTGTTGGGTGGGCTCATTTTTTAAAAAGAAAAATTATAAAATTCTCTAAAAATATAAAACCAAATCCTCTCGTACTCCTTCATTCACTTTAATTGAAAGAACTCTAATGATCAAATACCATTAATATTGACTAATTGTTTATTGTTTATTGTATTGAATGTTAATGATGAATTTTGGATTTATGTTTAGTTTGTAATGTATAGATTTGATATATATGCTTGATTTTTAATGTTTGAAACTTTGAATTTGATGTTTTATTATTACTTTATGATTTTGTAACGTATTTCTAATTTTTCATGTTTACGTTCGTAAAACAAATATTTTCTCATATTGTTTTAAAAAATTTGAAAAAGTGCAATATTAAAAAAAGGGGGGGGGGTTGGGCGGGCTAAGCCGCCAATCCACTGATTACAAGTTGGGTTGGTTAAATGTGAATCTATTGTGATGCAGGTCTTTTCAGCCCAACCTAACAAGTAGTCCTCATCAACTCTTTTTTTGCGTAGTGCATCTGGTGTCCCATGGTAGACCATCTTTTAGGTACAAAAACGGCCCCAGACTAATCCGAACCGAGACCGTGTTGACCTCTTTCGGGGGGAAGCCTCTACCACCCACGCACGTTGCATTCCCACGTCTCGAACTCAAGACCTGTGGTTAAGTTAGAACAACCCCTTAACAGCTGACCTAAGCGTTTGGTGGTAGTCTCTATCGACTTTGATGCAACCTTGTAACACTTGATCCACACCCCTCGAGACCCAGAACCTATTATTTTGGAGGAATACACCATAGTGAGATTTTCCCTCTAAAAGGTCCAAATGTCTTACCCTTTTGGCAGCCATTTATATATTATTTATTTTAACTTAATATAAAACATTTATACTTAATTTAATTAGATTAAAGAAGTTTGTTAAATTAATTAATATGACATGTAGTTTTAAAATACCATGATCATCTCTCTTAATTCTCCATTCTATTCCCTCATTAATTATTGTTGAATGAGCATCAATAGAAGTGAATTAAGAAAATATTGACAAATATAAAAATTATATCTTATATTTCGGACCAAAATCAACTTACTAAATATATCAAAACACATGTTTGGGTCTCTCAAATTTCATTTCCTTTAAAACATTGGTCTTATAACTCAACAAAAACCTGAACTATTTTGCCTCTATAAGGACTAAAACTTGTGGTTTGAAACTTGAGAGACTAAAATCAAAATGAGCATGAACTTGAGGAAAAAACATAGTAGAACTCTAACCTTATACTAAGAACACGAGAGAGTAACACCAAAATAATTCTATACACCACTGGCAAGCTTTCCATTCTGCAATTCTTCAGCAAATTCCTGCTTTTATAATAAATGACAGTGGGTGAAATAATTATTGAATTAACTCTTTAGTTGGGAAAAAAGAAAGCTAATCATATAAGATCAAACTTACATTAAGTTCTCCAATCACACATGACTGGAAATATTATACATTTATTTCCTATATAATTTAGACAAATATGGAAATTTATGCGAATTTTTTCCCAGAGATGAGGCAAACAGATAAATATATGCTTAGTTTTTAATTAAAACATTATTTCTATTCTAAAATATTAAAGAAAAATGGGCCCAAACCATTTACGATTGTCCAAATCACTGTTGGGCCGGTTTAGGCCTCCACCTTAAGATGAATTTATATAAATATATAATCCGTGACCTATTGCTCATTTCTAATTTCTCACCTTTGAACCCTTCGACTGCCGCCCTATGCGGCTATGGGGTTTTCACGGCGGCCTACTTCGCTCCTTTCAACCTTTCCCTTTTTCTGCGTTGCACCTCGATCAGTTGATTTGGCATGGAAATGATGGTATTGTAAAAGGTCTGAGCAGGGAGATTATGTTGTTGGTGAGTGGTGACAGTGCTTGAGGTTTCGGCGAAATTGAATCGAAGAGGGCCCCTGTCACTGTTAAAGTTATAACATTGTGACTCTCGCAACCTCTTCTATATCAAAATCACGCCATGTTTATACTTGGCGAACGGGTTGGATAAAAAGGCGTGGGTTGCATTCTAGCATGGAATGATAATCTAGACTTCTCCCGACACGCCTTAACTTCAAGCACTGTCCCACTACCACTCTACTTCCTGCATTGATCAAAACCTTCAAATCTGATCCTGCCCTGTGATTTTGGTTGCCCTAATTTTTCAAAATTAACTTTATAAGTTTTAAATTTTTCTTGTTCACTTTAGATACCAGTTTCTCCGATGATGAATCACGGAGTGTTGAATATGGTACTCATAGTTTGATTTATGGGATGAGAAGATCTGGTTGCCACAAGGCAATGCAAATATAAATCGGATACCTGAAGATGGGATGGCATTGAATTGGTTTCGGTATTAATGTTTTAGTTAAAGTAGTGAAGTTTGATAGCTCAAAATATGTTGGCATTGTCTTCGGCCTAATGAAGCGTATGTTTCTCGGAGTGACTCAATTGTTGAGTTTGGATTTATGATTCTATTACATTTTTCATACTCCAAAGTCCAAACAGCTACTAATTTTATTGAGTTTCTGCCAACTGCCCAAGGCGCTTGGAAGTATACAATCATTTTTAGTCGTCTTAAGGTCAGGTCTGGACTAAAATTCCATCTGCCATATTGAAGTATTTTCTGTGATGTTTCTGACTTTCTATAAGGAACTCTTGACTTTATTGCATGTATGAAATGTTCTGAAACTTTGTTTGAAATGGCTTTTCTTTGTGTGACTCCTCCATGATCTTTTGCCTTATCTCCATGGAGTTTGGATTGTGTAATAGTACATGAACTTGATGCATGATGCTGACACTTGTATATGACGCCCCTTTCTTTGTTATGCCATTGTGTGCATAATTGAGTAATATCTCCCAGTTGCAAAAGGCCAGAGATTATTTATTTACTTATTGTGTTGACTGTGCGGTTGACTATGCATACTAGTTGGAAATTGTTAGGATCCATTCCAATTTATAGTATTTGATTACATAGGGACTTTGTGTTCTCATTCTTCAGAACTACTAGCATTTAGGCTGTGGTTGTCTGCTTCATTTCACATTGATTTTTCAGGATTGCACTGATTTCTTTCATTCTATGACTATTTGAGAGAACCTAACAGGTAAATCCTGTGAAGATTATACCTGAATCACTCAAAAAACAACACATGAGGAGGTAAACTTTATTCACCAGGCTGATTTTTTGGCCCCAGAAAAAGAAAATCCTCTTGGTGAAGATATCCTCATCCAGGATAGCATTTGGTTAACTTGTGATGTGTGTTTTTACCTCCTCATTAGTGGGTGGCTTTGTTGCATTAGTTGGACCACTAAGATATAAAGGATTGAATTTAGCACTATGGCTTCGGACCCTATCATATGCTGGATCAGCAATTCAGCATCTTTGTCTCCCACTAAAAGAATTGGTTGAAACCTAATTTGAGCCTGATGGTGATTGCAAGTGCAAATTGACGCTGGCTTGGATTAACTCAGGGCATGGTGTGTTCCTTCGTCACTACTTTCACTTTAACTTTATCTTTGGCTTGGGTTCTGGCGTTCTGCTTTGATGTGATGATGCTATCATGCTGCCTCCCTACTTTTAGTTGACATTTGACTATTTGAGTCAACATGTGACAATAAGAGTACCTATTTAAAAATGTTATTGGTCATAAGGATCTAAATTTGATGGCAAATACTTTTTATATATAAAGTCCTTACCGGTCTCTTTAGTTCATTAAAGCATAGGAAGTACTTATGAGTTATGACTAATGAAATTTTCAAACACTTTTAACATTTTCTTAAAAAAATGAAAAGAGAGGCAAATTGATAAAAGGAGCAAGGGACAATTTTATCATGAGAGTTTTTTGTTGGCAATTTTGCACTGTTAGTCACTAAGTTGACTAAATATATTGAGTTGGTAGGCACATAAAAAAACCTTTCATTTAAACATGGGTGACAGAAACTAAAATGGGGAGAAACTTAAAGAACTAAAAATTGTATTAGCCCTATTAAAATAAGTATAAGATGCACTTTGTTAACGTTCTTTCCACTAGTTTTTGTTGTACAAGATACTTAGTTTAGCTAAATAAATTAATGTTAATGTTCTTTCCGCACACACATATGATAAATTAAAATAAGTATGTGTGTGTGTGTATAAAAGATACATTTTATTTTTTATACTATACTTTTTGTTTTTGACTCATCATTTAATATTTATTTATTTATTTCAATTTTATCCTTAGTTAATTATATGCCTATGTTATTTATTTTTTTTCCACTCATTCTCTCTAGTTTTTTCCCCATTCATTTTCTCTCTCACTCGCCCTCGCCATAAATAGGGAATTTTTTGGGTAAGTAGGTTATATTCTTTAAATATTTATTGTCTTCAATCAATCTTAACTAATTTTTCGAATTGCATAGTTTAGTTATTTGATTCTTATATTTTGAACTAGAGCTACTAATTTTTAAGCTATTTTGACAAAATATCTACCCCTGGCGCTAGTCCACTCATTATAATACAAGTCACTTGGACAACATTAAATGCTTGTTTTTCAATTTTACCCTGATAGTTATAGTCTAAACATGACTCATTCTATGTTTCTCTCTTCTTCAAAACCTCAATTAATATTAGTAAAGTTGAAAATTTCTTTCAATTTATGATGAATTTAATGTGTTAACTATCATCTCTTAGTTCTAACGAATCAGTTGAAATTAGACCACAGGGAGTATACACAACTTTCTCTTCCTCTTGAGGTTGGTTCTTAATATAAGATTTTTTTTTTTTCCCTTGTGTCTCAAAATTTAAACTATTTTTTCTTTTTCTACTCCTATCAAATACATATCTTTATAGTATTAGTTATCCCTCTCACCACTGATTCTTTTTCGTTTTATCATTTATTACCCATCTTCTTTCATAATTTATGTTTGACTAGGAATTGACAGTATTCCAATCATCATATTTGACAAAACTATTTCAAGATTACTCTCTTAAAGCCCGTTTGGATTTAACTTTTGAAGGAGGGGCATGTCTTGTATATAGCTTTGATTTTTATGGAGTAGCTATGGTTCAGCCACTTAATTGGTTCTTGTATTCTTAATTCTTCGTCATATTATTGCTGCACCACTATGATCTTTTCTACTTCATAACTTCAGGAAGATGAAATTGATTTGCCTACCTTTCCATTGATTGCAAATTTTAGTTTTGGGTAAATAGTGAAGTAGGGTGTTGGTTGAGACGAGTTGCGGTAAGTCTCAGTTACTCTTCATAACTTGGTTCAACATGAACTGTGAGGCGTAGTCAAATTCGCTCACATATAAAATTAACGATGGCCAACTCTGAATGCGCAAATGATATGGAATCACCGGCGATTATATGCACACACACAGAAGCATTTGTAACTAAATTTCTGTTGGTATTAAAAAATTATAAAATAAAACACATGATTCATATTCATATTGCAAAAATAAAATTATTGCCAAAGTAACACATAAAATAGTCTAACTTTTCATTTTCCCTATGACTCTAGTCTAAACATTAGCAACATTTTTAATATTAGTAGGAATCAACAGCTTCTCCCTTTTCAAGTAAATACAAACTCTCATTGTGATAATGAAAAAAAACACTGTTTTTCATAGCTTCTGTTATGACATTAGTCAGAGTTGTTGGACGGTATCTACTAATCTGTCCATCTCCCATGTCTAGTATGAGTTCAGCATTATTGTTCCTCGCTCCTAGTATGAAATTAGGATCCATTCTTCCAGTGGTTGAGAAGATGTTTGTCCATGACGTGTGGTTTCCAATTTGTTTCATAATCCAAATGGAAAAAAAGTTGTTTTTAACTTCTTCATCAGTTTCATGATCAACATCATATACATAAGCCTCTTGTATTAAGAGGAGTGAGTCGGCCCCAGTTGTCACAAGGGTATTCAAACAATTGATACGTGCTCCATCAGGAAATAATATTACTCCAAAAACCTCATGTGTCAGATCAAACGTAAGTATATATTTACGTGCTTCTTCTTTATGCCAAACAATCCAATGAAGCATCCCGTTACAAAGTACGTGGCTATAACGACGTAAAATGTTCATGTATGGAGGAGGGATATTACATATGAGACGTTTCCACGACCAAGTGACATATGAAAAAACCCAGGCTGAGTCAAACTCTATATTATAATCAATATCATTAAAAACAATGTTTACAACCTTAAAGTCGTTGTTATGACCATCAAAACCAAAGCCAAAGCCTTGAAGGGATAGCTTTTCATCCCAAGTCAGAGTGAGGAGGGGAAGCCATGCATATTTTTGAATCGTGGGATTCCAAAGTATGACTTTGAAAGGTCCACGCTCCTTAGCAAGACATACTAATCCATTGCTCACCCCTATCATTTTTGTTCCTTTAAGTTCCTTCGTAGGACTCTCTAGTGTACGAAACAAATCAAATTGATCGTTATCAGAATGCAATGAATAGGTTACCTGACAATATGGAAAAGAAATATATGCTCTGCTGGTATTTTCTGCGCTGTTTTGGCATTGACAGGCTTTAATAAGGAGAATTTGGTTTCTGGAACCTTTTGAGTTGCGGAAAATGAAATCGGTGTTGGTAATTAGGTCATTCCAATCTTTGCAAACAAAAGAGCATTGAAACAAAGTTTTGGCGTCTAGTTTCACCAAAATTTCTTCAATGACGGGGAGGGGAATAAAAGTATTTGCTCTTTGGGAGGGCATCATGAGTCTGACTGGGGGTGGTTTATGGGATTAACGAAGGTGATGAGTCTCGAACTTGGGGTGCTGTCTGGGATATTGGGCTATATATAGTTATTATTAATAATTTATAAATATTAATTAATTTGACGTGATATATTTTAGTCGGATAGACATGATTTTTTATCTTATCTTTTTTTTCGATAGATTTGGATATCAGGCGGTATATTTTGTATTTTTTATCATGACAATGCTATTATATCTATTTTTAAATAGAATATCATTTTTTTGCCAAAAATATCTTTATTTTTTTATTAAAAAAATAGGTTTGTTATAAAGCTAAACATTTTTATTTGAAAAAAATAATCACATCATATCCATAATCTATTTTTTAAGAACATCTTATTTATCATCTATTGTTAATCAGTCTTATATATTGAATACATGTTCTTTTACAAACTTATATGATTTTCTACTACATCTGCTCCATATTCTATTATCCTAAAAATTCTAAAGACAGTAAACGGATTTGGAAGAGGAAACAAAGTTTGTGGGGATCAAATTTCAGTTACAAAAAGATTGCCCAATAATGGACAGAACAACCCCAATTTCCATCCAGATTTTTTCTCATGCAAAATACCAGTGTCATTCACAAAAGATAGCACAGCAGTGGTGGAGAAAAATATGGACAGGTAGCAGCGTAAGCCAGAAGATAGAGAGGTACTCTAGGAGTTGGGTAACGTGAGAAGATCCACAATAAATAAACCAACTTTTCTGGGTGCCTACTAATGTGTGATCGGATTAGAGCAAAGCCGATCATCCGGACTCTTTACATCTACTCTCTCCTTCAGCTTTTGTCATTTTCGACAAAGGCTTTGATTTGATTGGTATTGCCACTCATTCTCTTAGACCCTCTTCTCTTAATTTAATATACTATCTCTAATTTTAAATATAGGATAAATTAAACTATAATTTAGAATCAGAAGTACTAATTAATCTCCTATAGCATGTGTCTTACACTCAACCTGAAGACATGATTCTGCTTCTTCCTAATAGAAAAAAATACAGAAAAAGGTTTTGGTGTATCAGATTATGGCCCTAATTTATAATTAAAAATTGACAGTATTCCTTCTTTGTGGAGGTCATACATCATGCTTTTTTTTTTTTTTAAATTCATTCATGTCATTTTTAAACCCGCGATAATATTAGATCAATGACAAGCTGGGCATGTTGGAATTATATCTTCACTTGCATTATTCACTCACGAATTGGAGGATAAACATTAGACTCAGTGAATGATCATCCTAATAAGAAAGACTAAGAATTTAATTTTATTGGTGGGTAAAGCTTCAATGGATTTTCCACATACAAAAGTACAGTTTATTCTCTGATAAACCAGAAGCAAAAACTCAATATTAGCTGGCAGATAAAAAATTAAAAAAACAAACCTTGAACTTCTAAAATTCAAAAAAGGAGAAAAACAAAACAAACCCCACATAAGACTTCGGAGCCTTGAGTCTGCGGGTAAAAATTTCAGCATTGACCAATGTTTAGGTAGAAGTTCTTTAGCCATTGGACAATTCCAGTGATTTTTTTTTGCTCAAAAACAATTCCAGTGATGATAACAAAATTATATTGCTCATATGAAATTATGATATAGTTTGTTCTAGGTGTATGTAAGAATTTCTCAGTATATGAATCTTTTATCCCCTTTCCTTGTTGCCTCCTTCTTTTTACTAAATTTTATTAATAAAAGTTTAGACCAGTTTATAGTGGTTGATTTTTTCTTGTCAAAGTGAAGGATTTATAGAAAAATCATTGAAGTCAGCATCCAATAGCATCAAGTAAAGGTGATATTTGTGGAATTATGAAAAGTCATGAAGAAAAAGCCCCAACCATAAATCAATATAAACATAAAAATCTTATTTTGGAAAATTACTTTTAACTTATGTTCTTTTAATTGGGGAAAAAAGAAATATAGGTAGGTTTCACCTTACTGTTGGGTTTTAAAACATCCATAATGTAGTACCTAATTCAGCTCAGCTTTTATAAATGGGAGCTGCTCTACCAGTTTTCTTAAAGTTAGAGCATTCTCACGTATAATGGACCTTTTAAAGGAAGCTCAATATTCATTGGGAGCACACAAAACTTATTTTTGTGGCTAACAAACATCTCAAAGCCATGTGCGGCAAAACTATTCTTGTTGCATTCTTAATGGTGAATAGTCAAGTACACATACACATTTTAACAACTAATAATAGCAAAATGACAAATGTCTATATGCTATGGATGAATTTAAAAGTGCATGTACTTATTATAACAACAAACAATAATAAAATAACAATAACAAGTGTTGGATATGAAAATTTACAAATTCCAATTTACATTAAAAGAACTCATACAAAAATAAATTTACCAGTGTTCATATATAGATGAATTTACAAATATGCATGAATTAATAATAGCAAAATAAATGTGATTAGAAAACTTAATGGATAGAAACAACTTGGACTTATGTTTTTTCCTCTAATAAAGTCATTCAAAAATATTTTATAGTTTGAATTAACTTTTTTGAATAAAAGAATATAAATTTATATAAGAGTGTATAGTTTAACAATATATATTTAACTTCTTAACTTTAAGACTGTAAATTCATTGTAGCTCAATTGTCAACTAAGGCAAGTTCCTTATGAATTAATGAAATAAATACATATGAATGATGTGATGCATATTAGGCATGGTGAAATAGCATGATGTGGCTCGATTGTGTCTTCTCTTCATTCTCGGATGAATAGATGTAAATTTGGTATATCAATCTTCCTACTATCCATTCTCATAATGCTTGATATCGATTCGGGATTCATGCAATTCCAATTTGTTTTGCCTTATTTCGTTGAGAAAAACTTGTTTTTTTTAAGCCTCTTATTCCTTTAATGAATATTTTTTTAAATATCCTAGATTTTTTATTTATTCATTTGTTCTATAAAGACCAGTTGGTTTCATCAATTCGAAAAAAAGTGAATCTTATTTATGAACATATCTAATGGTTTTAATCACGCTTCTTTTCCTAACTATTGAATCAAACCAACATGCCAAGAAAAAGGGTGCTGATGGAAGCCGTTCCACTCTTTTCATTGCAAATCTAAGTCCAAACTGCACGTGAAAGCAGTGAATTGAAGCAATCTTTTTCTGTGTGAGACGCTACTTTCTCTTATTTGCTTGCTAATTAGAGGGAGACAGCTTCTATGTCATTGTTATTAAAATGGATATCTACCGTATCCTGCTGCAATGTTCATCATTATTTATTAACTTGATTTGTGACTAGAAAACTCAATGCTACGTACCTATCTAATGTTCATCATTTATCAACTTGATTTTTTATTATATCTGGAGTATCACTTTAGATAGTAGTTTCCCCGATGATGAATCACGGAATATAATGTTGAATATGCATGGTACTCATAGTTTGCTTAGCTTTGAGAAGCTATCAATGCCACAAGGCAATGTTAACTGGGTTACCTTCAGATGCATGGCATTGAATTAGATTCTTTGTCAATGTTTTGATTAACTTGTTATGTGTTTTTTTACCTCCCCATTAGTGGGTGGCGTTGCTGCATTATTTGACCACTACGATAATCCCTCCGGTCCTAATTATAGGACAACATTTAGGAGTTGATCTTGGTCCTAATTATAGGATAAAATTCAAATTTTTATTAATTTTTTTCCCTAAAATACCCCTTAAATTATAAATTAGTATTAAACACATAAAAGAGACCACCAGGGTCATAATATCCGGCACCAGAAAAATGACTGTTGGAGCATAGCCTCTTTATTGGGACTGAGATGAACAGATAGTTAGGCTTGGGCTTCAATTACTTGGCCCCAATAAGATCTACATAAAACAGTTCACAAATGTATCTCCAGATCTCCACAAATTATCCATAGCCTGTTGCAAGGTAAATTTTAAATAAGGGCATTTTAGGAAAATGGATATAATTGACTAATTTAACTCTTATCCTTAACCTCTCAAAAAATTTGGTAAATATATCCTATAATTAGGCCTGGAGGGAGTATAAAGGATTGAATTTAGCACTATGGATTCAGACCTACCATATGCTGGATCAGCAATTTAGCATCTGTCTCCCACTAAGGGTATGTTTGGTTTGAGGGAAGGGGAGTGGAGGGGAGGGAAGGGAGAAAAAAAAAGGAGGGGAGAGGAAAATATGTGAGCCCTACTACACTCAATTTTCAAAAAAAATTTCACTCCTCTCATTTTTTTTTCTCTCCCCTTCCCTTCCCTCCCCTCTCCTCAAACCAAACATACCCTAAAAGAATTGGTTGAAACCTAATTTCAGCCAGATGGTGATTGGAAGTGCACATTGACAGTGGCAGCTTGGAGGAAGTCAGGGCATGGTGTGCTTCTTCCTCACTTTCACCTCCACCTTCATTGAACTTTACTACTTCCAATTTAACTGTCTTTGGCAAAGGTTCTTCTTTGATGTGATGATGCTAGTCATGCTGCCTCCCTGCTTTTAGCTGACATTTGAGTCAACATGTGACATTTCTCTCGCTGATGTCCAATTATTATATACACTTATGACTAAATGCCCTTAGATTTTACTACAATTGAAGTTATTAAACTAATTTCTACTCTACTTCATCCAATTCGAAATATAAGTCATTTTTAATCTCCTCATTGAAACTAAGAAGACGCGGTGGTTGACTCATTAATTACATCTTAAATTGAAGAAAGGTTTTAACTTTGTCCATATTTAAATTTGTCTTACATGTCTTCGACCAAAAATTTCTTGTAGAAAGCATCTTATATTTTGGACTGGAAAGAGTATGCCAATATAACTTCTAGGTGTTTTGAATTGTTGTATAATAAGTGATGTTTTGGGGAAAAATGCGTTGTCTTCTTACTGAGGGGAGGAAAAAGAGAAAGTTTCCCCCTAAAAGAATAGGGTCCATACATGCATGACTAGATTTAGTTCAGGTAAAGTTAGTAGTCTTTTAAAACAAAAATAAATAATAACCAACAATCTCTATTGGTTGAGGTGGTAAACGTCATGTAACTGAAGTGAGTGAAGAGAGACAACAATGCTTTCCTACTATATATGTTGATTAACAAGTAAATTCCTAGTTGTACCAGTTGACCCATTTATTTATTTGATGACAAAAGGAAGTTTGGAAGGAAAACGAATGATGTTAGTAAAAGAAAAACATAGAGATAAGGGGGTTGAATCCACGGCATTAAATTATACCAACTCCGATTTATAATATAAGATTTAGTTAATTTTAAAAAAAAAAGATTAAAAAAAACTAAATAAATTACCTTAGTACGACAAGTGGCCCAGCAAAGTAAGTGCCCTTTTCCTACGTACTGCCTGTCCCCTCATCCTTGCAATGGAATTAACGTACAATGCTCTGAGTTTTCCAAAAATAGTGCCTTATTATTACTCTGTCTCCGTCTTAAAGGTTAGAGTTTGCTCAACACTTTCTTCTGGTAAGAACTCAGAACACAATCTTCTTAATGTGTCCAATGGCCTTAAGGGTAGTTTTTTATTCTTAAAAGTTAGGGGTATTTTTGAAAAACTAACATATTTTCCCTCCTATCAAAACTTTTAGAAGAAATTTTGTATCTATGATATAAATCATTGGATGGGTTGGTAATTATTTTTTTTCCAAATGTTACCCTATTACTCCCTCCGGTCCTAATTATAGGAACATATTTTGGAGTTGGTTTTGGTCCTAATTATAAGAATAAGTTTTAACTTTTGTCAATTTTTTTTTCCTATAATACCCCTATTTATACTTATTATTAGGAGCATATATATGTGTGTGTGTAGATGTATGTATATATGTCTGTACATATATATATGTATATCTGTATTTGTGTGTATCAATATATATGTGTAGATATATATATGTGTTGTGTACACACATATATATATCTATGTGTGTAGATGTGTGTGTGTGTGTGTAACATCCCAACTTTTCGAAAGCAGTATAAATTTTTTTCATCAGAGTAGAGCACCGGAACAAGAGTGTAACTGATATATTGATATAAAATGCCCACTGGCTAGTTACATAAACGGTATAGTAACCGAGAGTTTCCAAAATGTAAATGATAATAACGGAAAGTCTTCAGCCGGATCCTCGAACCTGCTGCTTTCCTCTCTCCTCGGTCCTCGGTCCTCCTGAACCTGACGCTATGTTAAGGGCTGAGATCCAGCGCACCGGATCTCAGGTAACGGTTAACCTCATGTTTATGTATACTGTAATACCTGGATATTTATCTGGAATATTATAAATAAAAGTTGGATATTTCTGATAAGTGAAATTTCAATCTCCGGTCTTGTATAAATACAGTCTATTTTCTAAGTAGAAATTCTGTAGGAAGTTAGGAAATTTAAGGGCCAAAGTGCCAAATGACGAAAATGCCCCTAAGGGACATAAATAACTTAGAAAATTTATGAAAAATCCTAAAAGACAGTAAAATGACCAAGTGAGATAGGAGACTATATAATCTCTAATTATTGTAATTTTATAAATTATGAAATTGGAGAAATTGTTGGAAAATACTCAAAAAGAAGTAAAGGCCAAAATACCCTTGTAATTATGGAATAATGCAAGAGGCATGAAAATACTAATGTTAATACAAGTGTATGAAGGTAATGAGGCATAGTAATTAATAAAATTATCAACAAGTGATAATGAAGTAATTAAGTAATATTGGACTAATTACTTAAGCATAAGCAGAGGAAATTCAGTAATAATTATGTGAAGCTCAAAAATTAGTGAAAATTAGTTGAATATTAGTAAAAATGTATTTACTAATTAATTGGAAATTTCTATGAAAAATCATTGAGTTTAGGTATTTTTAAACCTAAATACAAGAATGGACCAATTAGGTAATTTTGTGGAATTTTTGGAAAAAGTAAATAAATAAGTAAATAATTAATTAATTAAATAATAAATAAATATTTATTAAAAAAAATAAGGGCCAGCCGATTTTCCCAAGAGGAAAAGGGAAAAAAAAAACAAAAAACAAAATGAAAAATGAAATAAAAATCAAGTTGGCAAGTTGCATCTTATAATAATAATATAATTAATTAAAGTAGAAAATTATGAATAGTAATTTTAAAATTAGGAAACGGATCCTATCTAGAGATCTAGGAATAGGAATCCCAGGGTCAAGGTAAAATATTGATCGGTGAGTTTTTACCTTTAAGTGACCTCTTAGGAAGTTAATTCCGAGTAGTTTGTGCATTTTCCTAATAAAACAAAATAGGGAAAAATGCATATAGGCATATTTTTGAAATAAATAAAATAAATTCTAACTCAATATCTAGGAATGAGTTTGAATTTATTTAGACATATTTGGAATCGGTGAATTTTTCTCTAGAGATTGGTGATTCCGAAACGCGTTCGTAATCGGACCGTACGGACACGTTTTCGAGAAACTTCGGCTGAACACGGAATGCCCTGTATGAAATCAAGGTTTAGATTAGAATAGACATTTCTAGTAAGTAAGAGGAGATCTTCAAAGTTAGTTAACCGAATTTTGAGATTTCTCGAAAGTACGCGATTCGGACACCGATCGGAAACTTATCGGTAAGATGACTTCTTGAGGAAGTAAGTGACATCACCACCATGACATCATGGCTTTAAATGATGATTTCAGCTTCCAAGTGGCCCGGTGAGGATCGTGACATGTGGCAAAGTGCGATCCGTGGCCGATATCCGATATGAAAAAGTAGTGAATAGTGTCACATTTTCTTCTATAAATAGCCAAGTTTCCTCTTCATTTCTCACACCATTTTGAAGAGCAAAACCGATTCTAGAGAGAGGATTTTAGAGAGAGAAGCTCGGGAAAATTACAGCGAAGCTCGGGTAAGTTTTCCGCACAGAGCTTTAAGCTTTCATAGTTCTTTCAATAGTTAGTAATGCTAGAGTAGTCTTTATTTTTATGATTGGATATCATATGGGAGGGCTATTTTAGTCTTTATTTTCGAAAATCATGATGGCGTCGAAGTTCTGGCAAAATTTTGGGAAGAAAATAGCCTATGTAGCGAAGCGTGGCGAAATTCCGCCAAGTAGGGGTATAGGGCAAAATGGTAATTTTTACCTAAAATGCCGCTTATAATGTCAAATTACTAATAGAAGTGACATTATTCTCATAGGATATCTGAAACGCTGATTCTGCTGCCGTTCGTTGCCCGACGTGCGCTGTAGGACTTTTGCACGTTTCTCCGTAGAAAGTACGTTTTCCGCGGTAGTACCTAACGTTGCCAACGAAGGTACGGACGCGTCTCGTAACACTAATCTTGCACATCTTAAATACTTATATGTCAATGATATGTTCGTAGACCGTTATACAGACAGTTATACGGGTTATAGTTTTGATAACGCCGTTTTGTTTTCTTAGCGCTGAGGACACGACTAATTATCGTGGCACTGGTGAATAGTGCAGGCTGTTGTTGTTATTTACCTTATGGGGCTTTACATATTGCTCTGTGCTTAAGGAGGACCACGGTTCGTGGATAGAGGCAAGTACCCGGAGTAGGCGTGCAGCTGAAGACAATCTCTATCTTATCGTATTCTGTTATTACACTATTTCCTTCCTAAACCTTAGGTTTACTGTAATCATTACAATGTTACACAATGGTTGATGTTTTGGCTAAGAATCCAATTACTCTTTCGCTCTATTGCTCTACTCTGATTGTTTGTTTAAAAAAAAAAAAAATTTCCGCATTTCAAACATGGGATGTTACATATACACATACAAACGACAGACATCCACAACATCATCAGCACATACCATCACTCTATCACAATCACAACCCATGCATATGTATTGCCCCCAGCATGCAGACAGATTGCACCCAGCATACAGACAGATTGCACCCAGCATACAGACAGATTGCACCCAGCATACAGACATATCCTCTAACCACTATATGTACTCAAACAAGTATAACACTCTTACACAAATACCACATATATGCATACCATAAACATCAGAGTTAGTGTTACAGTACGCGAACGTACCTTCGTTGATCGTATATTCTGGCACGTTTTACGGAAAACGATCGTTTTGACAGAAAACAGCGAAACGTCCTGTCGGACAACGTAACGACAGCAAATCAGAGTTTCGGACGTCCTAAAAGAGTAATATCACTTTTATTAGTGATTTGGTACTATATCTGGCATTTTGGGTAAAAATTACCATTTTGCCCCTATACCCCTAATTGGCGGAATTTCGCCAAAGATTCGTTACTCGACAAATTTTCTTCCCGAAATTTCGTCAGAACTTCGACGCCATTTTGATTTTCGAAAATAAAGACTAAAATAGCCCTCCCATATGATACCCAATCATACTTGAAAATTTAAAGGCTATTCTAGCATTATAACACCTACTTGTGAAAGAAGTACGAAGACTTCAGCTTTCGGGGACTCGATCCCTACCATGTTTCTACCTCGTCAGGCATATATTTCAATGCAATGAGGCCTAAAAACAATAGTAGGAATCTCACTCCCTACTTGCTAAATCTATCTAACAATTCTACTAACTACTGAACTAAAGACTAAAGACCGAAAGACTTACTCGTTGAAGACTTCTGCAGAATTTTCCCCAGAGCTTCTCTCTCTTCTTTCTCCCTCTAGGTTCGAAAATCTCAAGAGGAAATGGTGTGAAAAACCAAAGGGAGGGGTGGGGTATTTATAGAAAAGGAGGTAGGGTTTCGGCCGTCGGATCAACTTTGTGAGAATCGATCTGGATCGTCCAAAGCAACTTTTCAAAAAAACCCTCTTTTTCCTTCTTCCCTTTCACACTTGGCCGAAATTCAGGCCCAAAAATAAAGGGTTTGGCCAATGGGAGGTGGCCATGTGTCACCTTCCAGAAGCTTTCAGACCGATTTCTCCGATCGGCATTCGATTCGCGTGATTTCGGAGAAATCTCAAAATTCTGGATTCATATCTCTAAAAACATATTCTCACTTAGTAGAAATGTCCAATTTAACCTATATTTTGATTCCATATAGGGCTCCAACAGTCCAGTTGAGTCTTTCTCGAAAAACGTGTCCGAACGCGTCCAGTTTCAGAACGTATTTCTGGAATCATCAACTTCTTCAGAAAAATTCACTGATTCCAAATATGTCCAGATAAATTCAAACTCACTCCTAGATGTTGAGTTAGAATTTATTTTCTTCATATCCAAAAATATGCCTACCTGCATTTTTCCCTATTTCGTCTTATTAGGAAAATGCGCTAACGGCCTCGGAATTAACTTCCGGAAGAGGTCACTTAAAGGTAAAAACTCACTGATCAATATTTTACCTTGACTTTGGAATTCCCATTCCTAGATCTCCAGATAGGATCCGTTTCCTAATTTTTGAATCACTATTCACATTTTTTCACTTTAATTAATTATAATATTAAATAATAGCAAGTTGCAACCATTTTTCATTTCTTTTTCTTTTTCTTTTTCTTGGCAATAATTCTGGTATTTTTTTTTTATTTTCTTTTTTATTAACTATTTAATTAATTAAGAATATATAAAATAATTATTTAATAATTATTTTATATAACTTTTTTACAAAATTTCCCTATTGGTCAATTCTTGTATTTAGGCTTAAAAATACCTAAACTTAACTATTTTTCTCCAAAATTTCCAATTAATTAGTAAATATATTTTTACTAATTCTTGGCCAAAAACCACTAATTTTAGGGTTTTACATAATTATCTCCGAATTTCCTTTGCTTATGCTTAAGTAATTAGCCCAATATTACTTAATTACTTAATTATCACAAGTTGATAATTTTCTTACTTAGAACACCTCATTACCTTCATACTTTTGTATTGACATTTTTGTTTTCATGTCTCCTGCATTATCTTAGCATCTACGGGGTATTTCGGTCATTTCCTTACTTTTTGAGTATTCTTCTACAATTTCTCCAAGTTTGTAACTTAATAAATTACCTAAATTAGGGAAAATATCATTCCCTATTTCAAATAGATTTTTACTTGCCTCCTTTATAGCTTTCACAGGGTATTTATAACCCATAATGTATTTTAGGGACCTATATGCAATTTTCAACATTTTAGGGACCTAATTGCAATTTATCTAATTTCAAGAGAAATTACCCTGACAACAAGGTAAACTCAATATAAGGTGCTCGAGACCTCATATTCACCTATTTTTAATGGGTATTATTTACTCATTTTATGATTTTTACCCTAAGTCAGATTTTAGGGTATTACAGTGTGTGTGTGGATAGATCTATGTGTGTGTGTGTGTGGATAGATCTATATGTACACACATATATATTTATATAGCAAGACCATTATTTCAATTAGAAAACGTGTGGAAAGAAAAATTGGTCGGAGAGATATGTGGTGGGGTTGTAATTCACTTTTACTTATGTAATTTTAAATTTATATAAGGACATTTTAGGAAAATGAGTTAAATTAACTAATTTAACTCCTCTTCTTAATCCTCCCAAAATCGGTTAAATAGTTTCTATAATTAGGACTGGAGGGAGTACAATTTATTAGGGAAAAATTTAAAATTTAATGTATTATTTTTCTATATACCCTTAAATATCATCGGCAAAAAAAAAAAAGGTTTCATAATTATACAAAGCGAATGAGTCAACAACCTCTCATTTATTCTAATGAGGTGGTTACAAGTGACTTAGGGCTCTTTTGGATGGGCTTTTTTTATAAAAAAAAAAAAAAAGCAAAAAAAAAATCATTTATGTGTTTAGATGATATTTTTTTAAAAAAGTAAAAGTCACAAAAAAAAAGCTAAAATGCTTCTTTTTTTAAAAGCTCCAATTTTGAGCTTAAAAAAAAAGCACTACAAAAAAAACACAAAAAAACACTTTTTTTAAAAGCCCATCCAAACGGGCCCTTATAATATGGATCAAAAGGATTGCACTAAAAGAATGTCTTAAATGTTAACTAGCTTTTTTCATTTTACCGATACTCCCTCCTGTCCGTAATATAATATCTATTTGAGGGGTTGATTTTGTTCTTAAATATAAGACATATTTTTCATTCTTTTTCTAATTTATCCTTATTGATGCACTTAACAATAATTTAGGAGGAGAAGAAAGGAGGGAATTGAAGAACCTTAACAATAATTTAGGAGGAGAGGAAAGGAGGGAATTGAAGAAGATAATTAGGGTGTTTTAGAAAATACACGTCATATTAACTACATTAACTAAATTCATTAATCTAATTAAATTTGATAAATATGTCTTATATTAAGAGGAGAGAGTACCATATCATTGCAATAATTATTTTTTTGGGATAAAGACCAATTTTGTCACGGAAGTTTTGGGTTTGGAGCACCCAACATCCGAAAGTTTTTTTGGTATCATTTTTGCCCCGGATGTTTACAAATCTAGCAATATTGCCCATCAGTTGATCTTAACCGTTGGATTGATCATTTGTGGTATCATTTTTGCCCCAGAAGTTTACACAAATTTGCTCCTAAAAAAAACTTATGGGGCAAATTTGCTCCTTAAAAAAACTTTTAGGGCATATTTGCTCCTTTTTGTAAACTTCCGGGACAAAAATGATACCAAGAAAACTTTCGGGTGCTGGAAGCCCCTAGCCAAAACTTCCGTGGCAAAAATGATATTTAACCTTTATCTTTTACACACTTTTCTTCTACCCATTATCTTTCTCATTCACTTTATCACAACTCCTTCCATAAATACAGTTATTTTTTAAAATAAAATACATTTTTACATATTTATCCTCTTTAATTATTTCTTTTTATAAAACTCAGGATTATTATTTCTTTTGTATTCAAGTTTTTTAAACTTGGAATTCAGTCGTAATGTCACTCGATACAAACTAATTATGCACAATGGGTGGAATGATAAAAACAAAGCGTCCATGGAAATGTTGAAAGAGTAAAGGGACATGTGTAATTCGAGTAAGGGGAAGAAAACTTGTCTCGTCTTTATAAACCACATGCAATCCCAGCATGTAATTGTTGGAGATTATGCCCTAGGGGCAAGTCATTGTACTTATCAACGATCCCCATATGAATTGGGTAGTCGCAATGTCTTGCTAGAGGCCGCTTGCGACTTGTGGGCTGGTACAATATTGGCCCGCTGCCAATCTCATGTGGGCCTACAGGGTCGCACACAAGAATGGCCTAACACGAGCAAGAGTGTCCAGATTCATTGAATCTTAAATGTGTTTAAGATTTAATGAATACTTATTTAATCTAGGATGTGTGTGTGTCTATATATATATATATTAAATTCGAAAATAATAATGATATTATTTATTGACAATAATATTATTATATATATAGTATTTAATTTATTTGATAAATTAAATAACTATAATAAATTGAGATATTGTATCTCAGATTTAATTTTCGAATAAAGATATTGCATATCAGATTTAATTTGAACTGAGATTTCGGATCTCATTTTAAATTAAATATAATGATATCATATCTTGATTTAATATATATTAAATTTGAAAATAATAATGATATTATTTATTGACAATAATAATATTATATATAGTATTTAATTTATTTGATAAATTAAATAACTGTAATACCCTAAAATCTGACTTAGGGTAACTTCTCTTGAAAATAGGTGAATATGAGGTCTCAAACACCTTGTATTGAGTTTGCCTTGTTATTAGAGTAATTTCTCTTGAAATTAGATAATTTGCAATTAGGTCCCTAAAACGTTTGAATATTTGCAAATAGGTCCCTAAACACATTATGGGTTATAAATACCCTGTGAAAGCTATAAAGGAAGCAAGTAAAAATCTATTTGAAATAGGGAAGGATATTGTCCCTAATTTAGGTAATTTATTAAGTTACAAACTTGGAGAAATTGTAGAAGAATACCCAAAAGTATTGAAATGACCGAAATACCCCGTAGATGCTAAGATAATACAGAACACATGGAAACAAATGTGTCAGTGTAAAAGTTATGAGGTAATGAGGTGTTATAATTAAGAAAATTATCAACTATTGATAAGAAAGTAATTAAGTAATATTGGGCTAATTACTTAAGCATAAGCAAAGGAAATTCAGAGATAATTATGTAAAGCTCAAAAAATTAGTGGAAAGTGGTTGAAAATTAGTAAAAGTATATTTGCTAATTAATTGGAAATTTTTGAGAAAAATAGTTGAGTTTAGGTATTTTTAAGCCTAAATGCAAGAATAGACCAATAGGAAAATTTTGTAAAAAATTATGTAAAAATAATTATTTAATTAATTAAATAATTAATCAAATATATAAAAAAAAACGAAAAAAAAGGGCAGAAAATAAAAAGGAGAAAAGAAAAAAAAAAGAGAAAAGAAAATGAAAACTTAGGTTATAAGTTTTGTATTATTATATAATATAATTTATTAAAGTGAAAAATGATGAATAGTAATTTAATAATTAGGAAACGGATCCTATCTAAAGATTTAGGAATGGAATTTCCAAAGTCAGGGTAGAATATTGATAAGTGGAATTTTATCTTCCGTTAGACTCTTACGGAAGTAAATTCTGAAGCCGTTTGTGCATTTTCCTAATAAAACAAAATAGGGAAAAATGCTGATAGGCACATTTTTGGATATGAAGAAAATAAATTCTAACTCAACATCTAGGAATGAGTTTGAATTTATTTGGACATATTTGGAATCAGTGAATTTTTCTGAAGAAGTTGATGATTCCGTAAATACGCTCAAACCTAGGACACGTTCGGACACGTTTTTCGAGAAAACTTCAACTGGACTGTTGGAGCCCTATATGGGATCAAAATTTAGGTTAACTTGGAAATTTCTAGTAAGTGAGGAAATGGTTTAAAAGTTGTAAATCCAGAAGTTTGAGATTTCTCCGAAATCACGCGAATCGGGTACCGATCGGGGAAATTCTATTAGACCGGGCATAAAGCAAGCCAAGTCACCATTTTTGGACCAATCTTTGGCAGCCACATCACCCTAGATTTCGGCCAAACAAGCTTCAATGGACAAGGATTAACCACCATTTTGCTTGAATTTCCATGGTTAAGAACAAGTTGCAAAATTCCATTTGTATCCCTTAAAAACTCTATAAATAGAAGCCATTGCTCTTGGAATTTCTTCACACCATTTTCACTCCTCCTTGGCCGAATCTAGAGGGAGAAAGAAGAGAGAGAAGCTCTGGGCAAAATTGTGCAGAAGTCTTCAACGGGTAAGTTCCTCGGTCATTAGTTTTTAAGTACTAGTCTTTAGTTCCGTTAGTTAGATTTAGGAAGTAGGGGATGAAATTCCTATTCTTGTTTTTAGGCCTCATTGCATTGAAAAATATGCCTGAAGAGGTAAAAACATGGTAGGGATCGAGTCTCCGAAAAGTTGAAGCTTTTGTAGTTCTTTCAAAAGTTGGGGTTGTAATGCTAGAATAGCCTTTAAATTTTCAAGTATGATTGAATATCATATGGGAGGGCTTTTTTAGTCTTTATTTTCAAAAATCGAAATGGCGTTGAAGTTCTGGCAAAATTTTGGGAAGAAAATTAGTCAGAGTAACGAAGTGCTGGCGAAATTCCGCCAATTAGGGGTATAGGGGCAAAATGGTAATTTTTACCTAAAATGCCAGTCGTAATGTCAAATCACTAATGAAAGTGATTTTACTCTTATAGGACGTCAGAAATCCTAATTTGCTGCCGTTACGCTGCCCGACGAGCCGCTGTTGGAGATTTCACGATTTTCCGTAAGAGTACAGTTTTCCGTAAAACGTGCTAGAAATACCGTAATCCGTCAACGAAGGTACGTTCGCGTACTGTAACACTAACTCTGATGGATATAGTATGCTGTGTATGGTATGTATGTGATGTGTGTATGGTGTGTATATGTGGGGTGTTGTTGGGATGCATATTATGTTAGAAGATAACTGTATGCATTTGGGAGCGATACATCCGTAAGGCCGGGAGCGATACATTTATAATGCCGGGAGCGATACATGTATAATTTAGGAGCGATACATCTTTAATGTTGGGAGCGATACATGTGCATTGGTTGGGTGTGGTTTATTTGTTGTTGTTTGGTGACCCATATGTGTGTATGTATACATGAGGTTAACCGTTACCTGAGATCCGGTGCGGATCTCAGCTCTTAATATAGCGTCAGGGTCGGGAGGACCAAGGACCGAGGAGAGAGGCAAGCAGTCCGAGTAGAAGACCCGGTTGAAGACTTCCTTTCATTGTTCTGGCAGAAGCTTTCTTTTTGTTGTTCCGGCGGAAGCTTTCCTTTTGCTATTATATATTACTTCTGAACCACGCGGTTTCTGTACCGCTGTTGTAACCATCCAGATTTACGGCGTTCTATATATACATATCAGTTACTCAATCGCTCTGTTGCTCTACTCTGATGTTTTCAAATGGGATTTTAATTCGGATTAAATAAATAGATTTGATTAGATCTATCAGATAGATTTAATTAATATATTTTTTAATCCAGATTCAAAATTTGTTTTGAATATAATACGCTTACAAGGTTTAGAAAAACCGACGGGACTTTTAGTTGAGCGTATTAGAAAGCCGCGGAAAAAACCCTAGAGAAAAGAGAGAGAGAGACACACAGTTCAGAGGCGCTAGCACGCTTCCGTTCGTGTTTCTGAAGGCTGTTCGTGTAGATACCGGTAGAGGAAGGCGATTCTAAAGAGTCGGCTTCTGCTGATCGAGAAGGTAGCCCACCAGTTCAAATTGTTCTGCAAAGGTACGATTCGGAAACCCTAAACCTTGATTTAAACGCCGTTGAACGATCCGCCTAAGGGATCCGTAAATTTATTTTACTCCGCTGCGTGTACGGATCCCAACAGTAATGTCCCATGCAATCCCTGTTCCCGTTCCCGCCACAGCTTTTATAAACCTCCCAATTAAATTTGTGCTTGTGCTCTTCCTAGACATTTTTTCTATGAAAAAAAGATGATAGAGCAAATTTTTCATAATATGAATCTTGACAACAATTGAGAAGATACAATAGTTCATGTCGCTCAACTAGCTCAATTTCTTAGCAGTGTCACCTCAAATAGAAAGAAGATACAAAAGATTTTTCATCACAGACAGAAGCCATATATATCTCATTAGTGATCTGTTCTTAGATTTTAATGCAAGCACTTTCGTCCATAGATTTGTAAGGTGGGAGTGTGAGGTTTTCATGAGACACCGGCAAGCCTTCCTTTTAAGTACGAAAAGCCATTCTTTTAACTATGGAAAAAAGAAAGATATGCAGGTTTCACCTTAGTTTCAGAATACCCAAAATTTAGCCCATAATTCAGCTTTTACAAATGGAAGCTACTTTACCCCGACTTTTTTTAAGATAAAGCATTCTCAAGTGTACCGTCACCCTTTTAAAAAAAGCTCAATGTTTATCAAGAACACACAAAACTCATTTTCGTGGGTAACAGACATCTCAAAGTCTGGGCAAGACTATTCTTGTTGCATTTTTGAATATCCAAGTGGCTACACTCATCTTAATCATTAATAACAACAAAATAACAAGGTCTTTATAAATAAATTTACAAGTGCATATACTCATTATAACATACAATAATAAATTAACAAGTATCCATTTGAAAACTTACAAATCTTAATTTACATTGAAAGGTTATTGTGATTGGAGAACTTAATGGATAAAAGCAACTTGACCTATATTTTATTTTACAATAATAAAGTCATTCCAAAATATTTTATAGTTTGTATTATTTTTTAAAATAAGTATATAAATTAATATATGAGTGTATAGTTTAATGAAATATATTTAACTTCTTAACTTTAAGACTGTAAATTCATTGTAGCTCAATTGTCAATAAAGGCAAGTCACTCATGCATAAATGAAATCAATATTTATGAATGATGTGGCGTACACTAGGCATGGTGACGTAGTATGATGTGGCATATAATGATCGGTCTGGAACCTCTCCATTGGGCCTCCATGGCTTCAAAATAGCACCGTTTAAATTAAAAATAAATAAAAAACTTTGGCAGAGTACTTTTTGTTTACTTCGCAAATTCATTTCGGTGCTGTTATTTCTGTTCCTTTTCTTCCCCATGGTCCTCATCAAGTCTTTATCCTGATAATAGATGCTGTTACTTCTCTTATTTGTTTGCTAATAATAGAGGGAGACTCATCGTAATTAAAATGGATCTACTCGATCTTGCCTCAATACAAAACTCAACGCTACCTATCCAATAATGTTCCATGTATCCCTGATTCAACATGGTCAAAATGCGTTTTAGAGGAGGAAATTGAGCAATAGAAACTGACCTTTATGGAATGAAACAAGATAAATTAAAACCTTCTCTATTGATTATGATATCTTCCCAAATACTGGTAGTGTTTTTTATTTTCTTGGGTGCTTTTCTTAACTTACATACTATTTTATTACTGTAAATGTGTGATGTTACTTATATAACATGGTCTCTTTCCTCTGTTCACTTGAATACAATTCTCTTATAAATTTCAAGAGCGTGGTTTGACGGTTAAAAAAGCTTAAATAATATTATTCATATTGAGGTTGGACTCCATTTAGCTTAAATCACTATGCGTGGGTCTTTTTCCTCCCTCACTACTATGCCAAACAAGCTCCGCATTGCATACACATATGTATGTATGCACACGTTGATATTAGCCGTTGCACTTGCCACCTCCACATCCTTCTAATATAATGCCACTGAACCTCCGAACCCACCCATTCTCTCAACCATTTTCCTCCTAAACCATGATATTCTTTATTCTGTTAGTTTTCACCTAACAATGGCTGCGCTTAACAGATTTTCAACGATTTGAATGTGAGAAATGGGCAAAAAGATGTCTTGGCAGCACACAATTATCTTAAGAACTCAGTAACACCATGGAGATGAAGAAACTTAGAAGGTTCTCCGGCGAGAGCATGGCCTAATCTTTTTAAAGATCATTTTTTAAATTTTAAATGCAACTCATTTTTTTATAGTTAAAGACAAGTGTACCGTGGACCTTTTAAAGGAAGCTCAATGGAACACACAAAACTCATTTTTGTGGGTAACAAACATCTCAAAGCCATGTGCAGCAAAACTATTCTTGTTGCATTCTTAATGGTGAATGTTAAAGTGGATATATGCATTTTACTAATTAATAACAATGAAATAACAAGTGTCTATATGTTATAGATGAATTTATAAGTGCATATACTCATTATAATAACAAATAATAGTAAATTAATAAGTATCCACATGAAAATTTACAGATCCTAATTAAATTTATAAGTGTTCATAGGTAAATTTACAAGTACACATGAAATAAAAATAACAAAATAACAACTTAATGGATAAAAGTAACTTGACCTATATTTTTTTTTCGGTTGCTCATCTGGTATCCAGAGCTTCACCCTGACTAATCCAGATCCGACCCGGGTCGCGCACCTAGCTATGGTGGGTGAGTCTCCCAGCGGGGCTTTTCTGCATTCACAAGGCTCGAACTCGAGACCTTGCTTAAGCGACAGAAGCCACTTACCACTTGTGCCAACTCCGTTGGTAACTTCTATATTTTATTTTACAATAATAAAGTCATTCAAAAATATTTTATAGTTTGAATTATTTTTTTAAAAAATGAACATAAATTAATATATGGGTGTATAGTTTAACGATATATATTTAACTTCTTAACTTTAAGACTGTAAATTCATTGTAGCTCAATTGTCAACAAAGGCAAGTCACTCCTGAATTAATGAAATAAATACTCATGAATGATATGGCTCATACAAGGCATCGTGACGTAGTATGATTTGGCATATAGTAATCGGTCCTCATTGAGCATCCATTGCTTAAAAACGGCGTCATTTGATTAAAAAATAAATAAAAAAGTTAGGCAAAGTCCTTTTTGTTTACATCACAAATTCATTCCAGTGCTGTCATTTCTGTTCCTTCTCTTCACCCATCGTCCTCTTCAAGTCTTTATCCTGACAATATATGCTGAGGTAGAGATAGAGGAAGAGGCAATTGAGCAATAGAAACTGACCTTTATGAAATGAAACAAGATAAATTAGAACCTTTGTTATTGATTATGATTTCTTCCCAAATACTGGAGTGTTTTTTTATTTTTTTTGGGTGCTTTTCTAAATGTGTGATGTTACTTATATAACATGGTCTTTTTCCTCTGTTCACTGGAATACAATTCTCTTATAAATTTTAAGAAGGTGCTTTGTTGGTAAAAAAAAAAAAAAAAAAAGCTTAAATAATACTACCTCTAGTCCTAAATATAAAATACATTTTGTAGTATAGTTTACACTATAAATTAAATTATATCATATATTTTGAATAGCGGACCATTATATTCCGCAATTTTTTCCCTAACAGCGCTAGTTTATCCTATACTATGCTATTCTTTTCATTTTGATTTATTATAAGATATTTTTTGGGAGTGTATACTATACTATTATTTTCATTTTGATTTATTATAAGATTTTTTTTTGGAGTGTTTTTATGTTTCTTGATATTATAATATCTTTCAGAGAAAACTATAATTCATTAATGACCTTATTTGAAAAAGGAAAATACTTATGTCAAGTTGTTTATATCCATTTCCTTGATTTTTTTCAATAATATACAACCATATGTCCTATTTTTAAATTATTATCATTTAATTATAAACTTATATATAAAAAAATAAGACACATGATCATATGTGATTGGAGAAATTGATGTAATTGATATAAAGAACTTGATGTATGGTCCTTTTAAAAATACCCTTTATTAATTAAGAATGATTAAATTAGAAATTAACGATAAGTGAAGGGTATTTTTAGAGTGTATATGAGTAGTACTACCTCCGATCCTAATTATAAAAATACTTTTGTAGTGTAATTTGTATTACAAAAGTGTTCATATAATTAAGACAGAATGAAGTACTATATTAGGACACTAGAAGACAAATTAAAATATATTAGGTTGTAACATTGATCCAAGCATATTTTTATCATTAAAATTTGACCTCGAGATAAGTAATTCACATCTCAAAACCAGCTATAGCTATCCATCAATTATTCGAACGTACAGTTTGCTGATAGAGGGTGCATTTGGATCAGTTATGACAGAAGTGATTTTCTTTTAATTTGAGGAAAGTTAGATTATGTAATACGATTTATGTTTTGATTGACTTTTTAAAAAGTCAGTTTAATAAATTAAAACTTGATTGGATGAATAACGCAAAAGTAAGTTTAAATGTGAAATAACTGAAAAAAGAAATTATTTTAATAAATATACGGGTTAAATATCATTTTGGCCATAGAAGTTAGCATTAATTTACTGAATTTTGTCACTAAATAAATTTGCATTAAAAAAAAATCATCAGTTGTTAGATTAGAGGAGGATTGGAATATAGATCGGTGTTTTTTTTACGTTTCATTGTTTACTGCCCTACTATTACCATTTTTATTTCCAAAAAATATTATGTTCAGAATCAGAGACCAAATTTAAAAATATTTCATTTTTATGGACCACAAAAATATGAAATTATTATGAAGGAAAATGCATTAATTCTCTGGCCAGTCTACACAACAGGTAAATGTAATAATAATAAAAAAAAATCATACTGGGGCATTCATTTAAAAAGAAAATTGAGACTGGCCAAATACGAGATTTCAAGGTAGTAATCGAATTCGTCAGGAAATACTGGAAATACATCTCCCAAAATCGTGGTTGCTCCTACATTGAATGAATCTTTTTTTTTTCAATATAAATTTTATTTGGAATTAAAATTTACTTTATGCTTGAATTTTTTATTATTATTTATTTAATTATATACGTGGTTATAAAATATGAGTTGATAAAAAGTATTTCAATTTAAGTCTAGTGTGTGTAAAATTTTTTTTTTAAAAAAATTCGAGTCATGCAAATAATTTTTTAAATCTTTTGTTGAGTTTCTGCCAACTGCCCACGGTGCTTGGAAGTATATGATCATTTTAGCTGTCTCCGGGGTCAGCTCTGGACAATAATTCCATCTACAAAATGTTTTAGGAAAAATTGCAATCAGATCCCAGTTAACAGACTTAACAACAATCAGATCCCTCAAAATAATCAAAGTACAGTGAAATCCAAAAGAACCTAGATGCTATTAATTCCAAACGTGAAAGTAGAATTTTTCCTATTTATAAGTAATAAAAAGTTCACAGCATCCAATGATTGAAACTGCGTTGTTTGATTGAATTGTACATGTACTTACTATTACGTGCATAATTGAGTAAATTGGACCATAGCGGCAAAAGGCCTGAGATTTGAGAATATTTACTTACGCATTGTGTTGACTGTGTGGTTGACTATGCATACTAGTTGGAAATTGTTAGGACCCGTTCCAATTTATACTAGTATATATTATTTGATTACATCTGAAGCTTGGGACCCTGATGTGGGGTTTATAGGGACCTTCAGGTTGTGCATAGTTTGAGGGAGGGGAAGATTTTTTACCCCCTCTTTACCAAAAAACGCATGAAAACTTTTCAATGTTTCAAAAATATACTTTCAATAAAAAGGAATATTCCCTTCATTAATGGCAATTTGATCATTTTCCTACTTTCCACTCCCTCAAACCAAACACACCATCAGGCTGTGGCTGTCTGAATCATTTCACATTGATTTTTCTAGATTGCACTGATATCTTTTATTTTATGACTACATGAGAGAACCTAGCCCTGTGAACCTAACAGGTAAATCCTGTGAAGATTATTATTGTTGGATAACAAATACTTCCTCCTGCGTTTGATTAAATTAAAGAAGTTAGTTAATATGACATATATCTTCTTTAATTCCTTTATTGCTTTTCCTCATTGAATACTGTTGAGGGAGCATAAGTAAGGACAAATTAGGGAGAAAAACGGGGAAATATGAAAACTATATATCTTATATTATATTTATGACTAAGATTAATTTTCTAAATATGTCTTTAAATACTAGTTTATTAATTTCTCCAATGATGAATCACGGCATGTTGAATATATATACGGTACGTACTCATAGTTTGCTGTGAAGATCATGGGATGGGATGGCATTGAATTGGAACTTTTGTTAACGTTTTGATTAACTTGTGATATGTTTTTTTACCAATTCTTATTAGTGGGGGGCATTGCTGCATGCATTATTTGGACCACTAAGATAAAAAGGAAGGAATGAATGTAGCTCTATGGATTCGGACCTGTCATATATATATGCTGGATCGGCAATTCAGCATCTTTGTCTACCACTAAATAAAAGAATTTGGTTAAAACCTAATTTGAGGCTGATGGAGGAACTCAGGGCATGCTATGTTCCTACCTCGATCGATCACTGTAACCTCCACCTACGTACGTAGCTTCATTGAACAACTCTGCTACAATTCCACTTTTAATGAACTTTGTCTTTGCCTCAAGTGTTCTGCTTTTATGTGATGATGTGCATGCTATCATGCTGCCTCCCTGCTTTTAGTTGACATTTGAGTTGAACACGACACTATTCCTGTCGCTGCTGCCCGACTATCATATACTCTTCATGGATAAACGATAAATAAATGCTTGTTATATATATTGAGAGATAATAACTCGTGAATAAGATCATCGAAATAGGTATTTTGGCGATATGCCATCAGATATTTTTTTTTTATTATTATAAAAAGTTTAGGTGAGAGTAGACATCGGTTACTCACCAGAGAGAGCACTTAAAAAGATACTTACAGCAGGTCGCCTACCAATGAGACCCTCAAATCGACCAGCGGGTATCAAACTTCCTTCCTTTTAGGATGAAGGCCGATGTTTTAGCCAAATGTATCACTCCTCGTTGGCGATGCCATTAGATTTTAACTACACTAGAAATCATTAAACTACTCCCTCCAATTCTTATTAATAGACATATTTGGTAAGATAATATTGGTAATAAATTATAAAACATAGTTTTCATATTTGAATTCAAGAATATGATTAGAGCGTGTTAGAAAATACATGTCATATTAACTAACTACCATAATTTAATCAAATTAGGTAATATGTTTTATATTAAAAACTAGATGGAGTACTTTATACTTATGTGCTCCTACCGGTTCAAAGTATAAGTAACTTCCAATAAAAATAAAAAAAACTATATAACTTTTATTTAGCAATAGATTTATAATTAAAAAAAAAAAAAGAGGGTACATGCATGACTAGCTTTAGTTCAGACATTCTAGTAGATTGTTTTGTTTTGTTTTTTTTTTGGGGTCAAATAGAGTGTTTTGAATTAAACAAGAAAGGAACAAACGTTTGTGAGTGCCCCACTAATCTGCGTGTAGGTTAGAGTAAGGCCTAGCGTCTGGGACTCTAACATCTTCAAGCTTTGTCATTTTCGACAAAGGCTTTGATTTGATTGGGCGACTTTGCCTACAGTGCCACGCGTTCTCTTAGATCCTCATCCCTCCAATCAATTCTAAAGCTTCCCTTAATTTAATAATTAATCTCCCCATGCCACGTGTCTTACACTCTATCTTTAAGACATGATCCTGCTTCTTTAATTTCTACTCATCCAAAAACATGCAGACAAAAGTTTTAGCTTTTTTTATACCAAAAATAAAATACAGAAAAAGGTTTTGGTGTCCCATATTATGGCCATAATTTATAATTATATATTCACATTATTTCTGCCTTGTGGAAACCGTACATCATTTTTTTAAAATAAAAAAATCATTCGGGTGCGCATCATATGTCATTTTTGAAAATATTGGAGCAATGACAATGTGGGAACGTTGGGATTATATCTTCAGTTGCATTGTTCATCACTTACGAATTGGAGGACAAACATTAGGCTCGGTGAGTCATCATTCTAATAAAAAGACTAAGATGCAAGCCCAGGCTTATGATTCGCTCTGTTGTGGTCACAAAACCAGATGTTCTGTTTTACCAAAAAAAAAAAAGCCAGATGCTCTGGAAAGTACATCAAGCTTGCTTTTAATACTAAACGTGAAAATTAGATGCCCTTGGATTGTGGGTGAACCTAACCCCTTTTCTAAAATTTTCTTAGCAAAATAATAATAATAATAATAAACACCAAACGTGAAAACCGATACATATATAAAAGGAAAAATGAGCTCAAGGGATCGAGTGAAGAAACACAGCAATATTTTGTTACTAGTTGTACCAGTTGACCCATTTATTTATTTAATGAGAAAATGGGGTTTGGATGGAAAACGCATGATACTATTTAAAGAAGGGTCAATGAGTAATTTGACCAACGAACTTTTATTTCAAGAACGTCCAACATAAATAATTTTTAAGTGGATCAAAAATATCAAAAAACTTTTAAAAATGTGCAGTCAGCACAAAAAAAAAATTATTCTAAGAGCACCCAGCAAATTTTTTTTTTTTTACTCCAGGAGCGTCCAACAAAAAAAAATTACTTTATTTTTGTGCTAATTGCACATTTTAATTTTTTTTTTTTTGTATCTTTGTTCCACTTAAAAGTTATTTGTGTTGGACGTTCCTAAAGTAATACTCCCTCTAGTCCTTATTATAAGGCACCAATCATCAATTCTCACAAACCAATAAAAACAGTTAAAGTCAATAAAGTTACCCTACAATTTAAGTAACTTTCAATATTATCTCTACTAATTGCACTAAACTTTAATATTATATTAATTATTACTCTCACCCACTACCCTTATTAATTAGGGGCATACATGGAAAAAAATAATTAATACTTCTTAGAAACAAGCAAGTGCCTTATAAAAAGAACAAAATAAACTTGTAAATTGGTGTCTTATAATAAGGACCAGAGGGAGTAGTTCGTTAGCCGAATTGCTCCTTAACCTTTTAAAGAAAAAGGGTGCAAATTGGTCATGCAAGTATTCACTGAGAAGCAATGTTACTTTGAAATTTTTTTTAGGTTCAATATGACCCCAAAAGCTTCAAAACGTAAATATTTTACCCCATGTCGTTGAAAAACTAATGTTGACTATTAATTTTTTAAACAGTAAAAAGTAATATTGAACATAAAAAACTTTTAAGATGATATTACTCCCAGCGAAAACAAATTTAGACCTTAACTAAAGAAAAAACAGAGTGTGATAAGGGGGTTGAGTCGGCAGCATTATATAATAGTATTCCTTTGCTTTAAGATATAAAGTGTAGGGTGGGAAATATAATTAATAATGGAGGGGAGAAAATTAAAGCAAAACCGCCCCACCCAGATACGTAAGTGGCCCAGAAACATGAGTGCCTTTCTCCTACGTACTGTCCTCTGTCCTCATCCTTAGAATAGAATTTAGGGAGAATCCATATCAAGGCCCAATTAAGGCCCAAAATTGCAAAAAGGGCCCCAACCACTTTCAGCTACCACAAATGGCCCTAGGGCCTTGATGGGTATTTTGTCAGAAAATGAAATTACATTGATGCCCTTAGTAAAAGTCTGAAATTCAGCATGAATTAAACAAAGAAAAAAGACTGCAATCCTCTCTATCACTTGCTCTATTACCACCACTTTGAAATGGCTCTCCCTGCTTCTTCACTAATCACCAGCAAACCCTTACCCTAGCTCAAGCTTCTTGCTCTTCTTATGCTTCCCTTTCTACCTTCCTTCCCAGACGCCTTTTCTCCACCACTTCCATTTCCATCACCCGATCCCCTTTTATCCCAACCATCGTCCCCGCTCGCAGATCTCTCTACCCGTGTTCTCGTGCACTGCGCTCACTCGCTCGGATTCGTTTCACTCCCATTTGATGCGGCATCAACCGGGCCGGCAACACTCGCCTCTCAACTCGTGCTCCAACTTCAATCTCATAATTCCATTTCTGTTTCACTGGAAGCAAGAAAAACATTATGCACTTTAGCTTTATTGTTTACTTGATTGATAAAGAACATAAGGTTTATCTTGATTTTGGGTCTTGCTCGTCTGGTTTCTTCTTCTTCAATCATGTTCGACTGGAAAAAAATGTTTCTTCTTCTTAGTATTTGCTTCTATTATGTTTCATATCATATTCAATTATTTATAGTGGTTTTATAGCATTTCTTTTCAAATGCAGACTAAAGTTGACCCTGCAAAGGATGTTATCTATGTCAATGGAAACCGCCTTCCTAAGAAGCGACCCCAAAGATGTATTTTGCTTTGAACAACCCAAAAGGGTATGTTGCTTGAGGATCCTTGTTTGGCTGAATTTGTAATTTTGGTCCATGTTATGCTCTCCTACCACTGTGACACTATTGTGCTTTGACAGGTATATTTGCTCATCTGGGGAGAAGGAGTCTAAATCTGTAATAAGTCTATTTGATGATTATTTGAAGCATTGGGTATGCGCAAATTATGAGTTTTATTAGTACTTGGAGGTGCCCTTTTTGAGCATTATGATTAGACTCATTATATTTATGAATTCTAATTGGCCATCAAATATGTTGTGGTGACGATGACCCATGAATGATTTCAAGCATCTCTTCTGAAAACATGTTCAAGATGGAAGTCCAAAATGAATGGCCTGAACCGATTAATAGCAAATCCTTTTTTCTTATTGTTCTTGTATTCCTTGCTCATTTTTATGCCAAACACTCAATATAACTATAAGGCCTCTTAAGCAGTGCTGAAGAATTCCTTTTGGGCTTTTGGCCGTCAATGACAAGTTGTGTGTATATACATGTATGTATGTATATTACATAGGATTTGTTGGTTTAGTTTGCTCTGTTTGCTCGTTGAAGCATGTTACTTTTATGAAGATGAAGAAAGTTGAACCTAAATCTTCGCTTTCTTGTTTGGATTTTTGTAGGTTCATGACGGAGAAAACATGAAGTTCGTGAACTTGTGAAGAGTGCTGGACTTGAGGTTAGCTTTAAATAATACGTGATTCTATTGGATTCTCAAACGCATGGGTTATATGCTCATTGACGATTGGCAAATATATGATCTTAATAATTGTTGAAACAAAATGCATCCAACACTTTTTTTTATGCTTTAGGAAATTCTTAGCTAGTTCCATGTTGGTGCTCTTCTAGATAGAAGCATTTGGAATACACTATTTGACATCTCTAGTGGCAGTGTTTGAATGATAAACTTTAGATATTTGTTTTAGCTATTAACTTCAAGGGCTCTGGGAGCATTAAGACATGTAAAGCCCTTTTGTGTTTTCTGGTTTTGAAGGCATGCCCTAATCTGGACTGTGATTGTGATGTAGTGATCAATGTGATGTTTCTTAAATCAAGCTTCTGCAAAACTACAATTGTGTTGTTATTCTGGTTTTATGTTTTTAACATCCCTCTTCTTTTAGGATTATTCTTCTAAGGTATATTTGTTACTCACAGAGAATAGATGTATACTTGTGATTGTGGAGTGTGCTCTTTATTCTTATGATCAAGGATAATTTTATTTGAACTTCATTAACAATTGTTGTAGGTACACAAGCAAGAAGGGTGTAACATAAGAAGAAGCAACAACAATGAAATCTACACAAAGGGACACAAGGTTCTCCGGTTCACTAAAGAATTCTTCAAGCAACACGTGCAAAGCCAAAAAGTGTTGTCCATCATTGAGGAGTCCCAGAAGATGAGACATTAGGCAAAGCATAGTTGTTAGGACACATTGTAGTTGATCACTTGTTGTGTACACGTGCATATGTATTTATGACAAATTTGTATTCATGAGAATGACCTTCAACATTTGTATTTCTGTAAATTGTCTACTGATACTAACTTGACAATTTGAATTCAATGACAAGAGGAAATTTTTCCTTTTATGATATTTGTTCATGATATGAGTAAAAAAATGCAGCTGGAAACGCTCCTGATATTGTTGTTAAAGCCCCCTGATATTGTTGTTAATACCCCCTGTTATTGTTGTAAATGACCCCTGTTATTGTTGTAAATGACCCCTGATTTACAACAATAACAGGGGTCATTGGCAACAATATCAGGGGTCATTTACAACAATAACATGGATCATTTACAACAATATGAGGGGTCATTTACAACAATATCAGGGGTCATTTACAACAATATCAGGGTCATTTCAGAGGTCGTTAACAACAATAAGGGTCATTTACAACAATATCAGGGTCATTAACAACAATATCAGTGGTCATTTACAACAATATCAGTGGTCATTTACAACAATATTAGGGGTCATTTACAACAATAACAGGGGTCATTAACAACAATATCAGGGGTCATTTACAACAATATTAGGGGTCATTTACAACAATAACAGGGGTCATTAACAACAATATCAGGGGTCATTTACAACAATAACAGGGATCATTTACAACAATATCAGGGGTCATTTACAACAATAACAATGGGTATTAATAACCATATCAGGGGTCATTTACAACAATAACATGGGTCATTTACAACAATAACAGGGGTCATTTACAACAATAACAGGGGTCATTTACAACAATATCAGGGGTCATTTACAACAATAACAAGGGGTATTAATAACCATATCAGGGGTCATTTACAGCAATAACATGGGTCATTTACAGCAATAACAGGGGTCATTTACAGCAATAACAGGGGTCATTTACAACAATAACAGGGGTCATTTACAACAATAACAAGGGTCATTTACAACAATATCAGGGGGCTTTAACAACAATATCAGGGGGCGTTTCCAGCTGCATTTTTTTTCCTCATATCATGAACAAATATCATAAAAGAAGGAAACAACTCCTCTTGTCATTATCATGAACAAATATCATAAAAGACACTTTTGCCTCAACTTTTCACTATTATAGAAAGATTTGTCAAACTGTTTTGTTAACTTTACATCAGTAGGGTATTTGCAAAAGAACAAATGAAGGTCATCCTCATGAAATACAAAAGGAGTCATAAATATACATGTGTCCTAACAACTATGTCTCCTAATGTCTTCTCTTTGCTTCGGAAGTTCTCCATTAACGACAACACTTTTGCACGATGCTTGTTGCTAGGATGGGTGACTAGCCACCACAACAACCCGACCTTCAATTCATGAAGTTCTTCGTCGTGTAGAATGGCATTGTGTGCCCATCCTCCCCTTGCTCGAGCCATCCCACATCCGTAACCATGTAAGCACATGAACCCCACAAGAATGCCCGAAATAAATTAGACAAACGCAGCCCTTAGGAAGAACCGAATTTCAAAAGTAGCATTCACTAAGAATTCTCAATTTGTATTTATAAGTTTTTAGTAATATGCTACTATGATGTGCATGTTTTGAATTTTATGCACCTAAAAAATTTTGTTGTTGCATAGTTTTGCTGTTTCGGCAACCAAATATATATATATATATAATCATTAAAACACAGACAAAATTTGGGCCAAGTTGATTCCTTGATGACAAGTAACCGGTAATATCATTCTTTAGTCATGTGATCTCCCATCCCTAATCCAGTTTTATCCAATGTTTGAGTAAAATTCAGCATTAACTTACTTGAATGCTTGTTATATGCAGAATCTTTGTGGCCAAAATAATATCCATGTGTGTGAATAAACCACAATTTCATTATTGATGTTGTTATTTTCGTTAACAAAAACCCAAACTACAAGGACTTGCATTAGTTAGAAGTATTGAAGGACAACATCAACTAAATAAAAACCAATGGAACAAAGCTGAAGCTTTTGAATTGCTATCATTTTCATTTAGAGAAAAAAAGGTAGAGGGATCTCAGCAAAAAATTTCAAGATAATGAAGGAAAACAAAAACCAATAAGAGGTTAAAGAATTCTACAAGTAACCTGGATAAGAATTCCTCCATGACTTAAGAGCTTGAAGATGCTTCATTGTGCCCTCTACCTCAAAGCCTCGGACATAGAGCAGAACTTCAATATATCCCTTTACCCCTAAAAACAACGGCCCATTAAAGATTTAAGGACAAAGGTGACAGACTTGTTTTACTATCATCAACAATATGACGACCACCATACTGACCATAGCGTCGCCATCATTTGAGGGCTTCATAGCGAGACTCAATCGGTCCCTAAATCACCATACCATTTCACCATGGTTACATTAAAGCAAACTTTTGAGTAAGCCACACACACTTCTTCGGCGGCGGGTCTATCTACATATATCCCTCTCTAGTCTCTAGTCTCTATATACATCATTGACTCAAAATGAAGAACCTGTTCAAACAATTAATAAAATTTAATTCAGAAGTTATTATTTCCCTCTTCTTCTCAGAAAAAGAAAATCTGCACAGAACATTAAATACCCTTCTCACGCTTTGGCTAAAAATTCAAAGCAAAACACCATACAAGGCAAAAACACGATTACAGATCGAATCCATTCGAAAAATTACCCAGCGCAAAGGAAAATGCCTTATGCGGAACCAAATTTCTCAACAAAAGAGAGATACCGAAAGCAAAACACCGCAAACAATTCGAACTTCAATAGAAATCACAGCAACGAATTCAAATGACGGAATCGAATGTGAAAAGGAGACCGACGACGGACAAATGGATGAGGTCGGAGATCAGAGAAGGGAGCGACGGAGAAGGAGAAAGTGGTTTCTTAGATCAGAATGTGCCATTGTCCAGACTCCAAACCTTCTTTTTTATTTTTTAATCTCAGGGCACCAATGTAATTTCGTTTTTTGATAAAATACCCATCAGGGCCCTAGGGCCATTTGTGGTAGCTGAAAGTGGTTGGGGCCCTTTTTGCAATTTTGGGTCTTAATTGGGCCTTGGGAGGGATTCTCCCTAGAATTTACGGACAATGCTGTGTGTTCCAAAAATGTGCCTTATTATTACTCCTCCCAACCCTTCTCCGTCTTAAAGGTAGTCAGCTCAAAACTTTGATCTGGTAAGAACTATGAACTCAATCTTTAAGGATTAAGGGGTAATTTTGTACTAGAAGTTGCTATGAAAAGGTAATTTTATCCTGGAAGTATAAAAAGCAAAATAATTTTCCCTTGACCATTATCCCAATTAATTTTAACCGTTTGTTGACTAAATATATTGTGCCGACAGTATACATGTCCTCCATGTCAAAAAATGTATCCCAATTAATTTTGACTATTTTTTTTTTTAAAGTTAGATTTAAAATTTTTGGGACAAATTTACATTTTAACAAAAATGGTATAGATGACATGTGCACTATTAGTTCAACTTATTTAGTCAATTAACAATTAAAATTAATTGACATAACGTCAAAACAAAATTGTTCTCTTTTTGATACTTTTAGGGTAAAATTACTCCTGAACAAGTTTTGGAACAAAATTGTCTCTTGATGATAACAACTTTTTTTTGTAAAAAAAAAAAAGCCCATTAGCTCTTCTTTTTAATGTATGCAGTCCTTAAGGGTAGTTTTTAATTCATAAAAGGGTAGGGATATTTTTGAAAAAACCAACATATTTTCCCTCGTGTCAAAACTATATGAATTCTTTTAGAAGATTTTTTTTTTATCTAAATCATTATATTGGTTGGGTCATTAATGAATTCTTCTCAAATATTACCCCTAATCCCCTATAACAATTTATTAGAAAAAAGCTTAAAATTTAATGTTTTGTTTTTCTATAGTACTCTTAAACGCAGACAAAGTTAAAAACAATGTTTCATACTCATACAAAGTTAATGATCAGTTAACCACTTTTCTTTTGTTTTAATGAAAGGTTAGAAGTGACTTATAATATGGAGGGAATATCAGTATGATATACTATCAGTATATCATTGCATTAATTATCTTATTCACTTTTTCCACTACTCGTTATCTTTCTTATCCATTATTTCACTCTCACTCCTTCTATAAATAAGGGTATTTTTTTAAAAAAATAAATACATTTTTTATAAATTTATCATCTTTAACTAATTTTAATCAACTTTTTTTATGTAACTCGATTATTTGTATCTTATGTAAGGGTTGGAGGGAATATTTGTTCACAAATAACTAGTTATTTATTTTTTCAATATGTATGAATTAGTTGTTTATATGTATAAATTAGTTACTATTTAGCTCCATCTATGCTTGTTGGAATGAGGATTCAACCAATTATTAAACCTTTAATTGCTGAACCTTATGTGGACCTCAAATACATTATTATGCATGACACTTCCATCTTCAAGCATGTTTTTTTTTTTTTTTGCCTATCCGGTATCCATAGCTTCGCCCTGATTAATTTGGATCTGACACACGTCACGCACCTAGCTATGGTGGGAGAGTCTCCCAATGGGGCTTTTCTACATTCACAAGGTTCGAACTTGAAACATTGTTTAAGCGACACAAGTCACTTACCATTTGTGCCAACCCCCGTTGATTCTTCAAGCATGTTGTTGTTTATTCTATTGGTTATTTTACTTTTCGTTATGTATAGTGGATTGGACCTGTGATCTACTCCCTTTGGTCTTTATTATAAGGCACTAACTAGCAATTATATTTGGTCCTTTTTATAAGGTACTTGCTTGTTCCCAAGGAGCATTGATTATCTTTTTCCATGTATGCCCCTAATTAATAAAGGAGTGGGTGAGAATAATAATTAATATAATATTAGAGTTTAGTGCAATTAATAGGGGTAGTATTAAAAGTTACTTAAATTGTGTGACAACTTTATTGATTTTAACTATTTTTATTGGTTTATGAGAATTGTTAGTTGGTGCCTTATAATAAGGATCAGAGGGAGTACCTGACAATCCTAAAGTTAGTTTCTTGAAACCCCTACGAATCTAGACCTTTTCATGTTACTCATTTTATCCTTTATAATAATTTTTTTTTTTTTTTGTACTCTATACTTAGTATTAGGAAAAAATATATTCCCTCTAGTCTTAAATATAAATTATCGGAGGGAGGTACTATTATTGAAGCTCAAGGAACTCAACGGTGCAGGTGGAATCCTACCAACATCCCCTAGTCTCTTAGATTCTTATAGTTCACTACATGCATATTCCTTAACTCAATCATGGCTCTTGCTTTTGGAGTATTTGATTCATGATTATTGATGACGGCACTGACCCCCTCATAACAATCCATTGTTATTTCAAAACTTTCTTTATAAGTTTTTCTTAATAATATTGTTGTTTTCCTAAATATGGTAGTCCAGCTGACAATGTTAAGGTTATACTACTTTAGTCCTAAATATAAGGCATAGTTTGTAATGTAAATTATATTACAAAATATATTCTATATTTAAGACCAGAGGTACTATCAACCGAGGTTATTCTAATTATTGGAGAATAAATGAGGTAAACTTTGAACACTAGCTAGCTTCTCTTTTTTTAGGCGAATTGAATTTCTGAAATTCACAAAACATAATATAAAGGGTAAATGAGTAAAAATACACATGTGTTTTACCTCTGGGAGCGCCCAGCACCATATGTTTTTTTTTTTGAGCAAAAATACACACATGGTTACCATTTTGGAGCAAAAGTCATATCCCACCATTATGTTATTGTTCACTTCAACTCTTTCTCTCTCATCACGGTGAACAATAACATAACGGTGGGATGTGATTTTTGCTCCAAAATGGTAACCATGTGTGTATTTTTGCTCCAAAAAAAAAAACATATGGTGCTGGACGCTCCCAGAGGTAAAGCACATGTGTATTTTTGCTCCTTTACCCTAATATAAATTTCATTTCAATGCTCACAGATATCTACTCCCTCCGTCCCTAATTATAGGAGCAATTTAACCGATTTTGGGAGAATTAAGGAGAGGAGTTAAATTAGTTAAATTTACTCATTTTCCTAAAATGTCCTTATATAAATTTAAAATGACACAAGTTGCCCTAATTATAAGTGTTTCTAATTTGCCTTATGTTAGATATCCATGACATATTAGTTTATTTATGTATATTAGTTGTTTTTATATAACCATGTGTATACATATATGTGTATTCATATAGATCTATCTACATACATAGAGACACACACCCATATATCTACACACACACACACACACACACACACACACACACACATATATGTTTATATATGTGTGTGTGTTCACACATATATATCTACACATATATATATTGACACACATAAACACAAACACACATATATATGTAAACACACATATATATAATGCTCCTAATAATAAGTATAAATAGGGGTATTATAGAAAAAAAATTGACAAAAGTTAAAACTTGCTCTTATAATTAGGATCAAAACCAACTCCAAAATTTGCTCCTATAATTAGGGACGGAGGGAGTATTAACTATCAATAAGGTCTCACATTAATAATCAATATGATTTAAACTCATGCTTTTTATGAAGAATATATAAATCGCATTCTTATCAATTAAAACAATATTTATTCACAAAAAAGCCAGCTTTCTTATTATCATAATACTTGATATATTCCTGGCCAATAAACAGTAGCTTATTAACGTCAGAGATGAAGTAAAATGGCACCAAGATGTGAACAACATTTGATTTGGATTATATAAAATTCCAACTCGAATACTTTGCAATATATATATATAAGTATTTTTTTAGTTTTTTTTAAATGTCTTTGTCGTAGCGAATAGCGAGTGCTTTACCACTTCTTCTTCTTCTTCTTCCTTTTTTTTTTATCTCTATTTATTTTATTTTGCGAAGCACTCCACTAAAGCCAAAAGCACTGTTCAATTACAAAATCCATGAAACACAGAAAATTCGATCTGATAATAGTATTAAAGAGATTAACGGTTCAATTTCACTTGTATGGAATAATTTTTCCCTACTCGTACGTGGTCTAGCATCAACGTTCAAGAAGTAATTTACTTATTTTTTTAATTATATACATGAACTTAATTAATTGGTCGTCTATATGATGAGTGAAGAGAAATGAAACCATCACTTTGAATTAGAAATAACAAATAATTAAAATCACTCAACGTATTTGGGACTCCAATTAATGCATGTTCAAGCATGTTTTGTTTGTTGATGGGAGTTTGGTTTTAATATTTCTTGTGCATGTGTTCTTAGTGTTAGCAGATCATCTTTTGCTGCACATAAATTGTTAGGAAAAAATTCATAAAAAATATTAATTGAAATAATTATGTTTACTATGGAATAAAAAGATGAAATGCAATGTTATTTTTTATGGTTAAATAAGGAATAATTTTGCAAAAATAATAAAAATCAATTTAATTGATCAGTGAAAATAAAGACATGATAAATATTACAACAATATAATCAAGTACAGAATCAGAGTCTCATCTAATTTTAGATGCATTACACTCTTTCGTAGATAATAAATAATTTTTATTATATTTGAAATAATTAATTTTTTTTAGAGAAAATAAAAGATATCCCCATCTTTTTTCTGTTTGTTCTTAGGGCTCATTTGGTTTGCTGCAAATCAGGGGAGGGAAAAGGAAAAGTAGATTTTCCGTATGATGGCGGCCGTTTGGTTCACCACTTTCCTAGAAAAATACTTTGCATCAGTGGACAATTTTCCCTCATCCATATGAATATCTTTTTCTTTTATTATTGGTGGGAATCCATTTTCTAACGGTAGTAAATTCCCAAATAACCCTTCTTTTTCTTCTTCGATGGTTGTCACCACCTCCTCATGTGCAGATTAGTTAGTAACAGCGGAGGAAGAAGAAGTCAAGGTGGTCTCTTTGTTGTCGTCGTCGCTATAACCGCCTCTTACTTTTGTTGTTGCAGATTCGTCACTGACAGAAGAGGAGGAGGAAGTCGCAGTGGTGATGATGGCGGAGAGAGAAAATGATGGTGAAGAAGGAAAAAGTCGCGATGATGAAGAAGGAAGAAGTTGTTGCAGATTCGTTGCTTTTATTGCTGCATTTATATCTTATTTTTAATATAGGGGCAAAATGATCTTTTAACTCATTCTCCTATTTAATTTTCTTCCAACCAAACAAAAATTTTCCTATATATCAACCCATTTTCTTTTCCAAAGCGAATCAAACGCATTGGTGGCAAAATATTTTCCCTTTCTTTCCATTCTTTTTCTTTCATTTCCTTTTCATTCCTACCTTTTCTTTAATCCGCACGCCACTAGTACAAAAAAGAACTTTAAAGCCGCCTCATTTAGACCGGATTATAGATGATCCGATTTAAAAAGTATGACTGGTGGCAGTTTCGTAAATATATAAAACACTTTTAAGACCGGATTAAAATGATCCAATTTTAAAAGTATGACCGGTGGCAATGGCGAAAGCGTACTACTTCGAGGATTCTGGACAATGACGACTCATTCCTCTTCGATCTATGGCTCCTCCACGCCGCCTTCGCACAGATCCGGCTTAAAATCAAACCCAGATCTCTTCTTGCTTAAGTCTGTTTATTTCTACCTTGACCGCTCATGCTCGGATCTGGACTTCGATTTTGGTTGCTTGAAGCTGTGCCAGCAACGACAAGAGGATCTTGCTCATATTTGGTTGCTTTAAACTTGTGATTTTTTTGTAGATTTGGACTTCAATCTCACCTATGATTTTATATTGATTCAAATTTGATTTCCATGGTGAATGATTTCTGTTTCTTGTTATTTTTTCTTATTTCTGGACTTTGTAATCATCTTTTTTGTTTTTTTGTTGGTGTTGCTTCTAATCTTCTCTTGGTTTTCCATTGCTGATGACGGAGGGACATTCAAAATGTTGCCAGATCTAGTGATTTGGGACCGGTTGTTTCATTTGGAGGTTTTTATTTTATTTTGAAACACTACTTTTAGGACCGGATATTTCAAAAGTTCGGTCTAAAAATGATTTTTTTTTTAAGACCGGTCATTCATCTGGTCTTAAAAGTAACATATTTTTAAGACCGCCTAAAACGAGACCGGTTCTAAATCCGATCTTACGAGGTATTTTTCGTCCGGTCTTAAAATGCTTTTTTGTACCGGTGATGATCAACTTCCTTGAAATTAATCTCAGCATCTTGATCATGTTATATTGCTTATTATATATGAAATATCTTATCTAATAAATAAACGGAATTCGATCTTTTATTTTTATTTTTTTCATACATTGGAAATTAATAAATAAATGGAATTCTAATTATTATTATTTTTAAACTCAGTTGCGTCTTGTTTAAAATATAAATTTCAAAAATGTCGGTTAATTCATTCAACAAAGATATGTACAAAGTCACGAGTCTATCCACTGTACGTTTAACAATTGTCAAATGCAAACAAAAAATATTAGTCTGAAAAAATTGAAATGAGGTGACCTGCCACTGAATTTTTTGGCTGTTTGTTTTCCTTTTACTATCACAATGAAAATTATATACCTGGATTTCTATGAACCAAGTAAAAATTATCGGGACCAAAAATTTAGTTGTAACATTAATTATAAAGATGAATTTTGCCGTACACGATTCATGAATATAACAACCTTCTGTACTATTATATCTTAAATGACTTCATTTGAATTTTGTAAGATTATAGCGAAGTTTTTTTTTTTTTTTTTTTTTTTTGCAATATATAAATTTTATTTGGAATTTAAATTTACTTTATGCCTGAATTTGGTGACACTGTTTATTTACTTATGTGGGTGTAAAACGAGTTAATAAAAAAGTATTTCAATTTAAGTCTAGCGTGTAATTTCTTTTTTAAAATATTTTGAGTTATATGCAAATAATTTTTTATCTTCTGATTTTTTTCCCGTATGAAATTAACGAGGCTTGCTAGTAATAATAGAATCCTTTAAAAATTTCAAGATTGTACTCTAATTTTATTTAGTGGGTTTAGGAGCAAAAATACACATGTGTTTTATCTTCGGGAGTGCCCAGCACCATATACTTTTTTTGGGAGCAAAAATACACATGTGGTTATATTTTAGGAGCAAAAGTCACATCACTGTTAAAATCTAACATGTTGTAAATATGGTATTTTCTGTTGTAAATGGTCAGATTTTAAATTTTGTTGTAAATACAACACTTCCTGTATTAAATCTAGCATTTTTCTGTTGTAAATGACTTTTCTATGTTCAAAACCCAGATGTTTAAATGTTATTGTAAATATGACATTTTCTGTTGCAAATGCACCGTTAAGTTAAATTTTACGGTGGTGTGATTTTTGCTCCTAAAATGTAACCTTGTGTATTTTTTTCTCCAAAAAAAAAACATATGGTGTTGGATGCTCCCGAAGATAAAACACATGTGTATTTTTGGCCATTTACCCCTATTTAGTATTGTAGTGAGTTAAATGAGCCCACCTACCTAATTTATGAGTTAAATGAGTCAGGTTCGATTGATCATACTCAAAAGTAATTTTTATATACAATGAAACCTCAACCCAACTCACTAAATAATTAATAGGTTAAATAGTTCATCGGGTTCAACTTGTTTTGGCGACTTTATGACATGTATGATATATTACTATTAGGGGAAAAAGTTGAAGCGAAAATAATAATTAAAAGACAAGGTGATTGAGAAAATAATAAAAGAAAAATATATATTAGAAGGATAAAAAATTGTGAGAGTCAACATTAACATAGCCTTGAATGTAGGGGTGGAAATAGGTCAGACTTCACTCTTAACAGGTCTGACCTATTATGTAAAGAAGTGATATGAGCTTGACCTATGGCCTATTACATACTTATTTTTTGAACTGAGCCTGGCCTGTTTACAGGCCTGTATTTTTTAAAATTTTGTACTTAGGCTAACAGATCACATAAGCTTCAACGAAAAACAGGCCGAAAATATGCCCATTGTAAACAGGCTGAAAACATACCTAGTTTAAACAAGCCTTACATAAATTATTCCTAATGAAAATCAGATAATAATGAATATGGAAGTAAAAATAGTACCATATTCAATGAAAGTAAAAACAACTGTAGTATTTAGACTACTAACAAAATGGAGAAATATGACATAATAAATATGGAAACATACAAGTTTACAACATTCAGCCAAGTGCCAACATACAACATCCAACATTCAGCCACCGATAAAACTGATGAATAAATTAAATCAAAGAAGAACAGATTCTTCTTTTCTTACCAATGTAAATCATTTTAACAAGTTTAACCTGCTAAACAGTACATTAGAAGCATGAAAGAGAAACAGTTTCATACTTTTATCTAGTTTCAATCATGAAAAACGCCTATGTCAAAATTAAATATGCTTCACATGTGCTTGATGTCACTTTCCATCATTTGGTTTGGTATAAAGTTTGCTGATGATACAGACTTGTGTCACAAAAGATCCAACAACCCTACCACCAAGCGCTTAGGTCAACTGGTAAGGGGTTGTCCTAGCTTAACCACGGGTCTTGAGTTCGAGACGTGGGAACGCAGCAGGCGTGGGTGGTAGAGGCTTCTCCCCGAAAGGGGCCAACCCGGTCTCGGTCCGGATTAGTCTGGGGCCGTTGATGTGCCTGAAAGATGGTCTGCCCTGGGATATCGGACGCTCTAAGCAAAAAAAAGAAAGAAAAAAGATCCAACAACCCTTGATGAATATTAGGCTATATTGAAATAATAATATTTTTATTACTGGATATTAATCTCCAAAACCAAAACTCAGCTCTGGTTCACTTATAAAACTTAACTTTGCTTCCTCACAAAAGTATTGAAACCAATTACATAATCATTTAGTTATTAAAACCAATAACTTATGGTCAAACCACAATGATAAAATGTTATTAGGCTAAAGTATACATTTGGTCCTTTATGTTTGTCTTTGGTATCATTTTAGTCCCTTAAGTTTGTAAAATATACGTTTGGTCCCTGAAAGTTAACACCGTTAGTTTAACTTAACGGAAAATACTAACTCAACAATTTTTAGCGATGACTGTGCAATTAAATGCTGACCAAACATGCTTATATGTTAGTATTTTAATAAATTAATATTTTAAATCTTATTAATTGAAAAATATTTAATTTTCACGGACTATTATACGGTTTTTCACTGTTTGTAAAGATTAAATACTTTTTTTTTTGTCTGTGAAGATTAAATATTTTTCAACTAATTGGATTTAAAATATTAATTTATTAAAATAGTAACATATAAGCATGTTTAGTCAGCATTTAATATTGCTTAATTATAAACAGATTCTACCACAAACTTGAGCGTTGGCATAAACCCCAGGATTCTGCTTTTGATTATATAAAACAGGTAGTTTTATGTGTTCAAATAGAAAGAGAAGATAACTCTCACAAAAAATTGTGAGAGTCAACATTAACATAGCCTTAAATGCATATTTGAGAAACAATAAAACTATGATTTCATAAGCTCTTTTTCGCAAGTCGATACAAAATTCTCTCATGTATTTACCTTGTAAATTGTAAAACCTATTTTATAAAAATTAATCCAAACATACACTAACTGTCCACCTTTGTGCATAACACGGTCGGAAAATATTTGAAAAAACGGTTGCACCCATCATTTTTTTAAAATAAAAAACTAAGTTTATTCTGAACATAAGTAAAAAGATCATGAGACAAATGCATATACTCTACCATATGAGTTAAACATAATGAAGAGAAAACATAAAAGCAATCTTAAGAACTGAAACAAAATCAAACTCATTTATGGAAATTGGGTTTAGTAAAATGGACTAATCCCCTTAAGAGACTGTCAATATGCTAGGCAGATGTGGTTGAAGCTCATTGACTCAAGGTATGTCTCTCAATTTTTCTCTGCCAGTCTCAGAGATTGGATGGCTATGAATTTATCTGGTAAGTTTGGATTAGGTATGGGCCCTTATTGGAGCCTTATTTTTGGGGTCGCTATCTGGAAACTGTGGAATTGGAGGAATCTATCTATCTTTGATGTGGGTTTTTTGAAACCTTGGAAACCTGAAATTGTCGTTCTTCAGATCTAGAGGAAGTTTTCTTGTTTTCAGGATATTTCTTTGGGGCTCCAACCCTCTCCTTCTAGGTCTTGGAATCCCCCCATGGAGGGATGAGTGAAACTGAATGTGGATGGAGCTATGACTTTGTGCTCTTCTAAGGCGGGTTGTGGTGGTGTTTTACGAGATGATAAAGGGGTGTGGATTGCTGGTTTTACTAAATCCATTGGGATCTGTGATGCTAGCGTTGCTGAGGAATGGGCCATTTATGAGGGTTTGAACTTGGTTTGGGATTTAGGTTTTAAAAAAGTTGTTGTGGAATCTGATGCCTTAAACCTTGTTAGTTGTTTGCTTGATGTTAATTTATGTTCTGGTAGCCTTCTTGTTCAGCAGATACGAGATTTAGTGGCTAGGGATTGGCTGGTGTCCATTCTTTATATTCCCAGGGAGCTTAATAGAGTTGCTGATGCATTGGCTAAATGGGGCCTCTCTAAGTCGGCGACCCTTAGTGAATGCCCTTTGTCTTTGAGGGCTCTGGTTGATAAAGAGTGTTTGGGATTTATTCCCCTTGCTGTGTAATTTCTTTTATTTCTGTTGTTGGCTTCTGCCATCTCTTTCTTATCAAAAAAAAAATAATAATTTGAATCCTTAATATATTTAGTGTTTAATAATACATCAAATAAGGTTGTCCTTAATAAGAGAATATCAAAAATCAAACTAAAAAGAGAGACTCAAAAAGAGCACCATCGAAGCTAGACGATGGTACCCATATACTGCCTCCGGTCCTAATTATAGGAACTATTTACTAGAATTTGGAGAGCTTAAGGAGAGAAGTTAAATTAGTTAATTATAAATATTTTCGAAAATACCGCTGCTGAAAATTGAAAATTACATCAAAGCAAAATTAGTTACTTTATAATTGCTCAAAATTAGTATTAAGGAACAATTTTACAATAAAAACATAAGGTTAAATTTGTGTTAGATAGCAATTAAGTTCTGCAGTGCTATACGTACGAACGTAATTTACAAGATATACAAAGATTATTTGTTGTTTCTCGCACATAAAAATTATAAAAATGTAAAAATTATTTTTTAAATTTATTAAAAAATAAAACTTTGGGCAGTGTATGATGTGTTTATTCAACATGTGTGCAAGAAACAATTCAACACATCCGACACACTTCCATCAACAACGCCTGATTTGATTTTTTTTATGTCCACTGTGACAAACTGGAATAATTAATATTTTTTGGTATATATAAGTACTTTATAAAATATATAAGCGTATTATTAAATTATTATTATCTTTAATTATTATTGAGAAAATAGGGGTATTATAGGAAAAATTAACAAAAATTAAAACTTACTCTTATAATTAGGATCAAAACCAACTTCAAAATGTATTCCTATAATTAAGACAAAAGGGAGTATGATTCAGGAACATGGTAAAACTAAATGTATGATTTAGTTTGTTGCATGCTTTAATTTATATTATACATTTAGGATCGGAGCAGTACATAAAAAATCTTTTTGTATTATTATCTCTCCTCCAATTCAGAATATTGGTTTCATTCTAAAAGATTTTTTTTCCATAATGTCCATAATATAAGTTAATGCTTATTCACCAATTTTGTCATATAATTAATACTTAAATGTATCTCTTTGTATTATTATCTCTCCTCCAAAATCTCATTTCATCATGGTAAAGCTGTTTTTTTTTTAAAAAAAAAAATTTAAGACATATTTAACAAGATAAACATACCCATAGACATATATTAATCAATGTAATTTAAACCAGACGGATCGGTCAGTTTGAACTGGAAACCGACAAATTGGTGGTCCAACAAGTTTGACCAGTTCAACATTTTTAATTTAAAAAATAACTTAATTCATTTTTTAAAAATTTTATATAAATAACCATGAAATCTTCACTTCATTACATGTCTAGTCCTTGGTTAGTTTCAGTTTAATTTCAATATAACCCACTGATGACCCTTGATACAGTACCTCGATCGGTTCGGTGGGCACTCAGGATTTAATAGCCTATCTAGCTAGTTGAGCAATGTTGAGTTTGATAAATATGCATGGTTGGCCTGACATGCTTTATTGAAAACCTGAAATTTGCTTGCATAATTTCTGCATATATAACATAATGCCCCAAACAATGCTCCATCTCTTGAACGTGACTCAGTCATTGTTTTGGCTGATTGCTCTTTTACATATGTACCCATAATTAACTTGCCTAACTGCTATTACTATTTTAGATACTATGAATTACTCCCTCCGGTCCTAATTATAGGAGTAATTTAATCGATTTTGTGAGAATTAAAGAGATGAGTTAAATTAGTTAATTTTACTCATTTTCCTAAAATGTCATTATATAAATTTAAAATGACACAAGTTGCCCTAATTATAAGTGTTTCTAATTTGCCTTACATTAGACATCCATGACATATTAGTTTAGTATATATGTATATTAGTTACTTTTTATATAGCCATGTGTATACATATAGATCTAATTTCCTTTCCACACGCTTTTTAATTGAAATAATGGTCTTGCTATATAAACATAGATGTGTGTATATATATGTGTATACATATAGATCTATCTACACATACATACATACATACATACATACATACATACATACATACATACATACATACATACATACATACATACATACATACATACATACATACATACATAGACACACGCACGCATACACACACACACACACACATATATATCTACACATATATATATTGACACACATAAACACAGATATAAATATATGTACACACACATATATATATAAATGCTCCTAATAATAAGTATAAATAGGGGTATTATAGGAAAAATTGACTAAAGTTAAAACTTGTTCTTATAATTAGGACCAAAACCAACCCCAAAATTTGCTCTTATAATTAGGACTGGAGGGAGTATTGTTTATATAATAATCTGTTGTTTATAAATTTTTTATTCATAATTTATAAAAATTTGAATATCTTAAAAGTTATAAGAAATTAAGGACTTTGCAATATTTTAATGTCAAATCTCAAATGTACAGGTTAATTAATCTATTCGAAAGAAAATTTTAGGCTGATTCTTTGGCCTGTTATTACTATAAACATTGCAAAGTAAGGAACATAAATTTGGTTCGTAAATAAATTAAATTATATAAAAATAAAAATATATAATTTTTTTGACATCGACAAATAAAGATATAGTAACATATTGCAAGCTTTTGGTAATTAAGATTATGCAATGGGCACACTTCTTTTAATTATTAATATAAGACATATTTAACTAATTTAATTAGATTAAAAAGTTAGTTTAGTTAGTTAATATACCAAGTATTTTTCAAAACACTATAGTCATATTCCTTAAATAACTCATACTCTAAATTCTTGATTATTGTCAAGATGGTATCAATATGAATCAGTTAGAAAAAAGATCGAGAAATATAAAAATTATATTTTATATTTAAAACCAAAATCGACTTCCGAAATATGTCTTCTGTTAAGGACCGAAGGAGTATCAATTTTAATCAATGGTTAATTTCATTTACTCCTTTTAATAAATTTAACCTATTTGAATACTTCCCCCCCATAAGTGTGACAATTTTCACTATTCCAAGTTATTAACATATTACTTAGAATGCTATGTAGAAGTTATTTTAATATTAGCATTTCATTTTATTTTTTAATTAAAAAATCTTGATTATTTTTTTCCAACTACAAAGAATAATTGTGAGTGATTTGTAGACTTATTTAAGCAGTGGCCCCCCTCTCCCATTCCCACCACAAAGTGCTGGAGCTTCCAGCACCTACATGAATAATAATATAAAATGAAAAAAAGACACAAAGTAAGATAATTTAAAGGAATTAATCAAAGCACCCAAAAAATAATCCCAATACAAATTTTAAAATAAAAAAATTATTCAAAAGTACCTGGTTGAAAAATTTTATTAGTCATACAAACCTGAAGTCAATGAAACTGCTTCATATATATGAAATCTTGATAACACTAGTGCTTGGGAGGAATTTGGAATGGAGGGGGAAGGAAGAGAAATTTTTTATGATTTGGATTTAAAAAAATTTATAAAGTGAGGTTGAGAATTTTTATTTTATTTTTCTTACTATTTTATTTTACATATTTTCTTTATCAAAATTTTATAATCTCACTTTCTCAATTGTTTTAAATTTAACTCTTAAATATTTTCCCTCCACTCTCGTCAAACATATCCTAGGTATTTTTTTTTATTTATTTGATAAAGGGTTTTCTATTTTGAGACTTAAAGAGCAAAATGTTTTCTCTATTCTCAACAAATGTGCAACCTGTGATTTAAACTTGTATTCTCTTCTTTACAAGTTGAGATCGCTTACCATCTCAATATATAATTTATTGGAAGACCTAATGTGTATTAATAATAGATAAGAGATGCTTATGACTAAGGTAGTTAAAATCGAGATTTTACGTAAAATCGGAAGAAGGATAAAAAATCGTAATATAGTAAAAACGTAAAAAAATCGTAAAAACATAAAAGCGTTTGGAAAATTAATAAAATCGTTTTAATGAAAAAAAATTATAAAAACGTAAAATTGCAGTGATAAATCGAGATTTTAACCACCATGCTTATGACTAATATGATTTTCAAACACTCCTATTATTTTCAAAAAAGAAAAAAAGAAAAGAAAATGAAGGACAGAAGCAAATTGATAAAATTGGGCTGAGGTCAAGTGATATAATTCTGACGGTTAAATCTCAGCCCTTCCTTCCTTATCGCACCAATACACCATCCTCTTCTCTATATCTTTGGCTTGCCTGCGTCTTCCCTTTTTCTTCCTCCCAGTGGATGAGACCTCCATTTCCTCACACACCAACACCACTTTCGTCTTCTTCTTCAATGGTCATTATTCTTCACCGTTCATTATCCTCCATTTTCTGAACTCTTCCTCTCTGTTCAAACCCTCATTCTCTTGGAGCTATTTTGGTAATAAATGCATATTCTGCTTTTGCTTCTTCATTCATTCAATCCTCTCCTTCCAGCTCAATAAATAAAATAAAGCACTTATCTTTTTGATTTCTGTAAGGTTACTGTCAATCTGTCATGCCCTTTATTTCTTTTCTTTCCTTTTCTTTTGCCACAGATTTCGAACCTCACTCTCTTTTAGTGTACTGGGTCATTGAGAATTGAGCACAAATCTTCTTATTGGTCTTCAAAGTTTTAAGCTTGAAATTTACTTATGCTTTCATCTTCTTGGCTTTCTGTTTGGTCTATATAGCATTTGTTTTCTTTTTCTGTGTGTTCTGTTTCTAAGCTTCTCTTATCCTGAACTGGGTGAATGAGGATTAAGGATAAAATTTTCTGATTGGTCTTGAAATTTTGAAGCTTCAAATAATTGGGCCCTTATCTTATTTCTCTGGGCTTATTTCTGCTTATCTTATCCTCAGCTGGTTTAATGAGAATTATGTTTATTTGCTTAAATTTTCTGAGTTCTCTGCCTCTTCCCCAACTTTCAAGTTTGTCTTATCCTGAATTGTTCTAATGAGCATCTCAGAATTTTCAGATTCAAAATAATACTGGGTTTTGGTTCATGGACTGTATTAGAACTCGTGTTACACAGTGTCAGAAAGCTTTATAAAGCCTCAAGTTTCTTGTTCTTTGCTTGTTCTGATGCATTTCTTTTATTCTTTGTCTTTTGAGCTTACCTTATCCTGAACTGGGATAATGAAGATTAAGCTCGAATTTTTCTGACCAGTCTTGAGAATTTTAAGCCATGGCTTTTTAATTAATTAAGCAACTTCTGTTATGTCAGAAAGCTCTAATTAGTTATGTTTATTCTTTTCTTCTGAGTTGTATCAATTAAGCTTCTGGTCTGAATTGGGTCAGTGAGAATTTTCAAAATAATTTTTTCTTATGACTTGAAATACTTATAAGAAATTAATGAATAACTTGTGCTCCTGTGTTGTACAGTACCAGAAAGTCAAGATTTTGAACTTTTCTTAAACATCAAGACTAGAAAATGGCACCAAGAAACAGCCGTGGAAAGGCCAAGGGAGAGAAAAAGAAGAAGGAAGAGAAGGGTAATAGAATTATTATTATTATTATTATATGAATTATTGATGGTTGTTAGTTTATTTTTTAATGAAATTAAAGCACTGAATTATTTTAATTAATTGAATCTGATTTGGCTTTGTTCAACAACTATTTGCAGTTCTTCCTGTTGTCTTGGATATCACCGTAAACCTTCCTGATGAAACTCTTGTTATTCTCAAGGTTTGTTGCTATATAAAAAAATTGAAATTTTATTCTCATAAAGTTTTATTCCTTTTATTTAAATCATTATTTTATCAAAGAAGAATATTTAAAAATTGTTATGCTCATTTTAATTGCTATGCATTTGACTTGTCATTATTTAATTGCTATATATTGGCAACTCCCCATGTCTCTTGTGTTAAGACACTCATAGGAATCTTTTGCCCATTGTGCTTTTTAGTACACTTCATATATAGTTTATATTTATACTTTGTAGTCTTTCACCAAGATGCTTCTTGTTGGAGTAAATTATTAAGTTGTCTTCTACTTTTACTAAAACCATTTTGTTCTACTTTATTTTCAAAACTAATTTTTTTTGAGATAATTTATATTTATTTCACAAAAAAGATTGTTTATTGTAATGCAAATCAATCAACATCTAAGTTGAATTTAAAATGAAATATTATATAATAATCACAATATTTAAGTAAATACAAGGGTTTGGGTTCTCTCATAATCATTTTTCTTATTTTCTTCTCAGAATCTCATCTCCACCATTAGATTAAAACAAATGAATGGTTCATATTTCATAAAAACGTTATTCTCAACATAAATAAATAAATTTAAACTATTAAAATTTTATCAACACAATTCATAACTGCAATACAGATAAAATTCAAAAAAATTAAATTATAAAACACTATGATAATAGTTTTAGGAAATATTAAATTTGAAACCATTCATTTTTTAATCTGAGGATGGATATGAGAATATGAGAAGAAAATGAGAGTATCCTCCTCTATAAACATAGGGGCTATTATCATTATTATTAGCCTAAAGGTTAGCTAAGAGTCTATTTAGGATGTAGAGGTTAGAAGAAACATCACTTTATTACATTTTAAAGAAAAAATGAGGAACATGTGGTAGCTTTAACTAGAATCCAAATAACTAAACGAATGTCTTCACTTTATTACCTACTCCTTCCTTTCGGTCCTAATTATAAAACTAAGTTGACTTTTTTTTGGAGAGATTAAAGAAGCTAATTATATTACTTTAAAGTATTTTTGTTTTTATTCTCTAAACTAATTAGTTTGACTAATAAACTAATATACTAAAGACCGGAGGTAGTACTATAATATAATGATACATAACATATGATATGATTAAGTAATTTATTTAACTTCCTTAATTTCTCCAAAAAAAGTCAACATGGTCTTATAATTAGGACTGGAGGTAGTACTTTATTTTTGGCTTATTTTTTGGACCTCATTTTCAGTCATTTACATGTTAATGTCCTCACCACGAATTTCATGTGTGCAAGTTACTTAGTTTAGCTAAACAACAATTTGCCAAAATATCCAACATTTATTCAACTCTTCACGTAACCCTGATTTTTCACATATATAATAATTTAAAATAAGTATAATTTAGAAATTGATGTCTTAATTTCAATAATTTTTAAGTTACCTTGATAAAATATCTAATATTTAGTTGATGGGTTGATAGTTCCTGCCACAGAACACGAATATTTATATAATTTGAAGTAATATAATTTGGTTTACACCAAAAAAAAAATTGCATAAAAATATAAATATTAGTTTTTATTCTCATCATTTTTAATTTTTTTATAACTTCAAATTTATAATTATTATCTATTCTTCAATACGGATATTTTATTGAAATTATATTAAATTTTGTTGACATGTATTGACTCAATATTTTTGAATGTGGAACGAGACTAAAATTAAATCACAGCTGCAATGAAACAATAAAATAATAAAAATAAAAATATTTAAAATATAATGATTTAATCATTTTTAATGTTGTATGATATTGGTATAATTTTTTATTTTCAATTCGTATTGTACTTGATTATTAATAATTAATACTTTTTAAAGTTCAAAAAAATAATTATTAATGTTTGATGATTTCTAACTGCAGGGAATATCAACGGACAGGATTATAGATGTTAGTCGGCTTCTATCAGTGAACACAGAGACTTGTTACATCACAAATTATTCCCTATCACATGAGGTAAGATATTTGGGTGGCATTTGCCAATTTTAAATTAAATAATTTATTTCCATATAATTTTTTTTTTATTTTTACGCGGTTTTAATACCAAAAAAAGCCAACTCAAAACGACATTATAAAAGACATGATGCCGTATTTATCAGAGCCCATTTTTTTGACCTGTGTTTTGACAAAATCTTTGGTCGATAATTGCTTGTTTTGATAAAAAATATTAGAAACCTAAAATTTATGTGGTTTAGAAAGATCTCAACAAAAGAGATAAAGTTGCAGTCATGTTACTTTTTTTATTTTATTTTATTTTTTTATTAATAAGGTTGGAACGTAGCTTAATCATTTATTTAAGTTGTTTTCCCTAAAAAAAGGGAAACTTCTTCAACTGGATTCAATTAGTACATAATTTAAGCAGAGAATAATATAATTTTCATATTTTAATCAGAAAATTTAACAACAAAAATAAAAAAATTCACCATTTTTACAATTGTTAAAGTTTGAAGAGTTAGAAATTTTCTTTGGTAAATATCATAGAACTCTTTCCATGGTAATTTCTTCTTTTTTTTTTCCTTTTCCATTTATGGAATGTGAGATTAAAACTATTAAAAAATATTAAATTTTATCAACCTAAATTATCAATTGCCTTCATTAAAAAAATTATCATCAATGTTATGTCACTTATGTGATCACTAAGCATTAAAAGAGATTAGTTTCAAATTTAAAGTGATTTATAATATTCAAGCCTTATTTTTAATCTTCACTAGTGGGGAAAGAGTAGCAAATAAGGGTGTTATTTAAAAAAAAAAAAATAAGAGGATGGTAAAAAAAAACAAATACTCCCTCCAGTCCTAATTATAAGACAACATTTAAGACTTGATTTTGGTCCTAATTATAAGACAATATTCTAATTTTTGTCAATTTCTTCCTAAAATACCCTTATTTTATTCTTTCAAATGTGTTTTATTTTTTATGAATATATATTGAGGTGCGTAGACTATTCCAATTAGTGAAACTTTTATATATGTGTGTGGGTCTATATATGTATATGTGTGTGTGTTTACACACAAATATATATAGACACACACATGTGTGTGTGTTTGTGTCTACACAAAAATATATATAGACACACACATATGTGTGTGTATGTATAGATATTTGTATATCTATGTGTGTGTCTGTCAATATATTTGTGTGTGTACATATATAATCACACACACATATATACATATATATCTATATGTGTATGCATATGTATGTGTATAGATATATGTATGCCCACATATATCTATATATATGTATGTATACATATACACACATATATGTATATATATAGCAAAACCATTATTTCAATTAGATAGCATGTAGAAAGGAGAATTTTAGATTGGAGAGATATGTGGTAGGAACTATTGATTCACTTTTACTTATGTCATTTTAAATTTATATAAGGACATTTCAGGAAAATAAGTAAAATTAACTAATTTAACTTCTTTTCTTAGTTTTTACAAAATCGGTTAAATATATCTTATAATTAGGACCAGTAAGAGATATTTTAGACGTTGCCTTATTGATGATGTTTACTCAGCAACTTCATTTTGGTGACATGTAACGCAGGTGAGAGGGCCATGGTTAAAGGACACGGCGGACGTGTCTGCATTGAAGCCTTGCGTCCTAACTTTAATAGAAGGTATATTCATCTTAATATAAGATATAGACTGTTTTTTTTTTTTTAAGAATTTAAAAAAATGACTTAATCATAATATATATTATATTGTGTATTTAACTTCTTTAATTTATAAAAAAAACATCAACTATGTCTTATATTTACTATTTAGGATAGATGATAATAATAAACATTTATTTACTTGAATTTTATACTATTATTGATCAGACAAATGTTGAAAAGGATAGTTTATTGATTTTTTATCGGTGATATTTATATTGATTGATATTTATTATTTATTATTTTCTTACTGTTTGAATAATATATTTTTTCCCGACCAAAAAATAAATATTGTTTTTTTATTCTTACAAAATTGTCGTACGACGTCGTTTGGGTCTTCTTCCTCCTTCTCTTTACTCTGATTCTCTGATTTACGAATTTCTGACGCAGAGGATTACGATGAAGAGCGAGCAGGGGCCCACGTCAGACGGTTGCTTGACATCGTGGCATGTACGACTAGCTTCGGCCCGCCGCCGCCGCCGAGCAAGGATAGCCCCAAGCCCGATGCCTCGAAAAACGCAACCTCCAACACTCCGAAGTCCACGAAGTCTCAGGCGCCATCGCCGCAGGAGACCAACGCCGATACGATCAAGCAAACACCAAAAGACGCGGCGGCAGTTGACGTAGACGGCGAGATAAGCCACTCCATGCCTAAGCTCGGGAACTTCTACGAGTTTTTCTCTCTTTCCCATCTCGCTCCTCCTCTCCAATGTACTCCTTTCAATCTCTTTCGTCATTTTAGATTTATCTGTTTTCTGTAATATCTAGACATTCTGACAAGTTATCAATACAGATATAAAGAGAGCAGCGCGACGGCAAGTTGAAGAGATATCAGAGGCTGATTATCTCTTTTCACTTGATGTAAGAACTTGTCTTTCACGTCACTCTGTGGTGTTTCGCTTTAGAGCGAAGATTACAAAGAAAAATATAATGAAGATGTTCTTTTGAACTCAGGTCAAGCTGTGTAATGGAAAAGTGATCCACGTTGAAGCATGCAGAAAGGGATTTTACAGTGTTGGAAAGCAGCGGATATTGTGTCATAATCTCGTTGATTTGTTACGACAGCTAAGTAGAGCTTTTGACAATGTTAGTTTTCCTTTGACTCATCTTGAATTGCTTCTACTATAAGACTCGAGTTCTGGAATTCAAACTTTTTGTACGTTGCAAGTTCCCATTTCCTGTATATTTTCATTATCAAATTCCGTGAGACTAAATTCCATGACAAGACCCCAGCACTTGAATGGAATATATTCAATCATGTTTCTTGTGAAAATACAAATCTCTTGACTGCGGTATATTGTTATTATCAAATTCCGTAAGATAAAATTCCATGACAAGACCTCAACATTTAAATTGAATATGCCCAATCATGTTTCTTGTGTTTCTGCTTATGAAACTCTCTGCAATTTATGATTCTTGTTTCTCAAATTTCAGGCCTATGATGATCTCATGAAGGCATTTTCTGAGCGTAACAAGGTAATGCCTTTTTTTTTTGGGGTTTCTCCACCTTTTTTACGTGTACTATACTATTATTTATATCTTGCTATGTAATTTGTGATTGCACGTTTAATCTAATTAAGCCTTACCTAAGGTATAAATTCTACTTAGCCCATATTGTGATAAATCTCTTAATTGTTTTTCTCTTCTTATTTCCCTTTGGTCTCTTCAGTTTGGCAACCTCCCATATGGCTTCAGAGCCAACACATGGCTTGTTCCTCCTGTTGCAGCACAATCGCCAGCGGCATTTCCTCCTCTTCCTATGGAGGATGAAAATTGGGGTGGAAATGGTGGTGGTCTCGGAAGAGACGGAGAATGTGATTTGATTCCATGGGCAAATGAGTTTTCATTCATTGCATCTATGCCTTGCAAGACAGCAGAAGAAAGGCAGGTTCGAGACAGAAAGGCATTCCTTCTTCACAGCTTATTCGTTGATGTTGCCATTTTCAGAGCTATTAAGGCTGTTCAGGATATAATGGGACAGCCACATTTAATCTGTTCAGATGTAGACAATGATATTCTTTATTCTGAGAGAATAGGCGACTTGAGTATCAGGGTTCTCAAAGATGCTTCTGTTGCAAGCTGTAAGATTGATACTAAAATTGATGGAGTTGCAGCCACTGGTGTGAATCAAAAGGATCTGCTAGAACGAAATCTTCTGAAAGGGATTACTGCTGATGAGAATACTGCTGCCCATGTATGATACTTATTTTTATGCAGATTTTGGTCAACTTGTTCAGTATGCCTGCTTCTTTCCCTTGCAAAACTAATGAACTATTTCTTGACTTCAGGATATTACGACATTAAGTGTCATCAATTTGAGATACTGCGGTTACATAGTTGTTGTGAAAGTTGAGGGTAGAGAGACTGGAATTGTCCATTCATCTCAACGCATTGAATTGCTTGATCAGCCAGAAGGTGGTGCTAATGCACTCAACATTAACAGGTTGCCCTTAATTCTGCTGTATTAACATCATAATACTCATTATCAATTATATGTGTTCTCTATCTTCTCCACTTTCTTCTTTTTCTTCCTCCCATGTACATTTTTCCTTGTGATTTTATTAGCTTGAGGCTAAAATTGAGAACTAGCCAGTTCCATATAGATGCATCTAGTGGTTGTTCTTTGTTGGACTGAGCTGTATGCTAGAATTGTTCTCTCTATGTTAATGGGATGGTTGATCCAGTTGTCGTTCATGACAAAATCACGGGGGCGATAACTAATATATTGTTCATTGCAGTTTGAGATTACTTCTTCACAACACAACACAGTCAGAGAACAATAGGCCGATGATACAAGTACGTGAAGAACTTGGTGCTTCCCAAGCTTTTGTGGAAAGACTGATTGAAGAAAGCCTTTCCAAGCTTGAGGAAGAGGAACCTAATTTGGACAATTTTGTGAGATGGGAACTTGGAGCCTGTTGGATACAACATTTGCAGGACCAAAACAATACAGAAAAAGATAAGAAACCATCTGCTGAGAAGGCTAAGAATGAATTGAAGGTTGAGGGTCTTGGAAAACCCCTTAAAGTTCTCAAGAATAGCAAAAAGAAATCTGATTTAAACAATCATAAATTGGAATCTGAGAATTCAAGATCTCATGCATGTGTTAATGGGGAAGTTGAAAGTACCCTGTCGCCCTCAATAGAATCCCAGAATCAAGCTACAGCTGCAGAAAATGAGCTTGTGCTGAAGGGCATGTTGCCTGAAGCAGCTTTTTCTCGCTTAAAGGAATCAGGAAGTGGACTTCACTGCAAGGTACTGTCACCTAGGTCTAATAAGGCATCTCCGAGTATTTCAGTATCTGAACTAGGTTTTTTCATCAATAATAACTGAACTTGTTCATGTTACTAACAGTCTATGCAAGACCTGATTGACATGTCTCAGAAATACTACACAGATGTTGCTCTCCCAAAATTGGTAATGACTTAAACATTGGTTAATTTTCTGATTTTTCTTCCAGCTTGTAAATTTCTGCTGATTGCTATTTATGCAAAACAGGTGGCAGACTTTGGCTCATTGGAACTTTCTCCAGTTGATGGCCGCACCCTAACTGATTTTATGCATACTAGGGGTCTAAGGATGCGTTCTCTTGGACATGTTGTGAGTGCTCTAAACTTTCTGGATACCGGATGGGCAACCAAAAAGAAAAGTCAAAAGATGGATTTGTTGGAATAATTTTTGAAACAAAGAGATTTGTTTCCTTTCATGTAACTGCACTTTAAATAGCTGTGAAAAGAAGCTCTTTTGAATTTCTTAGAGTTAAGCATATAGTCCTGCTTGAATCTTCTACAGATCCTCTTCATGAAATGTAGTCTGTATTTGATTGTCATCAGCTACTATACCCTTTTTATTTTTTAAAGGATGATCTTAATGAGCCAATCAGGGTACCGGCGATTTACACTTAGGCTCTCTCATTGTACTAGTGTCGCTTTTTCACTCTTGTTTAAACATTGCTTGTCACCTTTCAAGGACTAATATGTGGGAAGACTTTGTATCTTGGGATCTAAATCACTTGCAAATTATTATTTTTTCAATATTGTATTCTAATTTGTCTTTTGGTTTTCTTCACAGGTGAAACTTTCAGAAAAGCTGTCACATGTGCAATCACTTTGTATTCATGAGATGATAGTTCGAGCTTTTAAGCACATCTTGCAGGCTGTGATTGCTGCTGTTACTGATACAGAGAAATTGGCTGTATCAATAGCTGCTGCATTGAACATGCTGCTTGGTGTTCCCAAAATTGAAGAACTACATAAATTGTGCAATATCCACCCCATGGTATGGAAATGGCTGGAGGTTTTTTTGAAGAAGCGGTATGATTGGAATCTTAGCAGCTCAAACTATGAAGACGTGAGGAAGTTTGCAATTCTTCGTGGATTATGTCACAAGGTACTGAATCATAGATGATAGAATTATAGTTTCTGGTGTGGCTTGCTTAGATTTCATTACCCACGGAGTCTCAAAACTTCACCTTATTCATTGGAAGCATTTTTGTTGCCCGGATTTTATGGTTTCCTGTGAATTACTGATTGATCACAGACTCTGTTTTTGATAATGATCGGAAACAGATAAAGACTTGTAGGGGTTATTTGAATTTGGCTTTACTATTTGAATAGAGTGTTCAATTTCCATGCATCTGAAATTGAAATATTTTCTTACTTTGATATGCCAATTGTATGGGCAGTTGTTGTGGCGTACGATAAATTGATGGCTTTTCCCACCTAATTAGAGTAATCATATCATGTGAAAGTGGTCCCTATAATATAATATGATTCTTGTCATGAACATAACAGACCCATTTTCTTTGACTGCAATAGCTCTCATATAGACATTTGTTATTGTTATTAGGCTGTTGAAGATTTTCTGTATCATATTCCTTTTTCTTATCTATTAGAAAAATAAATATTCTTACATCAACGATGTCATATATATGCATGCATATTCACACATAAACATGCTTAAATATGTAATACGTTGTAGTGTTTATGGTTATTAGATGACATTTTAAGCAGTCCATCTTTGACAAGAAGTTTCTTGACATCTTATGCTAGGTGGGCATTGAGCTTGTCCCAAGGGATTTTGATATGGATTCCCCAACTCCATTCCATAAATCTGATATTGTCAGCTTGGTCCCGGTTCACAAGGTAAAGAAAAGGACAGGGCAAGATAAATATTTGTTCTCTTGCATGTCTTGAAATTATTCGAATAATCCATATATAATATGTTGTGTGCATTTTGATGCTTTGCAGCAAGCTGCTTGCTCTTCTGCAGACGGAAGGCAACTACTAGAGTCATCCAAAACAGCTCTAGACAAGGGAAAGCTTGAAGACGCAGTTACCTATGGGACTAAGGTATATATATCTTCAGAACTCTTTGCTGGGATATAAGTGAAAAATTGTCAAGGTTCTTTAATAGTTAGCTTTGTTACCACTGCTATAATTTGTTTGTGACAGGCTCTTGCCAAGCTGGTTGCGGTTTGTGGCCCTTATCATCGGATGACAGCAGGAGCATATAGTCTCCTTGCTGTAGTTTTATATCACACTGGAGACTTTAATCAGGTTTTTCACTTTATCTTTTGTGTTTTGGTGTGAGTAAGCGTTGTTTCATCTGAAACCAAAGCTGCTTTTGCAGCAGTCATGATTTAGATCTAGATCATAAAATGTCTGATTATAGTACCCAGAAAATAGCTGCTAATCCCATCCTTTAAAATTTCTAAAACTTCTGAAAATGTGACAGTATTTTGTGATTAGGATAATCAGATTGTTTGATTACGGATTAAATTTAAATGCTCGTGCGTTTTTTCTTCCTGTTTTCATTTCTTAACTATTGGGGAAGCTTAGGTTATGTGTATTGAAAAAATATTATAAAACTGACCCAAGTTCTTCTGTACACTCTGTGTAGTCATGTTAGAGAAACACTTCAGAAAATACACAAGTGAGAATATTTGCTTATACCCATCGAAGTTATAATTAAGATTAAGAAGTTTGCTATATTCACAGGCCACAATTTATCAACAAAAAGCCTTGGATATCAACGAGAGAGAATTAGGCCTGGATCACCCAGATACGATGAAGAGTTATGGGGATCTTGCAGTTTTCTATTACAGACTTCAACACACAGAGCTGGCTCTGAAGTATGTTTCTTTTCTTTTCGTTTTTGGTTCAATGCAGTGATGGTGAATGATTTTACATGCTTCAATCATATAGTCCGAGTTTTGACCTGACATGAATTAGTTTTACTTCGTTTTAACATTCAAAATATAATTTATTAGCAGGTGGAGAGAAAGTTAAGATATCCTTACCTCTCGTAGTCTACCATACAAGATAATCTAGTATTAATTTACCGAGTAAATCCAGTATCGATGATAACAAGTATTGTATTGACTGCATAGGAGTTTTCCTGATATTTCAGATTTATTTATAACTATATATAAAATAAGCTGCTTTCAGTTTTTGTTCCGATTGTTTTTCACAACTTGGCTCTTCTACTGTTATTAATTAGGTACGTAAAGCGTGCTTTATATCTTCTGCATCTGACATGTGGCCCATCTCATCCAAATACTGCTGCCACTTATATTAATGTGGCTATGATGGAAGAAGGTCTTGGAAATGTGCATGTTGCCCTTAGATATCTCCACAAAGCTTTAAAGTGCAACCAGCGGTTGCTTGGTCCAGACCATATTCAGGTTTTGATATTTTCCTCTGTTTATGTGAAAAAAATGAGTGATCTGTGATCCCTATATGCGTATATGATAGATATAGGTGTATTATGGTCAAAATAAGTGTAATTTGCAAGTTTATTTTTATATCGCAGGGGAAATAAGTGTACTTGTTTTTCCCCCTATTAGAAGAGGGGAGTGTATAGTTTCAAAATAGAGTGAAGGATTGGGTAGTTTGTTGGGCATCTTTTGTTGAAGGGGAGAGTAATTACAGAGGCTAAAAATTGTGTCTTAATGGCCACCCCATATAAAGATCACATGGCAAAGAAGAAAAAGAAATTAGCCAGAGCCTACAGCCTGGTATTTGTTTGACCAAACTTCTCACTTCTGTATAATGACATCAGCATATTTGTTGGATGATGGTTCTCTGCAGACAGCTGCAAGTTATCATGCAATTGCAATAGCACTCTCGTTGATGGAGGCATACCCATTGAGCGTGCAGCATGAGCAAACAACTTTACAAATACTGCGCTCAAAGCTTGGCCCAGATGATTTGCGCACACAGGTATATTCTCACATTTGAGTTTGTCCTATTGGGCTACAAAAACTTTTTCTTGTGATGAAAATAAGCCAATGACCTCAATAAAAAACAACTTTTGAAATCAACGTGTTTATAGAGTTGGCAGATTGAAAGCCTTGAAATGATGTGACAGAACAACCAGAGGTGTTGCAGGTTAGCCCTCTGCCCAACCTGTAACACCTCTGGGCCTGGCCTGATCCTCATTTGAAAAAAAAAAGGACTCCTAAAATGCTATTTTTCAGTGTTTCCAATTATATTACAATCTTATAATGAGAAGAGCATTTGAGATACACCCAAAAATGTAAAGTTTTTATGCAAGCATTATTTATTAAATTACTATTTGTTTGTTTCTTTATATTTTCTATTGTCATTATTATTCGATTTCTTTATATTCTATATATGAACCAGTCTTTTAGAATGCAATCATGTGATATGATTACTACTCAAAATAACAAAAGCGATATGACTATTTTATACAAAGAATATGGAAAATAGATATGACAAAAAAAAACCATGGACCTGGCTGCATGGTTAGGATGTCTGGCCTGGCTTGTCCAAATATGGCCCTTTTTAATTTGGCCCAGTTCAAATTGACCAGAGCTTATTGGGAAAATGAACCTTGGTGCACCAATTAAATTTATTATTTTCCTTCTATATGTGGCATGTATGATAGCTATTTTTAATTTTGCATAAACTGAGTTTTGTCATAAACGCTTCAGGATGCGGCTGCTTGGCTTGAGTATTTCGAGTCCAAGGCTTTTGAGCAGCAAGAAGCTGCACGAAATGGTACTAGAAAACCTGATGCTTCAATTGCTAGTAAAGGCCACCTAAGGTATGTTTAACTCATCTATGTCAATCTTAATCTGATTTTTCTTTGGCTGATCTAAGTGTTTGAAGCCTGGTTGCCAGTTTTATTTGTTTTTGTACCTTTTAATGGGTCTCATAATAGTGGTACTCCCTCTGGTCCTTATTATAAGGCATCAACTAACAAATCTCATAAACCAATAAAAACAGTTAAAGTCAATAAAATTAGCCTACAATTTAAGTAACTTTCAATACTACCCCTACTAATTGCACTAAATTCCAAATTTATATTAATCATTACTCTCACCCACTACTTTTATTTATTAGGGGCACACATGGAAAAGAATAATTAATGCTCCTTTTTTTTTGCCCGAAAATAATTAATGCTCCTTGAGAACAAGGAAATGCCTTATAAAAAGGACCAAATAAACTTGTTAGTTGGTGCTTTATAATGAGGACCAGAGGGAGTATCTGTTAAGTTATTGTGTTGAAAATTGTCTCATGTAATTTTGTTGGGGATTGGTGTGATTGTTACATTCTTTGGTGTCTCTTTTAATTGAATATCAATTGATCATTTTATTGTTCCATTGGTCATCTTATGGCTTTTGGGAACATGACATGTTTTTTATTTATTGTGGACTGTCTTCTTTCCGATGCATGATCATGGACAAAGATGTACATATTTAACACACAAATTCACACGTAACATACGTACTGATTTCTTATATTCCCATGGAATGTTTCAGTGTGTCAGATTTGCTTGACTACATTAATCCCAATAATGATGCCAAAGGGAGAGATATGGCAACGAAGAGAAGAAGTCATACAACAAAGGTATGTTGCAGATTTGCAGGAAATAATAATTTCGACCATGTATAGATGGATTCACTGATCCCATTTCCTGCGTCTCACTTATATTCATTCTGTGATGGATCTTAACCTTAAGATAATGATAGAACCTTCAAGTACCAGAATCTAGTTCTTGACCATAATGCATAACACTCATATATTCATTCATAGTCTATCAACGTATTACATGGAGGTATATAAACAGAACAGAATAGGAGTAACTGATAATAACTACCTATAACCTCTTACAGATAAGACACTTATAACTACTTATGGATAAGACAATATAACCTCCCTAGGATAAGATAATATAACTTCTCTACAGATTGGACATAACTGCTACTTTTGACTAGTCTTATTCACATGCCTTTTCCTTGAGTAAACCAGAAAAGGGCGCTGTGCCTCTAGCTTCCTATCATTACCCCCCTCTTGAAAATAAGCCTTGTCCTCAAGGCTGAAATCTGGGAACTGTGATGCAATGAGATCATAGGGCTCCCAACTTGCTTCTTCAAGAGGGCGATTTTTCCATTGAATAAGAAGTTGAACATCAGGAGTAGATGTTGTGTGCTGCACTCTGGAATTTAGAATCTTAGAAGGTTCAAGCATTAATTCCCAATCAGCTGAAATCGGTAGAGGAGGCAAAGTGGCAGCAGGATCGTAGCCATGGGCAGCACGCAACAGGGAAATGTGGAAAATAGGATGGACTTTCGAGTCTGGTGGTAAGGTGAGTTCATAAGCCACACTTCAAACCTTGCGCTGAATTGGATAAGGACCAAAATACCTAGGAGACAGTTTATGGAACTTGCTGCCAGAGAGGGACCGTTGTCTATAAGGCTGGACTTTAAGGAACACTAGATCCCCCACCTTGAAACTGATATCCCTGCGATGTGAATCAGCCTGGGCTTTCATCTGATGTTGTGCTGATGTAAGATTGGACTTAAGCAATTCGAGGATTGCCTCTCGTTCTTCAAATAAATCAGCTAATTCCTGAATGCGAGTATCACCTTGGGCATAAGGCAGCAACGAGGGTGGATCTTTGCCATAAACCACTTTAAAAGGACTGTAGCCTGAAGATGAATGGAAGCCAGTGTTGTAGGAGTATTCAGCCCAGTGCAGATAGGTGTTCCAGCGTTTAGGAAAATCCTGGCATACACATCTTAAATAGGTTTCTAAACATCTGTTGACCACTTCAGTTTGGCCATCTGTTTGAGGGTGGTAAGAAGTGCTCATTTTGAGGGTTGTGCCACTCAAACGGAATAATTCTTGCCAAAAAGCACTTAGGAAAATAGGATCTCTATCTGATACGATTGATTTTGGAAAGCCATGTAGACGAACTACCTCCTTACAAAAAAGATGAGCAACAGATTTTGCCGAGAAGGAACGAGGCATACCCACAAAATGTGCTGCTTTGCTAAAACGGTCCACAATCACGAAGATGCTTTCCCACCCATTAGAAGGAGGTAAACCAGTAATAAAATCCATAGAGATGTCTTCCCAAATATGCCCTGGGATAGGTAAAGGCTGTAGGAGTCCACCTGGAGCTTGTGGTATATATTTACCACGTTGACAAGCTGGACAATGTTGAATGAAGGTGGTCACTTCCGATTTCATGTGCTGCCAGTAGTAATGCCGCTGCAAACGTTTAAGTGTTTTGAGGACCCCTCCATGACCACCCATAGGAGTAGAGTGAACCTCATTAATCAACGCAGAAGTCAAAGATGATGCAGCTGGTATCACTAATCTGTCATTGTAGTATAACAGATCCCCATTAAGCGAAAAAAGAGGTACTGAATGTGGATTATTTTGGAGAGATGTCTTGATTGATGAAGTATAGGGATCCTTATCCAACAGAGAAGGTAAATCATGGAATAAGGAAGCATGAGGAATGACCAAAGAGAAGAAATCACCAGAATGTGGCAGTCGAGATAATGCATCTGCAGCTTGATTTGAAGAACCTGTCTTATACATAATCTGAAAATCAAAGGGCAGGAGCTTCAATATGAGACGTTGTTGAGCAGGAGTAGTAATGCGCTGTTCCAGGAGGTACTTAAGGCTAAAATGATCCGTATGAACCTCGAACTTGCGCCCTAAAAGATAATGACGCCACTTATTCAAAGAAGAAACCAAAGCCAATAATTCCCTGTCATATACTGAAGCATTCTTCTTAATAGCTGATAAACCTTTGCTGTAAAAAGCAATTGGATGACCCTCTTGGTGTAAAACAGCACCAATGCCTGAAGAAGAAGCATCACATTCCACAATAAACGTTTTGGAGAAATCTGGCAGCTGCAAGACAGGGCATTAGTTAATGCTTTTGTAAATTCTGAAAGGCGACTAACGAAGCAACATCCCACTTGAAAGCACCCTTTTAGTCATATCAGTAAGGGGCTTGGCAATCTGTCCATAATTCTTGATAAACCGGCGGTAGTAACCAGAAAGCCCTAAGAAACCTCGCAATTCAGAAATATCCTTGGGTAAAGGCCATTTATCAATGGAGCTGATCTTGTCAGGGTCTACCTCTACTCCCTTATCTGAAATGATATGCCCCAAGAATGATAACTCAGGTTGAAGGAAGTCACATTTTTCAGGGTTGCCATAAAACTCATTGACACGTAAGAGGTTGAATATGATATGTAAATGAGTAAGGTGTTCTGAAAAATTTTTACTGTAGACCAAGATGTCATCAAAGAACACCAAAATAAACTTGCGGAGGTATGGCCTGAATAAATCATTCATAATAGCTTGAAAAGTGGATGGAGCATTTGTGAGGCCGAATGGCATCACAGTGAACTCGTAGTGTCCAGAATGAGTGCGAAAAGCAGTCTTTGGGATATCCATTGAATGAACCCGAATCTGGTGATACCCTGAACGAAGATCAATTTTTGAAAAATAAGTGGCACCATGTAGCTCATCAATGAGTTCATCTACAGTTGGGATGGGATATTTGTCCGGTACAGTAATCTTATTTAGCCTCCTGTAATCAACACACAGGCGCCAAGTGGAATTCTTTTTTGGTACTAATAACACAGGGCTAGCATATGGACTAATACTAGGCTGTATAAAACCTTTGTGAAGGAGCGCCGCAACTTGTCTCTCAATTTCATCTTTTTGAGAGTGTGGATACCGATAAGGACGAATGTTAGGAGGAGTGCTACCTGGATATATATGGATAGTATGACTCCTATCTCGTACAGGTGGAATGGTTTGTGGTTCTCTGAACACATCAGCATATTGCTGTAATACATCCTGGATAACTTCAAATTGTCGCACCAATTCCATACCATCATAACTGCGCATTGAAATCTGAGAAGAAGATTTATGGATCCCCTGTAGCTTATATCGTTTACCATCCACCCAGAATATCATAAATAATTGCTGCCAATTAGCCGCCATAGTGTTTAAAGAGGCCAACCATTTTATTCCTAGAACCATATCGACACCACCAAGCTTCAATGGAAAAAATTCTTCTTTGATAGACAAACTTTGCACTTGTACAGTCAGATTACGGCATATCGAGTTGCATGCAGTCAAGGAACCATCGCCTATTTGTACCCCAAACCGTGGAAGTTGCTCTACTGATAGGCCGAGTTCAGAAACCAGATTACTGGAGATGAAGTTGTGTGTGGATCCAGAGTCAATCAATATCAGTATCGATTTCGACTTGAGAGTCCCATGCACCTTCATAGTAGTAGAGGACGGCTTGCCCAGAAATGCATGTAGGGAGATTTCTGCGAATGCGCTCTGTTCGACATTTTCGTCTTCTTGTACTTCGTTTGTTGCGTCTTCCTGCTCATCGGTGATTTCCATAATTTTCAAGGAAGAAGCGTTACACCGGTGACCCGGTGTAAATTTATCCCCACAGCGATAACACAGCCCTTTAGATCGGCGGTTTTGGCGTTCCGTATATGATATTCCGGAAGTTGGAGTTGTGACCGGATTGAGCGCAGATCCCCCCGAGATTTGCGGTCTGTTATAATTGGAAATAGCCGATTGGGAAGAATTATTAATCCCCCAATTATTACGCTGCCCCGTATAACGAGAATTCTGCACGTTAGTATTTTCGGCCCCCTTAAATTGTGCAGACTTCCAAGTCGACGGTTGGGCATTGTATTTGGCTTCAAATTCTAATGCAAGGCTCGCGGCTTTATACACGGTCCTGGGTCTTTGAATTTTCACATCCGCTCTCAATTCCCCTCGCAAACCGTTGATGAATAATGCCAAGAGACAATGCTCCGGCCATCCTTGTGCACATGCAGACCGATGCACAAACTCCCGTCTATATTCTTCAACAGATCCGGTTTGCTTGATGTCACACAGATATATGTCGGGGTTTTGAAATTCAGTTGGCCCAAACTGCTCTTGCAACACTTGAATCAATTCATCCCAGTAACGAATAGTACGGTTTGAAGACACCCATGTAAATACATCCAGTGCCTCGCCTTCTAAATACATGGCTGCTACTTCTATTTTCAAATCTTCAGGGGTTTGATAATACCTGAAGTATTTTTCTGCTTTCATCACCCAACCTCTTGGATCACCGTTTTCAAATTTGGGAAAATCGACTTTAGAGTGAGGCCGATTGTTAGGTTTCTTACTCCACCAAGGTGTTCCTCCTTCAAATTCTTCATATGGTTCTTGAGTTTTTCCAGAATCCTTCTCCTCGTGTTCTAAAGTGACTATAGGAGCCTTCTGTTTCTTTACTTCTTTCATCTCAACATCTAAACTCAAGAGTTTAGATACAATAAAGTTTAGTTGTTGTGCTACATTGTCTGAGGCTGTAGAGGGTAATTCGATATCTGGAGATTTGGAAGATTCTGCCTCTGGAAGAGGAGTAGCAGAATCTGGCTTTTTTCGATTGTTGCCCATACTCACCAAAATTGGCCCAGAGATTGAATCTGCTCTGATACCAAAATGATGGATCTTAACCTTAAGATAATGATAGAACCTTCAAGTACCAGAATCTAGTTCTTGACCATAATGCATAACACTCATATATTCATTCATAGTCTATCAACGTATTACATGGAGGTATATAAACAGAACAGAATAGGAGTAACTTATAATAACTACCTATAACCTCTTACAGATAAGACACTTATAACTACTTATGGATAAGACAATATAACCTCCCTAGGATAAGATAATATAACTTCTCTACAGATTGGACATAACTGCTACTTTTGACTAGTCTTATTCACATGCCTTTTCCTTGAGTAAACCAGAAAAGGGCGCTGTGCCTCTAGCTTCCTATCATTCTGTTATTGCTGTTATTACTTGACTGAGGCTCTTTTGAGTTCTTTGATTTATTGATCAATGTGCAATATGCTGAACCCTCATAAATGGAACTTTAACTAATTCAAATGCATCAAAGGATCAACTTTTATGGCTTAACCCATGAGAAATACCATACATGGCAACCTCAGAATAACTTCAGTAAACAGAAGGCCCCTTTTTATCTGAATGTTGATATTGATTTCCCTTTCTGTTCCAAGCATTGGATATGGCGTGAGTCTGTAAGATGTGAAGTTCAACTAGAAACCTTTGTCTTTAAATACGTTGTCGGACGCACAATTTTTCAAAACTAATAATAAATCCTTGTTCAAATAGATGATATACTTTGAGTTGAAAAGGGAATGGGTAGAAACTTGGCTAACAATATTCTTTAGGAAGGATTAACCCTTCCTGTTGATGGGAGATATTATATTGAGGATACAATTTATAAGACACAGCTGCTATGACTAAACCATCTTTATGTTTTTCAAGTTTTAACACTGTTGTAAGATGTAAACAATTCCAATCAATGTGGAATGAAAGATAGGGCCAGATTAGTTTATTGTCAAAATGGAAATCTATTGAGTACTGCAACTCTGTATAATGTATGAAGGTTCATGCCATTTTGAATTTCTGAAATCTGGCAACTTGCACCCATCTCTTCTGTAATATCGCTCTATATGAATTTTCTGTTATTTGACAGCTGAGGTTGAAATCCTACCAAAACACTGGCTCTGCAAGTTCTGATGAGTCTTCAAAGGAAATGCCAAAAGAGCCTTCGGATGAAGAGACCTCTACCACTGAACCAGGAGGCGGGGTAGATACAGAGCAGGAGATCAACTCTGCACCTGAGTCAGAACAGCCAAATTTAGAGAAGACTACCGATGAGAGGCTAGAAGTTTCTGGTGAAATTTTGTCTGATGCACACGCTGATGGGGAGGACGGGTGGCAATCAGTTCAAAGACCAAGATCAGCTGGATCATATGGCCGGAGATTGAAGCAAAGACGGGCAGCGATTAGCAAGATCTATAGTTATCAGAAGAAGAATGTGGAGGCTGAGATGGATTATCCTTTGAATAAGGGAACGAATCAGAATAGCAGGTTTTACTTTTTGAAGAAGCGAACCATATCCCATGGGGGTCATACAGATAACCAAAATGTGAACATCACCCAAGGCAATAAATATGTAAGGAAAGTAGTAAAAGCTGTTACGTACAGGGTAAAGTCCACGCCTTCATCTAGCACGACTGGTACAAAGGATACATCGGGAGCTGGTGACAAGCTATTCAGTTCTCATTCGGAACATGATTCAAATTCTACACCTAATGATGCAAATCCAATGAAGGCTTCAATCGTTAGTCTCGGGAAATCTCCTTCATACAAGGAAGTAGCTTTGGCTCCACCAGGTACAATTTCCATGTTGCAGGTCAGTGATCCTCAGAGTGAGATTTCTGCTAGTGATGGACTCGATGTTGGAAAACATGATAAGGAAGAAGATACTGAAGTAAATTCAAATGTCAACACAACCCCAGAAGAGGTAAATGATAAAATAGAAGAGAAGGAAAATTCCTTATCAGATTCAGTGGAGGATTCAAAAGAGGATAATAAAGTTACTGAGGAGAAAGAGGAAACTCAACCAACTGACGTTGTGGAAGATAAGTGTGAGAGTGTTGAGGGACTTGAAGCTGGAGATGTTGATGATCATAAAGCAGTTGATGATACCATAGAGATTGATGTAGTCAATGATAGTGCGGATTCTCACAGACAAGAACCTGATGCAAATGATTCATCCAGAGGCTTTGAATCGTGTAGCCCGCTATCTCCATCAGAATCCCAAGATAATGCAAATGTCATCATCTCACAAGGAGGTGAAGATTTGACACTCAATACACCACCATCAAGCCCAAGTGATATCCGTGGTATCCCATGCAGGAAATTGTCTGCATCTGCGGCACCTTTTAACCCATCACCACCCATTGCACGTGCTGCACCAGTTCCCATGAACATAACCCTTCCTTCTGGTCCTGGTCCTGTTCCAACAATTGGCCCCTGGCCAGTAAACATGAGTGTTCACCCTGGGCCTGCAACAGTGCTACAGACAGTTAACCCAATATCATCTCCTCATCATGCATACCCATCGCCTCCTCCTACACCAAATATGATTCAACCACTGCCTTTTATGTATCCTCCTTATACTCAACCTCAGCCAGTGCCAACTAGCACCTTTCCAGTCACCAGCAGTGCCTTCCATGCCAATCATTTCACATGGCAATGTAACGTGAACCCTAATATGTCCAAATTTGGTCCCAATGTTGTTTGGTCTGGTATTCATCCTGTGGAATTTCCACATCCAGCACCTGTGGTTCCACCAATACCTGATCCTACTATGGAACAACAAATGCAGGGTCATGGTTCTGAAAGTCCAAGTTCAGCTTCAGTTTCGCCAGAAGATATTGATAGTCTCAGGGAATCTAAGAAAGAGGTGACAGTTCCTGCTCCAGAGACTAGAGAAGATGAAGTGATCAGACTAGGTTCAGAAAGTATACATGAAAATGATAATCCGAGTTACAATGGGAATGAAGCTGCAGGGAACAAGCTAAGTGATAACGTTGGCTCAAATGATTACACTAGTAGTAACAATAAGAACACAGATAGTGAGAAGACCTTCAGCATTTTGATTAGGGGGAGAAGAAACCGAAAGCAGACTCTGAGAATGCCAATAAGCTTGCTCAATCGACCCTATGGCTCACAATCATTTAAAGTTTTTAATAACCGTGTGGTCAGAGGAAGTGATTCCCCCAAGTCCATCAACACCTCTTCCAGTAAAGACTGTACAGCGACTGCATAATCCATGCTGTTCTCAAGTGTTTCCAAGGAAATGTAGCAGAATAATTCGCTGACATAGAAGAAAGAGGCCTTATAATTTCAGATGCAAAGTTTGAAGTGATAGTTCGATTATTATTAGCATTTTGAATCACAGAATGCTCTGCCTTGTCGACTTTGTAGCTGACTTTTGGGGAGATTCTGGTAGGTCTTCTGCTTAATACTTTCAACTTTTTTCAGTTTAAGTTTTCTTTCTTTCTTTTTATTCTTTTAAAAAAAAAAAAAAAAAGTTTTCACCTGTTGCGCTTATAATTTCTCTAATTTACTCAAGAAAGATTTTTTACTAGTCTAGTTTCAATTAGACCAATCATGCACCCCTATTTTTTGAAAAAAAATAATAATTAAATTTATGCAATATAGCCGTATTTTTTTTCAGAAAGTGTTGTGCTTTTGGTGGTTGTAGATTGTAGTTTGAAGAACCACACTGTTTAAATCAACAAGCTTTTCTATCATGCAATATAGATTCTACTTCGTCTATTTGGCCAACTAAATTTATGCAATATAGATTCTACTTCGTCTATTTGGCCAACTAAATTTATGCAAATAGCTTTCAGAAAGTGCTGTGGTTTTGGTGGTTGTAGATTGTAGTTTGAAGAACCAATGTTTTCCGAGCAAAAAAGAACCAATGTTTAAATCAACAAGCTTTTCTATCATGCAATATAGATTCGACTGTCTATTGGGCCAACTAGATTTAATTTAGCCTGAATCATATTAATTTACAAAATTTTTCAGACGCATCTCTTGAGATGGAGGACTGGAGACTTATTAATCCAAGGTACTATCTCATTTGCAAAACTAGAGCTTTTTTTTTTTTTTTTATGGTCATTTATTCTGCAAACTCACATTTCTGTAGAATGTACTTGGACCCATGATTTGTTGCTTAGTTGGCGTGTGACAAAACTTCCTCGTAAGATCGAAGTTGCACGTAGAATAGTATTTATACTATTCAGCTTCATAATATTTTTTTGCATTTGGACCACATACAGGAAGTAGAACAGTAGCTGCAGCTAAAATCAAACCAATTCATATATGGGACTTTGATGCTTCTACCTCATCTTGATCCTCTGTTTTCCATTGATCGATCTACATATTTGCCCCGTATGCTACCATCATCACTATTCAATTTTAAGGATTCTGAGTCACCTTCAAGGTGCTAATTTTGATTCATTATGTAGTCAGAAAAATTTTGATATAATAAAGTACATGATTAAAGCAGTTCTATTTTTTAATTGCCTTTTTATCACCGGCTTTGTTAATTGATTTGGTTCAATTTTATGTACTTTCTCTATTTATGGCTCGTTTTTTCTGTTTGCTGTCCTGTGTTTTCGATGATAGATCTGAGATCATGACCATCAATAAAAGCATAAGTTTAAATTTAATTCTTGATTATGTTGGTATGCTTCCGACAGTATCTCAAAGCACCCCAAAATTTAATTTGATATTTTGATTTTCTTGTTGATTTTGAGAAAGCAAAGGTAAAAAAACAGAGAGAGAGAGATAGTACAAGCAAAAGAAGATTGCTCACCAATCTGATTCTTAAATTTGAACACGGCTTTCAAAAACAAAAAACAAAATTTAGGAAAACTTTAATTTACATTTATGATCAAGCAAAAGATGGAAGAAAAGAGAACCCAATCTACTGAAGCTTTTGAGCTGGCTTCACATTCATTTTCTGCATATCGGCCCAAACAGAGCGCCCACAACATAGCTTATAGGTATGCCGAAGCTCATCATCATATTCACATCATATGCTTTGAGAAGTGCAAACTAGCGTCTATAACATCCCCCCTGCGTCATTCAAATGATTAGACCAATAAAACCAGTACGTTTTACTTCAGCTGTAAATTTAGCAAACATACAGGGTCTTTTTGAGTTAGCGTTTAAGGGTATATTTACGTAAGTTATGACAAAACTCATTTCACATATCATAAATTACGTTGGAAAAGTAATATCTACCGTTAATCCAAGCACATACATATTAGTTAAACGAAACAAGGACCAACAAGTTAATGCCATGGGAAGTTCTACTTTCTTAAGAGAGTGAATTCTTTTTCCAAAAAAAATGCTTGTAGTTTGAAATATTTTCTACTTAGTGTGAAAATCTTGATGTCTACCCATTAAGGGGAGAACTCAATTTGTTGCCGGTCAATAATTGACTGAGACAGTGATTCAAGAGTCAGTTCTTTAAAATTTAAATTAAGGTTGACTTTCATAATTAAAATAATATTTAAAAATGCAGTAATCCATAAATAAATTAAATATTTATGCATAAATCACATAACAAAACAGAGTTTCTAAAACAGATATGATGGATAGCGATTTTTTAAACTCAAAACAATGTCATTTCAGACTTAATAAGAGAAAGGGAAAAAATATATATATAATCCAACTGGGCCCAGTTGTCTAAACTCTTGACTGGAGCGGGCAAAACACTTATTCACCAGTTTACGAGTTTGACTGAGCGATTCAAGTTGAGTTTTAATGCCATGATATTCATTCATGACCGATTAGTTCTGTCAATTAACTAGACTTAGGCTAACAAAAATTATCTTTGCAAAAGGAAAGGAAGAAAGAGCATACCTTTAGTTAGATGACTTGGGAAGGTAGCTTCATGAACAGGATCCATTGGAAAGCTTGGAGGCAGAGATCGCATCTCTGATCTTTTTAGATATGCCAATACTTCAAGAATGATAGTTGCCACAATCACTATACTGACAAGGAATCCATAGCCTATTCTCCAATCACTGCCTGCCCCAGCAGCTTGTATCCCTAACACTATGTTCACTGATGCAAAGAAAAGTGCCAATCTTCCAACCCAACTATGATACAAATTCCAAAGCTTGCGCATCTTGGAATCCTTGTTTGGCCTTAAGAAGAATGCCAATACCTATAATGCTTTAAAAGTCATTTCAAAATTGTTCTTAACAATGTACTTCTTCTCGTCCTTTTAATCAGCTATAAACAACCGGATCATATAGATTAAGAAATTGGTTAAAATGGGTTAAACACAATAAACATGTTAGAAACACATCCTTCTTGAAATTTAAAAAAAAAAAATACCCTTATTATAGAGAGGGTGAGTGGGAATATGATTAGGGGGACAAAATAGAAAAAAATTCATTAAATATTTAAACATATCTAAAACGTAGCTTATAAAAAAAATTAGATTCATTCAAAAAATTGTACTAGCATAAAAAAGGATTGGAAGAGTAATAGGTACTTCGTCCGGTCTTTGATATAAGACTTATTTACTTAATTTGATTAAATTACAGAATTCAGTAAAGTTAATTAATATGACATGTTTTTTCTAAAATACTATAATCATCTTCCTTAATTCCCTCCATCTCTCTCTTGCTTAATTACTATTAAGGGATCATCAATTGGGGAAAATTCTGAAAAGATTGACAAATATAAGAATTATGTTTTATATTTTGGACCATCATCAGCTCCTAAATTAGTTATATATTAATGACAGAGGGAGTAATAAATATATGTAATCAAGTTGGACTCATTAGTCAATATAAAGTCTCTTGGCCAGGTTTAGATTAGGGAATTAAAGATTTAGTATTAAGTAGAAACAGTCAGTAGGAAACCTGAAGAATACTTAGTGTAAAGACAAAGATGCCAATGCCTCTGTGAGCAGGTACATGAGCTTGCATTTTGTTGTAAAGTTGCAATCCAAGAAGAAATGTGGCAAGTCCAAATCCAAATCCCACAAATTGAATCACTGAATGGAGATAGAACCACAATGGATCCTTATGCCTGAAGTATCTTGCAATAATTGCCCCCACGGGTAGGATTAGTCCCCAACCCATTATACCCACTATTCCATGACTCTTCCTCATCTGAATAAGCTCATTGGATCCAGAACCTTTGGAACCTGTAAGAGTTTAGGTTGATCATACATCTTAAGATGCTATAAGTTTCACCAAACCACATAAAACAATGCATGCTAATCATCAATATCATCGAAAAATGGAAGAATTCAGAGTTTGGTACTTTTTGTTTTCTGGTGTTACACTTAGAGGTGTCCTCAAGCTTTGTCCAAACTTAATTTTTTTCTAAAGGATCTCAAGGATGCATTCTCTCACATCTGTATGATTCTTTCATATTTTTTACTTAGAATGATCTTGAAAGTTTAATTCATATGAAAAGATACTATACTTTCTTGTCCGTAGACTCACTCCCCTGAGCAGGTTTAATCCTTTAAACAAACAAGTTTTCATTTTGTTCTTAAAGTGGTTATTTATAGGTACAATGTGATTGTCCTAATTAAAACTAGTTTTAGTTATTAAGTTTTATTCCAAGGAACTAAACTGTAACTTTTCATCATAAAACTTTGAGCAAGATATTCAGAAACAGAGTAAAACAGAGCATCTCCTATCAATCTGCCCTATAAAAGTCAGAGGATCAAGATTTTTGCACCTGAAGAGAAATCAAATACGATTGCTGTTTTATCAACATGCTTTGAGAGATGATGGTTCTTTGGGGTTTTATTTCCATAAGCCAACAAAATAGGTTGCTTTCCAAAAGGGGTTCTGGGTTGCATCTGAAATGCCAAGTAAATCTCAGCTCCACTAGTGGCCACAGCTGCAGGCATATTATTGAGAGGTATTTCACCTTTGTCTGCAATCACTTCTGAAGCCTTCTTACCCTGAAGATAGAACTGTTTGATCTTTGCATGACCATGTTTATTGATCCAACCCACCATTGCACTTGAACCCACCATCATACTGTCTCGTGAGAATCCTATTCCCACCCACCCAATTGTGTAGGGAGCAGATAATATGATGGTTGTGGTATGATCATTTTGGATGTACTGTACCACAAAACTCAACAAATTATATGCAAGGACCTATTTTTCTTTTCTTTTGAAAAATCATGAAAAATTCAAAACTACCCCATTACATACCATACTCATAAGATATCAAGATATCACTTTTTTATATACCACTCTGTGGTCCTTATTATATGTCTAATTGGTCAAAAATTTTAGGTCCTAAATATAAGTATGTGAGAGAAAATGTATAACATTTTTATTAATGAGTGTAATTTAGAAAAGTAAACAAATTTAAGATATATTAAATGTCTTAAATTCCATTTCTTAGTATATGAGATTTGGTCAAACTGAACTTATAATATAAGAACCAGAGTGGTAGAATCCAATGATCAATAGAAAAAAAAAAAAGTAGAAAAAAATTTGGGGGTTGGGGCAGAATAATGAACCAAGCATGATAATTAATTCTGACATGAACTTACCCTCAATTCATAAGTATGCCACACAGGTTTGCAAATCATGTTGGATATATTCTGATAAGGTGGTGGAAGGAAACTTTGATAGTTTGTGTTCTTGCAAGTGCTTTCTGATGCTGCAAAACCACTACTTCTTCCCTTATCATCTGCAAATGCTGTGATTTTGAAGTCCAAGACAAGAAGACTCACAATACCAAAAAATCTCACAAAAGATGGCCATATCTGAATCCAAGATCTCAAATTTGCCATTCATGGACTATTCACAAGTATGAGATCTAAGGCCAGGGAAAAAATATATCAGCTTACAAGACTCTATAGAGTCAAAAATAAGAGAGGAAGAGAGATAACAACGGTGCAGTTGAGAGGTTATAGTCTCTTACATTTGAAGGTTGCATTGAAGTTTGTTGGCGGTGATAGTGTTTGGTACAGAGAGATAATCATTAAATCATCATTTTTCTAATCTTGAAAACTCAACATCTTACCACACTTTCATTTCTCACTGTCACAGCCTTTTCTTTCCTGCTATTCTATCAACAATTCTCATACACTGTCCATTAATGAAGACATTCAAATATGTTAAGAAAGATAATGACACTGCAAATGTTTGAGAATCTCATACGCATATGGGTATTAGGGTCCGTTTGATTCGCTGAAATTGATTTTGATGGATACGGAGATGGAAATAAAGTTTAAAAGTAAGTTTGGTATGTTGTGGAAATGATACCTGATTTTTAAACAAAAAGACCAAAATGCCCATGTAATTTTTTTAAAACAAAAAGCCTTCATGGAAATGAGGACATGGAATTGCAAATCTTAGCTTTTTTTTTTTTATGGAATTGACGGCTTCTACATGGAATTCAATTCCATAGCCATTTCTTTGTACCAAACATGCAATCAGCATGGAATCTAATTTCAATTTCAATTGTATGCCTCCAATTCCACCGTACCAGACATGGCATTAATACAGAGGTTGTTTTGTGATATATGAAGAATGGAAATAACATATCTTTTTTGTCAGAGGAAATAACAGATAGAAGGACAGAAATTTCATGTTTAAATATTATAAATGGGCGCCTTTGTTTTCAACCCAAAACAAAATGGTTGCTTTTGTTGGGAAAAAGTACCAATGTAGCAACTTTTACTATAAATTGTACCTAATTAAAGCATTTTAGAAAGGAATTACCGAAGTAATGCAGTCAAAAGCCTATCTTAATGCCACCAGTGGTGTCAGGATGGGTGACGCCACGTGGCAGTGGTGTCAAGCATCTTGATGTCACTAATGGCATCAGGATTCCGGATACCATTAAGGCGTCAGGCATCCAGCCCCCCTGCCCCCTTGCCCCCACTCCTGCGCCCCCCACCCCCACCCACTAGAGACTTGGTCATGCTCGGACAGCACCCTCTTGGGGGCTTACTTTTTTTTTTTTTTATGAAATAATTTTACCAAAACAATATGCCTTTTTCTTAAAGCTCCGAGGGTGCTGCCCCTTTACCCTGCCCGCTAACCGACTAGCGGGACTGCCGTAGCTAACTGTTTGTAGCGCGATAATTAATACAATATGAAAGAAACTAAAGGTGTCATGATTAATTGGGTATAATTTTTAGTAAAAATTGCTATATTTGTGCTTTTCCCGCTTTTGTTGATTATCATAATTTATATCTTTATATGGTGTAAAATTTACAATAATTTCACTATATATAATCTATAAACATATAAACATAGACTCACATCACAATCCATCACATATATTATTCAGTGGCTTATATGTAATATCATACAAGGTCAGAGTTAAGAGTCTTATGAGAAAAATAAAATAAAATGAATTCTATAGTTCAAAATTATCTTTTATATTTTTTAAAAGACCGTTATCTTCAAATATGATGACAAAATATAACAAACCTTTTTAGTGTAATAATATTATTTTTTTTAAGGAAAATGACACATAAATACCAGTTCAAATTGTAAAATTCCAAAATGTCCATTAAATTAGTAAAACGACAAACAAATACTCTGGTAGGAATCTGAGATATCAAAGTTTGAGGGAAAAGACTAAAATGTCCTCCTTTTATTTCTCATTATTTTCTTCTCTCTCCTCTTTCTCTACTTTTTCAATGACACCAACTCCCTCCATTGTGGAATCACCCACCAAGAATCAAACCCGACATTCTCCTCCGCGTTGCTCATCACCATAATTTCCATATATAACCCAAACAAGAGGGAAAAGAGAATAGATGCAAAAGTAGAGTTGGGGGCATATATAGGAAAGGTGAAGAAGAGTACTTGCCACTGCCTAGCTTGGTGTTGGACCGGCATGGCTAGATCTTTAGGAAGGATCTTTGATCCGATCCGGTACATATTGGACATGTCAAGTTGGTTCAGTGCGAGCTGGAGCTTAGTGGTACGAGAAGTCAATCAACGAGAACAAGCATTTCCTCCCCGAAGCCGTAAGAACCCAGATTATGAATCAAGAGAAAGTTTAAATCGATTTGATTTGATTTACTATCTACATATACAAAAATTAAAAGAAGAAAATACCACTTGAAATTCGAAATGAAAAGTATCTCGGTTTTGAAGAAGAAGAAGGTGAACAGTAAATATAGGATTTAACAAAAATCGTAATGCAAATAACAAGTTCAGTAATGAGAATAACAAGTTTATTCTTAAGGGAGAACACATGTCACTGATGAAACCAAAATCTGACCACCATTAACAAATTGTATAATGAGAATAACAAGTTCATTAATGGGATTAACAAATTCAGTAATGGGAATAACAAGTTCATTCTTCAGGGGGGAAATCCCACATTTACTGTTCACATTCTTCTTCCTCAAAACCCAAATATTGTACCTTGGCTCCCACTGTAAAAACAAGTGCTTAGACTGAGAACTTGTTTTTTCATCTGAAAACGTTTTTGGAGTGCTTTTATCATATCCATAACCAAGCTACAAGTTTGTCGCCCAAAACCTTTCACTCCAAATCAAACACCTAATCTTTTTTCAAACAAAGGTTATGAAAAATAGAGAAGGAGATTCCAGGGACTTATCTACAAGTATCCATTAAGAAAAATTTCACCTTTTCACATACTATTAAACTAGATGAACAAATTAGAGAGAGAGAGAGAGTGCGTGTGTGTGTCTGCGTTGCCATGACAGAAGAGAAGGAGAGGAGAGAGAAAGATAAAGAGAAAGCATAATGGTAAATTCATCAACATTTTAAGATCTTAATTTGATTCATGTCACCTTTATGTCCTTTACAAATTTTAACAAACATTTGGGGACTTTGGAATTTCATTTGGTATTTATTGGTCATTCTTCCTATTTTTCAATAAGACACACACACATATATTTTTTTTCTAAGCATAGGTAGTTTCCTATTAGATGCAATCCTATTCAAGACACTAAATGTGAGCACCTCTCCTAATGGGGATTCAAACCTTGGTTTGCCACGTTGTGAGAGACTAGCTCATTCCGTTAGATCAAAACCCCATTAGTGTACACACATATATTACACACACATATAAATAAATGAATGAGTGAATATAAAAAAAGAATGTACACTAGTGCAAAAAAGGGCTTTAAGACCGTCTCATTTAGACCGGATTATAGAGAATCAGGTCTTAAAAGTATGACCGGTGGCAGTTTCGTAAATATAAAGAACTTTTTGGACCGGATTATAAAAGATCCGGTCTTAAAAATATGACCGTGGCACTTTCGTAAATATATAGAACACTTTTAAGACCGGACTATAAAAGATCCGGTCTTAAAAGTATGACCGTGGCAATTTTGTAAATATATAGAACACTTTTAAGATCAAGCTAAAAATATCCGGTCTTAAAAGTATGACCGTGGCAATTTCGTAAATATTGTGAGAAGACGCTGATCAAGTCCGAGAATGCGATGATTTATTCCTTCGCTTAATTGAAATTATATACAGATGCTAATAAGTAAATAAACCTAGGCAGTTCCTATAATTTAGGGATTACAATCAGGAATATATTACGAAATTCATTAAACCATGATCTCGCTAACTTAATTCCTAAAATCTCTCTAACATCTTAATTAAGATGATCACAATCAAGAATTTAATTACGAAATTCAAAAATCATGATCTCGCTAACTTTATTCCTAAAATCTCTCTAACAACTTAATTAAGATGATTACAATCAGAATTTAATTACGAAATTCAAAAACCTTGATCTCGCTAACTTAATTCCTAAAATCTCTCTAACAGCTTAATTAAGATAATTGCACAATATAATCGTATACGCTAACTAATTAAATAAATAGAACACTTTTAAGACCTACTGCTTCAAATAGACGGTCTTAAAAGTACTTTTAAGACCGTCTGTTTGAAACAGACGGTCTTAAAAGTGTAAAAAAAAAAAAAAAAAAATTATATAGAACACTTTTAAGACCGGCTGTTTCAAACAGACGGTCTTAAAAGTGTAAAAAAAAATTTATATAGAACACTTTTAAGACCGGCTGTTTCAAACAGACGGTCTTAAAAGTGTAAAAAAATTATATAGAACACTTTTAAGACCTACTGTTTCAAACAGACGGTCTTAAAAGTACTTTTAAGACCGTCTGTTTGAAACAGACGGTCTTAAAAGTGTAAAAAAAAATAAATAAATTATATAGAACACTTTTAAGACCGCTTGTTTCAAACAGACGGTCTTAAAAGTGTTCTATATATTTACGAAATTGCCACCGGTCAATTTTTTTTTTTTTTTTTTTTTTTTTTAGACCGGTTGTTTAAAACAACCGGTCCTAAAATATACTTTTAAGACCGGTTGTTTCAAAAACCGGTCTTAAAAGTGTTTAAAAAACTACATTCGCTAAACCTCGTTAAGTCCGTGAGTTTGCTTTGTCTTCTTGGTGATATAACATTTTCTTAGTTATAGATTCAACGAGTATCCCAAGAGCCTCACGGGCAAATCCTCAGCAAGAATGTCATTCTCTTCCTCTAACCTACTCGCAATCTTCGTAAGTCATCATAAGAGTCGCACAATCAAATCATTGGCAACGTTGGCAGTGAGATGCTTCGAGGGTTTTGCGATGGCGTCAACTCTAATCCTCAGCAATAAAGCGTACTACTTTGAGGATTCTAGACAACGGCGGCTCCTTCCTCTTCGATCTATGGGTCCTTACACGCCGCCTTCGTATAGATCCGGTTTGAAATCAAACTCAGATATCTTCTTGCTTAAGTTTGTTTATTTCCTACATTGACCGCTCCTGCTCAGATCTGGATTTCGATTTTGGTTGCTTGAAGCTTTGCTAGCACCGACAAGAGGATCCTGCTCAGATTTGGTTGCTTTAAGCTTGTGATTTTTTTTTTAGATCTGGACTTCAAATTCGATTTTCATGGTGAATGATTTATGTTTCTTGTTATTTTTGTTTATTTCTGGAATTTGTAATCATCTTTTTTGTTTTTCTTCTTGTTGTTGTTGCTTCCAATCTTCTCTTGGTTCTCCGTCGTTGATGACGGAGGGACATTCAAAATGTTGCCAGATCTGGTGATTTGGGACCGATTGTTTCATTTGAGTTCTTCTTTTTTTTTATTATTTTGAAACACTTTTAAGACCGGATGTTTAAAATGTCCGGTCTTAAAGAAACTCTTTAAGACCGTGTAAAAGTCCGGTCTTAAAGGTCGACTTTTAATACCGCCTGGAACAAGACTGGTCGCGGGTCCGGTCCTAATGTACCTGTTTCGTCCGGTCTTAAAAGCCTTTTTTGCACTAGTGGTAATGTTTTATTACTCCATATAAAATAAATGGATGAGTGAATATAAAAAAAGAATGTAATGTTTTATTACAATGAAAGCTGAAATTGATTCCCTATCCCGGAGCAAAACAATATATATACTGGTGTGTGTGTATATATATATCTTCCTACCTCACTCTTAAAAGAAAAAGAATTAAATTTAAGAATTCAATTCAATGATGATATATAAAACGTCCTAGGAAAAAGCAAACTTCTAACTCTAAGGAGTAGCAGCATTATTGCTGTTCTTTTTTTTTCTACTTAGCCCAAGCAACAGCCTCAATTTCAGACTGAGCACTTCTATAAAGCTCTAGCCTCTTTGCAAGTGACATCCGTCTCTGCATCACTGCTGGATCCTCGTCAAGCAATTTACCCAGTTGTTTCCCCTGCATAACAACAACAGGTCATTAACGAAGAAAAGGAACTCATAATCTTAATTCCTTAAAAAGTCACAGAGATCATAATATTTGTGATGCAAAAGACGTGTTTGAATGTACGAGGACTTATGTGCAGAATAGAGGAATCATGTCAGCTGGCTATTGCATTATTGAGCAAGAAGAAAACTTCATAATATGACGCAGAAAGCTCACCTCCCTCTTCCCCAACTCCGTAAAGAAATGGTCCAGTAAGCTTCTCTTAGCCTCACGCACTTGGCAATATACTACTGACTTAGGAATTGTATTCCTCAGGGTGGCGCATACCATGTTCACGTACGACAACACAGTCGTAGCTGGTAAGTTCAAAGAAAATCTCTCAGTAAGAAAAATTCTAAGATTTTTTTTTTTTTGGGGGAGTCTCCCACAATCTTAGTGGAGTTTTCCTTAGAAATTATCAAAACTATGTTCTAGTGTATGAAGAGGGTCTTATATTAAGGATTGGAGGGATAGTTAAGTTTCAGTTACTCACCGATTCGACGAAGATAATTATCATTATATCTGTCAAAAAGTGATACAGTTGGATTTCCACCCTTCTCAGCATCTTGTGGAAGTTTGCGGAAAAAATCAACAGTCAAGTAACCACACTCCATGTCAACCAACAGCAGAGTTGCTTTCTTACTTTCTTCTCTCATCCTCTCCAATGATTCAACAGCTGCACTCCCAAGTTCTGTTCTCAAGGTGGGATATTGTTTTAATTCCTACAATTACAATCAACAGAAAAGTTCATCGGTTAAGATAGACTTGTGAATTATAACTTCCTCCTTTGCTACCTGCTAAAGCGTCTCAATGCTTAAGCATATATAGAACTAAATATACAAAAGACAATATATATATATATATTGCTTGCTACTTGCCACTGTCTCGCTAATAGACTTGTGAATCAGATCCTTCAGAATTGCATGAACCTGAAAGATCATAAAAGTAAGGCATCAAGTAGATGTTTTACGACAAAAGGAAAAAGATAACATCTTATTATAGGGAAGATCAACTCTGTAGTATAATTAGATACCGCATCAACAGCTGCTTCAGCTGGGCCACGGATGGCAACTATGCAAGAATCAATGAGACGGCGATATCCTTGCTCAGGGGCAATTAGATGAGGTTGATACCCATCTGCTTCAGTTATTAGCTTCCTCACATTATCAATTGAGAGATGCTTGTCAAATTGCAGCCTTTTCATAGCTGCAGGGAACTGAGAATCAAATACTTGGTAAATTTTCTCACCACCAGGCCTCCTGTAAACATTTGAATCATCATTAAACAATAGTATATATTCACTCAGTATTCAAAGATTCACTAACAGGGAAAAAGGACATACACGCCATCAAGATGATCTTTATATATCTGATCAAAGTTTCGACAGATTTCCATTGCCATGTACAATTTTCCCTGCAAAAGGAGAAAAATAAGTTAAATCACAAATTCTTGATGAACTTCACTAGGGTTTATGTAGAAGAAACACTACCAACTAAAAGAAGCTAGAGGCCAATGGCAGAGGGCTTACTCCAGTATCAGTAGCCATGGGCCTTCCAAGACGGCTTAATTCTGCCTCCAGGTCAGAAATAGTTTTACTTATTAGTGACTGAAGGCCTGGGATTCGAGACTTGATGACAGTTTCTAAATGCTGAGAATTTGATTGACATCACAGATGTGGAAGTTAACTTGTGCATTCAAATAGATTATAAACGGATTTCCATTTAGAAAAATGAAGATTAGGATATTTCTTCAGTATACCTTAGATAACACCTTTCCCAGATGGACAGAACCCATTCTGCTAGCAAGATGTCTATATTCTGGAGTGTTAGCAAAATACTCATTTTCTCTACGCCGCGCGGCAATCATATCAACATTTTTGTTTATATCAGCTTGGGAACGATTGACAACACCAATCCAAGGGAAATTTAGCTTATATGCTCTTCCTTCAAGGATCTAAGAAAGGGGAAGGGTGGAGAAAAAATGTTAGAGCTTAGAGGAACCCAATATGGGAAACCCTTGGGCATTAATTACAAATTAATCCTCTTAGTAGCCTACCAATTCTGCATTGGAAGGGACCAAATACTTACACCAACTGCATCAGTACCCTTGTCCATGAGATCGATCTTTGTCAAAACTCCAAATGTCCTTTCCCCTGAAATAAAGCTGTGATGACTAAGCATAGGAAGAAAAATATCCAGAAACCAGCCATTTCAATTGCTCATATAACATGTCTTAAGTCATCTCCTCATGTGAAGATCAAAGAAAATTGATGCAGCGTTAACAAATCAAGAAAGCTCTGAAGCACACAAGTCAAAAGATTAAACTCAGATACTGATTCGCAGGGCTACATAACACAAATTTACTTGGCACCTGACCTTTAGGGTCTACTTCTCGAGAAATCTTAATTGCATCTGAGGTAGCAAGATCTTGATTGGCAGGAGATATTGCCAAAATGATACAATTTGGCTGCAAAAGACAGGTTTTAGTGACATCATAGCGAAATATTTTTCCTCACAAGAAAAGAAGGTCACCCTATGTGTCAAAGTCTTTTTAATGCATGTATTTCAAAAGTATAGGAACAATTACCTTCTCAATAAAAGAACGAACCATGTTTTCGATGTCCTGTACAATGCTTTCTGGTTGACCATCTATAACACAGAGACAACAAAATGCCATTAATTTGTGAATTTATAATAGAACTGTTCAAAATTTCAAACTATCTTTAACTGGTATGCTAGTCGTAAGTCTTAAAAACTCACCAATAGCGACTTTTGTGAGTCCTGGAAGATCAACTAGGGTCAAATTGACAACTGCCAAGGTCAACAAGTTCAATTAGATGAAATGGATGCATAAAAAATCAAATTGATTTTTTATAACAAAATAAAAGCAGTAACACATACATATGTATTCCTAGTCAATTTTATATTTATAGAATGATACTTGTCGATGATTACATTAATGAGAAAAACATAGTGTTCAACATACTGGGCCCAGAAACTCAGATCAAACTTAGGCACTATTATTGACAATAAAAAAAAAAAAAAACCATATGCACTTGGATCCATAGAGATCTAAAGTGCAAAAACATATTGCCACGGTATGTTATGCTCAGAGAAAAAAAGAGAGAGAATATAGAGAATAAAAGCCATGATTTTGGTGAATAAATAGGTAATGACATATCAAAAAATTAGTTCTTCATTTTTTTTATCATCTAGATTATATATTTATATATACCAATTATATACTAACTTAGTAATAGGAAATACAAATTGGCATCTTTCTCACCATGAGGGGAGTAGATACTTAAATGGATTGGAACAGAAGAAATAGACTTGGACCGACCCGTCTCTCTATCAGTCTCATCAGAGATCTCCTGCCTAACAGCAGCTAGAGAACAGGCAAAATTAGTCTCTATGGAGAAGCAGCAATGAAAAAAACAATCATCAGGAATTTACTTGTTAACCCATAATTCTAAAAATCATAATAATAAGTAACATTAACATTTAAGCAAAAAAATGCTAAATAAAGTTGTAATTGTGTTATGAGGAATAATGAAGAAGTAATGTGTGAAAAAGAAAAATGTTTCTATAGCAGAATACCAAAATCAGTGAACTTCTTCCGTGGAAGGTGCATAAATTCAGCATATTCTCTTCCTTCATCAATCTTATGAAGTTGCAAAACAAGAGGACGCCGAGTGACAATACCTGTAAATAAAAATTGGTTCACTTATCCAAATATTCAAGTCAAGAAGAGAAAGAGAAAGAGGAAAAAAAATCTAGTCATAAAGGAGTATGTGACTAACAATAGATCGCCAGAATTACCAGATCCACGTGGTAAGAAGTCTTTTCCCACAATACTCTCCAACACTGAAGACTTTCCGGAGCTCTATGAAATATTGAATAGGTTAAAAGCTTGTAAACATTTATGAAGAAGACAAGAATTACTCGTGGAACCATTGGAATTCTATAAACTTTTCGGCAGAATTGAGAAGACAACATATTGAGGTTCAGTGAATCATTCAAGTGACCCAAGAATTATACAAACTTCTCGCATTTCATTATTTTATTCAAATTTCAAAATGACCATCGGTGAAAGTGAAGGGAAGTTCAATTCCTCTTTTCGTTCACAGTAGAATGAAAGGATTATAAATTTATAATAATTAAAATAGAATCTAGCAAAATGATAACGTAAACCGAAGAGGAAAGAAGGGAGGAAAACTAATTAGATCAGATAGACGGCGATTCACCATGAGAAAAAACGATCCGGAAATATTGCATCAATGGATCAAAATTCAATAAAAATAATGACTGGAAAATAAGCGAAAAAATGAAAACCTGTCCTCCGACGACTGCGATTGAGGGCAAGGCGTCCCAGAGGGTGGGCATTGCGCTCTCTTCGCCATGATCGCCGAGGGCGGTACAAGCCCTCTGTATTTTATTCACAAGCTGAATCAGATTCTCCATTGTCGACGGGGAAGAAGCTATCGGCGAAGATGAAGAAAGCGGGAATGAAAAGAGAAGCGAGGCGAGATATCACTCACAAACTATGGAAACTTTCAAATGGTAGTTAGAAAATTCGTCAGTTCTTCCGTTATTGTTAATTGACATAATTGTCCTCACATAGTTTGTATAACAGTATAAGAGTAGTGATGATGACTGGGCAAATTTTTCGATGATATAAAATTTTGGGAATATGATACCCACGTCCCAATGACCATAGAAAATAGTAAAAAAGTCTCAACAGAAATTCATAATTATATTCACAACAAAATTTAAAAACCTGGTCATTCATAACAGAAAAAACTATATTCACAACAGGAAGTGTGTAATTCACAATAAAATTTAAACCCCTGGATTTTGTTTCAAACTCAAGTCCCTAAACGTATATACCACTCTGGTCCTATTTATAAGTCCAGTTTGACCAAATCTCACATAGCAAGGAAAGTTAGGTATCTCAATGATTATAGAGCAAATTTCCAACTTTACCTTCATTTATGAATGTGTACCTTTTAAAATTTATTGTTAAATATCTCTCATCTTTTTATCTTCCCAACATATCTAGTCAATCTCTCACATCATCATTAATATGGGCAAAATTGTCACAATCTCATTTATTTGGTCAAAATGGACTTATAAATAGGACCAAATTTTTTGGTCAAACTAGACTTATAAATAGGACCAGAGTGGTAGGTCATTCACAACAGAAAAAGCTAGATTCATAACAGGAAATGCTATATTTACAACAAAATTTAAAATCTGGTCATTCACAACAGAAAAAGTTATATTCACTACAAGAAGTGTTATATTCACAATAAAATTTAAAAACCTGAATTTTGTTTCAATACAAATAATATCAAAAAAAGTCATTAGAGACTTTTGATATGTGAATTTATGTTGAGACTTTTTTACTATTTTTTATTATCTTTGGAACCTGGCTCTCATTTTCCCTAAAAAAAATTTGGATGAAATTCAAAAGGAAAGAATATCAGACTTATAAGGTGCATGCATAAAATAAATTAGATGAAATTATTTGTATTTTCATTTTTATATAATTGTTCTGCCAAAATATAATAAATATTTGATCGATATAAAATTTATTTAAAATTTTACATTTTTCATTGCATTATTATTATTATTTTTGGTTGCCTATCCGATATTCAGAGTTTCGCCCTGACTAATCCGGATCCGACCGAGGTCGTGCATCTAGCTACAGTGGGTGAGTCTCTCAACATGGCTTTTCATTGCATTATTTATTTTGTATTCTTTCCTCATATTTCTTACTACAATATTATTCTTCCTGTTTTTCTCCACATAATTCATTATCTTACTTCCAATTTATTTCTTCTTTCAAAAATATTTAAAAAGTGTATTTTTTTTTCCCATGAAATTTCAAGTTATTACTTAGTCTACGTGACTTGTATTACACTATATTTTAACAATACTATAACAAATTTAAGTTTAAGACGTTTTGCATATATATACATAGGGTTGTCCAAGGACCGGTCAGACCGGGTTGGAGGTCAACTCAAGGTCTGGCCCGATATGACTTCAGGCTGATAAAATCAGCCCGAGGTCTTGTCCAGTCTAGTACCAGCCCGAGCTCGGGCTGGACCGTACCGGACCGGCTGGACTTCCTGACTAGTCCAGGCAGTCCAGCTTTTTTTTTTTAATTTTTTTTTTGCCTTCTTGGGATGTAATATTTTGGCCCTGATTTCACCTGACTTCCAAAAATAATAAAAAATGACATAGTGAAAAGTGATTCCTATAAATTAAAAAGCACATGAAGATGTCCAAATTCCAGTAAGTGGCTCAATGTAGTGGTGATATAAAAAAAAAAAAAAAAAAGGACATTGGGTCATACCGGACCAGTCCAGGGGGTCTAAGCCCTTGGACCTAAGTCCAGTCTAACCCCAACAATTTGGTCCGATCCGGTTAAATTGTCTGAGACCATTTTTTTACTTGCCTTAGACCGGGTCGGGTCAGACTGGACCGAGCCAGACCAACCAGACCTCGAATTTTTTGGACAACCTGTATATACATACATACTCACACACATATATCTTTAAGCATGGCTTGTTTAACACTAATGCATTTTCCCTCTCTAATGTAGTAGGAAAAAAATCAGGGACTCGAAGGTGTGATTGATACTATGATTCTTCATAAAGCCTTAGACATGAAGGCAAAGTGGAAAGCGAGGGTGGCATATTCTTTCCCCGGAATGGGGCTTCGTTAGCATATTACGGCAAAAGACAAGATGTGTGGGTTTCTTTGTTTTCTCTACCCTACGTTCTTATGTTCATATAAAATTAGCCTCATCGAATCACAATAATTTTTTCCTCTTACAGCGAATTCAGAACTTTCTCGTGCCCCCTCTGAAATGCTGACTGATTTTAGAACCCAAAATCCCCTTTCATGGACTCTGTTTCTTCTCTAACACCAAATTTCAGATCATACAGCCATAACAGCAAGCCTCTCTCTGCGACAAGCTTATCCTTTTTTCAGCTCAAGCGACGCAGAACTTCGTTACTAATTTCTTCTTCTTGGACTGTTCCTTCGGAGCCCCCGAAAAACTCAAATCATAGAAGTTTTAATCAAAGCCACCCAGTGGTGAAACCCACATGGGTTTCCTTCCCCCTTTTGAAAACCGTAAAAAAGTTGGCTTCTTCGCAAACCCAGAAATGGGTTTCGAGTTTAAGAGTTTATAGCTGTACCCAGAAGGTTGTAGACGAGTGTAATGGGTGTTATTTACAGAACGGGGGGTTAGGAGTTGCCCTATTGAGCATCACCACGAACGCGAAGCTTCGGTTTAGCCCATTTTTTGCTACCTTGGCAGCAAACCCGACATTTCTTTCGGCCTTGTTTGCGTGGATAATAGCGCAATCGTTAAAGGTATTTCTGAACTTCTTCGTTGAACGGAAATGGGATTTGAGGCTATTGTTTGCTTCAGGGGGGATGCCTTCGTCGCACTCGGCATTGTGCACTGCTTTAACTACTTCTGTAGCGCTTTGCCATGGTGTGGCTGATTCGTTATTTCCTGTGTGTTTGGGGTTTAGTCTCATTGTTATGTATGATGCAATTGGTGTTCGGCGACATGCTGGCATGCAAGCTGAGGTAAATATTTGCATTTTGCTTCTTTATGTGAAATTGATGTCTCTCTTACAGCTTATCATTTCTTAAATATATTGATCGTTAAAATATTAGTACATTTGTATTGTTAACGATTCCTCATAGGAACCTGTTGAAGTTGTCCCTTTGCTGCATCCTTAGAAGAAAGGATATGGAAGTATGTTTAGGTTGTATTTAGGAGCAATGTGAAGTGTCAGATTGATATGGTTCCTGGAAGTAGCAGTGCTTCATAGCTTCTGTCACTTAATCATTGCAACACATTCTGATTATTGCTTGGTGTATTAGGGGACTGTTGAGTGAGAGGGATTTTGATTACATGTTCAATCTTTTAGTACTCATCAGTGCTGCTTAAATCTTTCTTCTATTTGTCTACCTTGGTGTTTTTTACTTGGTCAAATGTTTAACTCTGAATCCTTAAATCTCTCTACTTTTTGTCTAGCGCTCCTGCTTGGTGTATTTTACTTTTACAAAGCCTATTGTTTTCCAAAGTTGTGGCTTATAATATGAGACTTACTTTGTATGGACAAGGCTATTTTCTCCTTGGTATGTGGTGTTTATATTGCAATATGAAAAGTCTTCACACTACCAAGTTGACTTTAACAAGTTTCGCAACAGTAAAGTTATGTCCATCTAGTTCTAAGCTTAACCAACTGAAGTTCCATTGGATGGGTTGGCGCTATTTGTTATGTCCATCTCTCTAAGTCTCTTAGGAGTATAGGAACTTATCTAATCCCTTGTATGCAATAAATTGAGCTTCTAAATTTCTATATCTGCACTTCAAGTGAAATCCTGGGTTATTCTACCTTCAAATTGTTAGGAATAAGCCAAGTTTGTGATCATGGGATGCTAGTTTAGTTCTTATTAAGTCATTTGAAATGGGAGTTTTTCTGAAGGCCCTTGAAAGAAGAGACACAATGGGAAATACTCTGTGTAACTCAATGAAATAAAAGAAAGAAATTTGCGTTTTCTTTTATGCCTAAAATACTTGAGGTCACAACTCACAAAGGAAAGGAATTTGAATCAGAGGAAAGGAAAGCTCACTTTGAAAGGAGAAAGAATTATGCTTGACAGTTCAAACCAAGATGGGCTGAGTGCCAGCCCCCACATGCTGGATCAGGTGTGAGAGAAAGAAGTTGCCATGAGGCTTATGGCACTAATGGTGGTAGCTGCTTTGATACTGCCCTTAAGATTTAAAACTGATTTTGAGGGAATGGGTCAATAAAATGACATAGTTGATCAATTGTTAGGTACTTTTTGAATTTCTCATATAGTTAGATTAGTTTATGAATGCAATCCATGTGATTTTGGGATGTCCTGGTTTTTCTTTATTTTCATGTTTTCTGTACTGTTTTAAGCCCTTAACGATATGGTTCCTCTATGATTTTGATTGAACACAATATTTACATTGGCCTGCTGGAATAGAGAAAAAGGGGGAAGATATCACAGTTTGTCTGAGAATGACCAACAAGTATATGTGTTAGTTTATATGTTTATCAGAAGCTTAATCAAATTAAGAGGCTTTACGCTTATAGTTTTGAACTTTTGATCAATAATTGGTGATACCGTGACATTGGTATTTCTATGACGGTATATTTGCTTCTTTCATCATTTTCTCGTGTCCCTGTATTCAGATGCTTGGGACTTGAGTGGTGAACAGTGTAACTCCCTGCACTTTTTATTTTTTATATTGATGATACTGATTGGGCTGTACAGATTTTTTAGAATTATATCTGTATAAAAATAATAATGTGATCCTTGTCCATTAGAAGTTCAAAAAAAAAAATAAGTTCTTAAATTCTTGAATTAGCATGCTTGGGTATTTGATTACTAGCGTCCCTTGGATTAGTTTTGATAGGTGCCTAAGTGGGTGGTGAGAACTGTCTCTTGAATCTAATGATTGAGATGAAGGAATCACTTTCTGTAAATAATTCATTGATTAACCTTGACTGCTCAATATAAGATTTTAGCATCTCATATCATGTTGATTCCTATCAATTGGTTGGCCTGCAAAGTTGATGTCTTGGTGACTACACTTGTGACACTTCACTTGGATTTTCTTCCGTCAAAACCCTTTGCAAGTAGCCCTTTCCACTGTCATCATCAGCTAATACTAATACCAAATGATAGGCACTTAAATGGGATGAGAAATCTTACTAATTTAAAGATCGGCTATTGATGTGAGAAAAGTGTCCTAATTAATTATTCTATTTAGCAGTACATACTAATATTCAATATGAGACTTAAGTATTCCATGCTATCTTGATTTATTTTTCAATTGCTATCATTTTTTGGTGCACAAGATTTATACTGTATTCTCTGTTAATGCCTAAAAAATATTGGACTCTGTTCACAAGAAAAATGGTAAACCAAAATAATTAGTTATAGATTCATCACCACAATGATATATTTCAGGCAGAATTACTTCTGACATATTATGCATACTTCCAAAACTAGCTCAGCTTGAAGACTAAACGGATACTACTTCTGGTCCTTAATATAAGGCATATTTACCTAATTTTATTAGATTAAGGAAGATAGTTAAGTTAGTTAGTATGACATGTATTTTCTAAAACACCCTAGTCATCTTCATTAATTCCCTCATTCCCTCTCCTCCTTGATTATTGTTGAGATCAGTAGAGGTGATGAAAAATATGTCTTATATTTAGGACTAAGATCAACTCTCTGAATATGCCTTATATTAAGGATCGGAGGGAGTATTAGTTTATGAGAAAAGGTTATGCTGAAGCCGGAAGAACATTTTCTGATTTGGCTTGATGCAGGTGCTTAATTGGATAGTTGCAGATTTGTTTGAAGGGCATCCCATCAGTGAAAAGAAGCTCAAGGAACTTTTAGGTCACACACCATCTCAAGTTTTTGGTGGTGCTTTGCTTGGCATTATTGTAGCTTGCTTCTGTTGCCAATCTTGCATTGTCCCCACTTAGCTAAAATCTTCATTCAAGCCTTTTGTTCAAATTGTACTGAATGCTTCCTTTTTATACTATTCAGCTTTCTGGTATAGTGTTGGAAAATCTTCAACTCAGCTTCTCTCTTCTTTGTTTCTCTCTTCTTTTATCTTGTTCTACTTCGATATGGTCTCAAATCAAGTTGTTCAAATTTAATTTGATCGTTCTAGATTAAAAGTAAGATGGGGAGAGGATAGGAGAAAGTTAAGGGAAATTTGATTTATTTATCATTTATTTAAGTCTTTCCATAGTTTTTGTGTTCTATTCATTGCGGAATCAATTTTTTTTTTTGGCCAACTTGCGGAATCAAAGATGAAACTTAGATTCTTTGATGAATGTGGTGGCACAAGTGACAATCCTTACATGATCTAGCTTGATTTAGACCAAATACAAGGAACTGTACTTAGTTCTAAAAGCAATTAATACCACCTCCAATTCTAAATTTAAGACATTTTTATAGTGCAAATATATGTCCAATATATAGGACTGGAGCCTCCAGTCTGGAGGAATAACTTTGTCTATAATGTCCTTGGGAGAGTATCAAGGCTATTTACCTTGTACTTAATGGATAATTAATTATCGATAATATTGAAGGATAAAAAAGAAAAAACAATTGAAATCTGGGCCACCTAACTATTTTTCTCATTCTTAGTTTGTATATTTTAATTAAAAATGTATTATTTGAAATGGAGTGTTTATTTTTTAAAATAAGAAAGGGGAAAGGAGAGAAAGTTAAAGAGAGAGATTGGAACTAAAAGAACAATGAGACTTCAGGTATTTGTAAACGCAATCACAAGATCAAGCTTGGCATGACATAGTATTGCCTTTTATTTTGCATAGAGTGTTTTCATGATTACAATACATTGTACTAGTAAAATGATGGAGGTTGCCTCGGATTAGGGTCAGAAGGTGGTTTTCTTGTAAGGCCAATAAATGAGGGAGGTGGCACTGGATTTCCAATTGGATTAGGACCAGAAGGAACTTCATGCTTTATAGAAGACCAAAATGGTGGTTCCCTTAGATTAGGGTCAAAAGAAGGCTTTTTGGCAAGGCCATAAAATGATGGAGGTTGCCTGGGATTAGGGCCAGAAGGTGGTTTTCTTGCAAGGCCAGTAAATGAGGGAGGTGGCACTGGATTTCCAATTGGATTAGGACCGGAAGGAACTCCATACTTTATAGAAGACCAAAATGGTGGTTCCCTTAGATTAGGGTCAAAAGAAGGCTTTTTGGCAAGGCCATAAAATGATGGAGGTTGCATGGGATTAGGGCCAGAAGGTGGTTTTCTTGCAAGGCCAGTAAATGAGGGAGGTGGCACTGGATTTCCAATTGGATTAGGACCAGAAGGAATTCCATGCTTTATAGAAGACCAAAATCGTGGTTCCCTTAGATTAGGGTCAAAAAAAGGCTTTTTGGCAAGGCCATAAAATGATGGAGGTTGCCTGGGATTAGGGCTAGAAGGTGGTTTTCTTGCAAGGCCAATAAATGAGGGAGGTGGCTCTGGATTTCCAATTGGATTAGGACCAGAAGGAACTTCATGCTTTATAGAAGACCAAAATGGTGGTTCCCTTAGATTAGGGTCAAAAAAAGGCTTTTTGGCAAGGCCATAAAATGATGGAGGTTGCCTGGGATTAGGGCCAGAAGGTGGTTTTCTTGCAAGGCCAGTAAATAAGGGAGGTGGCACTGGATTTCCAATTGGATTAGGACCAGAAGGAACTCCATGCTTTATAGAAGACCAAAATCGTGGTTCCCTTAGATTAGGGTCAAAAAAAGGCTTTTTGGCAAGGCCATAAAATGATGGAGGTTGCCTCAGATTAGGGCTGGAAGGAAATCCATGAGGTAAAGAATGAAAACAATGACAAGTGAGAAACAAATGGAGCGTAGAAAAAATGAAAAGGAAATACTTTTGGGTTGGTGCCATGGTTTATGTTTCCACTTTGAAAATTATTGCAAATAGATCCCATTATATACTGTTCAAATAGTTATGAAGATGTGGACGTTGTTGGCAAAGTTAGAAACAACATATAAATATGTTAAGAAATTTATTGAGATTCTATTATTATAATACCAATACCGTGAGAAAAAAAAATAACAAGCGATAATAAATAAATGAAATAAAATTTACTATATGTGGTAATTGTCTCTTAAGTATTTACTATAGTAGTCCTACAATATATTTTATATATTTGTTATATATGCATATATATATATGAAACGTGCATATTAATAAGGAAAAATCTTTATTATCGAGTCAAAATATAACTATTCTAGTTCATATTTCCTTCTCTGCTCCTTGCCTCCTCACATTGCATCGTGTCATGGCCTTCGTGAAAAATTCCCTTTTTAGCCTTCAGTCTTCGTATCCTTCAGTCTCCTTCTTTATGAAAGAAAGGTTTTTTGAACTATTCTATGACAGTGCCCCCTTCACTGCTGAAAATTTCCGTCTCCCGTGAGAAAAAGGATTCAGCCCTCAAACTAATAATATTATCACTCTGATCTTATTTATAAGTCTCTTTTGACCAAATCACACATATCAAAGAGAAGTAGTTAGCTTAATGATTATGGGCTAAATTTTCAACTTTACCCTCATTTATGATTGGGTATCTTTCAACTTTTTCTTCTCTCTCTATTTTCATTGGTACAATTACTATGGTCAAAATTGTCATAATCTTATTTATTTGGTCAAAAGAGACTTATAAATAAGACAAAAGTGGTGTGTTATGCAAATTCTTTCTTTCATGACCTTAAGAAAGGTACTCTTTTCGGTCCTTAAACTAAGACATATTTACATCATTTGATTAGATCAAAGAAATTAGTTAGGTTAGTTAATATGTCATGCATTTTCTAAAACGCCCTTGTGATTTTTCTTAATTCCTTAATTCTCTATCATCCTTAATTATTGTTGAGGGAGCATTCATATGGATAAATTAGGAAAAGACTGATAAATATTTAAAAAATGTCTTACATATTTAGGAACAAAATTAACTCCTTAAATATGTTCTTTATTAAAAACCAGGGGGGTGTGTTTGGAATGATATTTAGCTATCCCAAAAGTAGCTTTTTCATGAGTAAATGTGCTTATGGATGATTTCCGCTTTTTTTAAGATATTTGGGATAGCTTTTTTTTTTCAAGTGGGCTTTTGAAAAAAAAAAACAATTTAATCTAAAATGTCTTGCTTTTGTCTTTTCCAATGGAAAGAGAAAAACGGTTTATATAATAAAGATGTTGGGTCTCACTTTTTTTAATTAAAATAATATTATGGTCCTTATTATAAATCATTATAGATAAAAAATTTTGTCCTAAATATAAATTCACTTAAAAAATAAGATAAACTCCTCAAATATGTCTTATATTAAAAACCTATATGGTCCACATGATATGGTGGGAGGAAATGAATTGGCTAGAAAACAAGTTTGAAGACACAAACAAGACAGATGATTAAAGGTAAGATCTTAAGAGAACTTGTCTCTTACAACCCTAGCCATAAAGACACCACAAGGATAATCAACCCTTAATGTAGTCAGAGTATTCTCATGAGAATACAAGGATACAAGCAAAGATCACACGAGAAATAAAATTATCCAAGAACAAAGTTCTTATTTATTTCATTAATTTCATTATAATCTGAACGTCCAATACACAGAAATACGTCATACATATATAGGCAACTAAAGAACACTCTAGAACTGAAAACCTAGTCATAAATGCCTTAATGATAATTGATTATCTTGGTTGGCACCATTCGAGCCTAAAAGATTAAAGAAATTACTTAATCTTCAAGACTAAGTCAGCTACCTAAAAGAAGGAAACAAAAACAAAGTCTTCTAGAGCAATCTTTGACCAAAAGACCTTATTCAATGGAAATAAAAATAGGAAACTTAAAATGAAATTAAACCTTAATTAATGAATAATGACATCTTAAAAGTGCTTCTTTTTTTTGATTATTCTTAAAAGTGCTTCTTGAATGATCTTGGATGTCACTTATGCTCCTTCTACGAGACACATGCTTGTCACATGGTATTTTCAGTGAATTCTTCATTCTAGTCTACATATGGGCCTGGTACATCATCTTATGGGGCTTAATGCTTTACGTAACACAATTGTATGGATCTTCATGCTTTGCCATGTGCTCAAACTTCTATGTGTTGTAAAAGCATTCATATGGGCCTAAATATGTATGGTTAAAGCCTCATTTGCACCCTGAACATATATATTAATATTATGGGCCTTTGACGAGGCAAACTAAAGCACAAATGTTTTCTTTAGCCTCTCGAACATCTCACTTTTAAAAAAAAAAAAAAAAAGTTGATCAAAAAATGGCTGAAGGTTCGAAATGCTCTCTCATTCCCGCCTCTCGAGAGGAAGACGATTTGCTCATGCACAGGGGCGGAGCTTGGGCTAAAAATTTGGGGGGCCAAATACATACTCATTAACTAATTAAAAAAAAATGATTATATAACATTTTTAAAATATTCAGATTTATGATAAAAGTTGGGAAGAGAAAAAATAGGGAGAAGATAAAATCGAAGAAATAATATTATATTATTATTCCCTATATTTGGATGGACCAAAGAAAACACAGAGAAAAGAAACTCTATAAATTAAAAGCCATATGTAGAGAACCTTTCTACTTTTTGTGTTATAACTATGATGATGCACCGAAGATAAAGCAACTCTACAAGAGACTATAAAGAAACTATAATGGTATTGTTGTACCTCAGTCTGATTCAACAACATCATCTGCTAGCAATGTCTTTTTCCCATATCAATTAAATTTACAGCATATACTTCTACTTCTCATCCTCAATCATACTGCATTTACAAGATAACTACCACCAACATAAAGAAAACTCACAAATTCCTGAAATAAAAATTATGAGCAATTTTGTTACAGATTAACTCAACACTCACATTTAAAGTCAGACAAGCTGGAACATCCTGAATTTTAGAGACCTTAAATTTAATATCTACAAAACCTAGAAGCACTAGATAATGTGATTAACATGGCAAAAGAAGTTACAACTTTGCGTAACTTTTTTAGCTGTCATGCCGATTGCTTATTACTCAACAACAATTTATAGTATGCTTTTGGTTCTTGCATAAAGTAGGAGTTTTAATCTATTAATTTATGTGATTGTGAATCTCTGGTTCAACCATAAACTTCATGTAATTGAACACCACAAAATTGGAAAGCAAGAGGCTGAGGTTTAGAATGAAAAATCAATTAACTTCATCCACAAGTGTAGTGTAGAATGAAAAAAAGTATAGCAAAGAAGAATACACCACAAAGTAAATTTCATTGATAAGCTAAAAATTTCAAGTAATTAGAATGAAATATAGAAAAAAATGACAAGATTAACATAAATCACACAAGACCCCACATGGAACAAAGATTGAATTATAAGCCCCAAAAATATAATAGGCCGACTTGCAATTGAAAAAAAAAAAAAGAAGAGGGAAACATGTTTTAAAAAAATTGGGGGGCCAAAATTTAATTTTACATTATATTAATTTTTTTCAAAAAAAAAAATTCTAAAAAAATTTCTTTTTTTTTTTGGGGGGCCATGGCCCCCTTATGTCCTAATGAAGCTCCGTCATTGCTCATGCGTAGCTCCAAGAAGATAAAGAAGGTTAAGAATGGTGGTAATGATAAAGGTTCGGTCCTGTCTCTTAGCACCTGGCCTGCACTTGGGAAAGCACCTGTTGGGGTCTCCTTTGGAGACGTCTCGTTCGCAGATAAACTGAAGGGGTCAGCTGATAAAGACGATTTATCCCATGACAAGATTGAAGAAGGTGATGTGGCTCTCTCTGATGAGGTCATGTCTGATGATAACCAAGATGCAGCGGATAGTGAACCACTGTGTGAAACGGTGGAAGACCCTCACAAAAACTTTCCTACATTCACTTTCTCTGGGAAAGTGAAGAAGCGTTTGTATAAAGCGTGAAGGAAGGTTGTTATAGTCAAACTCTTGGACAAATCTATTGGCTATAAAGCTCTGTTAACTCGGCTTCAATCTCTTTGGGCTAAGCATGGAGTAATTAATCTCATCAACATTGGTTTTGGATACTATGTAGTGAAGTTCACAAACAAGGAAGACTTCCTTCATTCCTTAACTGGTGGACCTTGGTTGACTTACGATCACTACCTCACAGTGAGACCATGGGAGCCAAACTTCACTCCGTCAAGAGATAAAATCAATAAAGTTGCGGTGTGGGTAAGAGTCCCTAATATTTCTCTTGAGTATTATGACAAAGAAGCTCTGACTATTATTGGGGATAGAATTGGGGATACTATTAAAGTTGACATGAACACGTCGCACCATCTGAGAGGACATTACGCAAGAATTTGTGTACTAGTTGATCTTGGGAAAAAACTAACATCTAGTTTCAGGTTAGATGGAGTTGATCACTACCTAGAATATGAAGGACTCCATCTTCTCTGTGTTAATTGTGGTTCTTATGGGCATACTGGGGTACTATGCCCCAACTGTCAAAGCGAGCAAAGTCTCAGTGGAAAAAACACAGACACTGGAGCTAAAGAAAAGCCAGTTGAGCCAGTCATCCATCCTGAGAAAAACTCAGACTCTCACCGGGATCAATGGCACGTTGTCCAGAAACAGCGCCGACCGAGGAAAGAGAAAGAGGGAAAGGAAGGGCAACAGAAGAGTGATGCGAGTGGTTCACGCTTTGGGATTTTGGTGGTTATGGAAGGATAACAGCAGGACGAGGTCGACAACGTTGTATGTTAGAGCAGAGAGGGCACAAAGGTAGTGGGAGGAAAAATGCAGAAGCAAAGCCCCAACTCTGTACGTGATAAGAAAAAGATGAAAAAGGGGAAGACTGATAAGAGCTTTGTATTTGAAGCGCATAACGAGGCAGCTCCTCTTCCTAGGAAGAAATTTGAAAAGCGGGCCAGAGACGTGAAAAATGGTGAGGTGTTGATGTTGACATTTGGTGAAACTAGCCAGTCTAAACTCAGTTTATCTGTTCCTCTCGAGGGGCCACCCATAAAGGATAATACCCTTGATTCAAATATTATGGATTGTGCTATTGGGCCAGACGTTTTGGAAGCCCAAATGAGAAAGGTTGATGTGGATCCTGGGGATGTCAAAAACCCAGAAGTAGGGCCAGTCGGTTCATCCTGATCCGTTGCCAAGCCCAATGGAAGAAAACGTTGAAGCTTTATCGGATAGTCCTCTGGTTCCTGAGACACAGTTGCCCCAGTAATTGGGTTGGGCCCGTCATTTTTAAAATCATTTTTATGATTAATATCCTGTTTTGGAATATTAGAGGAGCCTCTAATAAGAGCCTTCTCAGAAATTTAAAAGCTACTTGTAATGGGCCTAAGCCTTGTATGGTTATCTTAGCTGAGACTAAATGCTCCAATGACTCTCCTCTTCGTCCAGTAATGTCCTGGGGTTTTGACAAGATTAGTTTTGTGCTGAGTGAAGGGCGGTCTGGCGGTTTGGCTATTTTATGGAGAAGTAATGATATCCATGTTTCAGTCCTCTCTGAATCTCATCAATTAATTCACCTCCAAGTTACTTTAGATGGGAAACAACCGTTCTTCTTATCTGCAATTTATGGTGTGCCCCATTCTAATCTCCGATCGGTCCTCTAGTCATCGTTGCACCAACTTTCCTCTACCATTTTCCTTCCTTGGGTGGTGGTCGGTGACTTCAACGATATTCTATTCTTTCGACCTAGGAAAGATGTGGTGGTGCAGGAGGAAATCTCACTAGAATTTCCTGGTTTAACGATAGAGTTCGTGATTGTGGTCTCTCAGATCTTGGCTATCAGGGTCCAAAATTCACTTGGAAAGGGCCTTTGATTCTAGGATACACTCGCCTCTACGAAAGATTAGACAGGGCTTTTGGAAATACCCCTTTTCTTCATCAGTTTGAGGATTGCTCGGTCAAGGTTATGCCTCGTACGTCTTTTTCTGATCACAATCCGCTGGCCCTGTTGTTTCTGGAGGAATCCAGGGGTAATTTATTGTGTCCTCCTAAATTCGAGGCTATGTGGTTACTTCATGAATCTTTTGAGGATTTTCTTCATACCTGTTGGGGAGATAATTCAGACGTAGTTGACTCTCTTCTCAAAGTTCAGGAAGCTCTAAAAGATTGGAACAAAGACGTGTTTGGCATGGTGGAAAAAAACAAAAGAATCTTACTTGCTAGGCTACAGGGGATTTAGAATTCTCCAAATTACCCCCATTCTGCATATCTGATCTAGCTTGAAAAAAAAAACTCCAACTAGAGCTTGACCAAATTCTGAAAAAGGAGGAGGTGAAATGGTTCCAAAAGGATAGAACTGATTGGATTACCAAAGGAGATAGGAATACGAGATTCTATCATCTCAAGACCTTTATGAGAAGAAGAAGAAAAAAAATCCTCATGCTTAAAAATGATGCAGGTTTGTGGGAGGATGATGAAAAGAAATTGGAGGATATGGTTATTTCTTATTTTCAAAGCCTTTATCAGCTGGATAATAGAAACCAAACCTATCTTACTACCACTTCTAAGTTTCCTATTCTGGATCAAGATAAGAGAAGTTGTCTCAGCCTTTGCCCTTCGGTTGAAGAGATCAAGAAAGCGCTTTTTGCCATGGGTCCTTATAAGGCTCCTGGGTTCGACGGATTTCCACCCATCTTTTATCAGTCAAACTGGAACATAGTGGGTCCGAAATTATGCTCATTTGTGAAAGAAGCTTTTGAAGGGAAGAAGAGATCGGGTGTGCACAACAAAACTCTCATCTCTCTAATCCCTAAAATTGATAAGCCTAAGATAGTTAATCACTTTAGACCTATTTCATTGTGCTCTGTCCACTATAAGTGCCTTACAAAAGTCATCACTGGTAGACTCAGAGATCTAATGGATAATCTTATTTCCTCGTATCAGTCTACCTTCATCGGAGGACGTCAAATTCATGATAATATTATTGTGGGACAAGAAATCATCCACACAATGAAGAAGACTAAAGGAAGAAGAGGTCTAATGGCGCTTAAAATCGATTTTGAAAAGGGCTTTGACCGGATTAGGTGGGACTTCCTTCACCATGTATTGGAGGAAACAGGTATGGACGCCACCTTCATTAATTTAATTTTGGAATGTGTTACTTCTGTCTCCTATAATATTTTGTGGAATGGGTCTCAAACTAGATTTTTCTCCACTAAACGTGGTCTTAGGCAGGGAGATCCTATCTCCCCTTTACTTTTCATCTTGTGTATGGATAAACTAACTCATATTATTGAAGATGAGGTGAATAGAAACCTTTGGAAACTAGTTCTGGTCTCTAAAGAAGGGCCTAGTGTTTCACATCTTATGTTTGCAGATGATGTTCTATTATTTGGAGTAGCTACAGAGGATCAAGCTCGTTGTATGATGAGTTGCTTAAACAGATTCTGTTCGGCCTCAGGTGAAAAAATCAGTGCTTCAAAATCCTCTGTGTTTTTCTCTCCCAAGGTTCCGATTAATGTCAAGCAGAATATTTCGAATATAACTGGTATGCGTATCTCCACGAGAATTGGGAAATATCTGGGTTTCCTCCTCTCTAGGAGAAAGAAATCTTCTGAAACTTTCAAATACATTATTGATAATGTAAGATCCAGGCTTTCAACTTGGAAAGAGAAGAGCTTATCAAGAGTAGGCAGAATCACCCTTGCAAAATCTGTGCTAAGTGCACTGCCTCTTTATCCAATGCAAGTAGCACAAATTCCTCGTTCAATTTGTCTAGAAATTGAGAGAACCCAAAGGAATTTTGTCTGGGGACATAGTGATACATCCCATGGGTTTCACTCTGTTGGTTGGAATCAAATTCTTTATCCAAAGAATCAGGGAGGATTGGGTTTTAGGAATATGTCTCTATTTAATGCTGCGTGTGGTGCTAAATTAACTTGGAAGCTCCTATCCGGCTCCAAAGGCCTTTGGACTGATGTCATGTTTAAAAAATACATGCTTAAAGATGAATATGATTTATTCAAAATCAAAAGCCAGGATTCCCCTCTTTGGAAATTCATCGCAAGGCCGAAAGACCTAGTTGATAAAGGTTCAGTGTGGAAAATTCGCAATGGTTTTTCTGTGAAATTTTCGCTGATCGTTGGCTTTTGAAGGATACTCCGCTGTGAGACATTTGTCTAATTCCACTATCACTTTCTGAGGAACACAGTGTTATGGCCGACTGGGTTGTGAATGGGGAATGGAACCTTCCCTATCTGTCGCGAATCCTTCCGGTTAATGCCATTAGGACTTTAACCGCAACAATCCCCCCCATTCCTGAGTCTGGAGATGACTTTCTTGCCTGGGACGAAACCAATAATGGTTCCTTCACTATTAAGAGTGCTTATCACCTCCTCTCTATCCATGACGGGTCTGTTTCTTCTGAGGGTAATCGCATATTCAAGAAAATTTGGCGGTGGTAGGGAGCTGAACGGATTAGACTATTCATGTGGATGACCTTTATTGGGCGTTTGCCTACCAATTCTTGGAGGAATAGCTGGTCCCAGGTGTCTCCTTTATGTTCTCATTGCAATAGTGTTGTCGAAGACATTATTCATATCCTTAGAGACTGTGTGTATGCCAGGAATCTATGGTTATCCTTACTGGACCCGACTTTCTCAGCATATTTTCTTAATTCATCCTTAGGTAACTGGGGGCTGCTAAATCTTCAGAACGACTTGGGGAAACAGAAGGACGGTAATTGGGACCTAATCTGGGGAGTCACAATCTGGAAACTTTGGCTATGGAGATGAAGACTTTATTAAGCCAAATAACCCAGCTATGATAATAGATAATTCTTGGAGAAGCTTCAGTCATCTGCAGGAAGCTGATGCTCCTATGATTGTCCTGTATTCAAATCCAGTCAAATGGTGCCCTCCTGAAGTGGACTGGGTTAAATTAAATGTTGATGGGGCTGTCTCCAATTCTTGCGGAAAGGCCGGCTGTGGAGGAGTTGTTAGAGATCATGCAGGAGACTAGCTCTCTGGTTTTAAACACCATATTGGTCCCCCTGCTCTGTATTTGAGACTGAGGAATGGGCCTTATTTAAAGGTCTCAAACTGGTTTGGGATTTAGGGTGTCACAAGGTAATGGTTGAATCTGACACAAAGGAGCTCGTTGACCTACTGAATGACCGAACTTCTGATTCCCATGGTGATCTTATCCTCTGGAAAATTCGAGAAATGATGAGGAAAGACTGGATGATAAAACTCTATTTTATTCCTCGTGATGGAAATAGAGTCGCTGACATTTTGGCAAAAGGGGGCATCTCTTCCTCTGCTTTCTTGGATGTTTGTCCTTCACCTTTACGTACCTTAGTGCTGCAAGAGAAGTTGGGAATCTTTTCCCCTGTGTAATGCTGTTTTTTAATTTTTTTTTCTAGTTTCTGTACTCTCATGTATCAAAAAAAAAAAAACATCTCACTTTTTTCTGGGCTTCTATTAATTAAGCCCTCAATGTCATAAAGAGGATCTTGAGTTTGCTTAAAACCTACTTGAATAACATAAATTAACAACATCTTGTTCATTGTAGATGTCACCTAAGCTACCATGTAGCACTCCATTCCATATCATAAACAACATCTTATTCATTGTAGATGTCACGTAAGCTACCATGTAGCACTTCATTGCCACCTTAGATGCCAACTTTAATGCTTTGTTGGACACCACAGAAGATACACTAGCACGTCTATCACCACATTTCCCAGTGGTTGAGGCAAATCAAACACCATAAATGAGAGCTCTTGTTGACGTCTCACAGAGATCATTTAGCTTCTTGTTTTAATTTTCTGATCACATTGAAAGCAGATGAAAGCTTTGACGGGTCTCATGTGTCTTTTGGGAAGCTTGTGGAAGAGTTTGGTACATTACGGGTAATTGAAGAATATTGTTCCAAGGTGCCAATTCAAATTATCACTTCTGGTATATTAATTAGTGCCAATCGTATTCCTTCTAATGTGATTGTGAGGTCTTGTTGGCCCCCTTCAATGGCAAGTGAAAATCGTGCTAAGATGAAAGATTAGGATTATGAAGCAAAGTAACAATAATTTTTTGCTCTGCCTTTCCAGAGAGTTAGAGACAGCTTCAGGTTATGTTTTCCTATATCAAAGTGTTTGAATTCATGACTAGTTGTGGAAGGATAAGAACCACCACTCTAGTTATGGTTTTAGTAAACATTTCCTTCACTTTCTTGCTATTTTGTGCAGATAACTCGTATAACTCTGTAGGAAATTCTTTCTCTTATTTATACTTTCGATTTCCTTGGTATTCAAACACTTGGGTAGGGGTGCCTGCTATTCCTTCGGTGATGTGCCCCTGCTAACCTTCAATTTTGGGTACTTCTCAAATGTTTTTTTCATAGTTCTTTGATCGATGGATTCTACATGAAATTAGTGAAATTTCATAGGCAAAAAGCATAGTTGTTTTCAATTTTTTATAATTTTTCAAAAATTTAATAGACTACATACACAATTTTAGAGAAAAATAGTAAAAAATTGAAAACAACTCCATTTTTTATATAAAATATCATTCATTTCATGTAGAATCTAATGATAAAAAGAATTATGAAAAAACTTCTAAGTGCCCCAAAATTGAGGAGCAGCATGCAACCCCCGCTCCAAATACTCGTTGAAGATTTCACTTTTATATGAAGTTTTCAGCAGAAACTCTAGTGCTATGTAATATATAGCATGTACTTTTGATATTAATGAATATCATTTCCTCTTGTTTTTTTTAAAAGACGGGGTATTATGATATGAGCACCATACCACCTTTTCTCAGTTGACTCTAAATTTTCTTATTATTTTTATTTTAAATGAACTAAAATACATATTAATCTTATAATTTAACGTAATTTTCATTAGAAATTGCATTGTTGATTAATCTCTCACTTTGGTTTTTCACATTGTCATATGTAACACTTTGTCTCACGTCTGTAGAACCCAACTTCTAATTAAGTTCGTTCTAGACATTTTGTCCCCATCCTATGGAAATAGTTTGAAACGACTTTATGCATTTCAATAATATAAGTACGGGTTAATATGATGTATGGTCGTTATAATTTATCTTTATTTTGATTTTTGCCCCTATAATTTCAAATCATAGGTTTTGCTTCTCAAGTTTATTTCTGTGTAAAACGTTAATCCTTATAGTTTAATAAAGATCTAGATCATTTTGCTTTTAAAGTGACCAAAATTAAAATGAGGATAAATTATAAGGACAAAACATTAACCCCATTATTAAATAAGGAAAAGTATTTCTCCAATCACTGGAGATAGAGTTATCTCCAGTGACCCCAAAACTACGTCGTTTTGAATTAATGAATGGTGTGTTAGTAATTTTAGGTGAATTAATGAAGGATGTTTCAGTAAAATTTATATGATTAAAAAATAAACAAAATTACATAAACACCCTTCATTAATCCAAAACGACGTAGTTTTGGGGTCACTGGAGATAACTCTATCTCCAATGACTGGAGAAATCCTTTACCCTATTAAATATTATGACCATCTACCATGTAATTAGTTGAGCAATAACATTTTTGCCCCTTTTTGGCAAGTCAAAGGTGAAATTGTTCCCAAAAAACATAGAAACTACGTGTGGTCAAAGAACAAGTAATATTTAACTTTTGTTTGAGTATAACTTTATGTAGAATTGAAATAATACTCCTCCGGTTCTATTCAATCTCTTATATTTATTACTTTTCTCCAAATTAATTTACCTAACTTATAAATTGATATATTAGTATTTTAGAGAGAGATCATGCCATATATATTAAAATTAAATAATTTATTTAGCTTTCTTTATTTTATCAAATTAAATAAATAAGTCTTGCAATAAAAATTAGAGGAGCAATAATAAAAGTGAATTTTACTGTAAATGCATCATTTATTTAGATCAAGTCTATAACAATGGCCATATGATATTGCCTTTTATTTTTCATACAAGTTTTCATAATTTACGGAGTTATAGTAATTGGGAATAGGAACATCAATTGGAAACTAAAATTTGCTTCGGAGGAGGAGTAGGCGGAGGTTCAATGACCCCAGGACCAGATGGAACTTTTCTTTTAATCTCATAGCTCAAGGAGTTGTAGCCATTGGAAACTGAAGCTTGCTTCAAAGGAGGAGTAGGCGGAGGTTCAATGACCCCAGGACCAGATGGGACTTTTCTATTAATCTCATAGCTCAAGGAGTTATAGCCATTGGAAACTGAAGCTTTCTTAAGATGAGGAGTAGGCGGAGGTTCAATGACACCAGGACCAGATGGGACTTTTCTATTAATCTCATAGATCAAGGAGTTGTAGCCATTGGAAACTGAAGCTTGCTTCAGAGGAGGAGTAGGCGGAGGTTCAATGACCCCAGGACCAGATGGAACTTTTCTATTAATCTCATAGCTCAAGGAGTTGTAACCATCGGAAACTGAAGCTTGCTTCAGAGGAGGAGTAGGCGGAGGTTCAATGACACCAGGACCAGATGGGACTTTTCTATTAATCTCATAGCTCAAGGAGTTGTAGCCATCGGAAACTGAAACTTGCTTCAGAGGAGGAGTAGGCGGAGGTTCAATGACCCCAGGACCAGATGGAACTTTTCTATTAATCTCATAGCTCAAGGAGTTGTAACCATTGGCGAAGCTTGCTTCAGAGGAGGAGTAGGCGGAGGTTCAATGACCCCAGGACCAGATGGAACTTTTCTATTAATCTCATAGCTCAAGGAGTTGTAGCCATTGGAAATTGAAGGTTGCTTCAAAGGAGGAGTAGGCGGAGGTTCAATGACCCCAGGACCAGATGGAACTTTTCTATTAATCTCATAGCTCAAGGAGTTGTAGTCATTGGAAATTGAAGCTTGCTTCAGAGGAGGAGTAGGCAGAGGTTCAATGACCCCAGGACCAGATGGGACTTTTCTATTAATCTCATAGCTCAAGGAGTTGTAGCCATTGGAAACTGAAGCTTGCTTCAGAGGAGGAGTAGGCGGAGGTTCAATGACACCAGGACCAGATGGGACTTTTCTATTAATCTCATAGCTCAAGGAGTTGTAGCCATTGGAAAATGAAGCTTGCTTCAGAGGAGGAGTAGGCGGAGGTTCAATGACCCCAGGACCAGATGGGACTTTTCTATTAATCTCATATCTCAAGGAGTTGTAGCCATTGGAAACTGAAGCTTGCTTCAGAGGAGGAGTAGGCGGAGGTTCAATGACACCAGGACCAGATGGGACTTTTCTATTAATCTCATAGCTCAAGGAGTTGTAGCCATTGGAAACTGAAGCTTGCTTCAGAGGAGGAGTAGGCGGAGGTTCAATGACCCCAGGACCAGATGGGACTTTTCTATTAATCTCATAGCTCAAGGAGTTGTAGCCATTGGAAACTGAAGCTTGCTTCGAGGAGGAGTAGGCGGAGGTTCAATGACCCCGGGACCGAGATGGGACTTTTCTATTAATCTCATAGCTCAAGGAGTTGTAGCCATTGGAAACTGAAGCTTGCTTCGAGAGGAGGAGTAGGCGGAGGTTCAATGACCCCGGGACCGAGATGGGACTTTTCTATTAATCTCATAGCTCAAGGAGTTGTAGCCATTGGGGCGAAGCTTGCTTCGAGAGGAGGAGTAGGCAGAGGTTCAATGACCCCAGGACCAGATGGGACTTTTCTATTAATCTCATAGCTCAAGGAGTTGTAGCCATTGGAAACTGAAGCTTGCTTCAGAGGAGGAGTAGGCGGAGGTTCAATGACACCAGGACCAGATGGGACTTTTCTATTAATCTCATAGCTCAAGGAGTTGTAGCCATTGGAAACTGAAGCTTGCTTCAGAGGTGGAGTCGGCGGAGGTTCAATGACCCCAGGACCAGATGGAACTTTTCTATTAATCTCATAGCTCAAGGAGTTGTAACCATTGGAAACTGAAGCTTGCTTCAGAGGAGGAGTAGGCGGAGGTTCAATGACCCCAGGACCAGATGGAACTTTTCTATTAATCTCATAGCTCAAGGAGTTGTAGCCATTGGAAATTGAAGCTTGCTTCAAAGAAGGAGTAGGTGGAGGTTCAATGACCCCTGGACCAGATGGGACTTTTCTATCAATCTCATAGCTCAAGGAATTTATAGAAGGGAAAAATGGAGGTTCCCTTGGATTAGGGCCAGAAGGAGATGTTTTGGCAAGGCCATAAAATGTTGGAGGTTGCCTTGGATTAGAGCCATGAGGAAATCCATGGGGTAAAGAATGAGAACAATGAAAAGTGAGAAACAAATGGAGCAGAGACAAAATGAAAAGGAAATACCTTTGGGTTGGTGCCATGGTTTGTGTTTCCACTGTGAAAATTTGTGCAAATAGATCACATTATATAGTTATGAATATATGCATATTCTTTGCAAAGTTAGAAGCAAAATATAAGAATCCTAAGAAATTTATTGTTTGAGATTCTATTATATGATATTTTACTATTTCAGTTTATGCTTTTCTTTTGGATCCTCTGCAATAAATAAGTTACCACATATGGTATTGTGAGAAAATCTGTTATTTAACATTTTTATATATGAAAAGTGGATATGAATAAGAAAAAAATCTCAATTACATCTAGCTGATCGAAAATTAAAAATAAAAATTTAACATGATACTTTTAACAAATTTCTAATCAAACTAAAAGGCTTTAGTCCCTACCCTGTCTCATTAAAGCATCCCCTTGGTGTTTGTATCAAAAAAAAAAAAAAGCATCCCCTTGGTGTTGAGCGAACCGAGCAAGCATTTTGACACTTGTTTGAGCTCGCTCGTCCATCGTTGTTAGCTCTCTGTACGTTGAAGACGGATATACAATGCTCCTAATTTAAAAGGCTAATACATGCACTAAACTTTTTCATAATAGAATTGTTATATACTCCCTCCGGTCTTAATTATAGGATAACATTTGAGGGTTCATTTTGGTCCTAATTATAAGACAACATTCTAATTTTTATCAATTTCTTCCTAAAATACCCTTATTTTGTTCTCTCAAGTGTGTTTAATTTTTTGTGAGTATATGTATGTACACGGGTGGAAAAAAGGCTTTTAAGACTGGACAAAACAGGTACATTAGGACCGGACCCGCGACCAGTCTTGTTCCAGGCAGTATTAAAAGTCGACCTTTAAGACCGGACTTTTACACGGTCTTAAAGAGTTTCTTTAAGACCGGACATTTTAAACATCCGGTCTTAAAAGTGTTTCAAAATAATAAAAAAGAAAAGAAAAAACTCAAATGAAACAATCGGTCCCAAATCACCAGATCTGGCAACATTTTGAATGTCCCTCCGTCATCAACGACGGAGAACCAAGAGAAGATTGGAAGCAACAACAACAACAAGAAAAACAAAAAGATGATTACAAAGTCAGAAATAAACAAAAATAACAAGAAACAGAAATCATTCACCATGAAAATCGAATTTGAAGTCCAGATCTACAAAAAAATCACAAGCTTAAAGCAACCATATCTGAGCAGGATCCTCTTGTCGGTGCTAGCAAAGCTTCAAACAACCAAAATCGAAGTCCAGATCTGAGCAGGAGCGGTCAATGTAGGAAATAAACAGACTTAAGCAAGAAGATATCTGGGTTTGATTTCAAACCGGATCTATGCGAAGGCGGCGTGGAAGGACCCATAGATCGAAGAGGAAGGAGCCGCCGTCGCCCGTAATCCTAAAAGTAGTACGCTTTCGCTGTTGCTGAGGATTGGAGTCGACGCCATCGCAAAACCCTCGAAGCATCTCACTGCCAACGTTGCCAAGGATTTGATTGTGCGACTCTTATGATGACTTACGAAGATTGCGAGTAGGTTAGAGGAAGAGGGTGACATTCTTGCTGAGGATTTGCCCGTGAGGCTCTTGGGACACTCGTTGAATCTATAACTAAGAAAATGTTATATTTTTTTTAACACTTTTAAGACCGGTTTTTTGAAACAACCGGACTTAAAAGTATATTTTTAGGACCGGTTGTTTTAAACAACCGGTCTTAAAAGTGTAAAAAAATATATATATTTGACCGGAGGCAATTTCGTAAATATATAGAATACTTTTAAGACCGTCTGTTTGAAACAACCGGTCTTAAAAGTGTTCTATATAATTTTTTTTTTTCACTTTTAAGACCTTCTGTTTCAAACAGACGGTCTTAAAAGTACTTTTAAGACCGTCTGTTTGAAACAGCCGGTCTTAAAAGTGTTCTATATAATTTTTTTTTTAACACTTTTAAGACCGTATGTTTGAAACAGCCGGTCTTAAAAGTGTTCTATATAATTTTTTTTTACACTTTTAAGACCGTCTGTTTGAAACAGACGGTCTTAAAAGTGTTCTATTTATTTAATTAGTTAGCGTATACGATTATATTGTGCAATTATGCCTAGGTTTATTTACTTATTAGCATCTGTATATAATTTCAATTAAGCGAAGGAATAAATCATCGCATTCTCGGACTTGATCAGCGTCTTCTCACAATATTTACGAAATTGCCACCGGTCATACTTTTAGGACCGGATATTTTATAGCCCGGTCTTAAAAGTGTTCTATATATTTACAAAATTGCCACCGGTCATACTTTTAAGACCGGATCTTTTATAGTCCGATCTTAAAAGTGTTCTATATATTTACGAAAGTGCCACCGGTCATATTTTTAAGACCGAATCTTTTATAATCCGGTCCAAAAAGTTCTTTATATTTACGAAACTGCCACCGGTCATACTTTTAAGACCTGATTCTCTATAATTCGGTCTAAATGAGACGGTCTTAAAGTCATTTTTTGCACTAGTGGTAGATGCGTAAATTCTTCTAATAAACAAGTTGTACATACACCATGTGAACAAGTTGTATGTAGATGCATAAATTCTTCCAAGAGAACTAGTATACCTCTTGAATTTATATACCTTTTTTGTGAGTATATGTATGTAGATGCGTAAAACATTCTCTCAAGTTGTATATACAAACACACACACACATATATGTATACATATACACACAAACATATATGTATATATAGTAACACCATTATTTTAATTAAAAAGTTCGTGGAAAGGAAAATTCTAGGTTGGAGAGGTATGAGGTAGGGGCTATTGATTTACTTTTACTTATGTCATTTAAAATTTATATAAGGGCATTTTAGGAAAAAAAAAGTAAAATTAACTAATTTAACTCCTCTCCTTAATCTCTCCAAAATCGGTTAAACATGTCTTATAATTAGGACCGGAGGGAGTATATTATACAACTTCAAGAGGTATACTAGTTCATCCAATAAACAAGTTCATGTATATGAATGTTTTAATTAAACAGGATAATAATAAGATGTACGTTCACTAATTCATTCATTAAGTTAAAAAGAATGAATGCATCTCCTTTTAATATTCAATGAATGTTCAGATATAAATTCATGAAGGAATATCTTAACAATATTAAATATTTCTAAGACTGTATATAAATTTCTAGACATTGCAAGGCAAGAAACTTATCAAGAATGTGTACGTTGGGTTATATGAGTGAATAGTTATCTTTTAAACAACAAAGTGTGGAAGTCGTTGTCGACATTGTTGTCAAACTCGTGAGTTAAATCTCCGAATTTACAATTTTTACGTTTCTAGTTTATCAAATCTAGTTGAATCACTGGTAAACTCGTGACCGTTGTAAATTCGGTTAAACTTATGAGTTTATACACCGAGTTTACCGTTTTTACGTTTCAAACTTAGAAAATCGTGTTAACTCATCCTTAAACTCATGTTAAATTTTTTTATTTGATCATACTCAGTGGCTTTACATGTGAGTTTTATAGAAATTTCTTTGTTAAATATGGTAAATTTTGAGTATTGATGGATTTAATTTAAATCATTTGGATTTAAAATATATTTAAATCAAATTGAAGTCATTTTTTTTATATTTTAATTATTTATTATACACTATTAATACCTATTTAATAGTGAAAGTAAACTCTTACGAGTTTACGATTCAAGTTCACGATACGAGTTTATGTCATTGTCACGAGTTTACTTAAACTCGTGAGTTTGACAACCTTGGTTGTTGGGTTATTGTGATAGTAATTTTGTTTTAAGGAAAGTCAATTAGTGTACAAATAGATTAGATCACGTAATTTTTAAGCAATGAGCAATTTTATTTTTATTCATTCAATGTTTATATTTCAATAGATTAAAATGTTATAAGGATGACTACAAGTTTGGTAAAAAAATAGATTTTTTTCTATACCATGAGAAAAAGATAAATACTCAATTACTCACACACATTTCAGGGGCATTAGATATGTCTTTTGAGAGATTTTTTCGTGCCTTGAAACTTTCATAATTTTGCTTATCATGAAAATTATTTTTTAGTATAAATAGTCTCTCGTCTTTCAGATTTTTTTTTTTTTATATGAAAATTTTAAGAGAGGAGTTGGGCTCACCCACAATCTAAGGGCAAGGCGCTTGGAGCCCACTCTATAAGGAATTCAGGATTAAGAGTATATATGCCTCCAGCTTAGCCTGAGTTACCGTTGCTTCGTAGACTTCAAGGATGCTTCCCCCAGTTCCTTGACCAATTCCAGGATCAAACCCTCTTCCTTTTAGTACGAGTGTCTGACCCCTTCACCAATTGAACCTAAGGACAAGGATGATGGGTGCCTTTCAGATTTTTTTTTTTGTTACTCATCCGATATCCAAAGCTTTGCCCTGACTAATTCAGATCCGACCTGGGTCGCGCACCTAGCTATGGTGGTGCCTTTCGGATTTTCTATTCATGTAAACTGAATTTTTTTTTTTTTTTTTGGTACCTTTCTGTAAGGGCCGCATGCATGTGAACTTAATAAAGCCGATGTTCCAATGACATTGGGCCCATAAGGTTTATTCAAATTAGAGGATGTCATTTTCTGATAATCTTGATGGTTTCATTCATCGCAGGTGGAAAAAAAAAAAAAACGTTTATTGATTCGTTTATCTTTTTTTGCCAACGGATTCTATTTTCTTCTTTAAGATTTTCTGGACAAGTTTTTACTTTTTCAAGCCCCAGTTTATTACTCGTAACTTCAAATAAATATGTATTATCTGTAAGATAACTACAAAATTGTCTTGATAAAGAAAAACTACAAAATTAAGTGTCTTTATCTACAAACCAAAAACGATTTCGTGGATTGTTTAGATCTTTTCAAAGTTAAAATGTCTCGTTGCCCGATAAAAAATATATTTTTTCAGTGCTAATGGTAGGATAACATTTAAGAGTTGATATTGGTTTTAAATATAAAACATTGTTTACATATTTGTTAATTTTTCCTAATTTACTCTTATTGATGTTTTCTCAACAATAATCAAGAAGGAGATATAATAAAGGAATTAAGGAAAATGCTTATGGTGTTTTAGAAAATGCATGTCATATTAACTAACTTCTTTAATCTAATCTAATTAAATAAATATATTTATATATTAAGGACCCTAGGAGTAGTTTACAATATCTCTAAACTAATGGAAGTAAATACTTCCTTCCATCTTAAATATATGACTAAGGTATCTAATTTATATAAAGGGTTAAGGTGCAGATTGGCCAACGAACTATTATGCTAGGAGCATCTGGCACAAAAAAAGTTTTAAGGGTACCAATAATACCAACAAACAATTAAAAACTTTTAAAAAACACAATGCCGTCAATTTTTAATCTAACCGCCGTTGAAATATAAATGAATGTTGCTTAGTTGGTTAAAGAAGTCCAGTTGGCCTTTCAAAGTGGAGATGATAAAACACCAAGAGAATGACAAAACCAAACGGCTGTCGATAGTGACAGAGTTGAGGAAAACTGAAGAACCACAAAGGGCGATCAGCGATATACATCGGTGCAATATTGGAAAACCCGATCTCTGAGGTCAAGGCAAAGGCGATCTCCAAACACGGGGTTGAATGGCGACATTATCTACGCGCCTTCTTGAGTTCTCAAGCTCCAAAATCAAACCACACAATATTCATGGCGGTTCCCAACTTCAGTAGTCTCTCTTCTGCCATGGAGAGAACCGGCAATTGGTACTTTGATTTGCTAACCCATCAAATACCATTCTACTTTCTAATTCATACCGAAGAAAATGAACTGTCAAGAATTCATGAATTGAATTGGTTTCTTGTTGGAGGGTTTTGTCTCAATATATCCCAACAGATGTTGTTGTTGAAGTTGGAGAAGCAAATTTTTCTCTCTACAAGGTAGAGAAAATTGCCCGTTCCTTGCACATTTCTGAGTTTTGTGGTTTTGTTCATGGAAATTGTTAAACTAAACGGATTTGTGATTTTTTTTATTTGTTAATGGTGTTGTGGCAGAGCAGTTTATGTTGTGGCAAAGAGTAGCTACATCAGAAAGATGATTATGGAGTCTGAAGAAAGAGACCTTACCAAAATTGATCTTTCTAATATCCCTGAAGGGCCTGAGATCTTTGAGAAGGCTCCCAAGTTCTGTCACGGCATCAACTTTGAGATAAACGTTCACAACATCGCCGCTTTGCATTGTGTTGTCAAGGACCTCCAAATGAATGATAATTACTGCGACAACAATCTCACCAGTCGAACGGAAGAGTTCATTTCCTAGGTTGCCTTAAATAGCCTCTCCCGCGCCGTTCTCATCCTCTAATCTTATCAGCAGCTACTTCCATATGCTGACGAACTCGGTATCGTTAAACGGTGCGTTGAAGCTGTTGGTATCAAGGCTTGCAGCGAAGCCAATTTTCCTAGCAGTTCGCCGCCGAACTAGTGGATAGAAGAGCTTGCCATCCTCTACATCGATTTCTTTGGCAAAGTGATCACCACCGTGAACCAGTGCGGCGCGAAGGCCTTGACTCTGCCTAGCGCATTGATCACCTACACTGAGCGTGTGCTCCGAGAGTTAGTCTGAGATCACTTCGGTCCTTTAAACCCAACTAAGGCCACTTGGACTTGTCAAATAAGGCCACCTAGACTTCTTTAGCCAACTAGGCAATCTTCAACGGCAGTTAGATTAAAAACTGACGACATTGTGTTTTTTTAAAGTTTTTAATTGTTTGTTGGTATTATTGGTACTCTTAAAACTTTTTTGTGCCAGATGATCCTAGCGTAATAGTTCGTTGGTCAATCTGCATAATCAATAGAAATGATTTAAGGAAAAAATTATTAATTTGGGTTATAAGGTAGATCAGTGTCATATATTTATGACCAAAAGAAACCACTTAACAAGCTTGTACAACTAAATAGAGTAATTTTATTTGGATTTGGATCCTCTTCACCTGCTTTCCCTCCACTTCCTTTTAACTTTTTGTCTTAACCATTAGACTGAAATTTTGGCGGTTTAAATTTAATGTTTTATGAAATTATTAATAATATGTTAAAATATTAAGAAAGACAAAAAAAATGAACAGACATTGAACATTTTTCTGTCTTCCAACTATAATCTGCTATAGATTTTTTTTCCTGGGAAAAAAATCCTATTCATTTTTTGAAAAAAGGAGCGTGGATACATTTTGTTACCAATAAAAGGTATAAATATAAACAAGATTTTATTAATTTAAAAATAATAAATACAAACTTTTTGAATTTCTTGTAAAAGTGGTGTGATAAATCCTAGTTCGTGGATGGAAAAATTAGGATATCGTTTTCAAAATCATTTTGCGAAAAAGATCAGGTGCAGTATAATTGGTTGGACAGGATTCTTCAGTGTTCACTCAATAATTCTTTTATGGACCAGAGAGTGCTTACTCAGTATGGGGAAGCAAAATAAATACTCCCTCCTGTCCTAATTATAAGAGCACTTTTGTAGTGCAATTTACACTACAAAAATAATCTTATAATTAGGACTGGAGGTAGTAATATATATATATATATAGGTGAGATGAGCAAAGAAAGTTAATAATTGTCACGGGAGTGTATGTGGTACTAGAGGTTCATTATAATCATGAACAACATAATTTCTAATACTTTTCTAGAGACGAACTTCGTGAGTTTCTTAATGTGTGGAAGATATATAAACCAAAAAAAAAAAAAGAATCAAGACCCTATCATGTGATTTTTTTTTTGGGAAAATCCTTTTAAGTTTCCAGTAGACAAAAAAAAATATTAAAGAGTAAATACCCTTTTTGGTCCCTGGAAAAAAGTACGAATCTTTTTTTGATCCCTAACTAAAAATAACTCGTCCCGCCATCCCTGAAAAATCAAAAAACATTCCACGTTAGTCCTTCCGACAGTTAGCTCCTAACGGCATCACTAACGTTGCTGATGTGTAACGTGAGTTGGTCTAGTCACTTGCCACGGAGGAAGGCCAAAACGACGTGTAGCCACGTGTCTGCGCCTGTAGCCACGTGGCGGCCCCATCGTTGTAACATCTCATTTTCAAAAGCAGTATAATTTTTTTTTTCCATATATCAGAGTAGAGCATTGGAAACAAAAGGAGTATTGAGTAACTGATACAACATAATACAGTGGCGTAGCTTCCTGTTTATAACGAACATTACATTATCTGTTCAAATCTTAGATGTCCTCGATCGGTTCTTTACGCGTTCTTCACACGTGCTAGCAATGATCAATCTGGTACGTCGTATGATCATTTGATAACAACTACACTATCATGCAAAGTTATCCCTGGTCTGCACTTATACCCTGTGCCACGATGTACGGTCGTGTCCTCAGCGCTAGGAAAACATAACGGTGTTACCATGTCTATAACCCGTAAAGCTGTAAATAGTGATCTAAGCCTCCCCTACCTTAGTCACAGTGCATGTCTAGGACAGGGTCCCGTTCATAGCTTTATGAAACTATCCACAACATATATAAGCATATAAACATCAGTGTCATTGTTACAGTACGCGTCCGTACCTTCGTTGACGGTATTCTAGTACGTTTGACGGAAAACGGAAAACAGCACGTCAAACAGCGGTTTGACAGCGGTAGGTGATCACAGATATCCTATAAGGATAATATCACGTTTATCAATATCTAACATCATAACAGGCATTTTAGGTACAAATTACCATTTTGCCCCTACCCTCACTAATTGGCAGAATTTCGTCAGAGCTTCGCTATTTTGACCCTAATCTTCCAAAATTTTGCCATATCTCTAACTCCAACATGATTTTCGAAATTAATACCTTAATTACCCCTAAAACATGATATCTAATCATACTTGGAAGATTAAAGATCAAACTAGCATTTCTACTCTAACTACCGAAAGAATTACCGAAGCTTAAGACTAAGGACCGAAGAACTTACTCAGGGCTTCGCTACAAATTTCTCTGGACTCCTCCTCTCTTCCTCTGCTCCAAGATTTCGAAATGCTCAAGGAGGAATGGTGTGAGAATTGTGAAGAGAGTTCAAGGCTATTTATAGAAGTTTTCGGGTTACTATTCATGCTTTGTCAGACGAATTCTTGACCGTCGGATCGCACTTCATTGAGATGGCACAATCTTGGCAATCCAACCCACCTCCTTACATTACCATTCAAGGACATGATGTCATCAACTTGCTTGAGAAGTTTCCTACCAATAAAGTCCCTGTTCGATGTCCTAATCGCGTAATCTTACAAAATCTCAAAAATCCGGTAACTAAGTTTTGAAGGTCTATTCTTCCTCTTTCAAAATATGTATTTTAACTAAATTTTTGATCCTATTCAGGGCATCTCCTATTTCGCTGAAGATTTCGGATAATCGTCTTCGGTTACGGAAATCGCTTCGGGTAACGTCAACTTCTGAACAAAAATTCACTGATTCATAAAACGTCTAGTTGTTTATCAACTCATCCCCAGATATTGAGTTAGGATTTATTTTCTATAGGTTTTCATTTCTACTATCTGCCTTATTTCTTTTTCGTCTTATTACATAAGCATTCCGCCGGTTTCGGAAATGACTTCTGAGACAGCCCACTCTGAGATAAAAATACACTTGTCCATAATATGCTCTGACCTTAGAAACCTAGTTCATGGTTTTCTAGATAGGATTTAATTTCTATCGGTGGTCATTTATCCTATTTGCTTTTTCCCAAAATATCACAATTATATTATTATTATAATATCAAAATATCATGATATTATATCTTGCAATTCTTATCCCTTTGACCCAAAAATTTCGGCCAGCATACTTATATATATATTTTTATTTTATTTTCTGTTTTAATTATTTTATTTTATTCTATTTATCCTATACTTATTTTTCACAAAATTCCCTTATTGGTCCATAAGTAATTACATGGATTTAGGTTTTAAAAATTACTAGAATAATTATAAACCTTTGATTTTGCTTTTCAAGATTACAACTTAACCCTTAGTAATTATTTAATTTATCTAATTTAATTAACAAGCTTAATTAGTGCCCTAATCACAAGATTAGCAACTTTTTAGGATTAGGGATTTTCATACTCTTAATCTCATTTATTTTTCTTAATATTTTCCCAATAATTAGAAAATATATTTTATGCTAATTTTATCAATTAATATTTAATTAAAGGGTTTCACATAATTTACTTGAATATTCTCTTGATTCTTGCTTAAATAATTAGCCAATAATTATTTATTTAATCCCACACTAATTGTTGATAATTTTCTTATTTAGGATTAATTATTTTCTCACAACTATTTGACTTACATTGGTATTTTATGTTCCACATAAAATATTAAAAATCATGAGGTCAATTATGGCCCCACAATACTTTTTAATTTTTCCCCTTTAATTTTTCCCAGTTTATAATTTATTAAATTACCAAAATTAGAGACAATATACTCTCTAAATTTTAAATAATTATTTTACTGCCTCTTAAGATTTATCATAATTTTCTTAGGCCATTTTATGCTCCACAAAGGCATTTTAGTAATTTTGGCACATTATTATTCTCCCTAATTTCCAAGAGATTTTTCCTTAAGAAATACGATATTTATAACTCAATATTTGAGACCATATATTTACCTATTTAAAATAGGTATTATTTCCTAAAATATGTTACTTATCATAGGTGCGATTTGTAGGGTATTTCAATCGTTCTCCTCCTTTCTTCCTTTCAATCCAATCACTTCATGCAATCTGCCAAACAAGCAGCTCTGTAATCTCACTCCAGCCGTCTCTCCGATGCTATTCCTGGTTTTCGCTTCCAAACTCACTTCTCCTTAATCATTCACAGATTCAACAAGAGAATAAGTTGTTTCATCAGAATACATAGGTTTTTCAATTGAATTCAAATCGCAAGTAAGATGTTTTCAAATAAGCTTTAGTCGCAAAATGAATCTCCCTGGAAAGCGAAAGCAGACAAAAAGAGTACCAGAGGATTTTGGGGAATTGGATTAGGTAAGAAGAGCAGACGATAACAGTAAGCAGACGATGTCAGCAGAAGACAATTCGTGGGATCTGGATAAAAGAAAGAGAAGAATGAGCTAAAGAATTGGTATGCCCAGCCCATGTAATTATATGTCGAATGAGGATGATTTTGAGCATAAAGAGAGAGAGAAGAGAAGAAAAAGGAAGTCTTTTGCAATAAGATAGGTTTAGCAAGATAGCTGCCAGAAAGACTTAGCCCATAGAGCGGTGCGTAGCGCTTAAAGAAGTAAGAAGAGTAGCTTTCCGTCCCGACAAAAAGCATTTGACTACTGACTTTCCATTTCAAGGGGGGTTTTCTTTACCTGACTTGCCTTCAAGCAACAATGAGAGGAAAGCAAAAGGCAAGGAATTAATACACCAATAATCAAAGAATCAGACAAGGAAAATAGCCAGAAAATGGCAAGTGCTTGAGAAGCACTAGAAAATAGAGAGCTATTGAAGAAGAAGGGATTGCCCTAAGGCTTAGAACTGCCATAAATCGCCGGAAAAGAAGGTGGATGATGAGAAATCAGTGAAACTTGAATCTAGGGTTTCTGATTCGAAGCCTATTGGGGACGACGAAATTTTGGCCTTCCTCCGTGGCATGTGACTGGACCAACTCACGTTACACATCAGCAACGTTAGTGATGCCGTTAGGAGCTAACTGACGGAAGGACTAACGTGTGATGTTTTTTGATTTCCCAGGGATGGCGGGACGAGTTATTTTTAGTTAGGGATCAAAAAGGAGTCCGTACTTTTTTCCAGGGACCAAAAAGGGTATTTACTCAATATCAAAAAAAATCCCACTGAAAGTTCTGATATATAAAAGAGTAAATACCCTTTTTTGTCCTTAATAAAAAACGTGATCCCCATTTTGATCCCTGACAAAAAAAAAAAGTCTCGTAGTCCATCACAAATTCAAAATACACTTAATTGGTTGACATTTTGATCCCTCACAAATTTCCAAAAGGCCCGTTTTAGTCCATAAAAAAGGACTAATAAGGGTCGGTTTTTTTGTAAGGGACAAAAATGGGAATCGTGTTTTTTGTCAAGGATCAAAAATGGTATTTACTGTATAAAAAACATCCTAAAGAGTTATTAAAACCCACAGATGAAGTTGTTAATCACTTACGGAATAAGTTGTTAATGAGAATATTTTACATCAGAATTTTCTGCGGGACGTTTTTAATATTGTTTTGGTTTTTTGGGATATTAAGGGGGGGTTTTTTTCCCCCTGGTGAAGGGACTTCACAGGTAATAATTGCAAGTGTACTCTTAAAGTCTTCAATCTTCATAGTTAAGCATCTAAGCAAGAATCCATGAAAGAAATATCTCCTTGATTGCAGGAAGGTTGTTGGGAAAGTTCGCTCTCTTTGGACAATTATTCATCGTCACTCACATGGCTCTTAAAATCAGAACGGAACAAATTCATACGTGTTACATACTACATATTGTTGAGAAACTTGCAAGTTAGCTACAAAATTTACTATTTTTTTATTTATAACATATAAAATTACGTGAACCGTTCTTATAATCGTAATAGTTGTAAATTCGGTGGAATTTGTAAGTTTACACAACCAGTTATATTTTTGGTTTATAAAATTGTGTCAACTCATTCTTAAAAGTTAAATTCATGCTAGCTTTTTGGATTTGATCATATACTTTTAACTTATTGATAAAATTAAATCCTTATGAGTTTATCATCCCAGTTCACGATCTAAATTTACGTCATAGCTCTGAGTTTACTCAAACTCCTGAATTTAAATGCCTCGTTTAAATGTAAGAGTTAATTGAGGAGTTTGTTTTGTCTAGATGTATTTTTTTAATTAGATGAGCAATTTTCAATATTGATAATTAAAAGGGAAACTCTAAAGAAAATAATACAATTTTTTTAATAAATAGAAAATTTAGTTAACTTTCTTAATTAATACTCCTCTAGTCCAAAAAATAGGATATAGTTTGTAATACAATTTGTACTACAAATTATATCTTTTATTTAAAATCAGGGTAGTATAAATTAACTATGTAATTCTTATATTTAGGATGGAGAATATCCGCCAGTAATAACATATTAAAGATATTATTTCATGAATTTTGTGAAATAAGAATCACTTTACTTCTTTACAGTAATATTCCAGGTGGACCCGTTTAGATATGAATGTCCGCAGTTTGTTACGCGCAAGAGTCTCACTTTGATTGCAGAGCAAAAGGCGAAGCCCATGTGTTCACATTTCTTAGCTGTATTTGTATCTAGTTGGATTTTATATTTTGTATTTTCCAGAGATAATATGATCTGTTTTAAATTTTATTTATTAAATTTCATATTTGTATTTAGTTGGATTTTAGCAAAATTCAAACTCCACATATTTGTGAAAAATATATGTCATGTTTTTTTCAGTTAGAATATTTTTTATTGGCTCTCACTAAACGCTATTTACTGTGGCTGTCTTATTTCCTATGACATCAAAATTATCTTAGATCTTGACTCTTGAGCATAAGAAGACCAAGACCATGTAACCAAAAAAGTCTTGTTGTCACTTTTCTAGGTTTCTAAAATTATACACGTTGAAGGAAAAACTCAGAGAATTTTTTACAACGACATTTTTATATGGACATTTTAAAAATTAATAAAATTATTTTGACAACAACACTTTTTTGCGAAAGGAATTTCGTAATTAATATCAAAAAAGTCCTTAGGGATTTTTTTGTGAGGAGATTTGGGGTTGAGAATTTTTCTATATTTTTTTATCTACCTTGTGACCTCACTAATATTTTCCAAAAAAGAAAAAAAGAAGAACAAGACCATGTAAAATAAAATTAAAAAAAAAAAACAGAAAAAGAAGAAGAAGACCAAGATCAATGAGTCACATGCTACAGAGGCATTCTTACATTAGAGAGAAATTGTGTGTTTTGATGGGAAGGGAGTACATTCCCAACTAAATTAGACTCATATCTTATAAGTACGACGTCGTATTTTTGTCTATAAATTATATGCTAGAATTAAATGCATGTGAGCATGTCATTTATAGTATTATTTATAATTATGAATAAATTGGACAAATTTGGAATAATATACATTAAATGTCATAACTTTCTTTTTTTAGGGTGTGAAGCTTGGTCAAACTAAATTTATACTCCCGTCCGTCCGTCTTTAGTATAAGACTTATTTACCTAATTTAATTAGATTAAGGTAGTTAATATAACATTTAAAAAAAAAAAAACACCCTAATAATCTTTTTTTATTCTTTCATCTCTCTTTTACTCTCTTTTTTTTCATGATTGATGGAGTATAAATAGAGGTAAATTGAAAAATAATGGCAAATATAAAAATATATATTATATTTAGGAATAAGATCAACTATATAATAGAATAGCCCCTCTAGTCATAAATATAAGACATGATTAACTTTTTTAGAGATATTAAAAAAGATAATTAAATTACTTTAATATTTTTATATTTGTCATTTTGTTCTCTAAACTATTTTGCATCACTTATAAATTGATATACACTCTAAGGATATATAACGTATGATAGATTAAATATCTTATTTAATTTCCTTGATATCTAGAAAAAATCAACTCTGTTTTACTGGAAGGAGTACACTCTGATCCTATTTATAAGTATAATTTAACGAACTCTCACATATTAGTGAGAGTTAGTTAACTCATTAATTATGAGTTAAATTTCTAATTTTGTCTTTATTTATGATTAGTTTCAAGATTCAACATTAATAAGTTCTTTTTGTTTATTGTAATTGATAAGGGAAAAATTGTTAAAAATGCTTTTATTACTTTGAAACTAAATTTATAATAAGGATAGAAAATTTAGGTTGAAATGGATTTATAATAAATACTAGAGTGTGGTAGTATATTATGTTGATAGATATAGATTTGATTATTTGAAAGCCTGTTTTGCGGAGGCGCACAGGTGATTATTGCTCCTAGTCTTCAGTGGCGGAGCCAGGTTTGAAAGTTTGTGGGTGCACAATTGTTGGGGGGTTCGGGGGCAGCACCCCCGAAATTTTTTTTTTTAAAGTAAAGTTTTAAATACATCAAGGTTAGGGAACATGTTGCAACCTAGAAGCTATCTCATCTCAATGCTTCCTCTATCGAAGCAAAAGGTCCTTACACACTAACTTCAAAGTAAAATCAACAGAAGCAATTTTTGGAACTAATGATTAATCCAATCAACAAGAATCCAATCAACTAAGCAATTCCAGAAATTTTCACAAACAGAAAAAAACAAGACAAATCAACATTACAGAGATAAACTTAGATCAAATTGGCGAACCCCAATAGACGAGGGAGGCTCAAAATGAAGATTCTTCCAATGCAATCTAGAAAATAAATTTAAGAAGAAAAGAAATAATTATTTTTAGAACTACAAGAGGCTCAAATAAACCACCAGAACATGAGTAAGTCTATAAAAACATGATCAAAGCCTGCGACAACTAACATGAAATGTTCCACAACAAAGCATTATTCAACAAATTATTCTTATATTAGGTGAAATGGCAAATTATTCAACTAACATGAAATGTTTGTATTCTTATAAACAGGAAATACAAACAATCAACAAATATATATTAGGTGAAATTATTCTTATATCAGTTGCAAAATGGTATACGGATGGTAAAAGCTTTATGATAGAATAACAAAATTGAAAGCAAGACTTGAGAACCACTTGATAAAAAAAGGTAAAATATTACATGTAAAATAAATCATAGCAGTTATGAAACAATAACAATGTTTTTGAGGCAAGAAACATTGATCTAATATTCTTCTATATTTGCAGTAAGAACAATACTCTGAATTTCTGAACGATCAGGGGAGAGGTTGAGTAATGAAGAGTCAATAACCTACCAAAGACAAGAAGACAAAAATTGATCCATCATCTTATCAACAAATAACAGGAAAACTAAGAAACTGAACACATGAAACTTCACATAAAAGGATCAGAGGCATGATGCAAGTGCTTTCCCCTGTAGTACATGAGACTCCATACCTCAGTTTGTTCAGGGATCAAAAGACCTTCTTTTCCTTTACAAAATGAAGATTCTTCCAATGCAATCTAGAAAATAAATTTAAGAAGAAAAGAATAATTATTTTTAGAACTACAGGAGGCTCAAATAAACCAGAACATGATTAAGTCTATAAAAACATGATCAAAGCCTGCGACAACTAACATGAAATGTTCCACAACAAAGCATTATTCAGCCTAAGCCTCTGCTATTCCATCAGATGCGCATGTAAATCTAGCACAAGACAGCACACCCCAAAGAAATCTCTAAAATTAAACAATAAAAGCAAGAAATGCAGTAATTCTACGATATCAAAACTACCATCCCGATTATAAGAAAATCCAGAAAATGCAGATCATCTTCCAAACAGATAATCCAAACTTAATCAAAGAATGCGAAATGCAATTTCACATTAACCTTTTTTTTTATGATTGAAGGAAAGTAAAATATCCATCTCATAAATCTAACCAAACCCCATTTCGATTGTTAGGAAACTCGACACCTTGAAAACATATCATTGTCCAAAGAAATATTCCAAGAGAAGTCGAGAACTAGTCTCCAATGTCAAGTTTTCGGAACTTCATAAACAAGAGCATCTACATTAGCTAATTCGGTGATCGAAGACAAGTCTAACAATGTGTTTAGAAGTTCTATCATTTTAAGAAGTATTCCATCATAAACATCCAAGACATTTGGGAATGAAATTTTCCCGATTAACTGAAGATTAATCCAATCAACAAGAATCGACTAAAAATTCTAGGTTTCGACTAAAAATCCAATCAACAGAAAAAATCAGGATCGATTCAAATTTCAAAACAAAAGAACGAAAGTGGATTGAGAGAGAGAGACATTCAACGGACCTTGGGGATTTCGAGCGAGAGCAGGCGCGCGAACTGAGTGACCAGAGCAGCCAAGCGTCGAGCGAAGTAAGCGAACTGAGAACAAATCGGGGAAAAAGGGCGAGGGAGAACTAGATCAAATTGGCGAACCCCAATAGACGACGGAGGGAACTTTGGGAGCAAAGAGCTGGGTGACGGTGACCAGTGGCCGAGCGTCGACGGAGAACTGAGAAGAATTTGGGAAAAAGGAAATCAGGTGGTGAGGGTCTGACCGTCTGAGGGAGAGCTTCGAATAAAATTGGAGAAAAAAAAACAAGAGGTGAGCATCTGGCGTTCGAACCCGGTACCAAGTATTTACAAGTGAAAGGTATAACCAATTGCCCTAACCTGATAACTTGTAGTAGAATTCCTTTACATTATATATATTTTTAAAATTCTTTATGTCTGCACTTGCCCACATGGGCACTAGTGTGCCTCCGCCACTGCTAGTCTTGCAAGACAGCTAAGGTCAACTTTCTACTGTTCCAAGTCATGTTTGTTGATGGGGTAATATTGTAATAATACTTCCATTTAATTAATCGAACCTTCGCATAAAGACCCCGTTTTCACCTAACAAAGACCCATCAAGATTACTAGTGCCATACTGCCATGTCTCTCCCCATTTTTGGATCATTGAAAACGAAGATAAAAAATAATTACATATCTTCACTTGACCCCATCTTTAAGAAATATAATATAATATAGGGGAAAATAAAACAATATCATTTAAACTTCAAAATATCAAATTAGTTTTATTATCTATAAAAGTATAACAATTAGCAACTCATTTTTATATGAAATTGCTGATTTAGAATTTTAAAGTTTAAGAAGTATTTCTTGTATTTTTTATAATATATACTATGTTTTTCTTTTTAATGTAGTAGGACAACAATAGAGAAAGAAATGAGTGATTAGATGATTGAATTATTCTTGTATGAGAAGATTAAAATATACAAGTTTTCTTTATGATTTGAGTATTGAGAGTTGAATCACGTTGATCTTAATTTTATGTTATGTTGAATATGTTTTTTACTAGGGAAAATTGCATTTAGGTCCTGAGAAAGAGAAAATAGGACAAAATGATACATTGAAATTTTAAAATTGCATTTTAGCCTCATGAGACTTTTTTACAATAAATTCTAATTCAGCTGATAAATCCATGGGTGTTCACTGACAAGTCTATAAGCGTTTTCACTGACGTACATTGACCAATCCATGAGTGTCTATTGACAATTCCATGAGCATTTGACAATTGAAATTTATTGTAAGAAAGTATCGTGGGACTTAAATCCAATTTTAAAATTTTAAAAGACCATTTTATCATATTTTTTCTTACCCAAGACCTAAATACAATATTCCCCTTTGACTATTTTATATAATTCACTACACATATTTTTTTTACAACTTGCATTTGTATGGTTCATAAGTTACAAATAATGGAATGAGTAAACAATTACTGTCTTTTTGTTTTAACTTTTTAGAAATTTTTTATGATTTACGAGATAAGTATGTAATAAAAGTTTTATCTCAATTTGCAAAAAAGAACTTCTGAATATATTAGTCTGGGTTTCTCAAATACGGAATTGGAAAAGTTTTTTTGAGGTCTAAGGGACTAAGAAAATATTAAAAAAATCTTATAAATTTTTTTGATGTAAAACTGATGTGATGTAAAAAAAAGACCAACAAAGTATAAGTGGAGGTAACACTCATTTCATATATTTACCTCATATTCTGTAAATCACGATTGGAATATTTATATTTCAATCCTTATTTCAAACGAACACTTATATTATGAATGAATGAATGCTAGTGTTAATGATGTTTATTTCTTTAAGTGGAAAAAAAAAAAAAATTAGACCGGTGATTTCCTTGGATAAATAACATGGCATTAGTTAGTGGAGTGCCAAGGCTTAAGCATTAACCGTCCATGAGCTAGTAAATCCAATTATTTATCTCTGAGCAAAAAAAAATCCAATTATTTATCAGATCGGAATATAAAATCTAACCTCTCGTCCTCCATACTCTATAGGTTCAACTGAAAAAGGGGTTGGATATCCTCACTAAAGGGAGTTCAATCTTGAAATTGGTCAAGACGTTAGGGAGGACATCCTAGGTGATGTGAATTTATAGAAACGCAGGTTGAGATAGAGATATGTGTACTCTCAATCTTGTATATTCTGGGGAGCAAAGTCATAGCGCTCTACCTTTGAATTGTGGGCAATAATTCTGTTTATATAAAAAAAAAAAAAAGAATATAAAATCTAAAACTCTGAAATGGGCAATAATTGAGTTACACCGCACTCACCAAACAACCGCTATTTATTAATTTATTTTTTGCCTCTTTATTACCAAGAGTCACTTTTCCAGTTTTCTCTTGGAACCGCTTTTCCCCTGCAGTCACCCCTATCCTCCACTATTTATTCTCTGCCATCTGTGTGTTTGTCTCACCACTCTCTCCCTCTTTCTCCCTCCGACAATGGAAACCAGAGCAGGGAACCCCATTCTCTTCCTTTCCCTCGCCGCCCTGCTCCTCTCTCTCTCCGCCGCTTCCTCCGTCGATCCATCTCCGTTTCAGACCCAAACAACAGTCCTCCGCTCACTCCCTCGCCCACTCACACCCTCATGGCTCGAATCCGATGCCGTAGAGACCTCCGATTCCGAATCTGTGATCTCTCTTGAACTGCATCATGTGGATGCTATGTCTTTCAACAAAACCCCAGAACAGCTCTTCAACCTCAGGCTGCAAAGAGACGCTGCTAGGGTCAAATCCTTCATTTCCATGGCCTCTAAGATTGATTCTGTGGACAAGAGCCTTGTTGGCCGCCCGAGTTTCAGTAGCTCCATTATATCCGGTTTGGCTCAGGGCAGCGGAGAGTACTTCACGCGCCTGGGCGTCGGAACTCCTCCGAGGAACGTCTACATGGTGCTCGATACCGGAAGCGACGTCGTTTGGCTACAGTGTTCTCCTTGCCGGAAATGCTACTCCCAGGCCGACCCGGTGTTCGACCCGACTAAATCTCGGTCGTTCGCTGGAATCTCATGTGGCTCCCCCCTCTGCCGGCGATTGGATTCTCCTGGATGCAACAATAAAAAGAACTGTCTCTATCAGGTTTCATACGGTGACGGTTCGTTCACTTTCGGGGATTTTTCAACTGAAACACTGTCTTTTCGGCGCACACAAGTCCCCGGCGTTGCCCTCGGATGCGGCCACGACAATGAGGGACTATTCGTCGGTGCGGCGGGGCTGCTAGGTCTCGGCCGTGGGAAGTTGTCGTTTCCGGAACAAGCGGGACGCCGTTTCAACCAGAAATTCTCGTATTGCTTGGTAGACCGTTCTTCTTCGGCCAAACCGTCTTCAATTATATTCGGCGAATTGGCCATTCCTCGAACCGCCCGATTCACGCCCCTCCTCAGGAACCCTAAGCTCGACACATTCTACTATGTAGAACTCCTCGGGATCAGTGTAGGGGGAGCACCCGTTCGCGGTATTTCGCCGTCGCTCTTTCGACTCGATGCCACCGGGAATGGCGGCGTAATCATCGATTCCGGCACGTCAGTGACCCGGCTCACCCGACCCGCCTACATGGCCCTCAGGAACGCTTTCCGGGTCGGAGGCTCGCATCTGAAGAAGGCGCCGGAGTTCTCACTGTTCGACACTTGTTTCGATCTGTCGGGGCAGAAAGAGGTGAAGGTGCCTACGGTGGTGCTGCATTTCCGAGGTGCTGACATGTCACTTCCGGCGACGAACTACTTGATCCCGGTGGATACCCAAGGAACCTTCTGCTTCGCCTTCGCTGGAACCATGGGCGGGTTATCGATAATCGGTAACATCCAGCAACAAGGCTTTCGGGTCGTGTACGATCTGGCGGGTTCTAGGGTCGGGTTTGCTCCTCGCGGGTGCCCGTAAACCAGACCTCGACGGGGCTGAAGGGGACAAATCGCCCCCGTAGTTTTTTTTTACCTTGAATTATTGGGGTCTTTTTTAAATTAAACAAAAATGAAATTAGATTCTACGAGCAGAGAGATAACAACATCTTCTCGGATTTAGATGAAGAGAGAGGACTGAAGAACAGGTTATTGGATGTTTCTGCAATTTACGTGTATTGTGTTTGCTGTTGTACTATTATTATATAATGGAGAGTAACTAAACTCATTACTCTCTGGTTTGCATATGGTGCTGTCAAATTATTAATTTGCTCCTTTACATCAAATGTTACATTTGGATGTTCTATCACATTACCCTCGTCTCATATGTTTGCTTCAAAGCATTCTCTTCTATCGATATGTTGAGGTTGAGTTTCATTATATTAACTTTGATGCTGTAGAAAGAATTCAGTTATTAAATAGAATGCTTCTAAAATATCTACTCATTTTTTTAAAAGGAATTCGAATTAAAGATAAATCTAATCAAATATCTCGGTTAATTTTAACTCTTAGTTGATCAAATATATTAAGATAACTACATAAATGTCATCCATGTCATTTTTATTAATGTCCACATTTTAAGTTAGAGCTAATAAGTTCTAAACTCTAATTATTTTCTTGGTTCAAACAAATTATGTTGGAATTGAATTATAAATAAGACCACTAATATTGCTTCATAAAGATAATATAGTATTATTAAATTAAGGGCCAGATTGTCTGGAGGGGAGGGGATCGAAGGGGAGGAAAAATAAACCCCTCCCCTCATTTGGTTTGAAATTTTGGAGGGGGGACTCCAAAATTTTCATACTTTCCCTTCCAACACCCCTATTTTGGCTCCCTTCAAATTGTAGAGTTTTGGAGAGGAGCTAAAATTTTGGATCACTTTATCCTTATAAATTATGTAATATTCCAATAATGCCCATAATCATATTATAATAAATAAAAATATATTATACAAAAATAATTATAATTAATATATTAATATAATTTTAGATAAAAATATTATTATAATGAAATATACGTTATTTGTTTGTATATTTTATCCTTTTTATAAAGCATTTGTTTGTTCCCAAAGAGTATTAATTATATTTTTTCATGTAGCCCTTAATTAATAAGGGTAGTGCGTGAGAGTAATAATTAATACTTCCTCCGATCCTAATTATAGAACATATTTAACCGATTTTGGGGAGATTAAGGAGATGATCTAAATTAGTTAATTTTACTCATTTTAGTAAAATGCCCTTATATAAATTTAAAATGACATAAGTAAAAGTAAATCAACCGCCCTTGTCACATATCTCTTCAATCTTGAATTTTCCTTTCCACACATTTTCTAATTGAAATAATGAGCTTGTTACATAGACATATAAGTGTGTATATATATGTCTACATATAGATATGTCTATGTACACATATATCTAGACACATATATATGCATACACACACAGATATACATGTGTGTGTGTGTATGCACATTCACACACACAAATATATATATATATATATATATAGTGTGTGTGTGTTTTGGCAAATTAATGTCAGCTGATCGATAAATAAATTAAAATCTAACAATTTAAAAATTTCACTGACGCAAAGAGTCTACGCCCCAACCCACATACATATACTCACCAAAAAGCAAACACACTTGAGAATAAAATAGGGGTATTTTAGGAAGAAATTGACAAAAATTAAATGTTGTCTTATAATTAGGACTAAAACTAACTCCCAAATGTTGTCCTATAATTAGGACCGGAGGGAGTATGATATTAGGGTTTAGTGTAATTAGTAGGTGTAATATTAAAAATTACTTAAATTGTAAGAAAACTTTATTGACTTTAATTATTATTTTTTTGGATTGTGAAAATTGTTAGTTGAAGCCAAGGTTGTCAAACTCATGAGTCTAAGCAAACTCGTGACAGTGATATAAACTTATATCGTAAACTCAAATCGGTAAACTCGTAAGAGTTTACTTTTTTCTTTTGGTAAAAATTGGGGCTTAATTGCCCATTACTCCAATAAAAGAAATTAACCAGGATTTAGCCGTGGGTAAACAACTCCCACAGTATCTCTGAACAAAAAATCTACCACCCCTGCTGGTGGAGAGTCTAAAATAGTAAAATCATCGTTACAGATAAAGCTATGCTTTGCTAACTAATCTGCCACAGCATTACCTTCTCGCAGAATGTGAGAAAAAAAAATTTGTAGCTCATTGTTATTGTCTCGTAGCCATGCATTCAGGATTATTTCCCTTGTCCTTCTTTGGATCCAGGCATCCTGAATCATGTGTAGAGCCATCATTGAGTCTCATTTTGCAATGATCTTATTGCAACCCAGACTCTGCGACAATCTAATACCCTGTACAAACCCCCAAATTGTTATCATTTCTCTCCTCCCATCTCATCTTAAACTAAACAAGAAATCAAGAAAAACCCCTCCACTCCTCCCCACCAATCAAACCAAAGAAAGGTAATCTTTTACCCTTTTCTTTCTATCTCCTCCCCCTGAAACCAAATAATTCATCTGGTCTATATTATAAGGCATCAACTAACAAGTATATTTTATCCTTTTTATAAGGCATTTGTTTGTTCACAAGGAGCATTTGTATGCCCCTAATTAATAAGTGTAGTGTGGAAGAGTAATAATTAATACTCCCTATGATCCTAATTATATGACATATTTAACTGATTTTGGGGCAATTAAGGAGAGGAGCTAAATTAGTTAATTTTACTCATTTTCCTAAAATGCCCTTATATAAACTTAAAATGACATAAGTAAAAGTAAATCAATCGCCCCTGTCACATACCTCTCCAACCTAGAATTTTTCTTTCCATGCGCTTTCTAATTGAAATAATGGGCTTGTTACATATACATATAAGTGTGTATATATATCTACATATAGATATGTGTGTGTGTATACCTACACATATATATGCATACACACACAGATATACATGTGTGTGTGTATGCATATTCACACACACAAATATATATATATATATATATATATATATATATATATATATATATATATATATATATATATATAGTGTGTGTGTGCATGTGTGTGTGTGCATGTATGTGTAGGTATATACACATATATATGCATACACACACAGATGTTGTTACGGACCTAGTCAAGGCCCACTATCTCATTAGCCAGTGCAGGGGGCAACCCACGTTGTGGTCACAACCCACTAACCGTGGGACCCAGCCACGACCAGGGCGATTGGCACAATCCCAGCCACGACCAGGGTGATTTGCACGATCCTTGGACATGCACAAGATGGGAGCCAAGGAGCTAACCGACCGGGTATATTCTATATATACGAGACAGAGGAGATAGGCGCTGTGTACACATCTCTAGCCTCGGACTTTACATACCGTTACACAGTGCACACACCCCACCCCTTAGGCGAAACGCCTGTTGTGTACTGTGATCAGACTTCCTTCTGTTTGCTTGCACAATAAGCTCACAGGAGGGACACCCCGATCCTATATCAATCAACGGCTTACCATCAAGCCGGACACCTGAGTTCTACATCAGAACAGATGTAATATTGAAAGTTACTTAAATTGTAAGAAAACTTTATTGACTCTAATTATTTTTCTTGGTTTGTGAAAAATTGTTAGTTGGAGCCAAGGTTGTCAAACCCACTAGTCTAAGTAAACTCGTGACAATGACATAAACTTATATCATAAACTCAAATCGGTAAACTCGTAAGAGTTTACTTTTATCATTAAATATGTATTAACAGTGTATAATTAAATATATTTTAGATTCAAATATTTGAAATTAAATATATCAACATTCATAATTTATTATATTTAATAAAGAAATTTCTATAAAATTCATATATAAAGCCGTCGAGGATGATAAAATTGAAAAAAATTAACACAATTTTGTAAGCTACAAACGTAAAAACGGTAAATTCGGAGTGTAAACTCGTGAGTTTATCTGAGTTTACAGTTGACATGATTTTACTAGAGATTTAACTCGATTTAGTAAAGTAGAAACATAAAAACAGTAAATTCGGAGAGTCAATTCAGGAGTTTGATAACAATGTTGAAGCCTTCTAATAAAAATAAGAGGGAATAGTTGGGGTAGGGGCTGACTGAAAAGTATAAATGAAGACAAGTGGGTCACGGGGATCACGGAGGTCATCAATGATTATAATTTCAACAGTATCGTTTTTCTCATTGATTGTGGCAACACCGTACAGCAAGGGCATATAGTATGTACTCCGTGCCTTGAAATTTTATTATTGGACCAATATAATACTTATATCAATACAAATTATGAAGACTATATGTTAATTAAAAGCGTGTGTGTTTGTGTGTGTCTTGAGGGCTACATGGGAGGGAAAAAAAAAAAACCTAGGAAAGGATTAAAGTAACAGTGTACCCTTCGAGTGGGATCATGTTTGAACATTTGTACAGTCTATAGTGGGCTTAATTTATATATTTATATTTATATATAATGCTGGAAATATGTCTTGTTGGACCACTTATATATCATCATCATCAATCAACCATTTGAGAATGAACATGTAATGATGAATATTCTCTTACTTTTCTGTTCTCTATCTTCTAGTCCATCATCTTTTAAGAATTACTTCATTAATTTATTTACCAAGCGATCAAAGGTAAATAAATTGTTTATTATGGCAAATGTGACTTCATCTCATTACATATTATTATCTATAAGAATACAGATGTTTAGCTTAAAAGACTAGTGTATTGATATTGGATTGGATGAATTCTCTAAGATATCTATGAGGTAGATACCGAAGAGAAGATGATTATTTCAAGATATATATAAGGCAGATACCGAAGAGAATATTAAATCATTGTACATGTATATGACGTTTAGCCAAAAGAGGGGTGGTGTGTGCACAGTGTCGGCTGAATAGTAAACGATAATATGTTAGAATCTATGTACATTTTAGGTTAATCTCTTATTTATAGAAATTACCTTAGGGTCTGGATTGATGGGCCTTGTGCGCCTTACAACCCATGTATTTGTGCCGCTACACCTTGATCATAGTCTTGATTATATGTTGATTAGAATCTTCCTGATTATAGACGAATTTTGATGTGGATTGTCCCTTACTTTTTTTTTTTGCTCAGATTGTCCCTTACTAGACCATAAAGTAAATAGGTCTCATACAAGTTCGTAACACATATCATTGTAAAAGTTTTATATTAGGTTATAAGTTTCGTAAATTAATTTGTGAAAAAGTGATAAATTTTAAAGATAAAATGAATTGAAATCTTATATTTATAATCAAAATCAATCCTATAATTTTATATTTAGAGCCAGATGATCGAATAGTTATCTCCTCTCTCACTCTAATTAAGATTTAGATCAATTAGGTAATGGAAAATTTGGCACTCAAGACAGCTACATGCTCAACGTCAGATTGGATTCAATTATCTCCAAAAGTTCTTATAAAAATAAATAAATTATCTCCAAAAGTAGACATAGTTATAGTTTTGTCTCCACTCGCTTTGTTTTTAAGTAAACGCGGTTTAAATCCTTTAAATTTAGAGTGTATTTGGGATTCTTAAAAATATCAAATAACTTATTTAAATTAAATTAAAAACATTTTCTGACAAATCATGCACGTCTCTTGTGAATGGAGGAGATCTAGATTTGGATCATCGTATATAATACATTTAATTTGATGTTTCATTTTATCTTTACTTATATCTTCATTAAATTAGTAATTAAGCACGCGATTGAAAAGATTTTAAATGGAGATATCCACATCAATATTCCGTGATGATAAAGATTAAAATCATTAAAGAGCACGAACAATACTCCTTTGGGCCATCAGGGATACTAAATAATCGAGTTACCTAAATGAACACATTTGGTTAAAATTAATTAAATGCAATAAATATGTAAAAATGTCACTTATCTTTGGAAAACAGTCTTATTAAAGGTAATAGAAATAAAAAAATGATACTGAAAATTTGTGACAAACTATCATCAATATCTTTGATAAATAAGAACATGCAATTCCTTAAAACACGTCTTTTATACTATTCTTCTAATTCTATTTATAAGTTATTTTTAACATTTTTTTACTAGAAACAATAAATACTTTAAATGAATAATATTATAAATTTACTCCTATTTAATATACATTATATCAATAGATTCTACGCAATAATAAATAAAGGATAAAATTATATGTTTATATATAAAATAATTAATAATGTGACATATAATTATAGAACAAAAATTTTTCCCCACCTTATAAATTGTAGCAATTATGGTGTGTATTAATCATTTTGATATGAAATCTGTAACATCCCGTTTTCTAAAGCAATTTTTTTTTTCCAATCAATCAGAGTAGAGCATTGGAGCAAAAGAGTAACTGATACATATTCAATTAAAAACCATAGTGTAACATTGTATGGATAATACAGTTATCCTACTGTTTCAAAAGAAAGTACAAAAGCGGAAATACAAATTTCCCGGCTAGCGATCTACTCGTGCTGCTTCCCCCGTTCTCCAACTTTCAGTCCTCCGGACCCTGAAGCTACAGCTGAGATTCAATTTACCACATTGAATCTCAGGTAACGGTTAACCTCATGCTCAAACAATACATTATATAGCAACATATATTCTAGAGCTAATACAACAGTATATCATTTGCATACAATAGATGCATGATCATTATGACGACAGAACATAAGCACATAGCAATATGTAAGGCCCCATAGGGTAACCACAACAACAACAACAGCCTGCACTATTCACCAGTGCCACGATACCACTCGTGTCCTCAGCGCTAGGAAAACATAACGGCATTATTATGACATAACCCGTATAAAACATGCGTATAACGGTCTATGAACGTATCTTTGACATATATGTATTTAAGCAGCATAAGATTAGTGTTACAGTACGCGTCCGTACCTCCGTTGACGATATACGGAATTTCTGGTACGTTTTGACGAAAACTGCACGTTGACGGAAAAACAGCGGGCTGACAGCGGCACGTCGGACAGCGTAACGGCAGCAGATCAAGGTTTCTGATATCCTATAATGATAATATCACCATTATCAATATTTGACATTATAACGGGCATTTTAGGTAAAAATTACCATTTTGCCCCTATACCCCTGTCGGCGGAATTTCGCCGAGACTTCGTTACTTTGGCTCCGATTTTCCAAAATTTTGCCAGAACTCCGACCCCACCATGATTTTCGAATTTAATACTTAAAATAAAGCTAAAGATCTATCTAGCATTACTACTAAAACTACGAAAGCATTAAAAGCTAAAGACCGGAAAAATTACCCAGAGCTTCGCTGCAAAATTCCCCGGGCTCCTTCCTCCTCCAGAGCTCCTCTCTCTAACTTCTCTCTAGGAAAGCTCAACTAGAGAAGAATGGTTTTAGGTGTGAAGATTACAAAGGAAGAGCCTCCTATTTATAGGGAAAATTGGGAGCACTATTCACATCTTGTCGGCGAATTCGGACCGTTGGATCGCATTTTTCTTGAAAGGCTTCATCTTGGCCTTACACATACCCAAAACCAGCCCTCCACTCCTTGGTTGGTGGTTTGTCACATCAATTAATGTGATGTGATGCTTTTTGCTTCATGAACTCAGACAGATAAAGTTCCCGATCGGTGTCTGAATCGCGTAATCTCGGAAAAGTCTCAAAAATCCGGAATTACCATTTTGAAGCCCCTTTCCTTCTCATTAGGAATATCTAATCTAAACTAATTTTTGATTCCATCCGGGGCTCCAAAAGTCGGTCAAGTTTACGGAAAGCGTGCCGGTTTGAAAGAACTTTCGGAATCATCAATCTCGGCTGTACTTTTATACAACATTACACTTTAACTTGCAAGGTAAGGCACCATGATTTTTTACCAACTCTTGTCCTTATTTCTTTCCTCCTATTCGGCTGGCCCTCTTTCAATATTGGTCAATATTTATTTTTTTATTCAATTAATTATTTTCTTATTTAATTTTTCCCAAAAATTCCACAAAATCCCTAATTGGTCCATTCTTGTATTTAGGCTTAAAAATACCTAAACTCAACTATTTTTCTCCAAAATTTCCAATTAATTAAAAAATATGTTTATACTAATTTTAGGCCAAAAACCACTAATTTTAGGGTTTTACATAAATATTCATGAATTTCCTTTGCTTATGCTTAAATAATTAGCCAATAAATACTTAATTACCTTCTTGTCAATAGTTGATAATTTTCTTAATTAGAACAACTCATTACCTCATAACTTTTACATTGGCATTTGTGTTTTCATGTCCCTTTCATTATATTTTTATTTATGAGTGTATTTTGGTCATTGTGGCCCTTATATTCTCTAATTTCCTACAGAATTTAACTAAGAAAAATATACTATTTTCAAACAAGTCTTGCAACCATAATTTCACTTATCAGAAATATCCATTTTATTCATAATATTCCAGATAATAAAATCCGGGTATTACATTTCTCCCCCCTACACAAAATTTCGCCCTCGAAATTTAATCTATCCTAACTAAACTTCGGGCCATGAACTCTGGGTACTTCTCTTCCATGTCTTTCTCGGTTTCCCAAGTCGCTTCTTCAGGTGTGAGACCCTTCCAGACCACCTTCACCGTCGGTATAGTCTTATTCTGAGCCGTTTCTCTTTGTGATCAATGATCCGCTCGGCTCGACTATGAAGGTATTGTCATGTCGTACTTCAACGTCCTCGTATTCAATGACATGATCATGATCGGTTGGTATTTCTTCAATTGTGACACGTGGAAAACGTCGTGGAGATTACTCGGATTCGGGGTAAGGCTAACTGATAAGCTACTTCTCCTCTCTTAGCCAAAATTTCAAAGGGTCCCACATACCGTGGACTCAGTTTCTTCCTCTTAAGCGTTCTGCCGACACCAGTTACTGGAGATAACTTTAGGAATACATGGTCGCCGACATAAAACGTTAGAGGCCTCCTCCTTTTGTCAGCATAGCTCTTCTGTCTACTATGTGCTGCTAGGAGTCTCTTCTTGATCAACGAAATCTGCTCAGAGGTCTGCTCAAGCATATCTGGCCCGCTTGGTACCCATACCTTCATGTAACGCTTGCCAGAAACGGGATTTGAATCGTGTATCCCGATCAGAGACAATGCTTTTAGGGATACCGTGTAATCTCACTATCTCTTTGATATAAATCTCCGCCAATCGTTCCGGAGAATAGTGGATACTAATGGGAATAAAGTGTGCTGACTTGGTTAATCTGTCAACAACTACCCAAATTGTATCATGATTTCTGATTTTGGGCAGACCTACCACAAAATCCATTGTTATGTTCTCCCATTTCCATTCTGGCAGCTCTAGTCCTTGAAGAAGACCAGGGGGTCGACGGTGTTCAATCTTCACTTTCTGACAGGTCAAGCATTTGGCCACATACTCTGCTACGTCTTTCTTCATCCCGGCCACCAAAGTTCGGATTTCATACTCGGTACATCTTGACCATGCACGGATGTAGAGTATACTTACTCTTATGAGCCTCATCCATTATTGTCCGCCTCAATTCATCAACTGGCGGTACGTAGATTCGTTGTTTGTACCTGACCAAACCACTAAGTGATAGGTCATAGTCTTGGGTCTCACCTCGAGTGATTTTCTCACGTATCTCTTTTGCCCATTCATCTTGCTTCGAGCTTCCTCAACTTCGTCTCTCGGTCATAATCCCTTGACTCGCAAGGAGTGTAGCAAGACGGGCATCGGTGGTGCGTGCGGACCCATGCGGATTTGATTGGATAGATTCGGATCTACGAAATCTTCCGGTAATTTCTGCTCTTGTATCATCATATATGCCACTGCACTAGTCTTTCTACTAAGAGCATCAGCAACGACGTTTGCTTTACCTGGATGATACTTGATCTCCAGGTTGTAATCTTTAATCAACTCCATCCAGCGACGCTGTCTCATGTTGAGTTCTCGTTGATCAAACAAGTATTTCAGGCTTTTGTGGTCACAGAACAATTCTACGGTTACGCCGTACAGGTAATGCCTCCATATCTTCAAAGCAAACACGATAGCCGCCAGCTCTAAATCGTGTGTAGGATAGTTCAACTCGTGAGGCTTCAGCTGACGAGAGGCATAAGCCACCACTCTGCCCTGTTGCATTAGGACACATCCCAACCCTTGCCCACTGGCATCACTGTAAACAACATACTTCTCATCTGGATCTGGGATGATTAACACTGGTGTTGTAGTCAACCTCTCCCTCAGTTTCTGAAAGCTCTCCTCACAGTCGTCACCCCATACAAAGGATTGATTCTTCCTTGTAAGCTTTGTCAATGGTAGGGCAAGGCGAGAAATCTCGTATGAATCTGCGGTAGTATCCCTTGGACCAGAAAACTACGTATCTCCGTCACTTGTTTTCGGCCGTTTCCGACCCGAAGCTGCTTCCACCTTGCTGGATCAAGCTGCGACTCCGCCGCTTGATATCACATGGCCCAGAAATTTAACTTCCGTGACCAAAATTCGCATTTGCTCGGTTTAGCATAGAGTTGTTTCTCCTGAGTATACTCAACACACGTCGGAGATGTTCTTCGTGCTCTTCTTTGCTCTTAGAGTAGATGAGAATGTCATCAATAAACACCACCACAAATTGGTCTAGGTGTTGTTGGAAGATACGGTTCATGTAATCCATGAATACCGCAGGTGCATTTGTTAAACCGAAGGGCATCACAAGGAATTCATAATGCCGTGCACAGTTACGAAAATTTGTCTTGGGAATATCGCCATCTTTAACTCGCAGCGATGGTATCCGAACGTAAATAAATCTTGGAGAAGACGGTGGAACCGGATAAGCTGATCCAAAGATCATCAATCCGGGAAGTGGGTACTTGTTTTTACGATCACCTTGTTGAGTTCGCGGTAATCGATGCGAGTCGAAAGCTTCCATCTTTCTTCTTCACAAATATCTTGGGGCTCCCACGGTGATACACTGGGTCGAATGAACCCCTTCTTTAAAAGCTCTTCCATTTGTTTCTTCAACTCCTGCATCTCATTCGGAGCCATCCGATACGGCGCCTTTGATATTGATCTGTGCCGGGCATCAAATCAATATTGAACTCCACTTCTCGGATAGGAGGTAGCTCGGTGAGATCCTCAGGAAATACATCAGAAATTCATTGGCCACAGGAATATCCTCAAGAGAAAGGTCAGCCTCTGCCTTGACTGAAAAGAATACCATGTACGCTTGGCATCCCTGTTTCACACATCTATCAGCTTCTGTAGCAGAGAGAAAGTTCAGGCTCACATCAACTTTTTCTTCGGGAAATAATATCTTCTTTTTGCCACAATCGATCATCGCGCCGTTGGCTGTCAGCCAATTTAGACCAAGTATGACGTCGATGCCGTGAAGAGGTAGACGGATAAGGTCCACTTTAGAAACTCGTCCATCCACGTTAGCAGTACAATTCATACATGCATCAGAAGCTAAAGATTTTACACCCAATGGTGTTGACACTACAAGATCAAATGGTAATCTATAGGCATGCAACCCTAAGCGATTCGCACATTCATAGGAAATAAACGAGTGACTTGCACCCGAGTCATACAATGCTTGCAATTGATTCCCATTGAGATAGATGTTACCTTGGACCATCTCTGGAGACTTTTTGGCCTCTGTGTTTGTCAATGCAAAGATCCGGCCAGTGTTCTGAGGTCTCGCCTCTGCAGCTTTCTCGGGGCAATCCCGGCTAATGTGTCCCGCTTCGACATCGAAGCAAACTTGTTTCCCATCACGGTTGGCTCTGGATGGTACTTCTTGCATTTCGACACGTCCGGGATCCCGGTGTCTCAGTTATCTTGTTGGTAGGGTTTCTTGTCCCGCCTCGGTTGTCGCTCCAAGGCGCCTTCCTCTTTTGTGAGGGACCTCCGCGGTTGGATCCACCGCGACCAGCATTATTACCTTCCTGGTTTCGGGATTTGCGCAGTTCTTTCAAGTTGCGCTCAGTCATTCTGCAGGATTCCACCGCTTGGGCCATTCTAGGAAATTGCTGAGATACCAGCCTTGCCCTTATGTCATATTTCAGCCCATTCACCAATCGGTTCGCCTTCCAGCTCTCGTTCACATTGCTCTTTAGATATGAAGAGTATCGGGACAGGTTGTGGAAACACTCTTCCACCATCGTGGGCATCGCCCTCTAGCTTGTAGATAGCCGGCGGTGCCTTCCGATTCCCGGGCACTCAATAACTTCAAAAATCTTTTCCGGGCTTAGCGGCCAATCCTCGGCCAATTCATTCTTTCCCCAGGAACCAGGCGGCTTCGACTTACGAGCTGGTTGACCCGGCTCCGTGGTTCTCTCTCTTTGTTCGTGCACAGGCGGTGATTGAGATCTTTCGGGCTCTTCAGGCTCTTCATCATGTTCATCATACTCTTCTTCGTCATTGTTGTTGTCATCTTCTTCATTAACACGCTCCTCCTCGTGTTGCCGAGCGTCTAACTGTCTTTGTGCCTCCTGGTCTTGTTGGTTTTGTCTTGCCAAGAGGGCATCAATCAGAACTCTTTGTTCTTGTAGGGTTCTTCGCATTTCTTCTATCTCGTCATGACTGGTTGGTTAGGTACTTGGTTTCGTTCATCCTGAGGCTGTCTGCCTCTACCTCGACCTCGGCCTCGTCCTCGGCCTCGGCCTCTTGCCCTTGGTGCACCAGCACCTCTTATGATGGCCATGTTTTATTCTTTTTCCTTTAAATAATTATGACAGATATGTAAACATTAGAAATAACACAATGATTTGCACAAACACATATATTTCACATATATTCATGTCATAACATTCGTACGATATGCTCCAACTCAGTAAGTTGTCACATTATAAACTTACAAGCAATCTAACATACTAAATTCTCGTATTACACAACCCCTGGGGTGTCTAGAGATGTTTCCACATACATAAGCCATCTAAACTTCTACACTCCATGACTTTCTTCAACCTTTGTCTCCCATCTACATGTTACGGCAAACTAAGCGCTTGAGACGGAAGAGATGCCAACGAGACGTCCACAATTTCCTCCCCGTGAAGGATATCGTTGGTTTTTTCAACCCAAAAACGGGTGCGGGGAAAATGATAGAGAGTGGATCTGATCCATTCTCCAGGGGGATATGGACACGTGTATCGGAAGTTACTCAGATAGAAATTCTTCACATTAGTCAAATAATCCAGGTAGATATATTTTTCATCCACTAAGGTTTGTCTGGCATTGGTCAACTCTATATGTAAGGCTTGTGTGAGAATGGGGTTGCCGTCCAGAATAAACTCAAGGTTATCAAAGTGGCTAGAGTCATCAGAGTCTGCATCAGAGTGCATATCAGCATTCCTAATTTCTGGGTAGTGTAAATTATCGGCTACTGACGAATGATGCGAGTCATCAGGGCTATCTGGTACGGGTTCTGGTGGAGGGTATATCGGGTCGGGGTTCGATCTACGTCCCACCTCTCTGTATTCACCGTTTTTCGTGTCGTACGCCTCCATCTTCCAAAACGAAGTACGTATGGGGGTTCATCCCTGTTCATTTCTACACATTACACCAGTGGTATTATCAGTACTCATTTTCAAAAATGTGCTCAAAGTTTGAAAGGCTTTTTGAACATAACTCCGTTATCTGAACAGAATGGCCAGGTAAGTGTCTACCATGGGGGCCTCACCGACTTATAAGGCGACTTATGGCATCCCACGTAGACTAGCCTTGCCTTCGGCACCAAACTGTTCGTAGTAACATAGTCATGTCCATGCCAGAATGAATGCTCTGATACCAAAAATGTAACATCCCGTTTTCTAAAGCAAAAATTTTTTTCAATCAATCGAGTAGAGCATTGGAGCAAAAGAGTAAACGATACATATTCAATTAAAAACCATAGTGTAACATTGTATGGATAATACAGTTATCCTACTGTTTCAAAAGAAAGTACAAAAGCGGAAATACAAATTTCCCCGGCTAGCGATCTACTCGTGCTGCTTCCCCCGTTCTCCAACTTTCAGTCCTCCGGACCCTGAAGCTACAGCTGAGATTCAATTTACCACATTGAATCTCAGGTAACGGTTAACCTCATGCTCAAACAATACATTATATAGCAACAGATATTCTAGAGCTAATACAACAGTAATAGCAGATCAAGGTTTCTGATATCCTATAATGATAATATCACCATTATCAATATTTGACATTATAACGGGCATTTTAGGTAAAAATTACCATTTTGCCCCTATACCCCTAATCGGCGGAATTTCGCCAGCACTTCGTTACTTTGGCTCCGATTTTCCAAAATTTTGCCAGAACTCCGACCCCACCATGATTTTCGAATTTAATACTTAAAATAAAGCTAAAGATCTATCTAGCATTACTACTAAAACTACTGAAAGCATTAAAAGCTAAAGACCGGAAAAATTACCAGAGCTTATTGCAAAATTCCCCGGGCTCCTTCCTCCTCCAGAGCTCCTCTCTCTAACTTCTCTCTAGGAAAGCTCAACTAGAGAAGAATGGTTTTAGGTGTGAAGATTACAAAGGAAGAGCCTCCTATTTATAGGGAAAATTGGGAGCACTATTCACATCTTGTCTGGCGAATGCAGACCGTTGGATCGCATTTTTCTTGAAAGGCTTCATCTTGGCCTTACACATACCCAAAACCAGCCCTCCACTCCTTGGTTGGTGGTTTGTCACATCAATTAATGTGATGTGATGCTTTTGCTTCATGAACTTGTCTAGATAAAGTTCCCGATCGGTGTCCGAATCGCGTAATCTCGGAAAAGTCTCAAAAATCCGGAATTATCATTTTGAAGCCCCTTTCCTTCTCATTAGGAATATCTAATCTAAACTAATTTTTGATTCCATCCGGGGCTCCAAAAGTCATCCAAGTTTACGGAAAGCGTGCCGGTTTCGAAAGAACTTTCGGAATCATCAATCTCGGACAAAAATTCACCGATTCCAAATATGTCCAGATAAATTCAAACTCATTTCCAAATGTTGAGTTAGAATTTATTTTCTTCGATCTTTAAAATGTGACTATCCGCATTTCTCCTATTTCGTCTTATTAGGAAAATGCTCTACCTAGGCCTCGGAATCAACTTAGGAAAAGGCTAATGAAGATAAAAATTCACCGATCAATATTTTACTCGACATTGGAAAACCTATTCTGGTACTCTAGATAGGATCCGTTTCCTATAAGTCGATCACTATTCACCTTGTACTTTTATACAACATTACACTTTAACTTGCAAGGTAAGGCACCATGATTTTTACCAACTCTTGTCCTTATTTCTTTCCTCCTATTCGGCTGGCCCTCTTTCAATATTGGTCAATATTTATTTTTTATTCAATTAATTATTTTCTTATTTAATTTTTCCCAAAATTCCACAAAATCCCTAATTGGTCTATTCTTGTATTTAGGCTTAAAAATACCTAAACTCAACTATTTTTCTCCAAAATTTCCAATTAATTAAAAATATGTTTATACTAATTTTAGGCCAAAAACCACTAATTTTAGGGTTTTACATAAATATTCATGAATTTCCTTTGCTTATGCTTAAATAATTAGCCAATAAATACTTAATTACCTTCTTGTCAATAGTTGATAATTTTCTTAATTAGAACAACTCATTACCTCATAACTTTTACATTGACATTTGTGTTTTCATGTCCCTTTCATTATATTTTTATTTATGAGTGTATTTTGGTCATTGTGGCCCTTATATTCTCTAATTTCCTACAGAATTTAACTAAGAAAAATATACTATTTTCAAACAAGTCTTGCAACCATAATTTCACTTATCAGAAATATCCATTTTATTCATAATATTCCAGATAATAAAATCCGGGTATTACAAAATCTCTCGGAGGACCACTGTTTTGTCTTGTGTGAAATACCGAATGGATTCAAGCTAAAATTACCACCTCTTGTTCTTAATATAAAAATTAATTAATTTTTTAAAGAGATTAAGAAAGTTAAATAAGTTATAATGAGATATTTATTTTTATCGTTTTTCTCGAAACTATTTTACTATAAACTAATATATAATCTAATGATATATAACACATGCTATGATTAAATTATTTATTTAGTTTCCTTAATTGTTATAAAAAACGTCAACTGACTTTTAAATTAAAGATCCGAGTGAGTCTTTGATAAGCATGATTGTGTTTGTGGGTTGAGGTTGAATCGGGTCAAGTCTGTCCTGATTTTGTCCGGTCCTGTAAACACTCCTAAGTAGCCCCATTTATACGGCCCATGGGGAGAAGCAACAAAGGTAAAAAATGTGTGAGCACTAAGTAGCCCCATTTATACGGCCCAAAGCAGGCTGGCTCGTTGATACGCTGGGAGGGGCACTTTATCCTTAAATGGATCAAAGTGGTGGAAGAACAAAACAATATTTTCTTCTCCTATCTTAATTATAAGATCAAGTTTATAATACAATTATATAATTATTAAGTAACTTGTTCATATAATTAAGATCGAAGGTAATAGTAGTTTTTCCATTTTGGTCTTGGAAACATCAAATAGTACTCCATCTCTCCTCTACTTTATTTCTTTTTAAAATTAAAATTAATTTTGTCAAAATCATATAAATTTTGTCAAAACAATTACTCAATTGGCCACAATATAAAATTATTTGTCAATCATTTTACATATATTGTTCTTACTAACTGATTTTGTCAAAACCATTACTCTTTTAGTCAATTTCATTACTCAATTGGTCAATACTCAAAACTCTTTGTCAATCATTTTATATATATTGTCATTACTTACGGATTTTGTCAGTCTCATTACTAATTTTGTCAATCTTATTACTAATTTTGTCAATCTCATTTTTCTTCGCGGGAAATTGAGAAAGATCGCTGGAAAATTCATACGATTGTCGAAAAACTCATAAACTCGCGCGGAAACTGCTGAACTTTGCCAGAAACTGGTTTCTTGGCATTTGTGATTGTGAAAGTGAAGAGAAGGAACGAAGTTGAATGGAGAAGAAGACAATGAAGCTTATTAACTCAATGGCAACCGAGTTTTTGGAGAAGAAGAAGAAGATAACTGGTTTTTGGCGTCTTTTTCTTCAACCTTCGATGGCTTCCGGCGAATGAGGATTATAGAACTGGTCACACGAAGATGGTGAAGAAGAGAGATTGAAGTGGAGAGAGAAAGAATGGAGGAGAGGATAATTTTGTCTTTCACCAAATATCCAAAACCCAGATTCCTACTTACGTACCTCTTTGTCCTTTTCCTTTTTCAGTAGGTTTTTCTAGGTTTTGAAATTCCATATGGTATTTAAATATCCTTCCCCTTGCCATAAAGCTAAACATGTTTATTTGAAAAGAATATGGGAGAATGTCACATCATATGCTTGATCTATTTTTCGAGAAGATCTTTTTTTTTTTTTTGCCCAACCAAAACATCTTATTTATCTTGAAGCATTTAGATTAGCTTTTACAGAATATCTTTTATAATTTATGAGATAAGCATGTGAGAAAAGTTTTGTTTCGACTTGCAAAAAATAGCTTATAAAACTATGGTTTGGGTGTTACCCAAACACTTTAGACTCCGTGTTCTTTTACAAACTCATATTATATGATTTTCGTTTATTTTTTTAATAAAAATGAAATTCAGCGACAGTAAAATTTAAAGATATCATTTCGATTTCAATTTCAAATTATTTTAAATTTTGTGGTTGTTATCCCTAGTTTCAAACGCCTAGAGATTAGAGGATATGATAAAAAAAATCCTATTTTTTCTGCCTCCGGATCACATTTATCGATTTAATTTTTATTTTTAATTAAATCGTTGCATTGATCTTTGTTGATAGTATAACTAAAAATCAAATTGTTAATTGAGATTTTCCCTTAAAAACTGTAACGCAGAATTTCATTCATATTCAAAAAAATAATAATAAACGAAAATCATATAATATAAGTTTGTAAAAGAACACGTATTCAATAGAAGACTGATTAATAATAGATGATAAATGAGATATTCTTGTTGGGAAAAAAAAAGATAAGATGTTGTTGAAAAATAGATTATGGATATGATGGGACATTCTCCCTTATCTTTTTCAAATAAAATGTTTAGCATTATAATAAACCTATTTTTTTTTTAAATAAATATCAAAACAAATAAGGATATTGTTTGCAAAAATGATATTCTATTAAAAAATAAATATAATAGCATTGTCATGTTAAAACTATAATGCCGAATTTCATTCTTATTCAAAAAAATAATAATAAACGAAAATCATATAATATAAGTTTGTAAAAGAACACGTATTCAATAGAAGACTGATTAATAATAGATGATAAATGAGATATTCTTGTTGGGGAAAAAAAGATAAGATGTTCTTGAAAAATAGATTATGGATATTGTTCTGGTGTAGAACTCTGATGTCCGGCCTAATGAGTGGCCGGAGATTGATTTAGGATCGATGTGTCCCTCCTGTAAGCTTATTGGGCAAGCATACAGAAGGAAGGTTGATCACAGTACACAACCAGGCGTTTCGCCTAAGGGGGTGCGGTGTGTGCACTATGTAACGGTATCTAGAATAGTTTAGGGATAGAACTGTGTACCTTGGCCACTATCTCCTACATGTATATATAGAGAGTACCTTGTTGGTTAGATCTCCGGCTCCACGTTGCGTGTGCCCGAGGATTTAGCTAACCACCCTAGCGACTAGGTCCTTTGGTTCGGAGATCGTGATCTGTACGTGGGTTTGCCCCCTGTGTTGACTAGTGGGCCTTGAATAGGTCCGTAACAGTTGCCCCCAAGCTCGGATGTTCAGGTCTCTGAGCTGTCGAGATTAATTGTTTGCTTGACCGTAATACGGATATGCGGAAATCACTTAGTTTGCTTGTTTCGAATGATTGCTCAAGTTTGCATTGATCCCGGTTATTGACAACTGAGTAGTATAATTGCCCCCCAGTCGGGCAATCCAGGTCCCTGGGTTGCCGGGCTAGATCTGTTTACTTCACATCAGAGTGTCTATCCGAGTGCAAAGAACTCCGGAGTTACTTGTGTCCTGATTGAATTGCCCCCAGACATTTAACCCGGATTAATTTGCTTTGAAACTCCGTCTGCTTCCCCAAATCCGAATCGTCCTGAAAAGGAGCGGATTGGGTTCCTGCAAGTACTGATGATAGCGGACTCGCGTAATTTAGGAACCGGGTTAAGCCTTGGGAGTGACCAAGTTGCGAAAGTTCATGATGGCGGATTTACTTGACTGAGAAGCCGGGTTCGATGATCTTTGCAAGGAGCCGATGTGACTGGTGTCCGTCTTCTTTACCTGTGTGTGCTACCCCCAGACCTCGGTGATGGGGAGACACGTGGAACTCTTTTACTTGATGTCTATTCGGCTTACTTATCTGACGTACTGTGATAACCTCTCTACTTTTATTGGGAACCGTCAGCCCCCCTGGGTCTTCGCGTACAATTAATACTCGTATTTTTCAACAGTCGTTATTCGTTTCTTGAAAAAATAAATGCTGCTGGAATTGAAGTGTCATTAATTGTGCGTGGCCTTTGCAGTTTATCAGGCCTATAAATTTCACCCTCAGAACTTGCCTCTCCCCTTCGTCTGGTTTGTTTATGTTGAGTGAGTTTTCCCCTAAGGGCGATGAACTTTTTGAGGCGAGTCTCGGACTCTAATATGCGTTGCCTATTTTTCATTTTTCCAGCCATGTGGGGCAGAAAAGTACGTTTTCGGAGTCTCGCAGCAACGTCCTCGTGTGCATCACTGTGGCTACACCTTCAAATGTATTTGCCAGTCTTCATTAGCGCCGCTTGGTGGACGCCTGGGGCACCAGATGTGTTTGCCCGTCTTCACCTGTCTGGCTCAACTTCAGATGGGATTCTGGGCTTGGGAGTTGCTCGAATCTGAGCTTCTTCCTCCACCTCAAGTAGCCCTAGACATGCTTGCCAGTCCTCCTGGACTTGTCTAAACTTCTCTAGGGTTTCCTACGCGTCCAGCAAAGACCTGTACCCGTATGGACTCTTTGTTGGATAGCTGTTCAATCTCCAGCTCCAACCGTCCCCGCCGTAGCAGGAGGAATTTGGTTGATCAGCATCACCTGTTGTCATTAGAGGGTTCCTGGACTATCTTTACCAATGCAGCCTAATTTCCTGTATTTTGATCTTGTAATCGCCTTTGTATACATGTACGCCAGTTTATTTCCTTGTAAAAGCATTGTGTAACCCGTTCAAATATCAATACAAGGCTTGTTTCTATTCTTCCTTCATGTCTCGAAATAGATTGAATGCGTGTGAATGGTATGGCCGAGGCTCCTTTCCGCAGCCGGCGCTGGCTAACTGCTTTATCCGCCTTTTCACTTTATCCGCCCTTAGCCGCAATATCTTATTTTAGCTCAGCAAGGAGTCCAAATAACTTATGTCCACCTACCGCGGCTATGCTGAAACTTAAAAAGTTGTGCTTATCCAGTTCTGACCACGACGTGACAGGCTGTTGCTGCCCCTAGATCGGGTGTCCCTAGCCAATATATCCGAGTTGTCAGGTTGATATGTTTTCGTGAAAGGAAACCGGGTTGATAGATCCGGGGTACGTCACTGTACGTCCCGGGCCTGTTCAAACGAGCTCAACTTGACTGGAGTAGCAGGGGTTCCCTATAGCCGGGCTAGATAGCCGAGTGACTCACTACTTTCGCGTCGCTTCCTCTTCTTCGGTTATCATTGCTTTTTGCCAACTGGCACCCCTCGACTGTCGTGAAGCCGAAATGGGTGCATGTTAACCGCTACGGCCCTTGGGCGCAGTAATGACTGCTGACTGCGCATTAAATGCGCGTGTCACGTCATCTTTACTTTACGGGTGAATAGGCATCTTTGCCCCTGACGGTTGAGTTTTCGAAAGCTTATACCCGCCGAGCGTCTTCCCTTCTCTCATTTCACTCAATCTGGTTTGAAGAGTTTTCTCTCCAGCGTAATTTTCTGCTCCTGTGAGGAAGTTTGCTCTTGTGTTCTATTTCGCAATTTTTGAGTGGCCTCCCATCTCTTCAGACAGGTATTTTGCTTTTCGGGTTATTTCTTTGATTCTGTTCTCCTTTGCGGTTTTGTCGCTCTATTTCTGGCTCTTCATTCAAACCCATTATAACATCGACTTTGCATCTTTCCTGGATTGTGTCTATATCTGTTTTAGTTTCTGGGTAATTTGTCCCGATAAGTGGCCTTCTCAGTAATCGTCCCTTACTTTCAAACTTGATTTATAAAATCCCCCTTCATCTGGAATAAGTCTTACCCCTTTTTGGGTTTGATTGTCCCGTCTTTCGGGAGTGTGTTTTATTATGTCGAAAGATTTGGAAGATATGACCCCTGAGGAAAGTCGAAGAGTTACGTCGGACTGTTAGGCCGAAGACCCGTTGGTGGCTCTGGGGTGACGAACTTTCTCCCCAAGAAAGACAAGCCGCCTTGCTGGAAGCACATTATGGTGGAAATTCACGAAAAGATTCTGGAGCCGCTGGGGCCAAGGGTGTGAGGATTCAAGACGGCAATCCCTCGGTTGGAGTAAGTCTGGGAGCCCCCGTTACTTTTTCTCCGGCTCGGAGTCCTCTGGGATACGCTGATTGTGCTCCTCTCCCGGCTTTACCTATCAACCAATATGGCCTCCCACGGAGACCAGGCCCTAGGGCCGAGGTGGATGATTACGTCGGCCCCTGCTACGACTGTCTCTATGAATGCACCCGCCTTATCTCGCTTGGTGATTGTGTTAGAGCTGACTCGATTCTGGCTTCATGTCGTCACAACATTGACCCAGCTTCCCCAGGGGCTTCCCCTAATGTCGACCCCTGCAATTTGGAGTCTAATCTTTCCTTGGCAGTGGAAACACGCCTTCGTTTTTTGACATCAGGTATGCTAGGCAAATTCTGATCTTGTTTTATTTTTATTTCTGTGGTAGGTATTATGGCCTCGTCGTCCTCTTCCCATACTGCGGAATCAGAGTCTGGTACTTCGAAGCCAGTTAGTCCCTCGAAGGCTTTGGTGGGAGGTTACCCATGAGGCGCTGTCTTACCGTTCGACGTTGACTACGGCCGACCTTGAAACGCTTCCCATAGAGGAGAGTGAGAGCTATGACGTTCGTCTCCCGGATGATGACGGACTGATTTGCTCAGTTAGGGAGGGTAGTCAAAACTCTTTCTTCTTCTTCTACCGTGAATATATGACTCGGCTCGGTGTTCGTTTTCCGTTCACCGGGTTCCAGATAGCCATCCTCCAATTCTTAGGCTTAGCTCCCTCTCAATTGCACCCCAATGGATGGGGATATATAATAGCTTTTGAGTGGTTTTGTGGGAACTTAGGCCTACCCTGTACCACCTCCATGTTTTTCTACTTCTTTACTCCCCACACTGCTCGCTCCGGAAGGGAAGCAGCCGAGCTTAAGGGCTGGACCTCCATTCGGGGTGTCGTGAATAGGAAGTTGTTCACCCCGGTCTCGGATTCCTTTAAGCACTTCAAGACTGGGTTTTTTAAAGTGGTTGCCAAGTCTGGCGTTAGGTCTTGGTTCCTCGACGGTCCTGATTCTGAGGACGTTGACTGGCTTTTTCCTTTATACTAGAGCAAGGATCACCACGATGTGTCCCTTGGAGCCTATAAGGTGGACCGTTCCCACCTGGTTAATCATGAGAAGAAAGTAATTGATAGCATACTGGCTCAAGTGAAGGCCAGTGGGACTGTTGGGGCTGGATCCTTGGTGGCCCAATATCGGGCCGAAAATCAAAACAAAGACCAGATGAGAACGGGGGCGAGTATGAGTCGCTTAACTTTACTGTCTTTTAACCTTGTTGCTAACTCTCAATTGTACTCCGCTGATGCTCCAAAGCTTTTGCAGGTCTGAAGATGAAAGGACCGGCGTATCTATCCGGCATACCGGAGGACGAGCCCGTGAAGGGCAAGAAGAGGTCAGCTCCTGTCGTCAGTAAAACTACAGCAGGTCCATCCTCCAAAACTGCTGCCACAAAGAAGTCTAAGACCGGGCCCGAGAAGGAGCCGTTGTCGGCCCACAAGGAGCCGAGTCCAAAGAATCAAACATCTCCGCCCCCGAGCATCCCTGCTGCTGTGGTGCAACCGCCTCGACCGCTGTGGATTCCGGGACCACTGCAGATCCTGGGAGTTGATTTAAACTCTTGTATAAAAATTTTAAACTTTTCACATATATTGTACAAACCGGGTTTGTGACCGGTCTTTTGATGTGGACAATTTGGCCAATTTGGCCCTTTAATGCAAATACTCAAAGTCTGTAAGCTGAACTTAGGGATTTACTTTGCATGTGTTATCGCAAATGACCCGGCTAGGGTCAGTTATGAGACGTGCAGAATCTGCGAGAGCGCGTATAATCTTAAGACCGAAATATATTGAATGATCAGTGTTGCCACTGTCTCATATGGATCCGGGATTATTGACTGGGTCATCCTAGGATAAAGGGAAACTACCACCTACCCGGGTTCGGCTCTTCACCAAAGCGTCCGGGTATTTTGACCTGATCAGGATCGACGTAGCAATTCCTCTTGATATCCCGGAGTAATTTGCAAGATGCCTAAGCTGCGATAGCTCTTTGGAGTAGTAGTACTTGATGATAACAACGTTTGGAATTTAAAATGCTCCCGAACGAGAGTCTCACTTTTATTCAATAAATGCATTGCTAACAAGGGAAAAGCCATATGGCCAACATTCGAATTCAAATGCTAAATGAAATGAACAAAAAGGAAATGATTAAAGATGGAAAAGCTAAGTCTAACTGTAATAAGTTCTTAACTTGTCCGCATTCCATGTTCGCTTAATTGGGTTCCCGTCCAAGGTTTCCAAAATATAAGCTCCTTTTCCCAATGCTTCCCGAACGCGATAGGGTCCGTCCCAGTTAGCAGCGAGCTTGCCATCCTTGGCATTTCTGTTGCCAACGTCTGCTCTTCTGAGGACCAGGTTCCCTGACTGAAATGTCCGGGGTCTCACTTTCTTATTATAGCGGGCTGCGATCAGTTGTTTCATAGCGATGTCGCGACAATGAGCCGTAACTCGGGCTTCATCGGCCAAATCTAGCTCGACCGCCAGTGCCTCACTATTACCCGTTTCTCCTTGTGATAGGACGCTTCTCCTGCGCCACGATGGTAAACCAATTTCGACTGGAATCATGGATTCACAACCATAGGCCAACCTGTACGGAGTTTCTTGAGTGAAGGATTGGGCTGTCGTTCGGTAACCCCAAAGAATATAGGGTAATTGATCCACCCAAGAGGTTTTAGCTTCCAGCATGCGCTTCTTTAATCCGTCTAGGATGATCTTGTTCGTGGCTTCCGCTTGACCGTTGGACTGCGGGTGTTCCACGGAAGCGAAATGGTGCTGAATGCCGAACTCGGACATCATCTCGCGGAATCTGATCCTTGTGAACTGAGTTCCGTTGTCTGTGATTGCCTCGGCTGGGGCTCCGAATCACGTGATGATATGAACTTCGAAGAATCTTTGCACGCGGGCCGAAGAAATCGTGGTGAGGGGTTCGGCCTCGATCCATTTGGTGAAGTAGTCAACAGCGACGATTAGCCATCGCAGCTGACCTGACGCTGTTTGAAATGGGCCTAAGATGTCCATCCCCCATTTGAAGAAAGGCCAAGGGGCCGAGATGAAATGGAGTTCCGCCGGGGGTGACCAAATTACTCTTGAGTGCTTCTGGCAGCTATCACACGTTTTAACGAGGATCTTCGAGTCGGCTTCCATAGTCGGCCAGTAGTACCCTGCTCGCAAGGTTTTTCTAGCGAGCGCTTTAGCGCCCATGTGCTGGCCGTTCGTTCCCCCATGTATCTCGGACAAAACATAACCCGCCTCGTTCGGGTTCAAGCATCTCAGCATAGGGGAATGCAGACCTTTCCGGTAGAGCTGGTCCTCCACCATGGTGTATTTGGCAGCCTCCCGAACCAACTTTCTGGCTTCCATGGCATCGTCAGGTAGGATGCCACGCTCCAAATAATCTTCGATTGGCTTTTTCCAATCCGCCTCAACCGAGATGGCCATGGTGCAGAGTGGGCCCTCGAGGTTCTGTTGAACCACCGTCCGATGACATCCTGCGCTCTTGGTACTAGCCAATTTTGAAAGGATGTCGGCTCTGACATTCTCCCCTCTAGGGATGTGGGTAACAATTGCTTCTTCGAACTCGGCCATTACCTACTTTGCCTTAAAAAGGTATTTTGCCATCAACGGCCCTTTAGCTTGATAGGATCCCTCGATCTGAGCCGCCACAAGCTGCGAGTCGGTGAAAACCTTAACTCTTGTGGCGCCATTTTCCTTTGCCTGTTGGAGTCCGGCTATCAGTGCCTCGTACTCAGCTTGATTATTTGAAGTTGGGAACTTCAACTGAAGTGAGTGTTCAATCGTAACGCCTTCTGGGCTTTCAATGATGATCCCGGCTCCGCTGCCTTTGGTATTCGACGATCCGTCGACATATACTTTCCACACGTCCGCCTCCTCGCTAGCAGCCGAGCTGGTTGGCGTCAACTCCCTGACGAAATCAGCTAAAGCCTGCGACTTAATTGCATGGAGAGCTTCGTAAGTGATGTCGTATTCGGACAATTCTATCGCCCAATTTATCATTCTTCCCGCCAAATCTGGTTTGTGCAGGACTTGCCGTATTGGCTGGCTGGTTCTAACAACAATGTGATGGGCCTGAAAATAAGGTCGCAATCGACGAGCCGCGGTGAGTAAGGTGAAAGCGACCTTTTCCAACTTCTGGTACCGGATTTCGGCGTTCTGCAGGGTCTTACTAATAAAATACACCGGTATTTGGCTGTGGTCTACCTCCCTCACTAATGCAGCGCTGATAGCTTCTTCGCCAATTGACAAATATAGATAGAGGGTCTCGCCGGGTTCGGGCTTCGATAGGACTGGTGGATTTGCCAAACACTGTTTGATTCCGTCAAAAGCTGCATCACACTTTGCATTCCATTCGATCGAAGCTTCCTTCTTCAGCAGCTTGAACAAAGGTAAGGCCTTCTCGGCCGATCTTGGCAGGAACCTGGTTAGAGCGGCTAATCTTCCTGTCAACTGCTGAACCTCTTTTTTATTCTTCGGAGCTTCCATATCGAGTACTGCTCGGCATTTGTCCGGGTTCGCCTCAATACCTCGGTTGGTTAGCATGAATCCCATGAATTTTCCAGCTGGCACCCCGAAGGCACATTTGGCCGGGTTCAGATGAATTTTGTATGTTCTGAGTTTGCCAAACGTCTATTCCAAATCCTTTATATGACGCTGTGATTCCAAGGACTTGACAATCATGTCATCTATCTCCTGCGTTCTTCAGTCCGAAAGGCATGACGTTGTAACAATAATTGGCCTTTTCTGTTATGAAGGCCGTTTTTTCTTGGTCCTCTGGATGCATTGGTATTTGGTTATACCCTGAGTACGCGTCCAAAAAGGAGAGGAGCTGGAAACCCGAGGAATTGTCAACCAATTGGTCTATGTTAGGCATAGGGTATGAGTCTTTGGGGCAGACTTTATTCAGATCCGTGTAGTCCGTACACACCCTCCATTTCCCGTTTGGTTTTTTGACCATGACCACGTTGGATAGCCATGTGGTGTATTGGATTTCGCGGATGAATCCGACTTTCAAGAGCTCTTGAACATGAGTTTCCAGCGCCTTTCTTTTTTCCGGGCCATGGTTCCTCGTTCTTTGGGATATCGGAGTCGATCCCGGATAGACTCCCAACTTGTGACAACAAAAACTAGGATCAATTCCCGGTACCTCGGATGACTTCCAGGCGAAAACGTCTCGGTTCTTCCTAAGGAAATCAATGAGGCTTACTCGAATCTCTAGAGGCAAGTGCTTTCCAATCTTTGTGGTTTTGGAGGGGTCTTCCAACACTAGATCCTCCAAATCCCCAGCTGGTTCTGGGCGTGGATCTTCATCGCGAAGATCCAGTTCAATTGTATTTACGTCTAGGTCAGGAGATTCCTGGTTCGCATGATCTGAATCTCTCTCGGCGTGTTTGACTTGCGGCTGTGATGAGGGTCCGCCTTCGCCAATTCTGACAGTTTCGAATTAGCACTGTCGGGACTCTCTCTGATCTCCTTCAACCGTGACCACGGTTCCCTGGTTTCCTATTATCTTGAGCTTTTGATGCTTGGTGGATACCAGCATGTCCCATTTATGTATGGTTGGCCTCCCCAAGATTATGTTGTACGGTGAAACAAAATCTGCCACTATAAATCGCACTCTCTCTGACTTGAAAGGGTCCCTAGTTCGCAACGTGAAACGGAGGTCGATAAATCCCTTAGGGCGAGATTGCTCTCCATTGAACCCGATGAGGGTCGTCTTACAGGGCTTTAAATCCTCCTGATCCAGGCTCATTCGTTTGAACGCCTCCCAACTGAGTATATCATCCGAACTTCCTGCATCCACAAATATGCGTTTGACTCGGCAGTTGACTAGTATCCCAGTTATAACCAGGCCATCTTGATGTCCGGGGACGACGTCTTTGAGATCCTCATTTGTAAAATACAAAGGCGAACTAGATGGTCTGCTATGGTACTCTTTGAACTTCGGCCGGTCTCTCACGGAGAGGACTTCTCGCAGATACTTCTTTCGTTGGCTTATAGTATCTCCGCCTCCGCCCATCGCTCCACTTATCACATTACAGTCGAATTCGGTTTCCAGAAATTCGTGTCAACCTCGGCCGACTTCTTACGTTTGTCGTCTTCCTCATCCTCTTTCCATGACTTATCTTCCCAATCCTCGCTGGTGTAAGCCGAGTTCCCTTTCTTCTGTCGCTCCTCCCACCGCTGGAAGTGGAGGGTATGACGCTTGTCCATGTTTTCCATACGCCTCATTATTGCGAGCATCGCGGTTTGAAGGGAGCGGAAATCCGGTTCGACGGTCGGGTTCCCTTGGTTACCGACCGGATTGGAGTTCTGAGGCTCGTGGCAATGATTTCGCGGAGCCGAGGACTCCGTATCCGACGGGTTGTCATCCAAGTGTTGATCATTGTCGGGAATGAGAGGTTCCTCTGGCTGCGATAGCCGGTCTTCTTCATTCTGCTGATTGTTACCGTGAGGGTCCTCCGGCTGCTCGACGTGTTGTGATTGCCGAGGTGGTAAACGGTGATCTGCTGTTCGATCCGTCTCCAACTGCTTATGGCTTGAAGCACGGGTGTTTATCCTCATGGTCACGGGAATTGAAGTTTATCAATCCCCACGGACGGCGCCACTGTTCTGGTGTAGAACTCTGATGTCCGGCCTAATGAGTGGCCGGAGATTGATTTAGGATCGATGTGTCCCTCCTGTAAGCTTATTGAGCAAGCATACAGAAGGAATGTTGATCACAGTACACAACCAGGCGTTTCGCCTAAGGGGGTGCGGTGTGTGCACTGTGTAACGGTATCTAGAATAGTTCAGGGATAGAACTGTGTACCTTGGCCACGTATCTCCTACATGTATATATAGAGAGTACCTTGTTGGTTAGATCTCCGGCTCCACGTTGCGCGTGCCCGAGGATTTAGCTAACCACCCTAGCGACTAGGTCCTTTGGTTCGGAGATCGTGATCTGTACGTGGGTTTGCCCCCTGTGTTGACTAGTGGGCCTTGACTAGGTCCATAACAGATATGATGGGACATTCTCCCTTATCTTTTTCAAATAAAATGTTTAGCATTATAATAAACCTATTTTTTTTAAATAAATATCAAAACAAATACGGATATTGTTTGCAAAAATGATATTCTATTAAAAAATAAATATAATAGCATTGTCATGTTAAAAACTGTAACGCCGAATTTCATTCTTATTCAAAAAAATAATAATAAACAAAAATCATTTAATATAAGTTTGTAAAAGAACACGCATTCAATATAAGATTGATTAATAATAGATAATAAAGATTAATACTTTAAAGATTAATTAACGTTAGTTAATATAATTCATTTTAGTTTTTTGATAAAGATCAAAGCAATGATTTAATTAAAGTATTGTTGATAGTATAACTAAAAATCAAATTGTTAAGTGAGATTTTCCCTTAAAAACTGTAACGTCGAATTTCATTCTTATTCAAAAAAATAATAATAAATGAAAATCATATAATATAAGTTGTTAAAAGAACACTTATTCAATATAAGACTGATTAATAATAGATGATAAATGAGATATTGTTGTTGGGGAAAAAAAGATAAGATGTTCTTGAAAAATAGATTAGGGATATGATGAGACATTCTCCCTTATCTTTTTCAAATAAAATGTTTAGCATTATAATAAACCTATTTTTTAAAAACATATCAAAACAAATAAGGATATTGTTTGCAAAAATGATATTCTATTAAAAAATAAATATAATAGCATTATCATGTTAAAAACTGTAACACCGAATTTCATTCTTATTCAAAACAATAATAATAAACGAAAATCATATAATATAAGTTTGTAAAAGAACACGCATTCAATATAAGACTGATTAATAATAGATGATAAATGAGATATTCTTGTTGGGGAAAAAAGATAAGATGTTCTTAAAAAATAGATTATAGATATGATGTGACATTCTCTTTTATCTTTTTCAAATAAAATGTTTAGCATTATAATAAACCTATTTTTTTTAAAAAAATATCAAAACAAATAAGGATATTGTTTGCAAAAAATGATATTCTATTAAAAATAAATATAATAGCATAGTCATGTTAAAAAATACAAAATATACTGCCTGATATCCAAATCTATCGGAAAAAAAAAAGATAAGATAAAAAATCTATTCGACTAAAATATATCACGTCAAATTAATTAATATTTATAAATTATTAATAATAACTATATATAGCCCAATATCCCAGACTTAACGCATCACAGCACCCCAAGTTCAAGACTCATCACCTTGGTTAATCCCATAAACCACCCCCAGTCAGACTCATGACGCCCTCCAAAAGAGCAAATACTTTTATTCCCCTCCCCGTCGTTGAAGAAATTTTGGTGAAACTAGACGCCCAAACTCTGTTTCAATGCTCTTTTGTTTGCAAAGACTGGAATGACCTAATTACCAGCACCGATTTCATATTCCGCAACTCAAAAGGTTCCAGAAACCAAATTCTCCTTATTAAAGCCTGTCAATGCCAACACATCGCAGAAAATACCAGCAGAGCATATATTTCTTTTCCATATTGTCAGGTAACCTATTCATTGCATTCTGATAACGATCAATTTGATTTGTTTCGTACACTAGAGAGTCCTACGAAGGAACTTAAAGGAACAAAAATGATAGGGGTGAGCAATGGATTAGTATGTCTTGCTAAGGAGCATGGACCTTTCAAAGTCATGCTTTGGAATCCCACGATTCAAAAATATGTATGGCTTCCCCTCCTCACTCTGACTTGGGATGAAAAGCTATCCCTTCACGGTTTTGGCTTTGGTTTTGATAGTCATAACAACGACTTTAAGGTTGTAAACATTGTTTTTAATGATATTGATTATAATATAGAGTTTGACTCAGCCTGGGTTTTTCATATGTCACTTGGTCGTGGAAACGTCTCATATGTAATATCCCTCCTCCATACATGAACATTTTACGTCGTTATAGCCACGTACTTTGTAACGGGATGCTTCATTGGATTGTCTGGCATAGAGAAGAAGCACGTAAATATATACTTACGTTTGATCTGACACATGAGGTTTTTGGAGTAATATTATTTCCTGATGGAGCATGTATCAATTGTTTGAATACCCTTGTGACAACTGGGGCCGACTCACTCCTCTTAATACAAGAGGCTTATGTATATGATGTTGATCATGAAACTGATGAAGAAGTTAAAAACAACTTTTTTTCCATTTGGATTATGAAACAAATTGGAAACCACACGTCATGGACAAACATCTTCTCAACCACTGGAAGAATGGATCCTAATTTCATACTAGGCACAAGGAAGAATGGTGAACTCATACTAGACATGGGAGATGGACAGATTAGTAGATACCGTCCAACAACTCTAACTAATGTCATAACGGAAGCTATGAAAAACAGTGTTTTTTTTCATTATCACAATGAGAGTTTGTATTTACTTGAAAAGGGAGAAGTGTTGATTCCTACTAATATTAAAAATGTTGCTAATGTTTAGTCTAGAGTCATAGGGAAAATGAAAAGTTAGACTATTTTATGTGTTACTTTGGCAATAATTTTATTTTTGCAATATGAATATGAATCATGTGTTTTATTTTATAATTTTTTAATACCAACAGAAATTTAGTTACAAATGCTTGTGTGTGTGGATATAATCGCCGGTAATTCCATATCATTTGCGCATTCAGAGTTGGCCATCGCTAATTTTATTTATATGTGAGCGAATTTGACTACGCCTCACAGTTCATGTTGAACTAAGTTATGAAGAGTAACTGAGACTTACCGCAACTCGTCTCAACCAACACCCTACTTCACTATTTAGTAAAACTAAAATTTGCAATCAATGGAAAGGTAGGCAAATCAATTTCATCTTCCTCGTTTTTGCCCAATTTAAAAATTAGAAATCTATCATAAAATGGCTCATTCTTTGACCATATCCTAGTCCCACCACCAATGCTGCATACCAAACATGGTCTTAGGGCAAATGGGAGTTGAAACTTGAGAGTACTCGTCGGTGAGTCCACATTCTATGCCCATATTTACATGCTTCTTATGTGCTCATACCTCCTATTAGAGGTATGATCATTTTTTTTTAATTTTTATATATTATATTTATTTAGATTTAAATTATATACTGCTTCCTGATATATTTTTTACACCCAGTATCTCAAATTAATTAGTTTCCATAATACTAGTGTTACGGATAAATGTAGAACTAGAAACTAATTAATTTGAGATATTGGGTGCAAAAAAATATATCAGAAAGCTGTATATAATTTAAATCTAAATAAATAAAATATATAAAAAATTTAAAAAATATGCTCATAACCCTAGTAGAAGGTATGAGCACATAAGAAGCATGTAAATATAGGCATGGGTGAAGACTCCACGTCTCTTATAGTAACTTTTAGTCAGCGGTATACACACAAATCTAAATGGCTGAACGGAAACATTTTTCTACCAATATAATATTGTACGACATTAAAAATATTTAATTTTATAGTCTAAAAATTAAAAATATATTTTAGATAATGTTCTGTTAATTATTATTATTATTATTTTAATACTTCGTTACATTTATGATTTAATTTTAACATTTAAAATATCGAGTCAATACATGTCATGATGATGTCAACAAGATTTAATATAATTTCAATAAAATATCAGTATTAAATATAATTATAAAAAAATTTAAAACATGATGAGAATTTAAACTGATATTTTAAATCTTTATGCAAATTATATTAGATTTTTTATACACGCAACTTCATAAATATCAGTGTTCCGTTGCAGGGATGTAACTATCAACTAAATATTCCTATGTCCTGTTTTAAATATAGGATAAAATTTGTATAGTGTAATTTACATTACAAACTTTGTTATATAATGTTGGAAATATGTCTTGTTGGACCACTTATATATCATGATCATCAATCAACCATTTGAGAATGAACATGTAATGATGAATATTCTCTTACTTTTCTGTCCTCTTCTAGTCCATCATCTTTTAAGAATTACTTCATTAATTTATGCGTGCGAAGAAAGTTAAATAAATTGTTTATTATATTATAGTAAATGCAACTTCATCCTATTAAATATTTTATAAGTTAGGTAAATTAATTTATGAGAAAAATGATAAATGTTAGAAATAAAATGAATTAAAATCTTATATTTAAAATTAAAATCAATCATACAGTTTTATATTTACTCTAATTAAGATTTAAATCAATTAGGTAACGGAAAATTTGGCACTGTCGTTAGTTTGGATTCAATTATCTCCAAAAGTAGACATCTCGTTTTGTCTCCACTCGTTTTGTTTTTAAGTAGACGCGGTTTAAATCCTTTAAATTTACAGCGTGTTTGGAATTCTTAAAAATATCAAATAACTTATTTAAATTAAATAAAAAACATTTTCTGACAAATCATGCACGTCTCTTGTGAATGGAGGAGATCTAGATTTGGATCATCATATATAATACACTTAGTTTGATGTTGCATTTTGTTTTGTCTAGATTGACAGAGATGTCCAGTTCGTTGGACTAGTATGTTAATATTGGATCATATATAGCACGTCTCTTCTATGTATCTAATGATGATTAAATAAGTATAGCAGATCACTGTACATGAATAGAAACTCAACGACTTTAGCTAAAGGGGGTTGTGTGTGTGCTCAGTCACGGTAGAACAGTAATCGAGAGAAAATCCTAATACATCTAGGGTTTACCTCTTATTTATAGAGTTTACCGGTAGGATTAGGGTTTGGAATTATGGGCCTTTATACTCCAAGCCCAAATACTATGTCGTCATATCCGAATTATGTAGATTACCATTTGTTGAGTCATTCATTAAATGAGCCTGATATGAGTCTATAACACATTTTATCTTTACTTATGTCTTCATTAAATTAGTAATTAAGCGCGCGCGCGATTGAAAAGATTTTAATCGGAGATATCCAAATCAATATTCCGTGATGATAAAGATTAAACTCATTAAAGAGCACGAACAATACTCCTTCGGGCCATCAGGGATACTAAAAAATCCTATTTTTTCTGCCACCTGATCACATTTATCGATTTAATTTTTATTTTTAATTAAATCGTTGCATTGATCTTTGTTGACAAACTAAAATGAATTATTTTAACTAATTTGCAATTCACAACTCAAAAATAAAATACCTAATTTGGAATTTTACAATTTCAAAGTTTTTTTTTTTGTTATTCTCTCATTTTTTTTACCTGCCAACTAATATTTAAAAGGGTCAAATTTGAAAGAGAAATATTTACATACTCTAGAAGTACTATGTTATTTGAACTCTGTCCATTGAAACCATGACCATTCATATAATTTTAATCTTAGTTGGTTGATGACTCATCTGAAAAAATTTAAATATTGCCAAGTTGTTGTTGCCTTCTGGTTGGTCAGATCATAAATATGTGGCATTCCAAGTTCACATAAAAATTTCTCCCGAAATTGAAAATATTATTTTTGAATATGTCAAGTTATTGTAGTTCTTTAAATTAAAGTTTATGAATTTTATATTAAAAAGATTTCACGGCCACACTATTTAATTTAATATAATCCAAATACTTTAAAGATTAATTAACGTTAGTTAAAATAATTCATTTTAGTTTGTTGATAAAGATCAAAGCAATGATTTAATTAAAGTATTGTTGATAGTATAACTAAAAATCAAATTGTTAATTGAGATTTTCCCTTAAAAACTGTAACGCCGAATTTCATTCTTATTCAAAAAAATAATAATAAACGAAAATCATATAATATAAGTTTGTAAAAGAACACGTATTCAATATAAGACTGATTAATAATAGATGATAAATGAGATATTCTTGTTGGGAAAAAAAAGATAAGATGTTGTTGAAAAATAGATTATGGATATGATGGGACATTCTCCCTTATCTTTTTCAAATAAAATGTTTAGCATTATAATAAACCTATTTTTTTTAAATAAATATCAAAACAAATAAGGATATTGTTTGCAAAAATGATATTCTATTAAAAAATAAATATAATAGCATTGTCATGTTAAAAACTGTAACGCCGAATTTCATTCGTATTCAAAAAAATAATAATAAACGAAAATCATATAATATAAGTTTGTAAAAGAATACGTATTCAATAGAAGACTGATTAATAATAGATGATAAATGAGATATTCTTGTTGGGGAAAAAAAGATAAGATGTTCTTGAAAAATAGATTATGGATATGATGTGACATTTTCTTTTATCTTTTTCAAATAAAAATGTTTAGCATTATAATAAACCTATTTTTTTTTTAAAAATATCAAAACAAATAAAGATATTGTTTGCAAAAAATGATATTCTATTAAAAAATAAGTATAATAGCATTGTCATGTTAAAAAATACAAAATATACCGCCTGATATCCAAATCTATCGAAAAAAAAGATAAGATAAAAAATCATGTCTATCAGACTAAAATATATCACGTCAAATTAATTAATATTTATAAATTATTAATAATAACTATATATAGCCCAATATCCCAGACAGCACCCCAAGTTCGAGACTCGTCACCTTCGTTAATCCCATAAACCACCCCCAGTCAGACACATGACGCCCTTCAAAAGAGCAAATACTTTTATTCCCCTCCCCGTCATTGAAGAAATTTTGGTGAAACTAGACGCCCAAACTCTGTTTCAATGCTCTTTTGTTTGCAAAGACTGGAATGACCTAATTACCAGCACCGATTTCATATTCCGAAACTCAAAAGGTTCCAGAAACCAAATTCTCCTTATTAAAGCCTGTCAATGCCAACACAGTAGCAGAAAATACCAGTGAGCATATATTTCTTTTCCATATTGTCAGGTAACCTATTCATTGCATTCTGATAACGATCAATTTGATTTGTTTCGTACACTAGAGAGTCCTACGAAGGAGCTTAAAGGAACAAAAATGATAGGGGTGAGCAATGGATTAGTATGTCTTGCTAAGGAGCGTGGACCTTTCAAAGTCATGCTTTGGAATCCCACGATTCAAAAATATGTATGGCTTCCCCTCCTCACTCTGACTTGGGATGAAAAACTATTCCTTAAAGGCTTTGGCTTTGGTTTTGATAGTCATAACAACGACTTTAAGGTTGTAAAGGTTGTTTTTAATGATATTGATTATAATAAAGAGTTTGACTCAGCTTGGGTTTTTTCATATGTCACTTGGTCGTGGAAACGTCTCATATGTAATATCCCTCCTCCCTATATGAACATTGTACGTCGCTATAGCCACGTACTTTGTAACGGGATGCTTCATTGGATTGTTTGGCATAAAGAAGAAGCACGTAAATATATACTTACATTTGATCTGACACATGAGGTTTTTAGAGTAATATTATTTCCTGATGGAGCAAGTATCAATTGTTTGGATTCCCTTGTGACAACTGGGGACTCACTCCTCTTAATACAAGAAGCTTATGTATATGATGTTGATCATGAAACTGATGAGGAAGTTAAAAACAACTTTTTTTCCATTTGGATTATAAAACAAATTGGAAACCACACGTCATGGACAAACATCTTCTCAACAACTGGAAGAATGGATCCTAATTTCATACTAGGAGCAAGGAAGAATAATGATGAACTCATACTAGACATGGGAGATGGACAGATTAGTAGATACCGTCCAACAACTCTGACTAATGTCCTAACGGAAGCTATGAAAGACAGTGTTTTTTTTCATTATCACACTGAGAGTTTGTATTTACTCGAAAAGGGTGAAGTTGTTGATTCCTACTAATATTAAAAATGTTGCTAATGTTTAGACTAGAGTCATAGGAAAAATGAAAAGTTAGACTATTTTGTGTTACTTTGGCAATAATTTTATTTTTGCAATATGAATATCAATCATGTGTTTTATTTTATAATTTTTTAATACCAACAGAAATTTAGTTACAAATGCTTGTGTGTGTGCATATAATCGCCGGTGATTCCATATCATTTGCGCATTCAGAGTTGGCCATCACTAATAAACCTTTTTTTTTTTTTTTTTGCATAAGGGGTATTTTGGATATTTTATATTCTATTTTTTTACAAAAATTATCTTCTTTCTTTTCCATTTTCATGTCTTCCAAATAGAACATCCTTTTAAGTTTCCTCCCAATTTTCCCATTCTTTTCCTTCCCTCCTCAAACTTTCCGCATACCAAACGGGCCATTGAGGCATGTTTAGTTTGAGGAAGAGGATGGGAGGGGTAAGAGGGGACGTCTTTTCTTCATTTGGTTTAAATTTTTAGGTGAGAGAGAAGGCAAAATTTTGGGTTAAATGTCGTTCCCTCCCTTTATTTTTTTTTTTCTTTTCCCCTCCCATTCTCTCTAACAAACCAAACAAGGTCCCTCTCCCTCTCAAACCAAACACACCTAAAGGTTTGTTTGGTATGCGGAACAAGTGGGAGGAAGGGAATATAAGCAAATTGCCTTGTTTGGTACACTTTTTGTGTTCAATATTCCCTTCCCGAATCCACTAATCTTCCTTTAAAGGTGGGGAGATAAGATATCCCATCAAAATTGGTGGAAATTCAAGTTGTCACGTGAACACCCTCATAAAATATTTTTGTATAATGGAAGAAAATAGGATTAAATTTGAAGTGATGCGATAAGTTCAAACTTGTGTGAAAAATTCAAACTTATGCGATAAGTTCGAATGGGAGAATATTTTAGACAAATTCAAACTTAAATTAATTCTTATGATATTTCATGATTCATTACCAACTACCATCCCTTCATTTTCTTTTTATCAAACAATTCATCTTCCATCAAACTATCTTCCTTCATCTCTCAAAATCTTCCCTTTCCTTCCTTCCCCTTCTCAAATCTTCTTGTACCAAACAGGTTGTTTGAGATAACTGCGCCAATACATTTTCTTGTCCATTGAAAATCCGTTCTGCCATTTGTTGGGTGAAAACTGACAGAACAAAAAAACAGGATGGTGTGAGAATAGGTTCGGAGGATCAGTTTGAAAGTACCTTGGACAAAAACGATTAAAAAAATTATATGAAAGTTACCTATAAAAAGATCACTGGCTCCCTCTTGCTTTTCCTCTACTAGTTCCTGCAAAATCTATGGCATGAACGAACCTAGTGTTTCTAATAGCATTCCTATATGGTCAGTGGCGGACCTCGAATTTTAGGTTTGTGGATGCACAATTAGTGATGAGATTCGGGGGTTCAAGGGTAGCGCCCCCGAAATTTTTTTGAAGGAAAGTTTTAAACGCATTAAAAAACAAAAGCAAAAAACTACAGTAAGCTAGCTCATCTCAATGCTTCCTCTAAGCAACTGAAGCTATGATTTCTAATTCCAAAGCAACTAAACAATTCACACTCTATGTCAATTTAGTAAGTAATTAGCAAGTAATCCAAAACAAGATAAATTAACATCCAAAGGATGAAAAGACAGTATTTGTAATCAACAAACTATGGATAATTCACACTCCAGAGTATTTTTTTTCAAGATACAGGCAGAATGATATTCAACGATTCAGATAATGAAAAAGAAAAAAAGAATTAATGATACATATCTATGGCAGGTCACAGTATTCAACAGCCATGAACAATGTAACTCATTATTCATGCTCTGTTTCCTATAGGAAAACATGTCTAGTTCAACATAATCAACATCAAGGGAAAACGACTTGTAATAATTTCAAGTCTATAGAATACTTCTCTTTACAAATACATACATTTACACCACCAAAAATTGAGCTGCACAGTTTGTTGTTTACTGAAGATTGATCATTCAACACAATATATGAAAGGGGAAAACTTCAATTCAGTTTCTACATGCTTCTGTGAAGTTCTTTAATAGATTTATGAAACACAGACTAGCTTTTTAAAAAACAGTCAATATCATCATGGCTAGTTCCAAAAAGTATCTACCAACTACGTTTTTATTGAAAGAACCTATGGCAAACAGTCAAACACAAAATCACGCAAGAAGCTGTAAATACTACCTCGAGAAAGAGATCACCAAAACTGACTTTATCGCCTTGCTCTACATACAGATCAGTTGTTGCACCACTTGCTCTTGAAATGATAGATTTTACATCTGGAACTTTTCTCTATACAAAATGAGTGGTTGAAAATTTAACCACCAAGTAATTACAAAAAGCTAATCAAAAGAAATTTTCAAATTTGATACTCTAGGGGAGCAGCAGATCTTATAGAAAAATGTAATGTGGAAAATCAAAAATTAGCAACAACACACCTTTATATATTATGAGGCCTGTCCCTATGACAAAATATACCGCTTGATATCCAAATCTATCGAAAAAAAAGATAAGATAAAAAATCATGTCTATCCGACTAAAATATATCACGTCAAATTAATTAATATTTATAAATTATTAATAATAACTATATATAGCCCAATATCTCAGGCTTAACCCACCACAGCACCCCAAGTTCGAGACTCATCACCTTCGTTAATCCCATAAACCACCCCCAGTCAGACTCATGACGCCCTCCAAAAGAGCAAATACTTTTATTCCCCTCCCCGTCATTGAAGAAATTTTGGTGAAACTAGACGCCCAAACTCTGTTTCAATGCTCTTTTGTTTGCAAAGACTGGAATGACCTAATTACCAGCACCGATTTCATATTCCGCAACTCAAAGGTTCCAGAAACCAAATTCTCCTTATTAAAGCTGTCAATGCCAACACAATACAGAAAATACCAGCAGAGCATATATTTCTTTTCCATATTGTCAGGTAACCTATTCATTACATTCTGATAACGATCAATTTGATTTGTTTCGTACACTAGAGAGTCCTACGAAGGAACTTAAAGGAACAAAAATGATAGGGGTGAGCAATGATTAGTATGTCTTGCTAAGGAGCATGGACCTTTCAAAGTCATGCTTTGGAATCCCACGATTCAAAAACGATTAAAAAAATTATATGAAAGTTACCTATAAAAAGATCACTGGCTCCCTCTTGCTTTTCTTCTACTGGTTCCTGCAAAATCTATGGCATGAACGATCCTAGCGTTTCTAATAGCATTCCCATTCCCATATGGACATATGGTTGCAAGAACCCGATAGAAAAAGTTGATTTCAGTCCAAGATCTTTGGCAGATGTCTCTCTTCACTGTAGTGAATTGAATCTCGAATTTAGTTCAATGGCTGATTTATGCCCAATAAATTTCTGAATGAACGAGGTGCATTTAAAATCCAGAAAATGATCTGTAAAAAGATCAAGCCTTTCTCTCCCATTAAAAACCTTCCGTAGTTTCTTCATCCCCACGTCCCCACGGTTAGATTATTAAGTGCTTGAGATAACTGACATCTTCTTGCCCATAATCATTGAGAATTCGTTCTGCAATTGTTGGATCAGTTTGGTATGCACAATGGCTTCTTCATCCTCTCAATAGCATATTTTCAGTCTCTGCACAATCCCTATATTGTCTTTAGAATTTTTAGGATAATAGAATATGGTCACTAGAATATAGTGCAGTCGCATCCGAAATTGCAATAAAGAAAGAAAGGAAAAAAAAGGAAAGGAAGCTTCCAAGACTTAAAAGTGTTCATTGAAATTTTCAGGGAAAGAACCCAAAAAACATAACTCGCCACTGAAAAGCAAAACCCATCATGGAGAAAATGAAAATTCTGGGAAAGAAAGAAACATGTGGTTCGTATAGCGCACAACATGAACTGGAGAAATACTCTTCTTTTGAAGAGAATGAAAATTCAAGTCTGTCAGAGAAATGAAAGGCGAACAAGTCATCGAGATCTACCCAAGGAATGAGTTAACAAATAGACTTTCAAAACAAATGTTATTAAATTAGTTTTGAAATTTGGCATATGGTTTTATTTTGATTCATAGTTTTAGGATTTTTTTTGGAGAACAAAATTCGACCGTGCAATTAAATGAGTTTCTGATTCAATTGTATTTGATCTTCAATAGAAGAAGAGGATAGGAGGGGTTGGGCGACAAAGGCGAGGTCTTTGATAGAGAAGGCCACAAACTCTACTTCCGGAGGGGTCGATCCTCGTCTCCTTCGAGCCGTCAAGTCAGTGGTTCGAAACTCGGATTCGGAGCTCCGAATTGCAGCCGAAACACTTACTGACCTCATGAAGCGAGACCGCTCCCAGGTTTTCATACTTTTCAGTTTTGTGGACGAATTAGTTTCGTTACCCAAGGGTTTCTTTGTTTCTTGGTTATTCAATTTTGGCATTTGAATTAACGAGCGAATGTTCGTAAATTTGCATCCTTGACTGTGAGCGTTCGTATCATGTTTTTTTTTTGGGAGATTGAATCTTTAAATATTTTGTTTGTCTTCTGTTTGCCTCATTCTTAATGCTTCTAAATGACATGAGATATGAGTGTGTTCATCTTCTCAGGATTAAAATATCATTTGTTGTTGAAAATCAGAGGTTCTGAATTACTGGATTAACAAGTTTGAAGAATTGAGTATTCTATCTGCCCATCTCCAAACTTCATTATGTGAGGTTATTAATAAAAACTGAATTGTTGTCATTGTAGTGGTTCTTGTCATTTATTCATGCAATCATTTTCAAGTCACTGATGAGAATTGCAGAGTTTAGCAGTACTTGGCTTAAAGAACTCTTTGGTGCATTTCTTAGAGACATTTTAATAGTCAAAGGTTTTAACTTTTGATGCTACTTTATCATCTGAATAATAAAAACAAGTTTATGACCTTGATGGATGTATGTTTCGGTGTTAGGTACCTCAGCTCACACTTCTAATAAGTGATGAACTGTTCATGCGATCAAAGCTTTTTAGAACCCTTCTTGTTGAGAATTTGGACCAGCTACTAAGTTTGAGTATTGGATTCAGACAAAATCATCCACTACCTGGTCCCCGCTATTGCAAACTGTTCTACGTTCAAAAGCCATTGAATTCTTAGAAAAATGGAACCACTCTTTTGGGGTTCATTACAGACAGCTCAGATTAGGGTGTGATAATTACCTAAAGAATGTTTGGTTTGATGGAGGGGAATTGAAGGAAATGGAGGAATTTTGGCTCCCCTTGTTTGGTTGATCATATTATTTAGGAGGGGAGAAGAAGTTTTTTGAAATTTTTCCTTCAAACTGATTTGGAGGGATTATAAACTTTGATGTGTTAGTTGACTAAGATCCCTAGTCTTTTTCTGTTATTCCAAAAATACCCTAAGCCCTTTTTAATTCAATGGAGCACGGGGAACCTTTATGAGAATGAAGGAATCTTTGTCGTTGGCCATACATACCAAGAACCATTTGGGTAACCTTATGCGAAGCAAATGGAGATTAGCTTAAAATGCAAAAACATGACACATAATAGAGAAGCTCGTGGCGCTGCCAGAAAATGAGCGCAATACCTCAAGCTTTAAAAGTTGGTGGTGTTAGAAATTGAACGCAATGCATCTTAAGTTTAAGAGGACGAGATTTTTAGAGAGCTGCGATGTTGGAGTCGATGATGAAATAAGTGTAAATGAAGCAAATCACCAATAAGTAGGGGCGGACTGAGAAAATTATAGAAGGGGCAGTTTTAAATGCATTAGAAAACAAAAAAAATATAAACAAGAAAAAAAATATATCAAAAAAATATTTATGAAATCAAGTGAATATTGATGATGTAATAAGAGAGACAATTATTTTACAAACCTGTTATTTAGAAAAGTAAGGCTAAATACTGTTAGAAATAAATGTAGCTACATAAATAACAATGAAGGGTGGGTACTCAATAAGTTTAAGTACATATATTTTAATAAAAAATTATATTACAATAAAAATAATTATAATGTCATCCTTCTAAGCCTTATTTTTTGGAATTTCATCATAATTGTCTTATTATCAATGCTATCAAATACATCTTTTTTCAATATAAGGTACTAAATAATCATTCAACCATTCACCTCTTATCCCATTACGAAGTGTAGCCTTGATGTATTAAGGGCGAACACCTAATTTAAAGGTGGACAATTATTCAAACATCTATTAATTTTTTTTTAAATCCCAAATAATTGGTGGGGGGGCAAGTTACAACCTAGGTCCGCCACTACCAATAAGGGGGGTGAATTGGAAATTTTAAAAATTCTTTTAAAAATACTCTGTTAACAGGCACCGAAAATAAAGTAGAACATAGGAGAAGAAAAGAAGCTTGACACAAGAGGATTTATATTGGTTTGATCTAAATCTTTGACCTACGTCAAGTCCCTAGATACTTTGGGATTTCCATTATCTCAAATCAGTTACACACTCTGCACTCGAAAGTTATCCTTTCACTAGGATATACTCCCCCTTACAAGTTGTAAACTGATAATCCCAATCTCCAAGTCTCACGACTTGAGATTCTTACAATAAATGATTTCAATAAATAAACTCTCTCAAAGAGCAGATGAGATAATCATTGAAGTACAAATGTATCAAAAGATACTTTACAAGTAGGTGAAAAACTGTAAGAGTAGATGAAACTTGAATGCTTTTCGCTTTCTTGTATTCTGGTAGTTGAACAGACTTGAATGCTTCAGCTTATATATGAATGAAGCATTAAATGACTGTTGGAATGATCAATGTAACCGTTGGAGATATTAATCTAGCTGTTAGATGCAATTTGATCATTTCTCTCTCTAGTCTTCAGTTAATCCTGGTGGACATATGTTTTGATTAACTTCCCTTGAGATAAATCCGTTGGAGAGGAATGTTTCTATAGGGGGAAGGACGACATTTAATCCTTTGCACATTTTAGAGAATGATTTGCTAAAAGGGAGCAAGGTTTTCTGAACTTGCAATAAATGTGCTGACGTCACCTTTTGCTTTAAGCTAAATCCTCATTCTAATACACTTTAAATCATCTGAAACTCACTAACAAACTGATTAAACATAGTTAAGAATCCAAACTCGAGTATGACAACCCAAACTCGAGTTTGCCTCTAACAGTAAGTTTTTCAACTTACAAAGACAAACTTCAATTTGTGTTTACAATTTCCAGTTATCATCAAAACACATAGAGAACTAACAATAAGTATGAGGGCCTTTTATTTATTTTGTATTGCAATCTGATACCGGTTTGGACCTTTCTGAGTATCTGTGATTTGAGCACCAAAAAAAACTGTAATGAGAGGAGGAACTGATCCTAAAAATGTCAATTACAAATCTCATGGATATGGAAAAATCATCTCAAACGAAAAATTTCGCCTTCTTCCAGTTTTTTTCCGGATAATGATGTCAGATCAACTGTTTGCGATTTCTCAAAATTCTTCCTTTTCCCATTTGGTTAGCCGAGAGCAATTTATTTTCCACAGTTGAATCGACATTTTTTTTTTTTTGAGAAAGAGAAAATGATATATTATGATGAATAGAATGAAAGATAGTTGAGTTGGGACTATAGAATCAATGACTGGAAGAGGCATATGAGATAAATTCGTTGAAAGCGTTTTAATGAAAACGAAAATTTTAAAAATTGGAACTTAAAAAAATATATCTAGTATGATAGAAAATTTTGATGAAATTTCAATATAAATTTCTAGACAAAAAAAAAAAAAAACCCAATTTCCACAGTTCCAAGCTTCCAACTTAGAAACCCATTTTTTTCCAAGTTTTTGAGGAAATTTATTTCCCATTAACCCATTATCATGCCAATCAAATCATGTGAAATGAGGTTTCTATTTCATTATTTTCTAAACACAATTTCTAGGGAGCCAAACAGGCCTCTGTTAGACCAACCAATAATTTTAATCTATAAGAAAATTAGTTATTATGAACATAATTTTTTAATACCCTAATGTTAGTAAACTCAGAGAAGTGATTCAATGCCCCTCCTTTGCGCAAACAAGTTATTATGAAAATGGTTTTAGGTGGTAGATTAGCTCATTTACTTAGAAAATAGATTTGAAGATATTTGATTTTGCCTATGATGGATGGCTTTTGATGCCACCTTCATATTTTGGTATGATGAACTTCTTATTTTGGTAAATGACAGTGTTTAATTTTATTAACTTTACATTTGATTATATTCTAATTCTGTGTTTATAGATTATCATTTTATATTTTAACCCTAAAAATAACATATGTAAGATTAAATTAGTGATTGTATCATTTTTTTATCCATTTTAAAAAATTCACGTGTATTTTATTTTTACACTTAATTTTCAAAATTCTGGTGTCATATGTATGCCAATACTTAGCTTCATGGTTGATTTGTATGGCTTAATAAAATATCGTCTTCATTGTCAATATTGTATAAAATGTTAATTTTAGTTTAAGGCATAAAAATGTTATTTATAATTAAACGTTATTATACATTTAATAAATTTTGGAAAAAATCACTTATAACATAAGTAAAATTGTCCATATGAAGATAATTTTCTTCCCCTCCCTCTAAACCAAACAAGGTAACATTAAAACCCCTTTTATAATATAAGTCTAAAGTTGTCAATGTGAAAAAAATTCCCCCCTCAAACCAAACAAAGTAACATTAAAATCTATCTCCTCCGCTTTCTTTTAGTTAATCTTAATATTAAAATCCCTCATATCTCCTTCCCTCCATTAAAATCCCCCTCCCTTTGATGGGACCAAACAGACCTCCGCTTCAATTTCCTAACATACAGGCTAATGTGGATCGGATGCGGCAAGAGAGAAGAGAAAGAGAGAGGAGATCTAAGGAAATTCTGTTGAACAAATATGAGAATTTGAGACAATATCTATCATCGATAAAGGGAGAAATACTATCCACAGAGGATGAGGCTGGAGAATGTTTGCAAATTTTGAACTCAAAAGACGAATCAATGCAAGATGATATCTTAAACGACGAAGTGGAAGAGTTCCGTCATCCTGAGCTGCTGCAGATGCGTCTTGATGCCATAAAAGGAGGAGAGAAGGTTCACGAGAACAGTGATAACAAGGTGGTTTTTGATGCATTGAGGGAATTGTACAGGCTTTTAGTGTCGAAGCATTTGATTTCTATCCAAGAATGGATTTCTGTTCTAGTAAGGGTTGAAGTAGCATTTTCTTTGTAGTCAACTTTCCCTCCATCATTGAAGTGTGGTCTTTTCTTAGGAGGAATCTTGATCACACCTCTTAAGCAAATAAGAAAGCTGAAAGGATATCATTCATACAGCTAGAAAGTTACTGGATGACCTTAAACTCTTATTTCCAATAGTGATTATTCGTGCTCTGGACTTTGTATAAGTGCAGGTAGATTAGGAGCTAAAATTGTAATGAACACTCACATTGCACATTTGCAGAGATTAAAAAAAAAAAACACACACACACACACATATGCACTATGCCTATATTTCTTGATCAATAAATGTATATCCATACTCACTTTGCAAACATATGATAAGACATGTACTCATATCAGACACAGTACACACAAAACGATCACCTAAAGTCAACTCGGTCCAATTGTCACTGAAGATACCAATTTCCTAAGCTCATCTTACATTGGTTCACAGCTCCAATATCTAATCTAAATCAATATACTTTGACAGCAAAACCAACCTTTCTATCGAGCTAATCTACACTTAGATTTAAATTTCTTTTTGCATACATCATTAGGTCTAACAATAATCTAGAATATACAAAATATAGAGGTTAAAGGACCGGGAATTGATAGGAGCAGAAGGATGAACTTGAAATCTGGTCTTTTTGAGCTAGAGAAGAAGTTATGGGAGGAGTACCATAAAGTGGCTTCCCAAGAAGAAATTTACTGGTTCCAGAAGTCCAGAAGCAAGTGGCTACAGGAGGGGGACAAAAATACAAGATTCTTCCACGCCTCCACAATAATTAAGCGGAAGAAACAGAGGATTGGAGCAATTCAAAATGAAGCGGGAGAGTGGATTGATGACTACAATACTATGAAATCAATGGCTCATGAATTCTTTCTTAATCTTTATACTCGGGATATTTCTGTTAAGGACCCGGATGGGTGGTGCTCTAATTTCCCTAATATGGATGTCCATAAGCTTTGTATGTTGTCCAGAACGGTTACTAGGATAGAGATAAAAAATGCTACTTTTGCTATGGGTGCTTTTAAGGCTCCCGGCCCAGATGGTCTTCAAGCTCACTTTTTTCAGACTCAATGGGATGTTGTGGGTGATAAAATATGCGCTTTTATTGAGGAATGTTTCAGGCAACCTGCCAATATGACATGTATTAACAAATCAAAAGTTGTCCTCATTCCTAAGGTGGATAACCCTTCTACATTAAAAGATTTTCGCCCAATATCCTTATGTAATGTTAGCTTCAAAATCATCACCAAGATATTGGCGAATAGGTTCAGAAATGTTATGGCCCATCTCATTGGCCCCGAGCAGTGCAGCTTCATTGCTAACAGATCCAGCTGTGATAATATTCTTATTGCCCAGGAAATCGTCCACTCTCTGAGGATGAAGGGTAGGAAAAAAGGATTTGTTGCAATCAAGATTGACATGGAGAAAGCGTTTGATAGATTCATCAGAAATACTCTTATTCATTTGAAGTTGGGAGATAGTCTTATTGAGCTTATTATGGCTTGTATCTCCACTACATCTATGTCTATTCTTTGGAATGGAGATGAAAGCCAGAGCTTTTCCCCTTCTAGAGGTGTTAGGCAAGGTGATCCCTTGAGCCCCTACATCTTTATCCTTTGTATGGAGCGTTTAAGCCATCTTATTAAAGTTGAGTGTGGTAGCCGCCGCTGGAAACCGTTCATTTTCAAAAGAGGGGGTCCTTAAATTTCTCACATTTTCTTTACTGACGATCTTATTCTCTTTACTGAAGCCTCTTCTAGTCAAATGAGTGAGGTTCGTAAAGTGTTACAAGGTTTCTGCGAAGTTTCGGTCACAGAATTAATCTTGCCAAATCTTGAATGTTTTGCTCTAGAAATGTTAACTTCAATAGAGCTCTTGAATTAAGTCAGGTTCTTGGGATTGGGCTGACATCGGATATTGGGAAGTATTTGGGTGTTCCAATTATCCATAGCAGAGTTACGAAAGCTACCTATAACCCCCTTGTGCAGAAAGCTAGGAAAAAGCTATCCACGTGGAAAAGCAAGTTTCTGACAATGGCGGGTTGATCGGTTCTGATTAAATCTGTGTTATCCTCCCTTCCCAGTTATTGTATGCTGTCTGCTCTTCTTCCCATTTGCACTATTAATGAGCTGGATAAAATCTCGAGGAAATTTCTTTGGTCCCAGAATGAGGATGTGAAAAAAATTACATCTTATAGCTTGGGACAAAGTTACGCAAGCTAAGAAGCAGGGAGACCTTGGATTCATAAATCTCCGCCGTTAGAACAGAGCCTTTATTATGAAACTTTGTTGGGGCATCTTGACTAATAGACAAGCTTTATGGGTCCAATGTCTCAGATCTAAATATAGTTGTGGAGACTCTCCTATGCCTCACATCTCTAGGAAAAGGAACTCTTCCTCTGCCTGGAAAGCGATTGTGAGAGTTTGGGATATTTTCTCCGCTGGTATTGGGAAAAAAGTTAACAATGGGGCTGATACCAAGTTCTGGCAAGATCTTTGGCTTCCTTTAGATCGCCCGCTTTTATCTTATATTCCTGATCCATCTTTTGTTAACGATAATGACGCGGTTCGACATCATATTTTAATAAATGGTAGATGGGACACTAACAGATGGCAATGTATTTTGCCTCCTGCAATCATTAATATAATCTCTAAGATGCACCCTCCTTCTAATAGTTCCTCGGACTGTTTTACTTGGAGGGCGGCGAAAGATGGTTGTTTCTCTGTCAAATCTGCTTATCGCTATATTTCGGATCACAGAGGTGTCAGTAGTAACAGCTTTTGGGCCCTTATGTAGAAATGGCAACTTCCGGAGAAAGTAAAATTTTTTACATGGCAGGTCGGACATGAGAGATTGGCCACTAACTCTCTTAGAGCCAGAAGAGGTCTCACAAATGCGAACATCTGTCCTTACCAGTGCAATAGAGAGCAAAGTATGATACATATAATCAGAGATTGTGAGAGAGCTAAAAATATGTGGAAGCAAATTTTAATGCTTAACCATTTCACTCAGTTTTTTGCAGGAAATATGCAGGCTTGACTAAACTGGAACACTAATCACTACCCTAGGAAAGGGAATTTCAAAACTTCTCTTGGCTAAGGGTCTTTAGTTTGGGGTGTTGGATCCTTTGGATTACTAGATGCAAATACCTGTTTCAAGGCAAAGCCACAGATACCAGGGAGATGCTCCATTTATGTAATTATCTTCTCATGGAAAGTTCTGCTAATCATACTCTAACCCACCAAATTTTCCAGCTTGGCAGGTCTGTGGAAAGGCTTGGACCCCACCCCCTGCTGATGTGGTTCGAGTTGATGTGGACAGCTCGGTGCGTCATCAACACCAGGCAGCTTGTGGCGGTGTGATAAGGACATCCCAAGGTCACTGGCTGATGGGATTTCACAAGTTCCTTGGATTACGGTCTGTTCTTGAAGCTGAGATATATGCTATCATGAACGGGCTTAAAGTGAGCCATCAGATGGGCTTTCAAAGAATATTTTTATACTCTGACTCTCTCGACGCTATCAACATCCTTATGAGAGATTGCTGTGCCGAACATCCTCTGAGAGACATTATTGCTGAGACTAGAGATCTTCTCTTCAGAGATTGGAATGTCGAGCTCCATTATACCTCGAGAAATAATATCCTATGTGCTGATTACATGGCCAAGCAAGGTCACGATACTCCCGATGATGCGGATGAAGTGTTAGTCCCGACAGTTCCCATAGGTTGTCTTGATATGGTCCTTAAGGACCAATTGGCCTGCCGTCACTAGTCCTTTTCTAGTTTGTTGTACTTGGGGCTAGATCTTCATGGTCGATTCTCTTTTCCTCAAGCTTCGGCTTGCCTTCTTTTCCCAAAAAAAAAAGGACCGGGAAAGTCTTCCGTATAAAAATTTGTGGGTGCAAACCAAAAGGATTTTGATAGCATCTTGATTTCCCCCACCACGCTTCATGCTAAAAAGAGTTGAATCACTACTCATACTGCAACCAACCTACCTATTTCGTACCAAAATCATAAATAGGTAATTTAAAATCATCTAGTGTCATCTCAGAAATAAGTGACATGCAGTGTCCATAAAATATGGATGTTAAATTCAAAACTTACCATGTCCCTCACATACATAGACGTTCCTATGAAAACGGATGTTGAAAGTGTTTTTTGTAATAGTGCATGTTAGTAAAATCGTTTTCCCACTTACATGCGTGTTTAAATGTGGCGATTTTACTTGATCCTAAGTACCTCATATATTTTGAACAAACCAAGTTTCTAATATATATTTATCTCACTGAGTTTTCACCAAGAAAAGTGTTGTCACGTTGACATACCTTAAACCAAGTTTCTTCTATCCATTATGTTGCAATTTTAATGTACTTCTTGAACCTCAAAAAAATTCCACAATACACTTTAAAACTTCACTTCTATCCAATCTGACATCATCCGGCTTCAGCCGTTCTTCAATCAACCCGTTTGGGTTGGCGGTGGGAGAAATGAATTATTTTTTATTTGACTTTTGAAGAAATAAGATGGGAAAAAAGTCAGATTATAAATGTGATTTGTTTTTGGATTGATGGTGGCAGAAGTGATTTTTTTTTTTTTTTAATTAGAGACATGTTTGAGTTAGAGGTTAAAAAGTGAGTTGGGATAGAAAATGACTAAAAATAGTATGAATATTACATATATTAATACTACGTATTAGTTTTATATATTGCAATAATCGAAGATAAAAAATTTAAATTATTATTTAATTTTTTTAAAGTATTAGTATTTACTAGTATATAATTTTTAAAGTACTAGTATTTACAAAATTGATGAAGAAACAAAATTGATAGTGGTTACGCATGTGAGGGGGGCGCTGAGTGACAAAGTGACGGTGACACTTTTTTAATTATAAAATTTTAGGAAAGGGATTAGGTCACCCACAGTCCAAGGGCAGGGCGCTTGGAGCCTACTGTAAATTACTTAATTTTTTTAAAGTATTGGTATTTACTAGTATATAATTTTTAAAGTACTGGTATTTACAAATTGATGAAGAAACAAAATTGACAGTGGTTACGCATGTGAGGGGGGCGTTGAGTGACGAAGTGACGGTGACATTTTTTTTTAATAATAAAATTTTAGGAAAGGGGTTAGGCTCACCCACAGTCCAAGGGCAGGGCGCTTGAAGCCTACTCAGTAAGGAATTCAGGACTAAGAGTAAACATGCCTTCGCTTTTTAGCGGTGACATGCTTACAAGGTTAGGACGCTGCTTCTCCGCTTTTTGGCACAACACTAGGCAAGAGAGCCTTCATGTTATTGGGTTTTTTTTAGAAGGCCAGTAAATAAAAAGCTACTCCAAACACTTTCTACTAAAATTTTTTCTCACTGGCCCTTTTTTCAAATGCCACTGGAATTTCTTGCACACCAACGCTCACAGAAACACCAGCCCAAACATGTTATATGCGGGTTCGATCCTCTACTAAGCTTTTTTCTCCTCATCCCTCCTCATCCCTTATTAGTTTGAATTATGTAGTATTTTTTCAATATCAGTCAGTATCTTGAAGTATCTTTTGAATACTAGTCAATATCTTAAAGTATTTTTTTAATACCGGTCAAGATTCTAAAATATTTTTCAAGATCATGAAATATTTTTTCAGTAACAGTTAGTATCCTAAAATATATTTTTAGTACCAATATGTATCCTAAAATGTTTTTTCAAGATCATAAAATAATTTCTCAAGATCATGAAGTATTTTTTTTTAGTTCCACTCAATATCTTAAAGTATTTTTTAGTAACAGTCCGTACCTTGAAGTATTTTTATTTAGTACCAGTCAGCACAGTAAAATATTTTTTCAAGATCCTAAATCTTAGGATCTTGAAAAAATATTTCAGAATACTGACTGATATTAAAAAAATATTTTAGGATGGGATCAGTCAAGATTAATTCAAATCAACGGTTTAGATTGATTAAGGAGAGATATTAAAGGTTGAGATTGGATGAGGAGGAATGATGAGAATATGAGATAAGGAGAACATCCAATTCCGTTATATGCACCGTTCAAAAGTTAGGCAACAACACCCCTGCCATTATCATAACACACACACACACACATCTGCCAATCTGCACTTTTCCAACCCCACCATCCTTGAAAAAGTTATGCAAGCTCTCTGGTTAGATTTGAAAGACCACAAACATCTAACGTACCTTTAGCTTTTTCTCTACTGTTATTCAAACTAAGCTGAAAATGGATCTATGAGATGCGTAACCTCTGTTCTTAAGAGGTTAATTGGTCTTCATTCTCGTGTTGCCAAAGAACTCAGCCATTAGTCTCCATCAGTGTTGTTAAAACGCCGTTGCTGAACGTAGAAACGGTCGTTTTTTGCGTTTTTACGGGGAAAAACGTCTCAAAACGGACGTTGAGACGAGAACGGCGCCGGAACGGTTAGAACGTCGTCTGAAACGGTCGAAACGTATGTCTGAAACGTTTTGAAATTTTCTGGTAGAAGGGTATATCCGTAATATCCTATTCCTGCCCCAAATTAAAACCCTATTTCCACTCTGTATTCCGATTTCCGACTGGACTGAGAGCTCGATCGACCTTGGAGGCTTGGACGTCGCTGGACCTTTGCTTCTTGGACGTTGACGCTGCACGCCTGGCCGGCTGCTGATTGCTGCCTCCCCTCGAGTCGCTGCTGCCTGCTGGTCTGGAGAGTGGAGACGCTGGTCGCTGGGCTGCCTGGGCATTCTTTTTCTTCTTTGACCGGTATGGTATCATCCTCTTCTTTGCTTCAAAAATGTTGTATTGAACTATTGATTGCTGAATGCTGATCGACGCTGGGCAGTGGGCAGTGCCATAGTACTTTCCCCGTTAGTGCCTTTGGAACACCCACAAGTTGAGAACTGAATTGAGTCGAACCCTGCCCTCTTCTAAATTTGGTTTGTAATTTGAGTTCTTCCCCCCACCAAACAAAAAAAAGGTGGATTTCTGTATCAAGTTTATATCGCACCAAAATTGGCATGGATTTCTGAGCAGTGGGCAGTGAGTAGCTGCTGATTGTTTAAAGTAATTTTAGAGTGAAATATGTTAAATTGTTAATTGGGTTATAAATTATGATTGTTGATTGCTGATTGAAATTTGTTAGAGTGATCAGTGATGAAATATGTTAATTTTGATTAAATATAGTTTGAAATCACATGGCTTCATCAAGTGGACATGATAGTAGTAGCACTCCCGTTCGCAAACTGGAAGTATAAGTAACACTACTGTTGGGGGGAAGAGATTGGCTAGAAATGCTCCTGGAAATAAGTTAGATCCTGCATGGAAGCATGCAATTGAAGTTCCAGGAACAAAAAAGCTTAGATGCAAGTATTGTCCCAAAGAAATGACTGCTGGAGTTTTTCGTGTGAAGAACCATTTGGCAGGACATCTATGGACGTTGAACCATGTATATCGGTGCGAGAGGAAGTAAGAACAGAGATGTTGAAGCTTCTTGCAACAAAAAAGGAAAACCATCTCAAATACAAGAGGAAGTTGTTAGTGGTGCTACTACTACCTCCTCTGATGTTTTTAAGAGAAGTAGATCATCCGCTCCCGTAACCCTCAACACCTATTGAAGAAGAACTTGAGGGAGGAGGCATGTCTTGACATTTGCACTGCTATTTATAACAATGGAATTCCTTTCAATTTTGTGAATAGCGATGATTTCAAAAAGATGTGTGAATCAATTGCTAAGCATGGACAAGGTTTCAAGCCACCATCTTATCATGAGTGTAGAGTAAAATACTTGAAGCAAAAATATGAGGCAACAATGGTCGTTGTTGAAAAGCATAAGGCTTTGTGGAAGAAAACTGGATGCACAATAATGACCGATGGGTGGGTGATAGAAGAAGAAGATCAATAATCAATTTTTGTGTGCATAGCTCTATGGGAATTGTGTTTCTCAAGTCCATTGATGCATCTCACATCACCAAAACAGCTGACAAGATTTTTAGGATGATTGATGAAGTGGTGGTGGAGGTTGGTGAAGAAAACGTTGTCCAAGTTGTGACGGACAATGCTGCAAATTATAAAGCTGCTGGGGCTTTGTTGATGGAGAAAAGAAAGAAAATATATTGGACACCTTGTGTTGCTCACCGCATTGATTTGATGTTGGAAGATTTAGAGAAGAAAATACCCCTTCATAAAGAAACAATTTTCAAGGGGAAAAAATTACGACTTATATCTATTCAAGAGCATCTCTCATTCCAATATTGCATAGCTTCACCAATGGCAAAGATTTGATTAGACCCGGCATGACTCGCTTTGCCACATCCTATTTGACTTTGAAATGCCTCCATGACAACAAAAATCCAGTGAAAAGAATGTTCTTGTCAGAAGAATGGAAGAAAACCAAAAATGCAAAGTCAGAGGATGGAAAGCTCATTGAAAATGTAGTGATGGACAAACAGTTTTGGAGAAGGGTTGAGATTTGTTTGATAGGGGCACTTCCTTTGATTGAAGTGCTTAGGTTGGTTGATTCAGATGATGCAGCAATGGGCTCCATTTATGAGGCAATGGATCGTGCCAAGGAGAAAATTGAAGAGGGTTTCAAAAAAAAACCTACATTGTAAGTTATCATTAATTTATTTAATTCAGAGTTATAGACATTTTAACTCAAAATTAATTCAATTGTTATCTTTTCTTTTTAGTTATCAACCTGTTTGGGATGTCATTGATGCAAGATGGGAGAGGCAACTCCATAGGCCTTTGCATGCTGCAGGCTACTACCTTAACCCAAAACAACATTATTCTCCTACATTTAAAGTTGATTATGAAGTAAAGGTTGGATTATATGATTGTATAAAAAGGATGGTGGCGGATACAACTCTTGAAATAATTATTGATGAGCAACTTGAGGAATTCAAGCATCGTAGAGGCCTTTTGGGAGTACCTTTGCTGTGAATGGAGTTGGAACCAAGAGTCCAGCAGCATGGTGGGAATCTTATGGTGATGGTGTTCCGTAACTCCAAAAATTTGCTATCCGTGTGCTTAGCTTGACATGTAGTTCCTCCGGGTGTGAGCGGAATTGGAGTGCTTTTGAGATGGTATATTTTTAATATGAATTGCATTTCATTTCAAAAATATGATATTAGTCTAGTATTAAATTATTTTCTTGTCTTTGTTTAGGTCCACACAAAGAAAAGAAATCGTTTGAAGCAAGAGACAATGAATAATGTTGTTTTTGTGATGACTAACTCAAGATTAGGCAACACAAAACGTAGAGTCTCTCCTCAAATTGATTATAACTTTGATGACATTGAGTCGATGATGATTGGATTGTGGAACCAACATGTGAAGATTTTTCGAAGATGTTGGAGTGGGGAAGATCAAGATCCCCATGGCTTGGATGATCATGATCTGGATGAAGAAGAGGGAACTTGGGGTTGGGGAACTTGAATGATTTGGATATTCCCGAATTTCTTAGTGGGGAGGGATGAAGAAGATGATATTGAGATTGACTTTGACTCCGAATTCGATGACTTACATTAGAGATGTTGATCTCTTTTATAATAGTATTGCCTATGTCTTTTGATTTTAATGTATTATGATGATTGATGATTGAATGTTTGGACTTAAATTTGTAATGACTTTAATGTATTTGTGTGTTTTTTAGTTTTACGTTTCCGTTCCGTTTTACGTTTTACGTTTTTACGTTTTGCTCACCCTTCCCGTTTCAACGTTGACTCTACGTTTTAACAACATTGGTCTCCATCATTCATGTTCTCAGTCAAGTAGCTTCGAAAATGCTACGGACGGAAGCCGAAGGCATCATTTGGGTACTTCTCATCAAAGGCGGATGCACATACATTAGAAGGGGGGCACGTGCCCCCCCTTGATTTTTTAGTTTTTTTAAAAAAAAAAAACAAAAAAAATTCCCTTCTATGCTTCCGTCCTCAACACGCGGCTCATTCTTCTCCTTTCTCTTTATGACCTAGCGAGACAGAAGCTTGCTTTGCTCCTTCCTCCTTCTTAGGGGTGGAAATAGGCCAGAGCCCTATCAGAGGTCTACGGCCTAGCCTACTTTAAGCCTAGTCTTGATGAATTAAATAGACTTGATGAATTATATATGAACTTGGATGCATATGTTTTAAGACTATATAAAGACCTACATTTTAAGTAGGCATTTAAATAGGCTTCAGGCCTTTTGAAGGCCCAGGCTTAAGCTTAATTAGTGTAATTCAACTTCTTAAGAAAAATTTTCAACGTCTTCTATTATTGAAGCAGTGCTAGCTGGGTATTGCTCATCACCGGTTGGCTCAAACAAAAGATGTTAGCTTTCTCTTCCTTGTTCCCCCTACATGCTTATACTTTTGATAATGATGAAATGAGTGTTGCACTAATGTAGAACAATTGATATGGCTGTTCTATGTTGAAGAAGGAAAATTCAACATTTTCTCTTCTTTTTGCTATGACAAGTGAAAAAAATTTGGGGCGCCCCCCGAACCCCCGCTCCCCTTATCAATAGTGCCCCCCTTTCCATAAATTCCTGGATCCGCCCCTGCTTCTCATTGATGATCTTATTGTTTTTCTATGTATTCTACCTACTGTTCTTCGCCGTTGGGACTAAGCCGAAAATGGATCTATGTCTGTTCTTCAGTCATAGACTCACTTCTTAACCAAAAATGGTGTGCTCTTCAGTCTATCTATGAGTTTTCTTTTCCTCTGCTTCAAGTTTTTTCATGACCACTGTTTGTTCTTTGTGTCCTCTCATCGAAAAAATGGATCTGGACTACCAATGGTGAGATGTTGTATCACCGCATAAGACTGAGTCGACAGTCCTTTTAAAGAAAATGCTAGGTATATAAGTACTACAATTCATTGAGTTGTTGTCTATTTTATGGAAAACGTTTCTTTTATTTGATGATACATTGTTTTTCCAGGGAAAGCTACCATGGTCAACTATTATTCTGGAATCCCATATTCAATGAGATGCTTCCATTGGGGCATTCTTACTGTCAGTGAACAGGACCAAGAAAGAATAGAATGTGCAGGGGAGAAGGTCCTTTTTACTAAGTAGACATATGGTTTTGCACTTTTGCACAAGTTTTTGGTGCTTTTCTTGCATTTCTTGCATGTCAGTTTAGATTTGGTGCCTGACTTCAAGAAATGTTAGTTACTTGATCAATTTGTATTATGCATTCATGTTTAGAGGTGAGACTCACAAGCCCTGGCAAGATTGGATCAGAGGTTTGCCATCTCAATCATCACAAGACATTCTGCATCCCTCATGGAGGAGGTGGTTCTGGCACAGGTCATATTGGTGTAAAGAAACTCTTGGCATCATATTTTCCTTCGCATCCTGTGGTAAATACTAAATATACATGTTGTTTGTTATTGATAAACCAATGTATGACATGCATACATATTAATCATTTATCCATGAGCAGGCTCATCATGTATATCAGTAAATAATTGATGAGCGCTATTTATGCCATGTTTTCCCTGTATTCTATGACTGAATTGTATGGTGAACATAAGCTTAATTGCATTAAATCTGAGCAAAAAGGCATTCATTCAGAATATAGGGAACTTAAGGATGAAGTTTACAAACCTTAATAAATTGCATACGCATCCTAAACATGTGCTAAGAAAAGATCGAGTTTTAAGATTTTGTGTGAAAGGTGCATAGCATGGCCAATAAAATGCTATAGCATTGGGATAGCCTCCTCGAAACACAATACAATGCTTCCCTGATGTTATAGCAGACTAAGTGAAGTAATGCTATGCGGCATTTGTTCTGATCTTTTGTCAAGGTTATTTCAGGAAAAATAGTGCAGATTGTAACGGGTAGATTGCTGACATATTGGAATAGAAGATGCGAAGTATCGAAACTAAAGATTTGAAGAATTCCGCAGTATCAGCAGAATCAATCTACCAGGATTAAATAGGGAAGACACAATTGGACTTCGACAGAATAGGAAAGGCCCGGTTCGTTGAATGTACACAGCAAGTAAACCAGACTATATAAGGAAACAAGAGCCAACCCTAAAAGTGTTGGAGTCATCAAGAGTCAAAATCCAACCCTTACGGCCAGACTCGAAAAGAAGAGTGAGAGAAGTTACAAGGCACGAGTACTTCAGGGGAACCCAGCAACCTTCCTTGTAGTGAGACGGAGATAAGAAGACGTGGAGCTGTGACGTGACAGGGTTTCTTCCATGCCGTCGAACCTCTACCAAGCTTTCTGTTTTTCTTCTTAATTTCTTTTAATCTTTTGATCATGGCCTATTCTGCTGTACTCTGTTCAGTGATCCCTCATCAGTCATGAACTAAACTTTCTGTGGCTGAGCGAGAATGATTTCCTAAGTGTAGAATGAACCCAATTGCTAGTCTTTAATTCAATACATTCAGTTTGCTTATCAGTGATTTAATTACTTGTCGATTAGTGAGAGGTAAGGGCTAGATCAATGGTCTCGGTTTACGGATTCTAAACCCAGCCCATCTTTTTACTGATATCTTCTTCGACTACGATCATTTGTCTATTTTATTACTTAATAGTACGACCATAAAAACTCCCAAACCAATCAGACTTATTTATCTTTTTAAGCACAACCAATTTTGTGATATAGGCGTCACCATCCGGTATCCCAGTCTCCGTGGGACGATACCCTACTTACTCTTTATTACTTGTTCGACTGGTTCACTTGCCATCAAGGAAATCTACCAACATTAATCATTACTTGTATGTTTGATATAGTTGCTTGATAGTATCTTCTACCATTCTGAAGGTACCCACGGGTGGGCTTCCTTTAACGGCTTTGTAATTGGATTGAGTTGAAAAAGAGGGGAAAAGTTGAGCATTACTAATATTCAATTGGTTTCGGTTTAAATTATAGGTTACATATCCTTTGACTGATGGTGTTTACAAGGAATGTATTGATGAAATATACAAGATAATTCATGATATTTCATGGTAATGGAGGTCTAGTGTATATGGATGGGGCTAACATGAATGCCCAGGTTTGTTTTTTTTGTGTGAATCTTCACATTCATGTGCACTTTTTGGGCTATTTTTCAAGTTGTGAGCTGATCCAAAATGTTCAACTGTGGTGTTGGCCAACAGCCCAACACTATACACATTTCAATGTACATTTACATATTGTTTGTTATGCCAATGTGAGTTGGCATAGATGGTAAGGGATCCAGGATTAGGCCCTTGGGTCGTGGGTTCGATCCCCTCTGCCGTCGTTGGGACTCCTTTGGTAGGTAATCTCGTAAGTCCCCAGTAGGTGCTCATAGAGCCCGGGGCCGTGCCCTGGCCTTGGTGGGGGACTGATGTCGAACCCTTCCAAGACCTTTTTCTTATCAAAAAAAAAAAAAAATTGTTTGTTATTGATGACACAATGTATGACATGCATACATGTTAATCATTTATCCATGAGCATGCCCATTATGTATATCAGTAAATCATCATTATTTGTATGTTTGATATAGTTGCTTGATAGTATATTCTACCATTCTGAATGTACCCATCGGTGGCATTCCTGCCCCTGACAAGATAGCCATTTTGGGCCTCTTGGCACCATTGTCCATTTCTGCAGCACCTTGGTTCTCAGCACTCATATTGCCAATTTTTTATACTTTCATTCCCATGCTGGATTTGAAAGGAATCACTCAAGCATCCAAGATAGCCCTTTTTAATGCTTACTACATGGCCAAACGATTTGAGGTTTCTGCCTTTCCCCCTGATCCTGAAACTCTTTCATGTGGGAATCTTATTATAATGTTTCTGTTTACTAACCTTTACTAATGTTTTGGGATTTACAGAATTATTACGCTGTTCTTTTCCGATGAGTCAATGGAACAGTTGCTCATGAATTCACAGGCTTTAAGGTAGTTCACTTTGTTGTATTCATTTATATCGAAGTTAATCCACTACTGTCTGATTAACTGCGAGGATTTAATGTTTTGGGATTTACAGAATTAGTGCCCTGTTCATTTTGTTGGCTGTGTGAGGGGAGGAAATGCTTGCAGGTAATTTGAGGGAATATGGGATCTCATTTCTTTATGAATTGTGAGTGCTAACTTATTTCTCTATGCAGCAAACCCAAAAAGGGCTTTAGATTGTTTCATGACAAGTCCCTTGCTGATGTAGAAGTGGGAAGTATTTATACCCTCATAAGGCTGAAAATTTTTGAGCTACTTGTGTTTGATGCTGCGTTATTTTTGTTGGGATTTTCCATCTCCCTATCTGCTATTTATTCAGGTAAATAGGCTGAGTTATGAAACAACAGCAGAAATGGATCATAAACATTACTTTTAATAGAGATAAATTCTAAAGAAACAGATGGAACGATAGAGATGTGTTTTCCTAGTTCAAGAGGCTTGGATATCTCCAAGCAAGCCCTCCATGTATCTTCATTCTCTGCCTCAAGCCTCAGATCCCCGTAATATTCCTTCCAAAAAGCTCACTCTCTTCCACCTCACCACCCATCAAACAGCTTGACAAGGCGAGTTAATTATATCCATTCTCTGATTTGCCCTTCCTACCACCTCATCCATTTTCCCTTTAAGAATATTTAAGAATACCATTAGTGTTGGTGTTAGTTGCATCCCCAGCCATGGGCCCATCTGATTCTTATGGTTTTACTGTGATATAACTGGTCTCAGTATGTATTTGTATACTTCTTACTTTGTTTTGTTTGGTTCTGTAGGGTCAACTGGTCCCTGATCCTAAGACTTTTCCATCAGGAATCAAAGCTCTTGCAGATTATGTACATAAAAGGGGGCTTAAGCTTGGTATATATTCTGATGCAGGGAATGATGGATGACATTGTGAAACCAAGCCAGATGTTTGAAAAATCTATTCCGTAATTAAACCTGGTTATATTGAATGTGTTCAACTGACTTTTAGTTACCTGCTTTCTTGATGTTAGGGTATTTACATGTCAAGTCCAACCAGGATCACTTTTGCATGAAGTTGATGATGCAGACACGTTTGCCTCTTGGGTTAGTTACCATTATCTCATTTTATTATAGCAAATTGGAACTGATATATATGTTAGTTTTGTATCATCACATAACCTTTAGGATTCATGTGCGGGTGTGACCTGTGTGAAAGAAAAACAATATTTGGTAGTTGAGATTGAAGTTCTGATCAGAACCACTGTGAAGCTCAAATTTGGATCATTTCAGGTTTGGTGTCATGATAGCCCTTGGGTCAATGCAAAACCAGAGGTTGGCTTTGTATTGTCCTGTAAATGTATTAATATTAGGTGGCACACAATCAGAGCTTCAGCATCCAAGAAACCATATTAGCGTTGATTTGCTGGGTTACGCAGTTTTTGTGGTAAATTGTTGGTGGAAGATTTTGTTGTATTGTTTAATTTTCAACTATTTTGAACCAGTGTGGCATTAGTATTTCTCTATCTTGATGTTTTTTTATGAACTTGATTAGCATTTTTTTAATGTATTGGGTACATTTTTAACCCCTTTGTGACTCAAGCACGCACATAGAGATTTTCTACTGAACTGTTTTGAAGTCATTTTAAACCAAATAGTAGCAAGCAAAAATCACCTTCCTATCATTGTGGGTGATGTGGTGGCCTCAACCCTAAACCCACATCAACCATTCTTTCTGTTTTGAATTGTGAAGGGAATATTGCCACTAAAACTGTTTTTAAATGAGATATTAAAGCTTACTTTATGGTTTAGAATAATCATTTAATTTCATTTAGTTGTGTGGGGTGATTTTTATCATACTACTATTATTAGCTATCTTGTTATTGTCTTTTTTGGATGAGTTGGTCTATATGATTGTGTTATGGTTGATATACAAATTATGGAATTAGTTACTTGCTTTTAAATGATATGCTATATGCTATTTTTTCTAAGTAGATGAAGTAGGCTTACTTGTGTAATACCCTAAAAATCTGTATCATAAATTGGTAAAATTATAACTATAGAAAATAGGTGAATATAAGGTATCAAATATTAAGTTATAATTAGCTAATTTTCTAAAGGAGGATGTCTTGGAAATTAGAGAATTTTAAGTGCCAAAGTGCCAAATGACGAAAATGCCCTTCTAGGACATAAATGACTTAGGAAAATTGTGAAAAATCCTAAAAGGCAGTAAAATAATTATTAAAATTAGGAGAGTATATTATCTCTAATTTTGGTAATTTAATAAGATATAACCTTGGAAAAATTAGAAGAGGATAAACAAAAAGTATTGTGATAACCAAAATACCCCCGTAAATTCTAATATAATGCATGGGAGATAAAACATGTCAGTACGAAGGTGGTGAGATAATGAGTTATTCTAATTGAGAAAATTATCAACTATTGATAAGAAATTGATTAGGTAATTATTGGCTAATTACTTAGGCTTAAACAAAGGAAAATTCAAAGATAATTATGTAAAACCCTATAATTAGTGGTGTATGGCTAAAAATTAGCATAAATATATTTTCTAATTAAATGGAAAATATTGAGAAAAATAAATGAGATTAAGTAATTTTAAGCCTAAATGCAAGAATGGACCAATAGGAGAAAGTTATGAAAAATTATGTAAAAATAATTAAAATAATAATTAAAAAATAAAATAAAAATATATATAAAATATATGTGTGTGTGCCGACATCAAAAGGGGGAAAAGAAGAAAAAAGGGGAAAAAATAATAATGAAAGAGTGTAAATAATAAACTCTAATTAAATATTAATTAAAGTAAAATAGTAAAAAATAAATAAACACCGATGGAAATCGGATCCTATCTAGAGAATCAGGAACAGGATTTTTAAAGTCAGGATATAATATTGATAAGTGGATTTTTTTCTCAAATTGAGCTGTACCTGGAGTCGTTTCCGAGATCGGTAGAAGAAGTTAGTAATAAGACGAAATAGGGAAAATCTAATAAAAATGCAGATAGTCATAAAATTAGAATTTGAACAAAAAAAATGGTAACTCAACATCTGGGGATGAGTTTATGATTATCTGGACATATTTGGAGTCAGTGAATTTTTTTCCAGAAAGTGACAATTCCAGTGAATTCGTAAACGGCACGTTCTTCGAGAAACTTCCACAGACCGTTGGAACCCTGTATGGAATCAAAAGTTGTTTAGCCCGGACATTTCTAATAAGTGAGAAAATGTCTTCAAAGTTATGATTCCGAATTTCTGAGATTTTACGCGATTACGCAAATCGGACACCGATCGGGGAAATTGTCGGACCAGGGCATAAGGCAACCCGTGACATCATCCAGATGACATCACATGGCTGCCACATAAGCCCCTTATGTCGACCAAGGCAATCTAAGGGCCAAAAAGAAGACTTTCAAATGAAGCAAGATCCGACGGTTGTGGTTCGATATGGTAAAGTGTGAATAGTAACCCTCCAACCCTTATAAATACCCCCTTGCTCCTTAGAATTCCTCACACCATTTCTTGAGAGCCTTGGCCGAATCTAGAGAGAAGTTAGAGAGAAGGAGGAGCCCGGGGAATTCTGAAGCGAAGCTCTGGGTAAGTTCTTCGGTACTCAGTCTTAAGTTTCAGTAGTTTTAGTAGGATTGTTAGTTAGATCTAGGAAGTAGGAGATGAAATTCCTATTCTTGTTTTTAGGCCTCATTGCATTGAAAGATGCCTAACGAGGTAAAAACATAGTAGGAATTGAGTTTCTGAAAGTTAGAGTTAAAATAGCGAAGCTCTGGCGAAATTCCGCCGATTAAGGGCATCAGGGGCAAAATGGTAATTTTTACCTAAAATGCCTGTTATGATGTGAATCATTAATTAATATGATTTATATTTCGAAAATTATATTGGAAGAGGAGTTATGTTGAAATTTTGGAAGATTAGGGCCAAAGTAACGAAGTGCTGGCGAAATTTCGTCGATTAGGGGAAATAGGGGCAAAAAGGTAATTTGTACCTAAAATGCCCGTTATAATGTCAAATATTGACAAAAATGATATTTATCCTTATAGGATATCTGTAGACTCGAACCGCTGTCAAACCGCTGTTTTTCCGCTGTCAGACGTACCGCCGTCAGGCCACTGTCAGAATTTCTGAATTTCCGTCAAAAAGTACTGAAGTACCGTCAAACGAAGGTACGTTCGCGGCGTACTGTAATACTGACTCTGATGCTTATAGTATGCTTATATATGATACGGATAGTTTCATAAGCCATGAGCGGGACTCTGTTCGGTCATGCACAATGACTAAGGTAAAGAACTTAGATAATCACTGCATACTGACCTTACGGGTTATAGACATGATAATGCCGTATGTTTTCCTAGCGCTGAGGACACGACCGTACATCGTGGCACATGGTTTAAAGTGCAGACAAATAACTTTGCTTGTAGGGTAGTTGTTATTAAATGATCATATATTGAACTGTCAAGATCATTGCTGTAATTCATCCTAGAAATATCTGGAAAATGTACTATTCTTTATGAACAGGCAGTTACGCCACAGTTAACGTTGTATCAGTTACTCAATGATTTTTATTCCGATGCTCTACTCTGATGAAATGAAAAAAAAAAAAAAAATAGCTCTGAAATTGGAATGTTACAACTTGCAAGTAAGCGAAATTACCTTGTGCATCACTTAGGGAGGCTATGCTTTTAAACTTATGGATATTTCCTCTTTACTTGCTTTCACATGCATTCAATTTAATGTTAGGAACTTGCTTGATTATCCACCTTCCAACTGATCAGAACCCTATTCAAGGTATTGTGCATGCCATTATTAACCGGTATTGGAGCATGTTAGTGAATGATCTTCCCTTGGCTTAATACTGATGATTCATGATAATTTCTTAGACACTATTTTTATACAAAACGATGTAATTTATTTGCTATGCGCCATATGCTATAACTTGATTGACTATCTTACTTTTAGACGGTATCTTGGGGTTAGTTTTGAAGGATCAAACATTTTTTGCCTGTGTGATGGGTGTGTGGGTATCCTCCTATATGGGGGAGGGGGTTTAAATTGCCCAACTCTCTATTCTGATAAGGACAAGTCTCTCAAGAATTCTGAGTTGCAAGGTAGCATTTTTTATACTACGTTTATTTTGATTCATTATCCTTTCATAATTTTATTGCACTTGCTTTTTTGAAGTGAAGCAACTATTGATTCATGTATGAGACATGGAAGTTACTAAGGGGGAGGCATATGTATTTTATCCTTTCAACAAAAGAAAATAACAAAACTCAAAACAAGTTAACTGAAAGATAAAAGTTAAATATGAATTGGAGTTGTGCTATGCAACTTCCTTACATGTAACAAAGACCAAATTAATAAAATTATTCATTCTTTAACTCATAGTTGATGCCCCAAATTTGTGCCATATATTTTCTAAGGATGGTTGCTGAAATTTTAAGGATTGTCTTGGGGATTCTTTTAATATTGCTTGAGCATATTGTCTTCCCTTCCCAATTTGTCAATTGGCCTTGTTTTCATTTTGAGTTTTAGATTGAGTTCTTGGATGGCAGTTCAGTTCTAATAGTATGGTCGCCCGTTCTTCTATTCTAGTGGGGCTTCTGAAAATTGGAATCAATATGAATTGTGATTCTATTTATTAATTGAGGAATGATTATATTGAGATAACTATTTTTTTTTGTAAATGACTAATTCATTTGAGTTGGTTGTTACTTATGTAGAAATCATTGTGTAACTTTCAAAAATTTGATGAAAGATGTGTTATATTATCGCTTAGTCTAATTAGGATCTTCTGATGTTGTCATTTTTTTATCATTTTCTAGTAGACTATAGTCCTCATAGTCGTCTTGATTCATATTTTGGACTCGGGAAAGAAAAAGTTGAAAGTGTTGATTTGTCCACTTGCTCTAGCCCCTATATATTTTGCTACTCTTTGTTGCTAATTGATAAGGAGTTGGTATTCTTTCATTTAAAATAATGTTGCATTTTGGTAATTTACAGATGATGTTTCAGCGCTAAAGCTTTCTAATCATTTATGATTTTTGCTCACTATTTTTTCAACATTTTTTCCTGGTGAAGCAGAATTTTGAAAACATGAGGTCGTAGGAAATATGTGGCAAATGGTTACTAATGATGGTGTCAAAAATCAAAGACCTTTCATCTCTAATGTGCTTAAATTTATCATAAAATTGCAGTCTTATAGGCAAATCCTTACAAATAATTTGTGGTATGTTCACCGGTCTCAATTATTTGGGAAACATGGTTTCATGTTATGTTGTTTTTCGTTCGGTATACAAAATTCAAATATTGAATTGTATATATTGAAAATATTTCCCCTCCACACTATTTAATTTAATATAATCCAAATACTTTAAAGAATAATTAATGTTAGTTAAAATAATTCATTTTAGTTTGTTGATAAAGATCAATGCAATGATTTAATTAAAGTATTGTTGATAGTATGACTAAAAATCAAATTGACAAGGGAGATAAGGTGGCAAAAAAAAAAAAAAGGAATATTTTTTATCATATCCTCTAATCTCTTTAGGCCCTTGAAACTAGGGATAACAACTAATATAAACCACAAAATTTAAAATAATTTGAATTTGAAATTCAAATGATAACTTTAGATTTTGGAAGAATTCTAAATAAATCCAACTGAAATATCAAAATTCTAATTTAGACCTTCACTTTTATTGAATTCTTAAGCAGGCCAGGACAAGATGTATAATTAAGAATTTCTAAATTTTATAAATTTACCTTAATGTCCCCTTTCATTGAATTCTTAAGCTGGACAAGATGCATAACTAAGAATTTCTAAATTTTATAAATTTACTTTAATGTCCCTAAATGTTTAATAGGTGACAGATATATATTTATTCATTCACAGTTTCACACAATCTCTCCTTTCATTCCTTTTATTCATCTTCATTTTTCTTCCACGCCCTCACATTCTCTTTCCTCTACTTTCTTGTCGTTTCTCATTCTTTTTCTCTTGCCTAGACGCTGCCATATGTCCCCAAAAAAGTCTAACCTGGCTTTGGTTCGACACTTCTTACCATCCGCTACGTCCTTTGCGTTAAAAAGGCGTTATGGAGCAAAAGAGGACAGTTTTTTTAAATAATATTTCAGGATACTTGTGTTAGAGGAAAAATAGTTTTGAATTTAGGACTAAAAATTAATTTATTTGAGATAGTGAGCAAAAAAATATTTCAGGGTTAAGCGTATAATTTAATACAATTTAATAAAAATACATTAAAAAAAAGGTCCCCACCAAAAAATTTCATCTTTTGCATGAGCATGGAATGTGAACCCCTAGATTATATCCTTCACTAAAACTTCATACTAGTATGAAGGAATCCATATTCCATGTTTATCCCCAAATAAAAGAGTTTTTTATTTTAAATTTTTTTCCATGCACTAATAATTAATTAATTTAAGACTGGTGGTTGAAAAAATGTTTCAGACATTAAGTGCTACAAGAAAAATATTTCAGGATATTGGTGTCACAGAAAAATATTTCTAAATGCGAATAAGAAATTAATTCATTTGAGATGCTGGATTCTAAATTAATAAGAAATATATATATATATATATATATATATAGGGTTTATCGTTTGTCATGTCACTTGACATAAGGTTATGTCAAGTCACCCCAAAACTACGTCGTTTTGGGAGTTCATTAATTCCCCTAACCCCAAAACGACGTCGTTTTGGGAGTTAGGGAATTAATGAAGGGTATTTTGATATTTTTGTTTTTGTATTTATTATATGAATTTTACTAAAACACCCTTCATTAATTCTCCTAACCCCCAAAACGACGTAGTTTTGAGGTGACTTGACATAACATTATGTCAAGTGACATGACAAACGATAAACCCATATATATATATATGTGTGTGTGTGTGTAGTTTTCTTTTATTTGATGTTTTCTTATATATATATATATGTGTGTGTGTGTGTGTGTGTGTGTGGCGGAGCCAGGAATTAATGTTTGTGGGTGCACAATTAGTGGTAGGATACGGGGATTCGGGGGCAGCGCCCCCGATTTTTTTTTTTTTTTGAAAAGTAGATAAAAGGCAACCCACTCATTCGTAAAGTTTAAGACAAAAAATGAGATTCATTTGAAAAGTATTTCCGAGGAAATCAATTTAAATAGAACAATATACTCTAATCCCATGGCATACAGATGCCCAGATGTTACACAACAAAGCTATATCAGAATGTACACATTGACAATGAACAACACAACAAAATCAGCAGGCATTTACGAATGAAATGCAAAGAAAAAGAAGTAATGAAATTAATCACCGTTTTAATCGCAATCATATATTTCCCGATGCACCCTACCAAGCTATATCAGAATGTACACATTGACAAATCAACTCTAACAAGCAAACAAAAATTAGATGTTTCTATCTGTTTCAGGACCAAGAAAAGGGGCAAAAATCCCAACATAATATTAAATGAATGCATACCTATAGATGATTGTATGCTAGCAGTAATATGAAAATGAAAAGGGAAGTGAACTCACAAAATGATCATTTCCATAACTCAAGAGAAGATCAGGATGTACTTGCATTGCAATGAAGGCCGAAAACTCTAGTACCTATCTTATGAATCAAAATTGCATCACTGGTCTTGTGGTTGGTGCGAGCATCTACCCTATAAATGGCACCAAGAGTATATAATAATTCTTAGCTAACTAATTTCATATACAACTAATATATGGCAAGAAGATTAGAGCCTTTAGATTTGTCAATGTGTACATTTCTGATATAGAAAGCCAAGATGATCGAAGATATCTAATAAGTTACTTACAAATGTAGAAAGCCAAAGTTATCAACAAGCGCAAGACCTTTCTCCAAGTTAACATCCATGCCATAAAGCATTTTCCAACTGCTTGGACCCTAATCAAAACATATAAAAGTAAGATTTTTCTTCTGTAGAAAGATTAAATACACATTAACAAACAATGAAAGCTGCCAAAAAGTTGTGCTCGCTCTAATGAATGAAGAATCAAGTAACATCTCTTTACTAATACCAATCCTTTTAACTTCCATTTTCTCGCCAATGATTTAGAAATATTTCTTATAGATATAGGGTTGGGTGTGATTGTGCTTGTGTCTGTCTATTCATGGATCAACCAAATCTTTCTTGAGATCCAGTGGTTTACATGTTAGTAATAAGTTAAAGTCATAAAAATCTAGAAGAAACTTGAACAAGCCCACGATGCTCCTTGTTCTACTGACTACAGTTGCCACTTGCCACCTTAAAGATAAACTTGTCCAAATAATATTTGTATGAACAGATCATTTCCGCCTAAATTGAATGGCACAAAGCCACAAATGGAATTAGCCTATAAATAAGTTTAGAAGTAATACCACTATCAGCACAAAATCCTTAAAATAAATTCCCTACTTACTATTCATGATAATTCCTTACAACATCAGAATCTACCTGAACTCTAAGATAAGGCATTGAATACAATCCCCATCAAAGTAGTCCGCACTTTGTAGGAAAATGTGTATTAACATAAAACTTTAAAACTATGTTACATGGAAAAGACATGTAATGAATTAAAATTTAAAATCACATCTTCGAATAAACACGCAACGTCATTGCAGAAAAACCAACAATTACACTCGTGAAGCATCGGTGTAAATACAGTAAACAAAAATTTGCTTAACATAGTTCCTCCATTTCTGCGCAAACTGCACATGCCTCCAAATTACGAGGCAAACAGCATGGAGATAATAACCAGTTGGTATGAGTAATACAGTAACTTTCCTTCCAATTAATAATTCAACGGAGTCGCATTCCGTCAAAGAAGTCCGCATTTTATTGGAAAAACTCAAGATTACATCAGACAAGAAAATGGTATGAAATCAAAACTCACCAACATAATTATCGGAATAATCAGGCAACATCGATGTCAGAATCTAGGAAAAGCAAGAGCGTGAAAAGATGAAAGGGAAACAAACTTGCTGGGGAGAGCGACGGGGGATCTGGAGCGTGAAAAGATGAAAGGGAAACAAACTTGCTGGGAGAGCGACGGGGGATCTGGAGCGGCCTAGAACGGAGAGCAACGGCGGACGGAGGGATTTGGAACGACGAGTGAGAGAGAAAAAGGGGAACGATGAGAATGGGAAAAAAAGAAAAAGGGGAAAAAGGGATAGGGGAGGTTCGAACCAGCAACTAAAGGGAAGGTATAGACTTGGAGACTTAACCAACTGCACTAGGTGGACATCCTGCTACTAATTTATTTCAAATTATATATATTTTATGGGTGCACTTGCCCCCATTGACACTAACGTAGCTCCGCCCCTGTGTGTGTGTATGTATATGTATATATAGTTTTCTTTTATTTGATGCTTTCTTTTTTATTAGATCATATAATATCTCCGGTACAACAAAGATAAGATATGTGTGTATACACAGTTGATCGCGGAGAGGGCGATGCCACAAGGAAAAAGAGATAGAGTGGGAAATGATGGCACCAATCCTAGGGTTTTGTCAGGATGGAGGAAATTAATTATATTTAATTGAGAGATATTTATTGTAAAATTAATTAATCATTATTTCTAATATTATTATCTAATAATAATTAATTGATCTTATTTTAGATTTTAATATCTTTAATTTTCTACCATGTATTTGGTAAACTTTGAATTTCAACGTAACAATTAATACTGGATTTTCAAAATACAATATATTCAAAATTGTGGAATCAGCACACTCAACACAATAAACAATTAAAAAATAAATAACTTAATCCTTCTTATCGTGGAATCAGCAACGTGCGGAAATCGACATGAACCACGTAGAGAAAAAGCTGGGATTATTAACTTCAACCATACTAACAATTCATTAAATATATATCATGGGCTTCTTTCCCAATTTGCTATATTTAATGAATTGTTAGTATTGTTAGCATTTTAATTTGTTTTACCGAGTCTGTTGGTTAGTGATATTAGTGATCCTAGATATTAGCTATGATCCTAGATTTTAGCTAGATTGACTACCGTGTTATCACAACATATGATCTCATGCATAACTTCCAAACACCGTTATTCCCCCTAAAATCAAGCCCCACAAATTTAGTGTCGATATTTTTCCTATTTCTCTTTTCTTTTAAAATCCATATTATTAATGGAGAGAAAATCTCAATTTTGAATATATTGTGGCCCCGCCCCTCTCCCGCGATCAACTGTGTATACACACACATATCTTATATTTATTGTACCAGAGATATTATATGATCTAATAAAAAAGAAAACATCAAATAAAAGAAAACTATATATATAATTAAAGAATCACTTGATTATATTTGTTCTGGTGTAGAACTCAGATGTCCGGCCTATAGAAGGTCCGGTGGTTTGATATAGGATCTGTGTGCCCTTCCTGTATGCTTATGGGTCAAGCGTTCAGGAGAGGGTATGATCACGGTACACAAGCAGGCGTTTCGCCTAAGGAGGCCTTGTGTGTGCCGTGTGATGTATGTAGATAAGTCAAGGCTTAGAATGAATGTACCTGCGCCCGTCTCCTTCCTCTCGTATATATAGAGTATACCCGGTTAGTTAGTCCCTTGGCCGCCACGCCGTACGTGTCATGTGCGTGTCCGGATCGTGTGCGCATATCCATGATCGTGGGTGCATGTCCAGGATCGTGGGTGCGTGTCCAAGGTCATGGCTGGGTCTCACGGATGGTGGGTTGCCCCTGTACTAGCCAGTGAGATAATGGGCCTAGGCTAGGTCCGTAACAGTTGCCCCCAAGCTCGGTTGCTCAGGTCTCTGTGCAGCCGAGTTTAGATGTTCGCTTGAAGAACGAAAGTTCGAGTCTTTGTTGAAGTCTGAGTCATTGTTGATCGCGAAGTAACATGATGTCCTTGCCCCCAGCCGGGTTGTCCGGGTATCTGGTCAACCGGGGTGAACATGTTTTTGGATCCTCTAGTTGTATCGGAGCTGCCCCCCGTCTTACTTTGATAAGGTGTCTATCAGAGTTTCAAGCAATCTCGGAACTACAAGTCTTCGGTTGAATTGCCCCTGCACATGTGGTCCGGTTATGCTTGTTTAAATTTTGTTGTTCTTCGACCATCCGGGCTCGCTTCTTGCACGGTCGAAGATTCCAAATGTGGGTCCTTTCTCAGAGGCTGATTAGCCTAACGAGCAAGCCGGGATAACTGACTGTGACTCCTGCTCCTTGTGCCCGGACCTTGGCTGTCGATTTCTCTTCTACGTTATCATTTGCCTATGCCAGCTGGCGTCCCTCGACTGTCGTGAAGCCGAATTGAGGGGGTGCTGGCCTATACGGGCTTTGGCGTAATTAATGCCCGACAGACGCGCATTAAATGAGAAGGTCACGTCATCCTTTCTGACCGATGGAAAAGGCGCTTTTGCCCCGTCGATTGGGTTTCGAAAGGTTTATACCCGCCAAGTCTCCTTCCTTGTTATTTTATCAACGTTGCTTTGAAGAACTTCTCTCCCGACGATTCTCGCTCTCCGAAGGATAACTCGTGTCGTGAACTATCTTCGTTCCACAACTTCCTCGATCATCTCCATATTCTAGGTAGGTATTCTTGTTTCCTTGCCTCTTTCTTTTGTTCTTGCTCGATCCGCCGTTTCCCGTGAGATTGCGTCCGTATTTAGTTGAAATTCGGTAAATTCCCTTGTTGAGTGGGTTTTCGCGTAGTCCCGTTTTCAGTTCCTTCATTTGTGCAAAACTCCCCTGTTTTTCGAGTGAGTCGTTTCCTTTTCCTTAATACCTTTAGTAGAGAGGCTCCCATGTCAAAGGACATAAAGAATATGACCCCGAAGAATCGGCGGAACTACGCCACACCGTCAAGGGAAAAAGCCGTTGGTGGCTTTGGGGCGATGAATCTTCCCGTCCAACGCCGCAAACCGTTGCTTTAACCGATCATCGTGGAGGCAAGGGAAGAACTTTCGTGGTGGGCCGACGAAAATCCGAGACGATGCATCGTCGGTTAGGGGAAGTCCGAATGTTTCCTTCCCGCTTCTTCCTAATCCGAGGAGTTTAACCCGAGTTTCGATGTGTCAACTTCTCCGACCTTCCGAATAGCCGCCTAACAAAGTGGCCACTCGGGTCCAAGGGCCTAGGTTGATTCCTACATCGGGCCTTGCTACGACCGCTTGTATGAGTGCTCCCGACTTATTTCTTGTGGGGATTCCTCCACACCGAATTAATTTTGGGCTCGTGCCGACACAATTTGGTCCCGGCTCCTCAAGCAATATCGCCGAGTCCCGTTGACTTGGATTTTAATCTTACCACAACCGTAGAGTCTCGCCTTCAATTATTGACATCGTGTATGCTAGGAAGATTCGATCTCTTATATTTTTATTTGTGTTAGGTATAATGGCGTCGTCTTCTTCTTCTCACGCGGCCGAGTCGAACTGGAAACGCCAACCGCGCTAGCCCCCCACAAGACTTAATTGACCAATTCCCTTGGGTTACCCGAGAGGTGTTATCCTATCGGTCGAAGCTGACCATGGAAGACTTGGAAGGTCTTCCAGTTCGAGATACTAACACCTATTCGCTTTGTCTCCCTGAAGAGGAAGAGCCTGTGTGCTCAGTGAGGGAGGGGAGCCACAACTCCTTCTTCTTTTTCTATGCTGACTATATCACCAGGCTTGGGATTCGATTCCCATTTCCGAATTTCAAATGGCCACCCTTCGATTTCTTAGTATAGCTCCTCGCAATTACACCCCAATGGATGGGGTTACCTGATTGCCTTTGAGTGGTTTTGCATGAGCCTTGACCGCCTTGCACCACTTCCATGTTCTTCTATTTCTTCAACCCCCACACCTCTCGCTCTCGGGAAGGAACCGCCGGAGCTCAAGGGCTGGACCTCCATTCGGGAATAGCCAATCGGCGCTTGTTTACCCTGGGCCTCGGACTCTTTCAAACGCTTCAAGGGCAACTTTTTCAAAGTCGTCGCTAAACCGGTACAACTCCTTGGTTCCTCAAAGGGCCGGACTCTCCAAAGGTCGACGGGAGTTTAACTTGTATTGGTGTCAAGATCACCACAATGTGTCCCCTAGCGCCTATAAGGTGGAGCGGTCCAATCTGCTGAAGCCTGAAAGGAAGGCCATTGATGCCATAATAGACCACGTTCGAGCGAACGGTACCGTAGGGGCCGGCTCCTTAGTAGCCCAAGATCGGGCCGAGGCACGGCGCCAAGATGAGATGGCGTCGTGGCCGAGTATGGCATTTTTGTTATTTAACATCGGCGTTGTTCCGCGTCTTAGTATTGTATTGATCATCTTTGTTTTCCTAGTAGCTAACATGGTGTATGTGTTTCGTACAGTGTCTTAAGATGAAAGAGCCTCAATACCTTTTCGGGATCCCCGAGCTGCCGCCAAGGGGAGAAAGAGGTCGGCCAAGGAGTTGGGCAAGTCGAAGGTCGGAGAGCCTTCGAGGCAGGCCGAGCCAAAGAGGCATAAGGTCGGGAGTCGTCCAAGCCCCGAACCGAAGTCGACTGTCTCTCCTATCCGAGCCTCCCCGTCCCGAAATCGCCGCTTCCAAAGTCGACTGGAGAAAGTGGAGTTTCGACTAAAAGAGACCGAGGGGCTCTTGGCGGACTCCAATGTAATAATTGAAGGCTTTAAGGCGGCTCAAGCTAGAAGCGAAGAGCAGTTAAAAGCCATGACAGCTGAGAGGGACGAGTTCAGAGCCGAAGTGGACAGGATAAAAGCCGAGGGGGAGGCGTCCTCAACACATCTGTCCGCGGAGATAACCCGGCTGCAGGAGTTGCTACTGGGTTCAGTGGTGGAGGCGTTTGAGAATTCACTTGCCAGATCCGGCTTTGAACCCGGGATCGAGCTCAACACTACGGGGCATCATTTCCGGTCCTATGTGACCGAGGGCGATTGTCCCCTATGTGGAACCTCCTGCTGGTTCCGAGACTCGGATAGATGGCGATGCGGCCGTGCTGGAGGCTGAGCAGGGTGAGGAAGTCTCGACCGCCCCCAAGCACACGGATTGATTTCCCTTTTTTCTTTCTCTTTTTAACTTGTATAATCTATCCAGTTGTTTTACCGGCAATGACTTTATTTGAACAGATTGGCCAATATGGCCACTTTTGGCTACGATTAACAATAGATGGTAACTTAGCCACCATAATGCATCGTATAAGAATATAACTTTACCGCTTATCGCGGTTGACTCGGCCAAGGTCACATGAAGGTAAGCGAGAATCTGCGAACGCGCTTTTGGTCATAAGACCATAGTGTTTTAAAGTGCTAGTGTTTGCTTTGTCTTATAAAATTCTGGTATAGTAACCGGTCATCCAAAGGTAAATGAAAATTGCCACTGCCCGGTTCGGTTTTGTCCCGATAGCGTCCGAGCATTTTGACTGATCGTGGTCGGCATGACATTTTCTATTGATACCCGGAGTAAATTAGCGTGTCCGGGCTGCGATAGCTATCGACGTGTTTTCTTCAAATTGAAAAGCTAATAACAATTGAATCTTGAAAAAGACAATGTTTGGAATTCAATAGATACCCTCGAACGAGAGTTTCATTCATATTTGGCACAACAATTGTTGCGGAGGGAAAAGCGGCAAGAGCCAACGTTGAATAAAGAACATAATGGAAAACGATGCTTTAAGAAAAACAACAGATAAGCCTAAGCGAAATATGCCTTTAATTTGTCCGCATTCCATGTTCGCTTGATAGGGGTTCCATCCAAATTTTCCAGAATGTAAGCTCCTCTCTCAAGAGTTTCTCGAACGCGATAAGGTCCGTCCCAATTAGCTGCAAGCTTGCCGTCTTTGGAGTTCTTGTTCCCGATGTCGGCCCTTCTAAGTACCAAGCAACCGGGCTGGAATCTTCTTGGTCTAACCTTCTTGTTATAACGAGCCGCGATCACTGCTTCATTGCAATATCCCGACAATGGGAGGTGACCCGGGCCTCATCGGCCAGATCCAACTCTACTGCTAACGCCTCACTATTGGCAATTTCACCTTGTGATAGAATGCTCTTCCTGCGCCAAGACATCATCCCTATTTCCACAGGAATCATAGATTCACAACCGTAGGCCATCTATAAGGAGTTTCTTGGGTGGATGTACGAGCGGTTGTTCGATTTCCCAAAGGACAAAAGGTAGTTGATCAGCCCAAGAGGTGTCAGCCTCCAACATACGTTTCTTCAAACCATCAAGGATGACCTTATTGGCGGCCTCAGCTTGCCCGTTGGATGCGGGTGTTCCACGGAAGCAAAGTGATCTTTGTATTCCGTATTCGTAAATCAAGTCACGAAATCCGACTCCAGTGAACTGAGTTCCGTTGTCTGTTACTATCTCGGCTGGTGCTCCGAGCGCGTAATTATATTAACTTCAACAAACCGCTGCACGCGAGCCGAGGAGATCGTTGTGAGAGGTTCGGCCTCAATCCACTTGGTGAAATAGTCTCATCGCCACGATTAGCCGCAGCTTGATTGGTCTTGTCTTGAATGGCCCTGAATGTCCATACCCCATTTGTAAAATGGCCAGGGGCCGTGATGGAATGAAGCTCGGTGGGGCGCCCAAATAACTCGGCATGTTTCGACAACTATCACATTGTCTTACAAGGGTCTTTGAATCGGCCTCCAACGTCGGCCGCAATAGCTCGCTCGAAGGGTTTTTCGGGCGAGCGCCTTAGCCCCCATATGTTGACCATTGGCCCTCCATGAATCTCGGCCGGGACATACCCCGCTTCATTTGGGTTCAAACATCTCCGCATGGGAGAATGTAATCCTTTTCGGTAAAGTTGATCCTCCACCATTGTGTACTTGGCCGCGTCACGAATCAACATTTTTGCTTCCATTGCATCGTCTGGGATGAGTCCACGTTCAAGGTAGTCTTCTATCGGCTTTTTCCAGTCAGATTCGACCGAAATAGCCATCATGCATACCGGATCTTCGAGATTTTGCTGGACAACCGTGCGATGACAACCAGCGCTTAGTGCTTGCCAATTTGGATAAAATGTCGGCTCTTGCGTTTTCTCCTGGGAATGTGAGTAACAGCTTGCTTCATCGAAACGACATCAAGTCCTTTGCCTTTAGGAGATACTTGGCCATTAGCGGGCCTTTAGCCCGATACGTACCCTCGATCCGAGCCGCCACAAGCCGGGAGTCGGTGAAAACCTTAACTCTTGTGGCCTCATTTTCCTTGGCTTGAAGAAGCCCGGCTATTAAGGCCTCGTATTCCGCTTGATTGTTCGAAGTTGGGAAGTTGAGATGCAACGAATGCTCAATTGTAACCCCCTCTGGACTCTCAATAATGACTCCGGCTCCACTTCCTTTCGTGTTCGACGATCCGTCGACATACACCTTCCATTCGCCTGCCAGTGTCTCGTCGGACTTAGAAGTCGGGGTGAGCTCTCTGATGAAGTCGGCCAACGCCTGTGACTTGATTGCATGGCGAGCCAGAGGTGATGTCGAACTCGGAGAGTTCTATCGCCCAATTAGTCATCCTCCCGCTAGGTCCGGCTTATGTAAGACTTGTCGAATTGGGCGGCTTGTTCTAACAACGATATGGTGACCACGGAAATAAGGTCTTAACCGACGGCCGCAATAAGCGAGAGCGAATGCCACTTTTTCTAGCTTCGGTATCGGATCTCGCATTCTCGCAGGTTCTGCGACAAAGTATACAGAATTTGTCCGTGTTCCGCCTCTCTCACTAAGGCCGCGCCGACGCTTCCTCGCCGATCGACAAGTAAAGGAAAAGACTCTCGCCAGGCTGAGGTTTTGAGAGGACAGGAGGGTTGGCCAGACATTGTTTTATGTCTTCAAATGCGTCATCGCACTTTGAATTCCATTCCACCGAAGCCTCCTTCTTTAAGAGCCTGAACATGGGTAAAGCCTTCTCCGCTGATTTTGGCAAAAACCTAGTTAGGGCGGCCAATCTTCCGGTTAAGCTGTTGCACTTCTTTTTAGTACTGAGCCTTCATCTCCATCACCGCCCTACATTTGTCCGGGTTGGCCTCAATGCCCCGGTTAGTCAAAGCATGAAACCCAGAACTTCCCAGCTGGGACGCCAAAAGCACATTTGGCCGGGTTCGATCGGATTCGGTAGGTTCGAGTTTGGCGAATGTCTGCTCCAGTCTTGTATATGACGTTGCTGATCCAAGGTTTTGACGATCATGTCATCTATATACACTTCCACATTGCGGCCAATCGGTCCGCAAAGACCTTATTCATCATCCTTTGATATGTAGCTCCCGCATTCTTCAATCCGAAAGGCATGACATTATAGCAATAGTTAGCTCTTTCGGTAATGAAGGCTGTTTTTCCCGATCCTCCGGGTACATCGCTATCTGATTATATCCGGAGTACGCGTCCATAAAGGATAGGAGCTGGAATCCTGAGGCGTTGTCGACCAGTTGGTCGATGTTTGGCATTGGGTAGGAGTCCTTTGGGCATACCTTGTTCAAGTTCTTGTAATCGGTACACACTCTCCACTTCCCATTTGGCTTTTTTACCATCACCACATTTGATAACCAGGTTGTATACTGTATTTCCCGAATAAATCCCGCTTCAAGCAATTCTTGGATGTGAATTTCTAGCGCTTTCCTTTTTTCTGGTCCGTGGTTCCTCTTTCTGCGACACCGGGATTGAGCCGGATAGACTTCTAACTTGTGACAACAAAATTTTGGGTCTATTCCAGTACGAGATGAATCCCTGTGCGAAGACATCCTGTTTTCCTTCAGGAATTCCTCCAACCGACCTCTAAGTTCGGAAGATAGGTGTTTGCCAATTTTAGTGGTGCTGGAGAGGGTCTCCGATCACCGGATCTTCCAGTCTCCTGCCGGTTAAGGCGAGCCTCATCGTCTCGGATGTCTAATTCCACAGTATTAACTTCTTCGTCTGGAGAATCCCGGTCCGAATGGTCCGGATAGCCGATTCTTTGGGGCTGCGATGAAGATCCGCCTCCCAATTCTCACGGTTTCAAAATAGCACTTTGTCGAGATTCTCTTTGATCCCCGATTCCGTGACCACGGTTCCTTGGTTGCCTATCACCTTGAGCTTTTGATGCTTTGTGGATACCAAGATGTCCCACTTGTGGATGGTTGGCCTTCCCAATATTATGTTATAAGGTGAAACGAACTCGGCCACTATGAACCGCACTCTTTCGGACTTAAAGGCGTCTTTGACTCCAAGGGTGAACCTGAGGTCGATAAACCCCTTCGGACGAGATTGTTCTCCATTAAACCCGATGAGGGTTGTCTTGCAAGGCTTTAAGTCGTCCCGGTCCAAGCTCATTCTTTTGAACGCTTCCCGCCTTAGTATGTCGGCCGAACTACCGGCATCCACAAATATCCGCTTGACTCGGCAGTTGATGACTGTCCCGGTTATTACTAGCCCATCTTGATGGCCGGGGACAACGTCCCTGAGGTCGTCGCTTGTGAAAAACAAAGGCTGGAAATTCGTCATCGGCTTCAGGAGCCTTTCGTTTATCTTCCTGCTTTTTGAACTTTCGAGGAGGGGTCCTACTGCGGTTCTTGGTCTTTCGTTTCCCACCTTTTCCTTGATGCTCTATGACGTACTGTTGAAGTTTGCCTTCCCGAACAAATCGTTCGATTGCATCCCGGAGCTCGTAACATTCGTCGGTTGTATGACCTCGACCATCATGGAACGAGCAATATTTAGACTGGTCTATCCCGGATCTTCGGTAGGACAGACGAGGCCGATCGACCTTCTTCATCTCGGTCGTCGCTACCTCCTTCCAAACTTGAGATCGAGGCACCGTCAGGGCTGAATATTTCTCGTACTTGCTCCGTGATCAAATTTGCCACCTCGGCTCTTGCTTTCATTCCCTCTTCTCCGGGAATCTCTATTCCTGTTGTCAGAGAAGTCTCGACCCCCGGGAGGAGGTTCTATCTTGGTCCCGCCTCGAATTGGGATTGTTTGCCATTCGCATCCGCTCGACGTCCAAGTACTTCTTTGAACGAGATATGAAGTCGTTGAGATTCTTTGCCCGCTCCTTTAAAAGGATTACGCCAAAGGGACTCCTTATCGAGGCCGTCCACCAATAAGTGAACGTGTACGTCTTCGTTAAGTCCGCGCACTGCAGCATCGCATGATTGAAGCGGTCCGAGTAACTTTGGAGCAGCTCTCCGGCATTGTCCGATTTTGGAGAGAGAATACTTGGGATTTTGGTTGCCGTTTGCTAGTCGCGAAGTGCAACTCAAAGGCCTCGGCCAGTCTTCAAAGTTGTGGATCGACCCAAAGGGAAGAGTGTGAAGCCATTTCAACGCCGGCCCCTTTAACGTCGCGGCGAAGATCCGGGCACAATTGGTTCCTTGAGACCTCTAACCGACATGTGAACGTCAAAGTCTTCTAAATGAGTCGTCGGGTCTTGTGTGCCATCATACTTTGTCAACTCGCCCAAATTCAGCTTCTCAGGGAATCGGGCGTTCGGATCTCCTTGGAGAAAAGCTATTGTGCATTTGGTTGACATATCTCCGTCGCTGGAAACCACTTGGGGGAACCGTCCTGTCACCTCGATGGTTCCTCGCCTGAGGTCGACCCTCTTCATCCCGGTTAGGTTCCTCCTATTGGCCCTCCTGCTGTCGACGGTTTCCGCCTTCCGCCTGTCAGTGCGACGAGCCGAGCTCTCGTCATCGTCGTCCTCTCTCCAAGTTTTATCTTCCAGTCCTCGCCGGAGAGGGTGTGGGTCCGCCTTTTCTCCCGCTCTTCCGCTCGCCGATAGTGAAGGGTATGGCGCTTGTCTATGTTGTCCACCCGTCTCATTATCGCAAGCATCCCGGCTTGAAGAGATCGAAAGTCTGGCTCGGCATGTGGGATGTCCCGCCTCCTCCAGTGGAATTCGTGGTCCACGGTCTTGGTTTCGTGGAGCCGAGGACTCCGTGTCGGACGGAGTTGTCCTTTTGATGTCGTTCATTGTTGGGAATCAATGGTTCTTCGGCCGAGAAAGCCGATCTTCTCCTTCCCGATGGTCTCCATCGCATCAAGTTAATCATTTGCTCATTACGGGGTGGTTGACGCGGTGGTTGACGGTTGTCCCCCGCTTGATCCGCCTCCGATTGTCTTTGGCCTGAAGCACGAGTGCTTATCCTCATGGTCACGGGAATAGAAGTTTATTGATCCCCACGGTCGGCGCCACTGTTCTGGTGTAGAACTCAGATGTCCGGCCTATAGAAGGTCCGGTGGTTTGATATAGGATCTGTGTGCCCTTCCTGTATGCTTATGGGTCAAGCGTTCAGGAGAGGGTATGATCACGGTACACAAGCAGGCGTTTCGCCTAAGGAGTCTTGTGTGTGCCGTGTGACCGTATGTAGATAAGTCAAGGCTTAGAATGAATGTACACCGGCGCCCGTCTCCTTCCTCTCGTATATATAGAGTATACCCGGTTAGTTAGTCCTTGGCCGCCACGCCGTACGTGTCATGTGCGTGTCCGGGATCGTGTGCGCATATCCATGATCGTGGGTGCATGTCCAGGATCGTGGGTGCGTGTCCAAGGTCATGGCTGGGTCCCACGGATGGTGGGTTGCCCCCTGTACTAGCCAGTGAGATCATGGGCCTAGGCTAGGTCCGTAACAATATTTAATGAATTGTTGGTATTTCTTGCGCAATAAAGAATCATTTGTTTTTCCTCCTTTCTCTTCATTAAATCTGAAGATAATTTTTATATCAATGCATAGATCTCAAAAAGTTATGTGGAATCAAAAAAAGAATCGCTTGATTCGGACTCCCGAGCCCGAAGTTATGGCCTTCCGAAGTTTTAACTTTTTTTTAATGATTTAGTCGACTAAATGAGTTTTTTAGTCGACTAAATGTTGGGGGTCTGAAAAAAAAAAAAATTTGCCCGCGATTTAGTCGACTAAACCATATGGTTTAGTCGACTAAACAGGGGCATTTTGGGAAATAGTTTTCTGACAGGGCCATTTTGGTAAATAGTTATTTAATAAGGGGCAAATTCAGAAATTAGCCAGAAAAATAGTTTTGAATTTAGGACTAGAAATTAATTTATTTGAGATAGTGAGCAAAAAAATATTTCAGGGTTAAGCGTATAATTTAATCCAATTTAATAAAAATACATAAAAAAAAGGTCCCCACCAAAAAATTTCATCTTTTGCATGAGCATGGAATGTGAACCCCTAGATTATATCCTTCACTAAAACTTCATACTAGTATGAAGGAATCCATATTCCATGTTTATCCCCAAATAAAAGAGTTTTTTATTTTAAATTTTTTTCCATGCACTAATAATTAATTAATTTAAGACTGGTGGTTGAAAAAATGTTTCAAACATTAGGTGCTACAAGAAAAATATTTCAGGATATTGGTGTCACAGGAAAAATATTTCTAAATGCAAAATAAGAAATTAATTCATTTGAGATGCTGGGTGCAAGAAATATTTTATAGACAACATAAAATTTAATCCAATTAAATAAAAATATATAAAAAATAAAAAATGGCGCCTACCTGAAACTTAGAGGGATGTGCATCCATGCTCATTCAATGTAAACCCTCAAATTACACCCTTAATCTAAAACTTAATAGTAGTTTGTAAATGAATCCACATTCCAAGCTCATCCCCAAATAAATAAATAAAAAAATACTTCATACACTAAAAATTAATTAACTTAAGATATTGGGCGTTGAAAAAATGTTTCATACATTAGGTGTCACAATTTAATTGAAGAAGAACCAAATTGGTTCTTGGTCAAAACTCTACAAAAAATATTTCAGGATGAAGTATAAAATTTAATCCAAATAAAAAATACATAAAAAAAAATGGTCCCCACCCAAAAATTAGAGCATGCTCATCTTTTACATGAGCATGGAAGGTGTACCTTCAAATTATATCCTTCACTAAACCTTCATACTAGTATGTAAAGGAATCCAGATTCCATGCTTATCACCAAATAAAAGAGATTTTTTTTTTTTTGAAAAAAATACTCCATGCATTAAAAATTAATTAACTTAAAGATACTGGTCCTTGAAAAAAATGTTTCATACATTAGGTGCTACAAGAAAAATATGTCAAGATACTAGTGTTACAGGAAAAATATTTCTGAACGCGGGGTAAGAAATTAATTAATTTGAGATACTGGGTGCAATAAATATTTCAAGGTGCAGCATAATATTTAATCCAATTAAATAAAAATACATAAAATGGTCCCCACTCGAAACTTAAAGGGATAAGCATCTCATGCTCATCTTTTGGATAAGCATGGAATGTGAACCCAACAATTATACCCTTAATCTAAAATTTACTACTAGAATGTGTATGAATCACATTCCAAGTTTATCCTCAAATAACAATGTTTTTTTTTTTAAACAATACTCCAAGCTCTGAAAATTTATTAATTTAAGATACTAGGCCTTGAAAAATTATTTCAGAAATTAGGTGCTACTGGAAAAATATTTTAGGATACTTGTGTCATAGGAAAAAGATTTTTGAATGCAAGATTATAAATTAATTTATTTGAGATATTGGGTGAAAAAATATTTTAGGGTCCAATGTACAATTTAATCCAATTTAACAAAAACACATAAAAAATAAAAAAAAATGGTCCCCACCAAAAAATTAGAGGATGCTCATCTTTTGCACGAGCATGGAATGTGAACCCTCAGATTATATCCTTCACTAAAACTTCATACTAGTATGTGAAAGAATCCACATTCCATGCTCATCCCCAAATAAAAGAGTTTGTCTTTTTGAAAAAATTGTCCATGCACTAAAAATTGTTTAATTTATGATACTGGTGGTTGAAAAAAATGTTTTGGGCATTAGGTGCTACAATAAAAATATTTCAGGATACCAGTGTCATAGGAAAAATATTTCTGATTGCAGGGCAATAAATTAAATTTGAGATATTCGGTGTAAGAAATATTTCAAGGTGCAACATAAAATTTAAGCCAATTAAATAAAAATACATAAAATATAAAAAAAAAAAAATGGTCCCAACCCGAAACTTAGAGGGATGAGCATCTCATGCTCATATGGATTTGGATAAATGATGACATAATGGAATTAAGGAACAAGTCATGAAATTTTCACATTGCACTCTAAATTACCACATATCATGTTAGGTGAAATTTGTGGATTTAAGGGTGTAATATCCTGAATTTTGGGCCTAAAGATTTGAGGATAAGCCTATATCAGGCAGATGACTAGACCTAATTCAGGAAGTGTAACAATATTATGAAGGGAGTTTTTCTTGATATTTTAGTGGAATGAAATAGTGGAATTTAGCCAAACATTTGGTTTCTCCGAAATTTTAAATTTCGGGATATAATGTATATACAAATATTTGTTATGAGATTAATATTTCAATGACCAATTGAGTTCATGATTTGGGTAAAAAGAAGGTTATGTGAATTTTTCCTTAATAATTATGCTTGAGAAATTAAAATGATAATAATGGCTTTTATTTACCTAACTTGGAAATCACTGTTTGATCAAGTGAAATTTTATTAAGCATGTGACCAAAGGCAATATGACACAATATTGAAACCCAATTTCCTGTGGGCATTTCGTTGGACAAGAAGTGTAAGGGATGTGAAATGTGAAAATATAAAGTAACATATGAAAAGTCAAGAGGAGTAAGGGGTAAGTTTCTTGTGTGTGTTTGGAATTGTGACAAATGTAAGGCAAGGAAAATGCCAAGTTTTGCAAACAAATATCAAGCTTAAAAAGGATGATGTGTTCAATCAAGGGTGGAGGAGAAAGGAATCATGGAATTTTGACAAGTAGGCATGAAAGTGAAGATTAATAAGAAGCCACATATGCTTCATTTTTAGCAATACAATTCACCAACCCAAAATGAATTTCAACTTGCCACATGTCTTGTTGGGAAATAGACACCAAAGCAAGAATAAATTAGATCAAAGTGATGGCATAAAACCCTTGCCTAACAAGCCATGCTATTTGGTTGAAGAAGAGGACAAGTAGACCAAAAATTTACCACACATTCAAAGTAAAATTGAGGAGCAAAATAGGGCCAAGTTTCGGTCAAGCAAAGGGGGAAGAAGAAATCAAGAGACAAGCCATAATAAGTTAGACAAAGTAAGGGTAATTTTGGAAAATTATCAAGAGGGATTCTTAGGTAATTCTTCATCAATTATAAAGACACTTCCTATTCCTCTTGTCATGGTAAATTTCGTTCAAGCTCTCAAGAAAACACCAAGTCTAGAGCTTGGCCGACACTAGGAAGAATGAAGGAAGAAGAAAGGGAACAACAAGGAACCACTGTGAGTTATTATGATTTAGGTTCCCATTTCTATTCTTCAATTGTTATGTAAGTTTCATATATTGAAAAGCCAATGTGAATGGTTTTTTCTAAGGGAGGCCGAAAGCTAGGAAGGGTTAAGAAGGAGGAAAACCTTCAACAAGTGCAAAGCCAAGCTAAGTAAATGATTTATATAGCCTCTTGCACTTGTTTGTGTTATTGATTTTGGATTAATATTCTCATGTTTCTTTGTAGATTTGAAGGTTGTAACTTGAGAGGAGATTCTACTCAAATAATTATAATATGGATTTAAAAGTGTATTAGACCTAAAAATGGAATTAGAAAGCCAAATAGAACATAAAATCATAAGATTGGCCAAAAACTAAAACTGTTTTGGTGGTTCTTGTGTGACAGCGAACTTGTTGACAGTTTTTGAATAAGTAAATGATGTCCGATGGCTTCAAGATTTATCAGATTTAAAGAAGACACATAGATATTTAATTTGATAGGTAATTTGTAATTTTTTGAGTTGCATACAAAAAGATGTGAATTTTTGAAAATGACCCTTAAATCTGGACAATGAATCTGGGCAGTAATAAGGTTTAAGTGAAACTGGACTAGTATGCGTGTAACTGATCATCCGGGGTATTTTTGTATAAAACTAGACTTATCAAGGGTCACATAGCCTTTGGAATCACCTCAATTGGATTTTCATACAATTACTTATGATTTTTTAAAGTTGTTGGAAATTCTAGACAAATTTGAAACAAGTCCGAAAGTGGAGGTTATAAAGGTCAAGGTTAATTAATTTGAGTTCTTGTAATTAATAAAGGACTTTTTGCCTTAAGTTGGGCCAAATGATAGGTATTTCAAGTATTATTTTATTTATGGAAAATTTGCATAAGTGATGAATATTATTTATAATTATAGGAAGTGTCATCGCCGGGAGCTTTTAAAAGAGTTTGGAAAGTGATTGTCAGTGTAAAATCTGTCAGGTAGTAACTCTAATATCAGAAACTCCGTATTTCCTTGTATGTTTGTTCGTACCATGATTGTAAATCTGTGTCTGGGACACGTGTTTATTGCATTCAGTTGTTTTAGGTTCAAGGCCCAATTACAATTGTTATTTTTCCAATGCTGTGGATCCGGAACTTGCTGTGTGCACTGCAATCAACGTTGTGTGCATTATGTGACTACGTGTTCCGAGACTTGTTGTGTGCATTATGTGACTGTATGTGATATGTACTGAGTGCTGTATTGTTTATTTTCGTTATTGTGGTAGACTGTCATACACTGTTTATACATTGCGTATGAGATTAACCTGTTACTCTGAGATCCTTTGGGATTCTAGCCCTTGTTGCTTCATGTAATTGTATAGCATTATTGGATGTAGCTCTTAGGTCAAAGCGGCAGATGTTAGCAAAAGGAGGTGCCTGATTGGTTTTAGTTTGTTCGAGGGATATTTGTAGAAAATTTATGTAATTATATTTAAAAGTTATAACCAATATTTGTAATATATTATCAGTATACTATGCCCGAACCATTTTATTCGTTGTGTTGCGCTATAATGCTCGTTGTATGATGTATTAATGGAAGGGTGTGACAAGGGGGGACAACAAAGCAAAGAGAAGAGGTGTGTTTCATAAGTAATATGTGCATGATTTGGATTGTGCCAAGTGTACACAAAGATAAAGCATGGAAATTTAAGGATTAAATGAGGATACATAAGCATGAAAATTGAAGATTTATAAAAGGACACATATGCTCCATTATGGCCATATATTCCACCAACCAAAGTGAATTTCAACTTGTTACTTGTTTGCATGGGAAATGAACACATAAGCCATTATTGTAAAGGCTATAATTTAGCCAACCATGCAAGTATAAGGGGAAGCTTGAAATAAATCCAATAATGCCACATGTCTTGTTTGGGAAATAGACACCAAAGCAAGAATAATTGAGGCTAATAGGATGACATAAAGGCTTGCCTAACAGGCCATGAATATCGAATTGCATGAGGACAATGAGAGGAAAGGAAGCACAAAATATAATGTAGGCTAAAATAGACATATTACGCAAGGGCATTTTAGGCAATTGACAAGGGGACCCTTTAGTGATTTTTACCTTCAATTATAAATCACATTTTACCCCTTTCTTCATGTAATTTTCGTTCAACCACCTAAGGGAGCAAAAGAGAAGAACTTGGTGAAGTTATAGGAAGAAAGAAGGAAATACTAAGTCCCCAAGGTAAGTAGTCATGAATCAAGTCTCAATTTTCCTCCATCATTTACTATGTAAGTCTTAAATGATGAGATGGTTGTTATACATGGTGTTCTAAAGGAGGTTGAAAGTTTGAGGAGCTTAAGGAAGAAGTAAGATTTCAAGAAGTGTAAGATGGTAAGTATTGTCACACCCTTCCAATAATTAATACATCACACATCAGAGCATTATAGTGCAACACAATGACAAAACGGTTTGTGTGTAGTATACTGATAATATATTACAAATTTTGGTTACAATTTTAAACATAATTACATATTTTTTTTCTACAAATATCCCTCGAACTATCTGGAACCGGTCTGACACTTTCATTTTGTTGACATCCGCCACTTTGTCCTAGGAGCCTCGTCCAATATGCTGTACAATTCACAGGTAGTAATAGGGGCTGGAATCCTGAAGTATCCTAGAGTAACAGTATATGACTGTCAACCACAATAATCAAAATAAACAATACGACATTCAGTACATATCACATACAGTCATATAATGCACACAGCAAGTCACGGAACACGCAGTCACATAATGCACACAACGTTGATTGCAAAGCACACAACAAGTTCCGGATCCACAACGCTGGGAAAAACAACAACTGTAACTGGGCCTTGAACCCAAAACAACTGAATGCATTAAACGCGTGTCCTAAACACGAATTCAAAATCATGGTACGAATAGGCATCAAAAGAAATACAGAGTGTCTGAGATTAGAGTTACTACCTGACTGATTTTAAATTGATAATTACTCTTCAAATTCTTTTAAAAGCTCCTGGTGACTTCACTTCCTATAATTATAAATAATATTCAACACCGGAATTAATTATTATTTTAGCCCAAATTTTGGTTAAAAGTCCTTAATTGATTGCAAAAACGCCAAAATAATTAATTTGAATCTTTTTAGCTTCTACTTTCGGATTTCTTCCAAAAATTCTTGATTCTTCACCAAACTTTGAAAATTCATATCTAAATGTACAAAAATCCAATTAAGGTGGTTCCAAAGGCTATGTGACCATTGATAAGTCTATTTTCAAGGAAAAATACCATTCACAGTCAGGCACATACGTACTATTCCCAGTTTACTCGAACAGTACCATTGCTCAGACTGTATTTCCAGAATCGTAGATCATCTTGTAAAATCATATCTCCTTATACAAAGCTCCAAAAATTACAAATGACCTATCAAATTAAAGCTTATTGTGTCTACTTTAATTCTCAAAATTTTTATAGCCATTATACACCATTTACGTATCCAAAAACTTGTCACAAGTGGATTACCTCAAAAACTCATTTGCGCTTTTGACAACTTGTACAATTTGACTCCTTTGCTTCTAAAAATCATTCCAAACCTTTATCCCACACTATTTTTCTCAAGGAATCCATTTTCAATCTCAAAAATATCAAAATCACAGCCCTTCCCTATGGTTCAGATCAGACCAAAATCAAGGAAACTCAACAACTTAGGAAAACCTCAAGATGTTCGGTTCAAAACGTAGCTCATACGTACCTCTACTCGTTTCCATAGTTGGTTTTCCATTCCGGCAGCGTCCCCACCCTGAAGACAGCACCAAACACCTCTGATCAAGAATTTGAAACCGTAGAAACGTTGCTCTTGCTGAGAGCAACAACGTTAAAGAAGGCCTCATGAGCTAAAAACGACAAATCAGAGGCGAAATTGGCCCAGACTTTTTCTCTTTCCTCTAAATCTTCTCTTTTCTTCTCCTTCTCTCTCTCTCTCTCTATTTCGTTTTTCCTTCTCTCTCCTCTCTTTTCCGTGTTTTGGCTGAAATGGGCTAAGGACAAGTGAGGGAAGGAAATAAATATAATACGTGTGAGGTCTAAAATGTGCCACATGTCATTAATCGATAAATTACAGAGAGAGAGCTTGTCGAACAAGCCAGAGGGAGAGGTGAGGTGGCATCTTTTAAGCAGGATAAAGGGGTGAGGTGGCGTCTCCCTTGACTCTCGGGCCGCTGTTCAGAAAAGTCAAACATGTGTCCAGACTGGAGACAGGTGGGTTCCTCAAACTCAAACGTACGTGGTGCGTCCTGATGCTGCCAACACAAAAGTGCTTCCATACTTTGTAATCACGAAGGGACATGTGTCACCTTTCCATTTGACCAACACAAAAGTTTCTTTTACTTGTCATGATGAGTCGACACATGTCATGTTCTCATTGTGCCAAAACAAAAGTAGCTTTTTCTTTGTAATCATGACAAGACACGTGTCACCTTTCTATTGGAACAACACAAAAGCATGTCATCATTAGTCATGATGAGGGAACACGTGTCACCTTTCTATTTGGCCAACACAAAAGTAGTTTTTTCACTTGTCATGATGAGACGACATGTGGCATATTCTTATTGCGCCAACCCAAAAGTTGTGTCATCATGACTTACTTTATTAAAACTACTTTAATAAAACTACTTTATCGGTGCTCGCTCGAGGTCCTGCTTGGGTTTTACTTAGGATTGCAGCATGCATACCGAGACCCGCCAAATGACACCCGTCTAGAGTGTATGCGTGAGTCTCCACATATTGGTGTCATTTCCTCAAAAATGTAGGGTACACACGTCTGCTTTGGAAATGCCATATGTACACTTATACTGGCACATTTTGCTCAACCAATTGTGTCATACCTTATAACATAGTTGGGTGGCATCTTCCTACCAACCCAATGACACCGTATAAGTGTTTTGTGCCCTCCTGCACTGACAGCCTCTGCTCCGTAATTATTCCATGCCTAAGATTCTTCAATTCAAGCTCTCAAACTATTTTCTTTTTGCTTAGCACTATAGTTGACAAATACTATCTGACCTAATCGGTTCAGATTTCTAGACCATTCTATCATTTTTTGTTCCTGTATCAACACAATCACCACTTGCACCGCTTTTCATTTCAACATATTAGCAATGGCAATCACGCCATTGTGTTTCATTTCTCTATGTTGTCTCATATTCAACTTCTAATTTTAAAATATTCAAAAAAAAAAAATGGTCGTAGTACATTTTCATAATCACACAAAACATTATTTCCACATTTTCAATAAAACATAATTAGTGCCAACTCAATTTCAAGAAAACACATTAACTACCGGCTCACATTCAAGAGAACACATTTACCGCCAGCTTAAATTCACAAATGGGATAATTCTTTTCACAAAATTTAACCGTTGAAAGGCACACATAAGGGACCCAATGTTCGCACTAGCACATCTAGTAACGGGACACCCACCGGAATCCCATACCGGGAAAATGACCATTGTCCACAGAGCCACTGCTCTGAACGCCTGCGTTGGTACCAACCATACAAGGTGAAATACACGCCCTTACAAGGTGAAACTACTCATATTGGGAGTATTCAGTATTGGTGCGAGTATTGACCTCGTGTGTCAACCTCTCATATCCCATCAAAACAATTTTCAATTCAAAACGAGCTTTTATCAATAGAAAGTGATTCAAAAATATTCTAAGCACATCTGACAAGATCCAACAAACTGAGTATTTCTACAACAATTTATAGCCTTTTCCAGTCCGTACTGCCTCTACCATAAACATGATTCACAATTCAATTTCAAATCTGGGTTCCATCAGACCATATCTATAAAACAACATAGTTTTGAAATGACCACTACAATTCAATTTAGGGCTTGTTTGGTACGGGGAACATTTGAGGAGGGAAATGAATTTAAAGAAGGGAAAGGAAGGGAAGATTGTGAGAAAACTTAAAAAGTTGAGCTATTTGATAGACATGGGAATGGAACCTAAATTGAGGTAAAATAAAATATTTGGTAAGAAGAAAAGACTGTTGGTTAAGTGGGAAGGAGAGGTAAAATACTTATAATACTCCTGACAAAAAAAAAGGGAGAAAAAGAATTGACTAAATTTTTTTGTATCGGAAAATAGGCCCTACCCATATCACGACTGTGTTGGTTGAGAAGGAAAATCAAAGGAGCTGGGATTTGTGAGGGCGACGATTAGAACGGCAGTCGGAGGTGAGAATGATACACCTTTTTAAAAATCTAACTAAATGAAATTCTAGGAGAAGGATAGAAAGGGAAAGGAACCCAATTGCATCAATAAAACAGATGCAAATGTTCATAGTCAAGCGCAAGAATTCGACAGTACCAATTGAAAACATTATTGTGTTTCATAAATGAAATTTTTAAGATACATATATGGTAAACAACTGTAGCTGACTGATACAGGAACAATAATTTCATTCTCGAATTCACTATTCATACTACTATGTTCGACTGTTTTGCATTTTACATGGACGGGGTTCAGTAATTTGATCATATCCCTCAAACCACAGATCCGATTGTGGTGAAATTTTTTTCATATGAAACTAGACTCCCAATGTGTCACACAGACACCAAAATCAAGCTCAAAGGAGTTCAGATGAAAGAGATATGGATTTCGGGATTTGACCCTGGAATTATCGCGTCATATCAAACATAGCTTCAACAATTTGGATGACTTGGTTCGAACAAAGTTGACAAGTTCTAACTTAACACTCATTTAAAAGAGTTTGAGTTCAAACGCATAAACTGACAGTAGTTGAAACTGTGTTGCAATTAATTTGGATGACTTGGCTCGAACAAAGTTGACAAGTTCTAACTTAACACTCATTTAAAATAGTTTGAGTTCAAACGCATAAACTGAAAGTAGCTGAAACTATGTTGCAATTAATTTTAGCATATTGGAGGAGAAGGCTGGTCATGACGAATAGAGATAAGTAGCAAAAATTGAAAGTGGTGAAACTAAGAAAGATAGATTACTGCTTTTGCAACTTTCGCTAACACTTAAATCTTCTTTCATAGTTTCACTGTTCACATCGATAACTCTCTGCTAGCTCTTTCTTTGTGATTTCTTCATTCCTCAGACCACTGTGAGAGAGTTTGAACTAGACCACCGACGACCTTCTTGCATCTCTGACGAGCCACCACCACTGTCCTCCTCACTATCATCGTTGGGAATGAGAACGCCAGAGAGCTCAAAGTTTGGAGCCGTGATTGTATCTTTGGAGGGAGAGCGATTTGTGGACGAAGAACCAAGCTCGGAGAAGCTAAGAGATCCTGCCAGTTTTGGATGGATTTCAATTTCCCACATTTAAGGGAACTTGGCGCCAGGCGGGAACTTGGTTTGATGGGAAGTCTACGCGCCAAACGTGTTTCTCTTGTAGGAACGTTGTTATGTTCACATTCCCTCCCATCAATTTCCTGTACCAAATGGGCCCTTAGAGGGATGAGCATCCCATGCTCATCTTTTGGATGAGCATGGAATGTGAACCCTCAAATTATACCCTTAATCTAAAACTTAATATTAGTATGTGAATGAATCCACATTCCAAGTTCATCCTCAAATAAAAAGGGTTTTTTTGTTTTTGTTTTTTGAAGCAATACTCCATGGACTAAAAATTAATTAGCTTAAGATACTAGGTGTTGAAAAACTATTTCAGAAATTAGGTGCCACTGGAAAAATATTTCAGGATACTCGTGTCACAAGAAAATATTTTTGAGTGCAGGACTATAAATTTAATTTATTTGAGATATTGGGTGAAAAAAATATTTCAGGGTCCAGCGTACAATTTAATCCAATTACATAAAAAATGGTCCCCATTAAAAAATTAGTGGATGTTCATCTTTTGCATGAGTATGGAATGTGAACCCCTATATTATATCCTTCACTAAAACTTTAGACTAGTATGTGAAGGAATCAACATTCCATGCTCATCCCCAAATAAGAGTTTTTTTTTTTCTTTTCGAAAAAATTGTCCATGCACTAAAAATTATTTAATTTAAGATACTGGTGGTCAGAGAAATGTTTCGGACATTAGGTGCTATAAGAAATATATTTCAGGATACTGGTGTCATAGGAAAAAAAAATATCTGAATGCAGGGCAAGAAATTAATTCATTTGAGATACTTGGTGCAATAAATATTTCAGGGTGCTGCATAAAATTTCATCCAATTAGATAAAAATACATTTAAAAAAAAAGGCCCCTGTTCGAAACTTAGAGGGATGAGCATCCCATGCTCATCTTTTGGATGAGCAAGAAATGTGAACCTTCAAATTATACCCTTAATCTAAAACTTAATAGTAGTGTGTGAATGAATCCACATTCCAAGCTCAGCCCCAAAACAAAAGGGAGTTTTTTTAAAAGAAATACTCCATGCACTAAAACTTAATTAAGTTAAGATACTGGTCGTGGAAAAAATATTTTAGATATTAGGTGCTACTGGAAAAATATTTCAGGATACTTGTGTCACAGGAAAAATATTTCTAAATATAGGACAATAAATTAATTCATTTGAGATACTGGATGCAAAAAAATATTTTAGGGTGCAACATTAAATTCAATCCAATTAAATAAATAAAAAATGGTCCCCACCCAAAACTTAGATGCTCATCTTTTGGATGAGGATAGAATGTGAACCTTCAAATTATACCCTTAATCTAAAACTTAATACTAGTGTGTGAATGAATCCACATTCCAAGTTCATCCTCAAATAATTTTTTTTTTGTTGAAAAATACTCCATGGACTAAAAATTAATTAACTTAAGATACTAGGTGTCGAAAAATTATTTTAGAAATTAGGTGCGTCTAGAAAAATATTTCAGGATACTCGTGTCATAGGAAAAATAGTTGAGTGTAGGACTAAAAATTTATTTATTTGAGATACTAGGTGAAAAAAATATTTCAGGGTCTAGCGTACAATTTAATCCAATTCAATAAAAAATAAAAATAAAAAAAATGGTGCCCGCCAAAAAATTAGAGGATGTTCATCTTTTGCATGAGTATGAAATGTGAACCCTCAGATTATATCATTCACTAAAACTTTAGACTAGTATGTGAAGGAATCCTCATTCCATGTTCATCCTCAAATAAAAGGGTTTTTTAATTCTTTTCTTAAAACAATACTCCATGCACACTAAAAATTAATTTACTTAAGATACTAGTTGTTGAAAAAATATTTTAGAAATTAGGTGCTACTGGAAAAATATTTCAGGATACTCGTGCCACAGGAAAAATATTTTTGAACGTAGGACTAGAAATTAATTTATTTGAGATACTGAGTGAAAAAAATATTTTAAGCTCCAGTGTACAATTTAATAAGAATACATAAAAAATAAAAATATGGTCCACACCAAAAAATTAGAGGATGCTCATCTTTTGCATGAGCATGGAATGTGAACCCTCAAATTATACCCTTCACTAAAACTTCATACTAGTAAGTGAAGGAATCCTCATCACCAAATAGAAGAGTTTTTTATTTTATTTTTTTGGAAAAATAAATACTCCATGCACTACAAATAATTAAGATACTGGTCCTTCAAAAATGATTGACATTAGGTGCCACAAGAAAAATATTTTAAGATACTGATGTCACATGTCACAGGAAAAATATTTCTGAATGCAGGGTAAGAAATTAATTCATTTTTAGATACTTGGTGAAATAAATATTTCAAGGTGCATCATAAAATTTAATCCAATTAAATAAAAATACATAAAAATAAGAAAAGGTCTTCCCCCGAAACTCAGAGGGATGAACATCCCATGCTCATCTTTTGGATGAGCATGGAATGTGAACCCTCAAATTATACCTTTAATCTAAAACTTAATACTAGTATATAAATGAATCCACATTCCAAGCTCATCCTCAAATAAAAAGGTTTTTTTTTTTTGAAACAATACTCCATGCACTAAAAAGTAATCAATTTAAGATACTAGGCGTTGAAAAATTATTTCAGAAATTAGGTGCTACTGAAAAAATATTTCAAGATATTCGTGTCACATGAAAAACTTTTTTATGCAGGACTAGAAATTAATTTATTTGAGATATGGGATAAAAAAAATTCAGGGTTCAACGTACAATTTAATCCAATTTGATAAAATAAAAAAAAAAAAAATGGTTGAGGAACATATCAAACAACACACTGTAGGAGTCACAATGTTTTTTTGGGAGACAGACTTTTCCTCCATGACAACACATTGGAAAAAAAGGCGTAGTTGAAGATTTCTGCCTCCGAACCTTTTCATTAAACCACATCTTTGCACCACAAATCTGACACTTATAAGTCACATCTCTTTCATCAACGTATTCTACAATATTAGAAACGTATCTGAGTGAACGCAAATACGGAACATGAATGATTAGACAGAATAAAACAGCTGAACTTATTATTTATGTACCAATAATTAGTGGTTTCTTCCTTTGTCTTGCCTGAGTTGTATTTTGTGCCTTAGCACTAACTTCACTGAACCTACATTCAGTATCTGAATATGAAACTAAGAGTATAAGTAAGTATTTCATTAACATCAAACATAAATGTAAAAGGAAATGTAGATCTCTCACCATCATCTAAATTTGCCTCAATCTGACTGCTTTGACTATCAGAACCCAAGGATTCATTATATGCGAAGTCAATATGTTGGTAATATTAGTCAGGATCTAAGCATACAGATAAGTTGATTTAATAAATACTAAGGAAAAGACAAAGCCTAAAACTAATATGAAGGAACAAAACACCACTAACAAAGTTCATATTAAGCATGCAAGTGTTAGAAAAACATTACTTGCACATGTCTGAAGAGATTGATGGTGTGGCAATGTAAGCTCTGTTATGGTGGATAGATTGCTTGCAGAATTAGGTTCAGTTGACACATATTGTGAATGAGTCGTAGGAGAAGTTGCATGTGGGCTTGAACCTGTACGTCAATATGTTAGTATTGATGCTTATTGTAGGGATGATAAACTTTTTGAGTAACAAGACCATGAAAGTAGACATGTTTTATGAATGGTTGGTCATCCAAACTTGAACAGTACCATTTAGTGATGGCTCACAATTAAAATCAAGGCATCACGAAACCAAGCATGCATCAAAGGTTTGCTAGCAATACTTGATGAGCCAGTCATAACTGTACTCCAATGGTTAGAATCTATTTCCATTGAGCAAAACCTGTTGCTTCGACGGCAATTAGTACTGTTTTGAAGTCCATCTCATCTACATGAATGGATGAAATGACTAAGCAAAAATGTATAACCGCTATTCAACCTGACACAGATTATGAATAACATTGCCATACCAGGACTTTTAAAAGCTTGAAATGGTGAATTGTCAGTATTAACTACATTGGTAATATCCCCAAAAACAATCCTCCTAGCTTGTTCCTTGTAATCAACTTTAACTCTATTATTGATGTGTTGTCTTTTCTTTGGAGGCATATTGAACAAACCTCTTACAAATGTATGAGAGAAAAAGAACTTTGGATATGTACATAATATACCAATTATGTCAAAGCGGATAGGGTAGATAGAAAGCTATGTCATTTCCATCATATGCCCATCTATATATTGATCTCGTAATGCAGTACTGTATCTCAATCAAAAGAAATTGAAATTATGAATCCATATTTTTGATGACACAAAATGAAAAATATATGTTTTGATTTAGCGCCAACTATTTGAAAGAAAAGAAATTGGTAGATTATACTTTAACTGTACTAAAGAACCTTGTTTATAAATAGTGCATATACAAAATTACCATGATAACATTAACTATACAGCTTTTTTGGTTTGCAACCCATTAAAAATTAACAGACTTTGAAAATGATTCAATTTAAAAGATAACTCATAATGCTCACATCGTTCATAATGCCAAATGATTTTGTCAAAAAGAAGGCCGTAGCATTTTTTAAATCACTGCTTGATATGATAATCACAGTGATAACATAATGTTGAGAGAAATGTAATTATCAGTACCTTCAAGCAGCAGAGTCAGAAATTTCAACAAAATGACTGTAAAGATTAAATACCAAAGGATATTTGCCCAGACACTGGAATGTTTGAATGAAAAAAGAAAAAGTCTTGGATCTTTCCAATACCGGAAATATCCATGAGAAAATAGTTCATGTTTTGTTTTTATTAATATTTTTTTTGAACGAAAATACTATTGATTAATAGAGGAACCAAATAAGAATAAACAAAGGGGATTTTTCCTAGGCAAACGGTGGAATTTCTTCTCGATGGTAATGAGATAGTATAAGAGCACAAAAGTATTTTCATACACACATAGTTGGGGATCCAACCAAGAATAAAGGGTTAAACCTATTAGAACTAAATCATGTGGACCCTCCCTTTAATACACATTTTTTGCACAATTTATTATATAATACATCTCGTTCAATAGAGGAAAAAAGAAGGGGAAGGGTTTTTCTTATTTCTTTCATACTTTTTATTGTGTGTTTGAAATAGAAGACACAGTTTCCCCATCTGTTCCCATTTTATCTCATCAATCCATGCATACTCTTGAAAGAAGTCACTAAAGTAATGATCATCTCTGACTTAAATTCCCTTCACTATGCTTGACCTTCAAGTTCCTCAATTGTTTGGTAAGTAAATAGTTTAGGAAGATTGAAATAAATAAAGATAGCAGTAGTGTAACATTTCAAATAACTGGATGTGCAGTAAAATTCATTGACAAGTAGTTTTAAGAAAAATGAATGACGCAAAAGAAAATTAAATTAATCAATCACTGAAAGAATTATTAAGAAACATCTTCCCTTGTCGTAGTGATGACGCATAAGGTACCCTTAATGTATCTCTCACTTAACCCAAACAAATGGTAAGTTATGCCAGGTTTGTGGAAAACAATTATAACTACACTAAACTATTTGATGCAGAACAATGTTTGTCAATGTACCTGTGGATGCTTTTAGGGATATTCAGATGGAAATACTATGTTAAGGAAGAATATGACACCTTCATAAGATGTTCCTACCTATAACAAAGTAAAAGTTCATCAAGATTGCCTGTTCATGCCAATATAAGTTGTAGTTAACCTATGATAAAATTTAAGCTGCAAATAACGGAATTATAAGGCAGCCAAAAATTCACATTGAAAATGTATCTGCACTAATCCAAATGGATTTTCTCAGGTTCCAATAAAAAGAATTATAAGGCTGCCAAAAATTCACATTGAAAATGGCCTGTACTTCTCATACTGAGTCTCCTAGCTACCATTAGATGAGGCGATATCATTTATCCAAGAGCGAACCTAGCTTACATCTATATTATAACAAACAAAATAGAACCAACCTTAATACAACGAAAAGTTCGATCAGCATCAGCCAAACGGGCATCAACATTAGAAGCATGATCCTACATGGAAAAGACAAATAGCTGATGAGATGTACCAATTACAGTTATAATGAAATGTAGCATCAATACAATAAGCCATGAGTAGAAGAAATAAGCATGATCCTACATTGTTTTGGGTTTGCATTGGCTGCAAGAGGTAGTTCATCATGCCTCTTGGAATTATGACAACTTATCTATGACCTTCTGGTATAATGGGTCCATGTGTACCTTGAAACCAAACCCTCCATCCAATTGCAAGGTGGTTACCAGAATCAATGACTCCATGACTGAAGGTAGTCAACTCTTTCTCCTACAGTCTCTAGAGGGGAAGGGGAATGACAACTCGGCTTACACTCTCACTAATGGTAATGATGAAGCTTCTGGTTGTGTTAAGAATTTGCTGAAAGAGTTTGGTGATGTTTTCTCAAAGCTTCTGGTGATGTTTGCAAGGTGGTTACCAGAATCAATGACTCCATGACTGAAGGTAGTCAACTCTTTCTCCTACAGTCTCTAGAGGGGAAGGGGAATGACAACTCGGCTTACACTCTCACTAATGGTAACGATGAAGCTTCTGGTTGTGTTAAGAATTTGCTGAAAGAGTTTGGTGATGTTTTCTCAAAACTAAATCATTGCCACCTCTTCATGAGAATCACAACCATCCTGTGATATTAAAAGATGGTGCTGACCCAATCAACCTTTATCCCTACCGTTATCTATCCGCACAAAAGGACGAAATTAAGAGACACGTGAAGGGTCTCTTGGAGACAGGAGTAATACAAGAAAGTTCTTCTCCATTTGCTTCGCCTAGAGTACTAGTCAAGAATAAAGTGATAAGGAGGTTGTAGAATTTAGTAGAAATGGGAGGAACAGAGAAGGGAGAGAGGCAGAACTGCTGCACTCCTCATTTAGCTCATCATATTCAACACAATCAATCTCAAAACATACCTTCCTCACTAGTCTATAGGCCTATATATAGTATATTACTAGGCAGGACTCTCAAGGCCCACTAACTACTCCTAACTGCCATAACAGATACTAACTAATACTAACAGTCCTAATCAACTAACTAACTGATATGTATTTACAGTTTACATATCAATACTCCCTTCCCAAAAACATCCTTGCCCTCAAGGATGAAAGACAACAAAACACAAACTAAATCTCAAAAACTGATAGAGCGAAACCCCATTGGAAACATAAGCTTTCTAAGCTTTTATTCAGGAAACTCTTGCTGATCTTCAAAACTGTTGCTTGAAATCTGTCTAGAGAACTGCTGCACACAGCCACACTGACTTGTTGAATTCTCGAGCCAAATGGAAATAATGGTTGTAATGTTGATCCAGAAAGCATTTTAATAAGCTCTCCCCTGAACCAACTCAGAACCAAGCATCTTGCAGCAAAAACAATTAGAAAAACCCAATTCTGAAAACTACTTTGCTAATCCTTGAAAATCTGTTGCTTGAGATTGTGTAGAACCCTATCTTGAACACTCCTACACACAGATACAACTCCCTTGCTTGATGCTGGAACAAATAGAAGCAATAAATCCAATCCAGACCCAAATAGCATTTTAATCAGCTTTCCCCGAAACCAACTTTGTAGCAGAACGTGTGTAGGAGAAAACTGCAAATATTGAAGAAAGAATACTCCTTGCAACATCCCATTATTTATGATACCCATAGGAATTATGAGACCCAATTGTAAAGTTATTGGGCTCATGTATGCATCTTCAAAGCCCAAAAGCTCATCAGCAAAGAAGAAAATGGGAACCAGCTGGCTACTGAATTTTTCAGACTGAACCTCGGATTTCTGTGTCATCTCCTGAATCTTTGCATTAATAATGGACACCAGCCTTGCAGTAATGCTTGACTTTTCAAATTGTCCCGTAGTCACCCACGTAAAAGCCAAATCAATTTCTGAAATTATCCTAGTTTGCCATTCAACTATTGCCTTCTTCTTCTTCGCTGAATCACAGCTTACGCTATTGGCTTGTGACTTCTTCTTTCTTTGAATCACAACTAACTCTATCGACTTGCAACTTCTTTCTGAATCACGCCTAACTCTATCACTTGCAACTTCTTTGCTGAATCACATCGACTCTATTGGTTTGTGAAGACAAAGAACGATGGAACGAAATATTCGACATCATTTTTGTCTCTCTATGTGCTTCGATTCCCGACCCCATCACACTCAACTTCGGAATGCTCAAGGTCTTCAAGTCAGATGGCGAACAGCAAACACTCGCGATGTACGAGTCCTTCTTGAAATCATCCTTGTAATTGTCCAATGAGCCCATTTGGCATAATCGCTTCAACTCAGCCATCGGTGATTCGTAGGGTGATCCAAACCGAGTCTTGATAGACCTTTTGTATTCATTCCACGAAATGGCTCTGTTCCGTTCTTCATCCATAAGGGACTGGTGCCATATGTATCCCTTGTCATCTAGATTGACACTCGCCAATCTGACTTTCCAATTGTTAGGAGTACCATCAATCTCGAAATAACGCTCACAGTTGTATAACCATCCGTCTATATCGTGTCTCTGGAATCTTGGGAAATCAAACTTGGTCTGCCGAGTTGGAGGAGTGTACTCTGCCCTTGGTCGTTGGCGTTGAGGACCTCTGAAGTGATCCCCATTATTTTCTTGGACATCCTCTACCTGTCGACGACGTTCTTGTGCAGCGGTGAAGGCTGCCATTTGGTTGGTGATAGCCGTTTGAATTGCATTCGGAATTTCAGCGAGTTGGTTGGTAATAGCTGTTTGAATCGCATGGGGAGTTCTGCTATTGTCGATTCTTGCGCCTGTACACGTTCGTTTAATTCATTCGACATTGTTGCTGCGAACGAGTTGCGATCATTCACCGAAACGAGTCTTGACGCCGATAAATCAAACCGGGTCCTCGAAGTCGTAGGGCTCGACGTGTCAACACCATGCAAGGACCGAGTTTCTGAATTGGCAAGAAGTAACGTGTCGGCACCAACGATGGCTTTAATTTGCAAGAATTGACGAAACAGAGACCGGTCTTGGTGAGAAGTGACGTGTCGACAACAGGCGGAGGAGCAAAACGAGAATCGGTGACGCACTCAATATTTCAGGACCTGTCGACACCTGTCGAAGAAGCAAAGTGCAGTCGGTAATGCTATTTCAATAATCCAAGATCCACCGAATAATGCAAGACCCGGTGACACCGGCGCGAAACCGAACGAAATTGATAATGCAATTCGCTTCAAAGATACGTTGACTAATGCAGGACCTCGCGACACCTGGAGAACGAAATTGGTGATGCTACTCAATAATTCGGACCTGTCGACACCTGTCGAAGAACAATTAAAGAATCCGGGAGTCGAACACTTTTGATGACGCACGTCTACACTCCCGAACACGTCGACACTTGATGAACAGCCATAAAAAGTCGACGAAGCTGCCTGATCAATCAAGAACGACGCTTTCCCGAACCCAATCCCGATTACCGAACTGACAGATGACGCAACTCTGTACCCAATATACCAGAACCCCTCACGTTGACACTTCTTGAATTTCCGGACGAGTGTCGATGCTGGGACTCCAATGACGGCTGTGTCGTGACCCTCGTCGTCGTCCTGAAGGTCAGATATGAAAAACGCTGGCTCTTGTCGAACCTGTCTTGGTTGATTCTTGTTATTTCTTTTTGAGTTTTCTTGGTTTATGTCTCAAATGCCAAATCAAATCAGGCAGAGAATGACCAAATCAGAATATGAACCGTATTTTCAGAGAGCATTTATGAAGGTTTGTCTTGGTTTTCTTTGATGATATCCTTGTCTACAATTCCAACATGAGCTTGCATTTAGAGCACTTGAGGTTATTCCTTGGAATTCTTAGGAAGCATCATTATTTCATCAAGGAATCTAAGTGTACCTTTGCTGCAACCAAGGTTGAATATTTAGGCCACATTATACAGAATGAGGTTGTTGTTCTCGACCCTCAAAAGATTAAAGCAGTAGTTGAATGGCCCGAACCCTCTACGGTCAAACAACTACGCTCCTTCCTTGGTCTAGCAGGATACTATAGGAAATTTATCAAGGACTATAGAATGTTGGCACGACCTTTGACAAATCTACTTCATAAGGATCAGTTCAAATGGTCCCAAGAAGCTGCAGAAGCTTTTAGGAAATTGCAGCAAACTCTTAGTTCAAATTTATCAAGGACTATAGAATGTGGCTAACGCTTTTTCTAGGATGCCTAAAATGCAACTTTTTCAGATTACTCTCTCCACTTGTTTAGAAGATTTTATTGTTGGAAATTAAAAAGAGTTGGGAGGATGATTTTGAAATTCAAACTCTTATGGGTCGTCTCAAGCAACGTAGTGGTACTAGAGGTAAATTTACTAGGGATGATGACTGTTACATAGAGGCACTCGTTTGGTAGTAGGAAATGAACCTACCGTTAGACAGAAAGTTCTAGAGTGGCTCCATTCTTCTTCTCTAGGGGGTCATTCGGGTATACATGCCACATATCAACGGGTGAAGGCCTTATTTTGGTGGAAGCATATGTTTGACGAAATCAGAGAATTCATGAAGCATTGCGATGTGTGTGCATGATGTAAGTATGCGATTGTGGCTTATCTAGGTTTGCTTCAACCTTTACCTATTCCTAGCAAGGTTTGGTAAAGTGTGACCATGGATTTTATTGGGGGACTACCCAAATCTAACGGAAAGGATACAATATGGGTGGTGGTTGATAGATTAAGCAAGTATGGGCACTTTATTACTTTAGTTCATCCCTTCTCAGCTTCCACCCTTGCTCAACAATTTTTAGATGGTGTCTATAAGTTACATAGAGAACCTATGGAAGTCATCTCCGACCAGGATCCTATCTTCATCAGTAATTTTTTGTAGGAATTTTTAAAGGTCCTGAAGATAGACCAGAAGTTGACTTCCTCTTATCACCCACACACGGATGGTCAATCAGAGGTTCTCAATCGATGTTTAGAGACCTGTTTGTGTTGCATGTGCTAAGAGCTTCCCAAGGATTGGTCTAAATGGTTACTGTCGCAGAATGGTGGTATAATACCACTTACCAAAGTCTCATTATATTTCATTTAGGATGACTCAATGAGTTTGGGTATATAAGCCCCAGAAAAATAAAAATGTCAATCTTAAAAAAGCAAGACTAGGCTCACTCAGCTCAAGGTGAAGCTTCATTGTCCTTAAAGATTAGACTAACAAGGATTATGCACAATGCCCATAAAGCATCAATATTTTCCTAATCATTTCAGGTAGACTGTACATAATAAAAGAGATAATATGCCATAAGTTTATATCAAGAAACCTATGAGCCATGAGACAGGCTTAATGAAGCTTTTGCTCATCGCATCATCAAACGGGCTTAAAATACAAGATAGGCTAACTCAAAGAAACAAGCAGAGCTCATTTTAAAATCAAAAAGTTTCCTTCTTAGTTTTTAAGATAAAATTTTAGATATATATTTACCTCCCCAATTGTTGCCTCAGGCAACTGCTCAATTGAATACTTGTGTTTAGTCATGTACATGATTAGTACACCAGGAATCTGCACCAAAACCAAGTTCACACATTAAGGTTCAATGCCAATAATGGAAGGCAGAATAACAATTCTTCACTTTACCTTGCGGATCCTTCGCTTCAGGTCTCGATCACATGTTGCAACAATGAAGCACCTAAACTGCATCCAACAAAATGCTTTGTGGTGAATAGGATAAAAAGAACGAGAATCAAGCAAGCAACAGATACATATGCCAAGTCACACTTCAATAAAAAATAACCGCTTGAATCAACAAAGATTGAAAGCAATTCATATTAGTAAGGTCGAGATCATAAATAAGAAACAGCGCACCAAGAAATAGAATGAAACAAATAGTATTACAGAATGATATGCATTTACATTATCGGCTAGCCACAGACTCAAAACTAAGGGGGAAAACACTGCAAATTCTCAAAAAAAAAATTAAAAATTAAAAAATGATGAAAGAATAAAGACACCCCTATTTCTATAAACATGACAATATCCTCTGGATTCAAATTTGCATTTCAAAGATAGAGATTGATACCAGTTAGCTAATAAAACACAGTATAAGCGATTAAGACTTCTGAAATATGTCAGATAACACCAGGAAAAACAATTGCCAGTGCCACCAGGCCAATATCTAGTTATCTACCCCTGGAATCTACCATCTACCACTTTCATGGAAAGCTCTTGGATAGGTAAGCACACCACAAGATTCAAACCCTTACTCCCTACTCTAACGCCCGGGACAAAGAGAAAGAAAGCCAGTAAGAAATCCTAAACTTCCAGTGATGTCTCACTTAAAGGCTATCGATCTCTGTATAATATGATAAGCTTCACATGCTTGAAATTAACAAATAAAAACATACTTTTATTCTTAGCCCAATCCATATAAATCCTAAATGCATGAAATAAATACACTATACAAATGGTTCTTCACAGCTCAATAATCAAAGATTATTTTAGAAAACAGAATACTTTCAAAAATTCAGCAAAAACAAAGAAAACTATAATAATCAAATTTTCTCTGGGAGCTTCTGAAAAGAAAATTAAACAGAAACTACAAAATAAATCATACCTCAGTAACTCTCTCAACAATGCAATCATCAGCATACGACAGGGTAACCTATCAAATCGAGGATCCTTCACAATCCTGCCACATAGATAGAACAATATTTGATAAATCAGCTATTCAAAGAGTGAGTGATATTGCAGAAAAGAGGAAACAGACTAATTCATTCACAAAGAAAGCAATGGTCCAGAGTACAGTATGTATATTCCCTTCTGCCTAACCACGTCATTGCTAATTCTTTCTCTCGTCTAACTAACTTCTGAGCTAATGAGCACTATTCCCTACTATTTATTTACTATAAAGCCCTTAGTAGAAAATACATATATCAATTACTCCCCCCCTAAAAAGAATCCTTGTCCACAAGGATTTCATTAGTAGAACTAGCAGTAGTAGGAAAGTCAGGAAATTGAGCCTGAATGACAAAAAGGCCTTCCTAAGTGGCATCTTCAGGTTGAGTCAATTGCCACTGGATTAGTGAAAGGACTCTATTTGCTGGTCATACCTATGCAAGGAGACCAAGACAGATTCCAACAACACAGAACTTAATGAGGGGATGAGCCTGATGAGGGAGATATTATTGTGGATGTTGGAGGGTGACACAGGGAAGAAGAACAAGGATAAGAAGGAAATAGGAGAGTCATAGTCAGAGGCAGAGACAGAAAGCCACGGAGAAGCAGAGAAGGAAGTAACAAATTTTCGAAAACTCGAATTACCTATATTCGAAGGCGAGGATCCTATCGGATGGTTTTGTAGGGTGGAAAGATACTTCCATATCAATTGTGTACCGGAGGCTGAGAAGTTGGAGGCAGCGGTGGTGTGTCTCGAAAATAGAGCACTCCACTGGTACCAATGGCAAGAGATACGAAGGGCGTTGAGTAGCTGGTCGAAGTTCAAGCAGAAGGCCTTGTAACGATTCCACACATTTCAGAGAGGCGGTGAATATAAAATGTTATTCTCGAACAAACAAGAGGGCTCAGTTCTGGAATATGTTGAAGTATTTGAACTACTGTCGTTTCTATTGAAGGGCGCAATAGAAGAGTGCCCGATGGGGGCTTTCTTGTACGGGTTGAAGATAGAGGTACAAGCGGAGCTTGAAATTGTCAAGAAGATGACCTAGACGGACTGATTAGAAGGGCGATAAGAGTGGATGGAAGGAATTGACTACTGGAATCAGAAAAAGGGCATAGGGCATTTCGGTCAACGTTCAACCCAGGAATTAAAAAACATCTAACCCAGCCCCGTACTCGTGGGTCACCCAATTCCCGTAACCGACCCGACTCGTAACCATCCAAAACCCATCAGCCCAAGTCACAAAAAATGAATCGAAGACTGATAGATACCAGCGTATACCTAAACTCTGATCTTAGGGAATTAGTAAGAACCTTACTAATTCGACAAGAACAACCGTCTCTTTGATAATTAGGAAAGTCAGAATCTGAAACTTAACTAATTAAGAAAGCCCAAGAGAACACTCCGATTAATTACTCTATGAAATATTCGATGATTTATTGATGAGGCACTAGGCCTATTTATAATAATTTATAGAGAGAGACTCTATCCAAAAAGATAAATACTAAATCCATAAATATATCTAAATCTAAGATTTAGATAACTAATAATCCTAACAACCAAGGTAGTCAAGATCGCGATTTTACTTAAGATCGGAAGGGGGTAGCAAGATCGTAAATCGTGGGATCGGCACGGATCGTAAAGATCTTACTTTTTTAATTTTAGTAATAATAAAAAATATATATGCATATAAAATAACATTTAATTCACAACTTAATCCTAAAAGACAATTCAATCTTCATATAAAAATGTATAGCATTCAAAAAAATGACAGTTTGGTCCTCCACTAGCCGACAAAAGATGCACAATAGCGTAGATAAGTGGATGAGCAGCTGACTGTGAAAAAATTAATAAGTTTTCCCTGATATGAGACGAGATGAAAAACAGACGCTGGAGATTGCAGCAAGAACCACAAGTGTTCTTCGGAGATTGACAGCATCGGAGCAAGAGACGCTGCTGAATTGAGATGCTAGATAGAGGCTAAGGGTGACGCTTTGGATTGGGATCGACGCCGGACTGAAGCCAATTTGCAAAGATGTACGACACTGGTCGAGTTGCATAGAATCGAGTCGCAGGTTTAAAGATCGTCAATCTCAAGCGATTTTACGATCTTACGAGTTTCCCCAGCGATCTTGTTCGATCTTGCTCAATACCGATCCTGATTCGCAATCAGATCGTTTTCTCTCAATAGAATCACGATCTTGTCCGATCTTACGAGTCTACTCGCGATCTTGACTACCATGCTAACAACTATATCTTATCTAATAAGATATTCCTAAAGATAATAATAAAATATAATTAGACAGACTAACTAAAAATCCTAACAACTATATCTTATCTAATAAGATATTCCTAAAAATAATATAATTAAAACAGACTCGATTAAATAAAATATAAAAGATAATCAAAACAATAAATTAATTCCTAATAAATTAAAACATAGCAAGTTGGATCGCTATCATTTCTCCCCTTGGAAAAACGACTTGTCCTCAAGTCGAAAATCAGGAATATGTTTTTTTTTAAAATAATAATAATAATAATAATTTTATTATTTTTTATTTTTTATTTTTTCCCTCAATCGGGATCCAACTCAGTCAGAGTAGCATAACGTCCCTCGACTTCTTCGTCGACTTCAAGGAGAGAGAAGGACAATGAATTGCAGCAGTGACCAGGGCGGTAGGGTTCGGCGCATTGGAAGCAAAGGCCCTTTTCTCATCGGCGTTGTCTCCCGGAGTCCATGGTGGATACTCGACTAGTGGGCAATTGAGCTGAGGTTGACACATTGCAGGGTATTGAGCGGCACTCGACGAGGATGTAACTTGTATGGAATTGGAGTACGAGTCGCTCATTGCCGCTGAAGGAGAATATAAGGGCAGCGGTTTTGGTGGTGTAACGGAATTAACAGGCTTGGGCCCACATCTGATCGACAATTGCTGTTCAAACTCGAGGGCCAAGCTTGCTGCCTTATACACTGTCCTGGGCTTTTGAAGGCGGACGTCCGAGCATATTTTGTCGTTCAAACGAGTCAAGAAGACCCCAAGAAGGCAGTGCTCCGGCCATTGCGAGACGCGAGACACGCGTTTTGCCCATTCCTGGCGATATTCCTGGATTGTGCCTGTTTGACGGATTTGGCAGAGATGCTCATCAGGATTAAGAAACTCTGGTGGGCCAAAATGTTCCTGAAGGGCTGATACGAGTTCAGGCCAGTACCGTATTGTCCGTTGGGAGTTTAACCAGGAGAATAGATCCAGGGCGTCGTCACCTTCAAAGTATAAGGAGGCAACGTCCACTTTATCTTCTTCGGGCGTTTAGTAGTACCGGAAGAATTTCTCGGCTTTGAGTAGCCAACCCCGTGGATCACCCTCGGTGAACCTAGGGAAATCGATTTTGGCATATGGTCGGCGAACCGGTCATTGCTGAAAATCTGTGCCACCATCGCTGTCATCGGAGGATGGAGGCGATCGTCCCCTGCGGTGGCGTCGGCGTGTAGTGCGGGCTTCAAGGGCGAGGACCTTCTCCCATAGTTCATCCATAGTGTCAAGTCATGCTGCTATTTTGGTGAGAGGGTCCATGTCGTCCAGAACAGAAGCAGAGCCCGTGTCTTTTGGAGACAAAGCAGAGCGATCGTTGTGTGGCGGGTTGGTTTTTGTGAGGTACGCTTTTTGCCCATGGTTGATAGGATCGGATGGCTCTGATGCCAAATGATAGATACTAGCATATACCTAAACTCTGATCTTAGGGAATTAGTAAGAACCTTACTAATTCGACAAGAACAGCCGTCTCTTTGATAATTAGGAAAGTCGAATCTGAAACTTAACTAATTAAGAAAGCCCAGGAGAACACTCCAATTAATTACTCTCTGAAATATTCGATGATTTATTGATGAGGCACTAGGCCTATTTATAATAATTTACAGAGAGAGACTCTATCCAAAAAGATAAATACTAAATCCATAAATATATCTAAATCTAAGATTTAGATAACTAATAATCCTAACAACTATATCTTATCTAATAAGATATTCCTAAAGATAATAATAAAATATAATTAGACAGACTAACTAAAAATCCTAACAACTATATCTTATCCAATAAGATATTCCTAAAAATAATATAATTAAAACAGACTCGATTAAATAAAAGATAAAAGATAATCAAAACAATAAATTAATTCCTAATAAATTAAAGCATAGCAAGTTGGATCGTTATCAAAGACACAAGACACACGATCAGGAAGCGCCTCAACAATGCTATCGACTACGCGCAAACCTGGCTGAAGTCGACGTCTCTAGGATTCCGAGTTGGCTCGCCGGCGAGAATTAGGTTTATGCTACAAATGTGGAGACAAGTATAGCCCCACCCACACCTACAGAGACAAGAATTTGCAAGTGTTTTTGATTGACATTGAACCAGACAACAACGAGAGGGAGGCCAAGGAGGTAGGGGAAGCACCGGAAAAAAATTTTGACGCTGAGGAGGAATCAACCAAGATGGAATTATCGCTTAATTCTTTCACTGGGTTGGGGAGCAGTCACACTATGAAGCTTCAGGGGGAACTTGCTGGAAAGGAGTGATAGTATTGATCGATAGTGGAGCAACCCATAACTTTATCACTGAAAACTTGCTTAGTCAATCAGGAGTCAAGGTGGATGAGGTGAATGAGTATACGATCACAGTGGGGGACGGCCATTCGGTACGAAGAAAGTAGCGGTGCCGAAATGTGGTTCTAAAATTACAATGGCTCAGAATCATCCAAGACTTTTACTCGTTTCCATTGCGTGGCATCGACGTAGTCCTAGGAATTAAATGGTTGAGCATGCTAGGAGATGTTAAAGTCAACTGGGGCCGTATGACGATGAAAATAGGGAAGAAAAGCAATCGAATCTGCTTGGAGAGGGACCCAACTCTATCACGTACTCAAGCCTCACTACATTCAGTGATGAAGATGATCAGAAAGAAGGGGGAAGGATTCTTGGTAGAGTGTAGAAGCATAGAAAATAAAGGTACAGAGAACTAGATACATACCCCTGAGATTCAAAACCTATTAGACAGATTTGCCACTATATGCATGCCTGCTGAAATGTTGCCTCCAAAACGCCCACGAGACCATGCCATCATGGTGAAGCCAGGGGAGCAGCCACCAAATATCAGACCATATAGGTACCCACATTCACAAAAGAAAGAAATAGAGGAACTAATTAGAGACATGCTTCAAGCGAGGATTATACAGCCTAGTATTAGTCCCTATTCCAGCCTTGTACTTTTGGTTAAAAAGAAGGATGGAAGCTGGAGATTTTGCGTAGATTATCGTGCATTGAATAAAATTACTATCCCCGATAAGTTCCCCATTCCAGCCATCGATGAATTGTTGGATGAATTGAAGGAAGCTACAGTTTTCACCAAGTTGGATTTGAAATCCGGATACCATCAGATTTGGAACAAAGAAGGAGATGAACACAAGACGGCTTTTTGCACTCATGAAGGCCACTACGAGTTCAAAGTAATGCCTTTCGGATTCACCAATGCTCCTTCTACATTTCAAGCGCTAATGAACGAGATATTTAGAGGGTATCTTCGGAAATTTGTACTAGTATTTTTTGATGACATATTAATATATAGTTGTGATAAAGATGCTCACTTGGAACACCTAGATAAGGTGCTAACTGTACTGTAGGACAGCCACCTGATCATCAACTTGAAGAAGTGTAATTTCATGCAACCCAAAGTGGAGTATTTAGGCCACATTATATCAGCACATGGTGTCCAAGCTGATCCTTCCAAGGTGGAAAGCATGCTGGCCTGGCCTCAACCCAAGAATGTGAGGTCTCTTAGGGGCTTCTTAGGCCTCACCGATTATTACCGACGATTCGTTGAGGGGTATGGTAAAATTGCAAGTCCCTTGACTGATCTCCTCAAAAAAGAAGCCTTCCATTGAACTTCGAAGTTCACCAAAGCCTTCGAAGCTCTCAAGACAGCCATGACCACCCTCCCGGTACTCTCAATGCCTGATTTTTCACTTTTATTTGAGCTAGAAACCGATGCTTCCGGTACTAGCCTAGGAGCAGTATTGATGCAACAAGGAAGACCTATAGCCTATTTCAGCCAAAAGCAAAAAGGGCTCAACAATGTTCTGTATATGAGAAGGAACTCATGGCAATAGTGTTAGCCGTAAAAAAATGGAGGCACTACTTGTGGGGGCAAAAGTTTGTGATTCAGACAGACCATAAGGCTCTTAAATTCCTGCTAGAACAATGAGTTTTAGAAGAGAATCAGCAAAAATGGGTGTCGAAGTTGATGGGATACAGGTTTGAAATTGTTTACAAACCCGGGAAAGAAAATCGGGCAGCTGATGCTTTGTCTCGGCAAGAGGAACCCTTGAAATTGATGGCTTTTTCATTATGGCAGAATGAGGATTTAGAGAATTGGGAAAAAGAGGTCCAAACTGATCCAAAACTCAAGAATATTATTCAGCAAATCCTCACTAACGGAGAGGGGGCTGATGGGTACACTCTCTTTAAGGGGTGTTTACACTACAAAGGGAGGCTAGCATTGCCCAAGAATTCCACTAGAATCCCCTTGTTAATGCAAGAATAGCATAGCTCACCGGTGGGAGGGCATTCTGGTTATTTAAGGACCTATAAGAGACTTGCTAATGTGGTGTATTGGGAGGGAATGAAGTGAGACGTTCAGCGCCATGTTGCTGAGTGTGAGATCTGTCAACGAAGCAAGCACCAAGCCTTATCTCCGACAGGGTTGTTGCAGCCCCTTCCCATTCCTCAAGCAGTATGGGAAGATATCAGTATGGATTTTATTTCGGGACTACCTAAGTCTCGTCGGTTTGACACCATCATGGTTATTGTGGATCGTCTCACTAAGTATGCACACTTCCTTTTGCTCCATCACCCTTATAGCGCCAAAGATGTGGCGGACTTGTTCGTGAGGGAAATAGTCAAATTGCATGGGTTTCCAAAGACCATTGTCTCTTATCGGGATCGAGTGTTCGTGAGCCAATTCTGGCAGGAATTGTTCAAACAAGCGGGAACTCAATTATGTTTAAGTATAGCTTACCACCCCAAGACTGATGGACAAACAGAGATACTTAACAAAGGGGTAGAAACCTATTTGAGGTGTTTTACTAGCGAGAGACCTAACCAATGGGCTTCGTAGTTGCCATGGGCGGAGTATTGGTACAATACCACACATCAAGGGTCAGCCAATATGACCCCTTTTAAGGCACTGTATGGAAGGGATCCTCCTACTTTCCTAAAGCTTACAAACGAACCTTCGGTAGTGGAAGAGGTGAATGAGCAGATTCGGTCTAGAAATGCAATCATAGCAACCTTGAAAGACAATCTCCTCAAGGTTTAAGAAGAGATGCGGAGGCAAGCTAACAAACACTATAGGGATGTCCAATTCGAATCAGGGGAACAGGTTTATGTTTGTATCCAACCATACCGGATGCGCACATTGGCTAAGCGAATCAACGAAAAACTTAGTCCACGGTTTTATGGACCATTCAAGATCATGGAAAGAGTAGGGGCTGTTGCATATCGCCTTGATCTCCCTCCTACAGCCAGAGTCCATCCTGTTTTCCACATTTTATCCCTCAAGAAATCAGTACAATCTGGTCGAGTGACCCCAACAATACCCCCGGCCTTGACAGAACAGCTGGAACTCCAAGTACAACCAGAAGCAATCTGCAGAACCATAAGACTGCTGAATGGCCAGTTAGAAGTGTTGATCCAATGGAAAGGTATGCCACCGTATGAAAATTCTTGGGAGACGGCTGAAACCATTGCAACACAATTTCCAGACTCACGGACAAGGTGAAGTTTTTAGGGGAAGGTAATGAAAGGACTCTATTCGCTGGTCATACCTATGCAAGGAGACCAAGACAGATTCCAACAACACAGACAAAAGGGCAAGATGCCTTTTAAGGTTACAGGGTTGACCTTTTTGTTTTTACATCCTTTTTGAAGTAAGTGTAGGACTAGTAGCTATTTTATTAGAGTGGCTCATTGGAGACTGTGAAAGCTCCTTGTTTTGAATATATGGGTTGTTAGCTGTGTAGGAGAGGCTATGGATATTTTTTAGAGTGTTTTGGGGAGGAGGATCAGGTTCTGTTAACCTGAGACTAGTTGTGGCTATGTGGGAGATAGTTTCTCTCATATCAGATTGTGTGTAACCTTATTTTTATCAGTTAAATATATCAAATCTGATATGCTTATTGAACAAGAGTTGAGTTGAGAATAGAAGTAGAAAGACACAAGAATAGGAGTAGAAAGACACAAGAAAGGGATTAGAAGAGAAGAAGAGAGCACTTATGGCTCTCTCACAATGTATTCACACTCATAGCAAAATTGATCTCCTGATACAAAATGGAGGAGTAGGCTATTTATAATACTATAGCCTCACTCAAGTCCTAACTAATGGGTTATGACTAATTACCCTACTACTTATTTAGTTTACACTTAGGTCCCTAGGCTAATCTTACAATTAGGTTCCTAAATGCTGATTATTATATTTATATATCAATACCCCTTCCCCAAAACATCCTTGCCCTCAAGGATGCTGAACAACAAAATGCAAATCGAAAAAAACAAAACCGAAACAACCAAAACACAAGCTTTGTAAGCTTCTAATTCTTAAAAAACTTTACTAATCTTTGAAAAACTGTTGCATGAAATCTTGTAGAAATCTGTCTTGAGTACCGCCGCACACCGCACATAGGTATAACCCATTTGTTGAATTCTAAGCCAAATGGAAATAATAGGTGTAATGTTGATCCAAAAAGCATTTTAATAAGCCCTCCCCGAACCAACACAGAACCAAGCATCTTGCAGCAAAAACAACCGTAAAACCCAATTATAAAATGATCTTATAGGCCCGTTGGAAAAAACCAACACCAACAAAGAACTTTGGGCCCAATTCTTTAAAGACAAAGCCCAAATGCCCATCTGAAATTAGCAAGTCCAAGGAATCTGCAAAATATCCCTGAAGTGGAAGAAGATGGGAACCAGCTAGGGCTGTGCAATCGGTTTTTCGGTTCGGTTTTCGGTAAAAACCGAAAAATGTGAATTTGGCACATCGAACCGAAACCGAATTAGCAATAAAAACCGAACCGAATTAACCGAAATATTTCGGTTCGGTTTTTGGTGCTAATTCGGTTTTTGGGCTTCAATTGGGCCTTCTTGTCTCTCTCTTTTTTTTTTTCCAGATCACTGATCAGCAAGCCCAAACAAACATACAAGAAGCTAAATTAAAAACACCTGGCACAAACAAAATTCAAGCATTAAATATAAGGGTTAAGGAGCAATTTTACACACGAGCTTTACCCCCAGGAGCGCTCAGCACCACGTGCTTTTTTCTGGAGCAAAAGTACTCACGTGGTTACGTTTTGGGAGTGCCCAGCACCACGGCAGTTAGTTGACCGTTAGTCAACCGTTAAGTTGGATGGAACGCCGACGTGGCGCTTTTTTGGACTGACACGCTGACGTGGACGCTGACGTGGATGCTGACGTGGATGCTGATGGTAAGAAAAAAAAAGAAAATTACCATTTTGCCCCTTAGTTTTAAATGAAAATTACCATTTTGCCCCATAGTTTTAAATGAAAATTACCATTTTGCCCCTTAGTTTTAAATGAAAATTACAATTTTGCCCCTTAGTTTTAAATGCAAATTACCCTTTTGCCCTTAGTTTTAAATGAAAATTACCTTTTTGCCCTTAGTTTTTTTTTAAAAAAACTAAAAATAGCTCCTCCCCCGTGGGCCCCACCACCGCCACCGGCCGGAGGCGCCGACCACCCGCCGGCGGTGGGGTGGCCGGTGGTGGGGCCCACCGGGGTAGGGGTATTTTTAGTTTTTTTTTTTTTAAAAAAACTAAGGGCAAAAGGGTAATTTTTATTTAAAACTAAGGGTAAAAGTGTAATTTCACCCAAGTTACTGTTCATTTCCATCCAACTTAACGGTTGACTAACGGTCAACTAACGGCCGTGGTGCTGGGCGCTCCCAAAACGTAACCACGTGTGTACTTTTGCTCCAGAAAAAAGCACGTGGTGCTGGGCGCTCCTGGAGGTAAAGCTCGTGTGTAAAATTGCTCCTTAACCCTAAATATAATGATGCCTCACCTCAGGCACAAGTAGCTAAATTAAAAACACATGATTCCAGGACTGGATTTAATTTTTTTGTAATCTCTATCTTTCAATTCTTGACTCATTAAAAGCCAACAAATAATCAACGCTCTCTTTTCTCTTGTTTTGTCATGGGTGCTGAATTAGTTTCGCTGATTCATGCACTTAGCTTTTTACAGATATATAAGGATCATATTCATTAAAAAAAAAGGAGCAAGAGTCTATTCTCCTCTCACCGGTTCTTCTTTATCCATATAACTTTCAATTAAATGCAACGAGACTAAATGCAATGCATTCGATCCAAAATCAAAACCGAGAATACTAAATGTTTTACTCTTTGGAAGCTCTCTGTTTTATCCATCGAAGTAGTCAACCGAATTTAAATTTAATGAAGCTGCCAAGATAGTATGATTTTCGTGAATGATTTCATCCGCTTAATTTCGTTGCGGGACCAAAGAAGATCATCAAATACATAAAGACAAAGTTCTTCCTTGGTTTATGCAAAAACAAAAAAGACGCAAGGCGGAAAGAAACAGAAATTTAAAGGCCCTAACTCAGCCACACACCCACACATATGAAGAAACAATAAGGACGAACATTTTGAGCTTAAATCTCAAACGAAAGAGGATACTGAAAATATTACCAAAGCAAGATTGAAGGGAGAGTGAGAGCGCAGACTCCAAGATGCAGGAGAGTGAGAGCGCAGAGGCAAGCAAGACGCAGGAGCAGGACGCAACTCGCAAGACGCAACAAATTGAAGGGGCAGGACGGGGACGCAACTCGCAAGACGAAGGAGCAGGGGCAGCCGAGCAGACGCGACTCGCAAGAGGCAAGACGCAGGAGCAGCAGGACGCAACACAACTCGCAAGACTGAAGAGTGAAGAGACTAGAGAGAGAGGGCAGAGCCGCAGACGCAGATGGCCACGGGCAAGGAAGGACGAAGGAACAACCGAACAAGGAAGGATTGAGATTTGAGAATGAAGGGGGTTAGGGTTTTCAAAGGGGAATTGGGTATTTGGCCATTTGGGTCTGGACTGGACGAGTGGCGATGGGCCGATGTGTATTTTTTTTGCTCAGAATGCAATGCATAGGTCTGTTTGGAAAGTAATATAAAAAAAAAAATATTTCGGTTTTAACCGAAATATTTTTTCAAAAACCGAAATAACCGAATTTGTAAGACCGAAATAACCGAAAATGTAAAAAAAAAAACTGAACCGAAAAAATCGAACACCGAATTAGTCGGTTCGGTTTTCGGTTTTGATTTGCTCACCTCTAGAACCAGCTGTACATGTGACAATTCAAGACACTGCTCCTGCCCTGAGGTTCCTCTGGCTGCGATAGCCGGTCTTCTTCATTCTGCTGATTGTTACCGTGAGGGTCCTCCGGCTGCTCGACGTGTTGTGATTGCCGAGGTGGTAAACGGTGATCTGCTGTTCGATCCGTCTCCAACTGCTTATGGCTTGAAGCACGGGTGTTTATCCTCATGGTCACGGGAATTGAAGTTTATCAATCCCCACGGACGGCGCCACTGTTCTGGTGTAGAACTCTGATGTCCGGCCTAATGAGTGGCCGGAGATTGATTTAGGATCGATGTGTCCCTCCTGTAAGCTTATTGAGCAAGCATACAGAAGGAAGGTTGATCACAGTACACAACCAGGCGTTTCGCCTAAGGAGGTGCGGTGTGTGCACTGTGTAACGGTATCTAGAATAGTTCAGGGATAGAACTGTGTACCTTGGCCACGTATCTCCTACATGTATATATAGAGAGTACCTTGTTGGTTAGATCTCCGGCTCCACGTTGCGCGTGCCCGAGGATTTAGCTAACCACCCTAGCGACTAGGTCCTTTGGTTCGGAGATCATGATCTGTACGTGGGTTTGCCCCCTGTGTTGACTAGTGGGTCTTTACTAGGTCCGTAACAGATATGATGGGACATTCTCCCTTATCTTTTTCAAATAAAATGTTTAGCATTATAATAAACCTATTTTTTTAAAATAAATATCAAAACAAATACGGATATTGTTTGCAAAAATGATATTCTATTAAAAAATAAATATAATAGCATTGTCATGTTAAAAACTGTAACACCGAATTTCATTCTTATTCAAAAAAATAATAATAAACGAAAATCATATAATATAAGTTTGTAAAAGAACATGTATTCAATAGAAGACTGATTAATAATAGATGATAAATGAGATATTCTTGTTGGGGAAAAAAAGATAAGATGTTCTTGAAAAATAGATTATGGATATGATGGGACATTCTCCCTTATCTTTTTCAAATAAAATGTTTAGCATTATAATAAACCTATTTTTTTTAAATAAATATCAAAACAAATAAGGATATTGTTTGCAAAAATGATATTCTATTAAAAAATAAATATAATAGCATTGTCATGTTAAAAACTGTAACGCCGAATTTCATTCTTATTCAAAAAGATAATAATAAACGAAAATCATATAATATAAGTTTGTAAAAGAACACGTATTCAATAGAAGACTGATTAATAATAGATGATAAATGAGATATTCTTGTTGGGGAAAAAAAGATAAGATGTTCTTGAAAAATAGATTATGGATATGATGGGACATTCTCTCTTATCTTTTTCAAATAAAATGTTTAGCATTATAATAAACCTATTTTTTTAAATAAATATCAAAACAAATAAGGATATTGTTTGCAAAAATGATATTCTATTAAAAAATAAATATAATAGCATTGTCATGTTAAAAACTGTAACGCCGAATTTCATTCTTATTCAAAAACATAATAATAAACGAAAATCATATAATATAAGTTTATAAAAGAACACGTATTCAATAGAAGACTGATTAATAATAGATGATAAATGAGATATTCTTGTTGGGGAAAAATAGATAAGATGTTCTTGAAAAATAGATTATGGATATGATGGGACATTCTCCCTTATCTTTTTCAAATAAAATGTTTAGCATTATAATAAACCTATTTTTTTAAATAAATATCAAAACAAATAAGGATATTGTTTGCAAAAATGATATTCTATTAAAAAATAAATATAATAGCATTGTCATGTTAAAAACTGTAACGCCGAATTTCATTCTTATTCAAAAAAATAATAATAAACGAAAATCATATAATATAAGTTTGTAAAAGAACACGTATTCAATAGAAGACTGATTAATAATAGATGATAAATGAGATATTCTTGTTTGGGAAAAAAAGATAAGATGTTCTTGAAAAAGGGATAGGTTATTCTGTCTACTCCTACTTTACCTACCCCTGCCTACCCCTCTCAAAGCCGTTAGATCATAATATGATCCAACGGCAGAGATTTCAAGTATAAAATAAACATTTTACCCATTTCTCTCCCTACCCCCTCCACCGACGGCTTCCCTCTCCCCCACCGATACCTTCGATTTTGTTCCAGGTTCTGTGCCGTTCGTCAATTTCAAAGAAAGGGGCTGGATCGACGAGGAACAACCCAGACCATTTTGTTCCAGGTTCTGCGCCGTTCGTCCCTCTCCATCGCGAAGGTGATTATTTCATTCTCGTCGGATTAGAACGATCAGACAAATGTTGTTTTCCATTTGTGGGAGGTTTTCGATTCTGTTCGATTCTGTGTGGATTCGTGTGGGTTTTCCTCTATAAACCCTAATATTGGTGCGAATTCGTGTGGATTGTTGAATTACCTTGCTAGGTTAGTTCTCACCGTCTTCAAATTATCTGCTCTTCTTCACATTCCAATTTCAAAGATGAAGACGAAGTTGATAGTGGGAGGTTAATAATTTACCCATCTGTAGGGTGGATACTATTTTAATCTGTTCTTTTATTGAAAGTTATTGAAGCGGTGGATTACATTATCTCGTTTCAACTCTAATTCCTAGAATTCATCTGTTTTTAACATCTTAAAATGGCCACTCAAATTAGCTATTTTTAGGGTTGATTTTGATTGCATAAAAATGTAATTTCTTATTGTTTGTTTTTTCCAGAGTCCAAGGCTTATCCTCACAGGCGATATGGATTGAGAAATATAGCAATGGTACTACTAAGAGGTTTTCACGTAACTACACCCATACTCGGGGTTCTTCTTACATTTTCTGCTTCTATAGTTTTAGACTTTTTGTTTAATTTTACACTTAACACGTTAGAAGCTTTGGTTATTGCGAAAGAAAATGAAATTGCAATAGACATCCATTTGTTGGTTATAATTTTGCCTGTTGCTAGGCATTGTTATTACTTTCAAGCACTTTGTTATTCAGATTCTTTACCTTCGTAGCAGATGCATTCTCCAAACCAGGATTCAGATAAGACAAATTTTCGCTTACAATTATTCTTTTTTCTATTTCTTGTGAGCAGATATGAAGTAGATGATAAATCGAAGTTGCTAACTATTACTGTTGAGGAAGATAGGCCTACAGCAAACAGTTTCCCGGATTTCAAAGACCCCTCAATTGATTTTTCTCTCATAAATCAGTTGCTGGATTTTAAACTAGTAGTGTCTGGCGCTTAGAGGAATGAGCTTGTTGTGTCAAGTTCTGACAGTCATGGAAAGAATAACTCCATCTGATTTGTTACATGGAAAGAATAATCGCATCGATATGGGAACCATATAATTTTTGTTTCCGAATGTTGTGTCAAGTGAATATTGCAGTATATTGGCAATTATTTTCTATAAGATGACAAAATTGAAAAATTTCGCTTGCATTAGGCTCATCATGTTTCTAGTTGTCACGAGTTCTTTTTCTTCTTTCGAAATATACAGCTTTCTTTGTTTCTTTTCTTTTACTTTTAGTTTGGTGAAAGTTCAGCTCATTAATACTACTGAGTTTTGTTTTGATATTCTATTAACATTGAATATGGATTATTTATCCTGAAGCCCTTTATTTACGCTTAAGGCCTTTGCTTAATTTTTTTTTAAAGGTAATGCAATTCCTTGCGACCAAAGAAACCAATTTCCAATGTCAATTGGATTTCTATATCTATACCCCTCAATCCCAGCATATCGAACACAACTTATGTGTTGACGAAAGATATAAATTACACTGCGTTTGATATCGACCAAATAACGTACCACGGCTTGTGTATCTCCAGCATCATATATTTTCCTCCTAACATTTTTCATGTGATTATAACAATCTCGACTATCACACATTAAATCATGGCCTTTGAGGATGGTGGCCACCTTTCCAGTGGGCAAGCCTGAGTCACTGAATTTTTCAACTAATGATCTAGCAACATTAGGCATTTGCCTATATGATCTTATATATGGAACACTCTTCGGAGTAACCAAACCATGATTATGGTTGTCGTCAAAATATGTAATTGCCCACATGTTTGTTTTTCCATTGATAGAAGCCTTAAGACAAGCTTTACACCCTATGCGTGATGATGATGTATTCCTTGATTTGATTTCACATACTTCACCAACGTTGATTGTCTTCGGTGTTGGATAACCTTCTCTAGCACATGTTAGCTTCAAGTAATTCTTCTTGGTTTGCCGTGCCCGGACTCCGAAACCCTTTGTCATGCCAAATGCTTTGTACAAGTCTATTACATCTTTCATTTCAGAAAATTTCATTCCACCTCAATTAAAATATCAATATTCTTTGTCAGTGTCAACGGAATGACATTTGGCATACTATTAATTAAGTCATTCTGCAAGTGCTCTTCCATTTCATGAGGCATGTCATACTCAATCTCATCATTAAAGTCAATGCAATCTGTTGGATCCTCATCAATATCTCTAAGTTGTGTAAAATTGGTTCCTGTATCATCCATCTGGGCAAAAAAATTAACTCAGCAAATGAAGAAAATAACTACACAATCTTCACAACTCAGCAAAAAAATCAAGCTGATTGATTATCATCACAGCCAAAAACAGAATTGCAAATCAAATCAAATCTATCCCTTAAGAGGGTTCAGAAAATTCATGGTCAAAAATATTAGATCCAGGAATTAAGTCTATTGTGTCAATTTGTATTTGAAGCATGAGGTTGGATAGCAGGAGACAGATTCAAGATCCTTCCCTTTAGCATTAAAAATTATATGTTCTCAATTTATGGTGCTTTAAGCCAACAGATTATTTAAAAACTGTGATCAGTGATAGTTTCAACTGTGAATATCAATGTAATATGATTAGAATCATCATTATAAAGGTATAACAGGAAGTAGTGTTCCTTTATCATTAATTATTTCAACTATTTCCCCCCTATATTTCATGTAATTTACACGGGAGTAGAGGCTAATTAAAAGGAAAAATGGGAATTATATGTGGGATGGCATTGTATGGAGTTTTTGGCTAATGAGATGTTATTAGTCGGCAATATTTTTTACAGTTTAGCTTAAGCACAAAGTCTGACTAGTTTACATCAACAGTAACCAGTACAAACTTAAAGCTTCATGGCATACTATGGCACATTTCTTTCAAAATAATTTAAGAAGTAAAACAGAGATATATATCAGTATAGTGATAATGGAACGTGAAACCAGAAAAGGCATAAAATTACTGTTTTAATAAAGATGGTTGTAGTTCTTCTTGGTCGAACAAGTGGAATTGATGCACCTTGACATTTCAATTGTTCACTCAAATCATCAGGCTATGAAGCCCATGACCCATTCCTGTGTTCCTGCATGAAATCTATCATCGTGCAAAAAGGGCAGATACATGAGAAAGGAATAATAGAACAGAAAATTAACATTCAGTCTAATTCGTTATCAACATACACCTTTCCAGAATTTTAATTCATAGTTTCTCCGTTTGCTCGTCCTACCAATCAATATGGTGTACATTTGATATGGAGTTTTGGGTGCAAAGCATTCGAAGAAGAACATATTGCAGTTCTACAAGATTTGTCGAAAGGACAGTTAAAAGTAATATACCTCGAATTCGTCCTTCGGATATATTCCGAACCGAAACAGTGCCAATTTCTCCGTTTCGAGAACTCAAGAAAAGAACAGGAGCTCTCGGCTCTGTGATCCACCGTGAATCCGCGCAGCTAAAAAGACCTGAACATTTCAACTTCAAACACAATAATACAGCCAAGCCGAATAAAAACAAACAAGTTTATATTAAAAAATGTATCGAAGTGACGAAGAGATTTAAAGTAGCCGCTTACTTTCACGGTGAAATCGTGGACTGATTTAGGAGTTCATTGAGAAGCCAAAGGACTCAAAAACCTCGATTTAAGGGATGAAATCTGAGGAGGACTCAACGGCAACGCTGGCAGCGGAGAGGGTGGAGCTGAGCCGATGGGAGAGAGGAAGGGGGTAGAGAGAGAAAGCAGGAGGAATTAGGTTTATTTTATACTTGAAATCTCTGCCGTTGGATCATATCATGATCTAACGGCTTTGAGAGGGGTAGGTAAAGTAGGAGTAGGCATAATAACATATCCCCTTGAAAAATAGATTATGGATATGATGGGACATTCTCCCATATCTTTTTCAAATAAAATGTTTAGCAATATAATAAACCTATTTTTTTAAAATAAATATCAAAACAAATAAGGATATTGTTTGCAAAAATGATATTCTATTAAAAAATAAATATAATAGCATTGTCATGTTAAAAACTGTAACGCCGAATTTCATGCTTATTCAAAAAAATAATAATAAACGAAAATCATATAATATAAGTTTGTAAAAGAACACGTATTCAATATAGGGATAGGTTATTCTGCCTACTTTTATTTTACCTACCTTTACCTACCTCTCTCAATACCATTAGATTATAATCTCATCTAACGGTAAAGATTTGAGGGATAAAATAAATCATTTTACCCCTTCCTCTCTCTCACCCCTCCCACCCTCTCTCTCCTCCGCTGGCATGTTCGAACTCGAGAACAAGGAGATTATCAAATACGGTTTCATCGAAGACATCTGGTAATCCATCCCTACCTTTGCGTTTTATCGAGATCCAAACAATTATGTTTAAAAACTCTACATACACCTTGAATACCGAACTTATTAGGGTTTGGGATTGCAGTTTCTTTTCTGAGAGAAAAAAAATCAATTGATGCATAGACGTACCATTTATCTCGACACCAGTTTGTTGCAATAACGAGAGACATGAATTTGGAAAGAAAAATAGTGGTGCGGCAATTTTAAAAAAGAACAAAAAAAGAAAAGAAATTATTGGACAATGTGTTGTGGATACCCGATTCAAATCAGATCAACTTGTTTTTGCATATATCAGAATTCAAATTCCAATCATCTTGAGAATGATGAAGACTGAGACTGCGAGAAAGATCAAGAGGAAGAGATGATCAACAAAGACGAAGAATCCGGTGGATCCATGATTCCTTTTCTTGGTTTTGGACTTGGATTCATTCAATTCCTCAAGTTTTGCCATGAGTTCGAATGGCACCGTTGAAGCCTTTGATTATGACGGATCTGTTTATTTATTTATCATTGTTTTCAGAATTAGACAAATCGTACAATGGCAGATCCATAATCAACGAAGACGAAAATCCGGTGGATCCGTGATTCCTTTTTTTGGTTTTGGACTTGGATTCATTCAATTCCTCAAGTTTTGCCATGAGTTCGAATTGCACCGTTGAAGCCTTTGATTATGACGGATCTGTTCATTTATTTATCTTTGTTTTCAGAATTAGACATATTGTACAATGGCAGAGGATGAAGAAGGTCTAGAGCGAGTTGCGACCCGGGAGAATGACAAAAAGTAGGCTGTGGAGAGAGGAAGGGGTAAAACTGTTTATTTTATCCCTCAAATCTTTATCGTTGGATGAAATTATAATGGATAATGGGACATTCTCCTTATCTTTTTCAAATAAAATGTTTAGCATTATAATAAACCTATTTTTTTAAATAAATATCAAAACAAATAAGGATATTGTTTGCAAAAATGATATTCTATCAAAAAATAAATATAATAGCATTATCATGTTAAAAACTGTAACACCGAATTTCATTCTTATTCAAAAAAATAATAATAATCGAAAATCATATAATATAAGTTTGTAAAAGAACACGCATTCAATATAAGACTAATTAATAATAGATGATAAATGAGATATCTTGTTGGGGAAAAAAGATAAACAAATGAAAAATAGATATTGTTTGCTTTTCAAATAAAATGTTTAGCATTATAATAAACCTATTTTTTTTAAAAAAAAATATCAAAACAAATAAGGATATTGTTTGCAAAAAATGATATTCTATTAAAAAATAAATATAATAGCATTATCATGTTAAAAACTGTAACGCCGAATTTCATTCTTATTCAAAACAATAATAATAAACGAAAATCATATAATATAAGTTTGTAAAAGAACACGCATTCAATATAAGACTGATTAATAATAGATGATAAATGAGATATTCTTGTTGGGGAAAAAAGATAAGATGTTCTTGAAAAATAGATTATAGATATGATGTGACATTCTTTTTTATCTTTTTCAAATAAAATGTTTAGCATTATAATAAACCTATTTTTTTAAAAAAAAATATCAAAACAAATAAGGATATTGTTTGCAAAAAATGATATTCTATTAAAAATAAATATAATAGCATAGTCATGTTAAAAAATACAAAATATACTGCCTGATATCCAAATCTATCGGAAAAAAAATAAGATAAGATAAAAAATCTATCCGACTAAAATATATCACGTCAAATTAATTAATATTTATAAATTATTAATAATAACTATATATAGCCCAATATCCCAGACTTAACGCATAGAGCATATATTTCTTTTCCATATTGTCAGGTAACCTATTCATTGCATTCTGATAAAGATCAATTTGATTTGTTTCGTACACTAGAGAGTCCTACGAAGGAACTTAAAGGAACAAAAATGATAGGGGTGAGCAATGGATTAGTATGTCTTGCTAAGGAGCATGGACCTTTCAAAGTCATGCTTTGGAATCCCACGATTCAAAAATATGTATGGCTTCCCCTCCTCACTCTGACTTGGGATGAAAAGCTATCCCTTTACGGTTTTGGCTTTGGTTTTGATAGTCATAACAACGACTTTAAGGTTGTAAACATTGTTTTTAATGATATTGATTATAATATAGAGTTTGACTCAGCCTGGGTTTTTTCATATGTCACTTGGTCGTGGAAACGTCTCATATGTAATATCCCTCCTCCATACATGAACATTTTACGTCGTTATAGCCACGTACTTTGTAACGGGATGCTTTATTGGATTGTCTGGCATAGAGAAGAAGCACGTAAATATATACTTACGTTTGATCTGACACATGAGGTTTTTGGAGTAATATTATTTCCTGATGGAGCATGTATCAATTGTTTGAATACCCTTGTGACAACTGGGGCCGACTCACTCCTCTTAATACAAGAGGCTTATGTATATGATGTTGATCATGAAACTGATGAAGAAGTTAAAAACAACTTTTTTTCCATTTGGATTATGAAACAAATTGGAAACCACACGTCATGGACAAACATCTTCTCAACCACTGGAAGAATGGATCCTAATTTCATACTAGGCACAAGGAAGAATGGTGAACTCATACTAGACATGGGAGATGGACAGATTAGTAGATACCGTCCAACAACTCTAACTAATGTCATAACGGAAGCTATGAAAAACAGTGTTTTTTTTCATTATCACAATGAGAGTTTGTATTTACTTGAAAAGGGAGAAGCTGTTGATTCCTACTAATATTAAAAATGTTGCTAATGTTTAGTCTAGAGTCATAGGGAAAATGAAAAGTTAGACTATTTTATGTGTTACTTTGGCAATAATTTTATTTTTGCAATATGAATATGAATCATGTGTTTTATTTTATAATTTTTTAATACCAACAGAAATTTAGTTACAAATGCTTGTGTGTGTGCATATAATCGCCGGTAATTCCATATCATTTGCGCATTCAGAGTTGGCCATCGCTAATTTTATTTATATGTGAGCGAATTTGACTACGCCTCACAATTCATGTTGAACTAAGTTATGAAGAGTAACTGAGACTTACCGCAACTCGTCTCAACCAACACCCTACTTCACTATTTAGTAAAACTAAAATTTGCAATCAATGGAAAGGTAGGCAAATCAATTTCATCTTCCTCGTTTTTGCCCAATTTAAAAATTAGAAATCTATCATAAAATGGCTCATTCTTTGACCATATCCTAGTCCCACCACCAATGCTGCATACCAAACATGGTCTTAGGGCAAATGGGTAAGTTGAAACTTGAGAGTACTCCTCGGTGAGTCCACATTCTATGCCCATATTTACATGCTTCTTATGTGCTCATACCTCCTATTAGAGGTATGATCATTTTTTTTTTAATTTTTATATATTATATTTATTTAGATTTAAATTATATACTGCTTCCTGATATATTTTTTACACCCAGTATCTCAAATTAATTAGTTTCCATAATACTAGTGTTACAAAAATAATTAATTTGAGATACTGGGTGCAAAAAAATATATCAGAAAGCAGTATATAATTTAAATCTAAATAAATAAAATATATAAAAAATTAAAAAAATATGCTCATAACCCTAATAGAAGGTATGAGCATATAAGAAGCATGTAAATATAGGCATGGGTGAAGACTCCACGTCTGTTATAGTAACTTTTAGTCAGCGGTATACACACAAATCTAAATGGCTGAACGGAAACATTTTTCTACCAATATAATATTGTACGACATTAAAAATATTTAATTTTATAGTTTAAAAATTAAAAATATATTTTAGATAATGTTCTGTTAATTATTATTATTATTATTTTAATACTTCGTTACATTTATGATTTAATTTTAGTCTAATTCCAACATTTAAAATATCGAGTCAATATATGTCATGATGTCAACAAGATTTAATATAATTTCAATAAAATATCAGTATTAAATATAATTATAAAAAAATTTAAAACATGATGAGAATTTAAACTGATATTTTAAATCTTTATGCAAATTATATTAGATTTTTTATACACGCAAATTATAGTACTTCATAAATATCAGTGTTCCGTTGCAGGGATGTAACTATCAACTCATCAACTAAATATTATTATGTCCGGTTTTAAATATAGGATAAAGTTTATAGTGTAAATATAGGATAAAGTTTGTAGTGCAATTTACACAACAAACTTTATCCTATAATGCTGGAAATATGTCTTGTTGGACCACTTATATATCATGATCATCAATCAACCATTTGAGAATGAACATGTAATGATGAATATTCTCTTACTTTTCTGTCCTCTTCTAGTCCATCATATCTTTTAAGAATTACTTCATTAATTTATGCATGCCAAGAAAGTTAAATAAATTGTTTATTATAGCAAATGCAACTTCATTAAATAGTGCCGAGTTGTTGGCTTCTGGTTGGTCAGATCATAAATATGTGGCATTCCAAGTTCACATAAAAATTTCTCCCCAAATTGAAAATATTATTTTTGAATATGTCAAGTTATTGTAGTTCTTTAAATTAAAGTTTATTGAATTTTATATTAAAAAGGTTTCACGGCCACACTATTTAATTTAATATAATCCAAATACTTTAAAGATTAATTAACGTTAGTTAAAATAATTCATTTTAGTTTGTTGATAAACATCAAAGCAATGATTTAATTAAAGTATTGTTGATAGTATAACTAAAAATCAAATTGTTAATTGAGATTTTCCCTTAAAAACTGTAACGCCGAATTTCATTCTTATTCAAAAAAATAATAATAAACGAAAATCATATAATATAAGTTTGTAAAAGAACACGTATTCAATAGAAGACTGATTAATAATAGATGATAAATGAGATATTCTTGTTGGGAAAAAAAAAGATAAGATGTTCTTGAAAAATAGATTATGGATATGATGTGACATTCTCTTTTATCTTTTTCAAATAAAAATGTTTAGCATTATAATAAACCTATTTTTTTAAAAAAAAATATCAAAACAAATAAAAAATGATGTTTGCAAAAAATGATATTCTATTAAAAAATAAATATAATAGCATTGTCATGTTAAAAAATACAAAATATACCGCTTGATATCCAAATCTATCGAAAAAAAGATAAGATAAAAAATCATGTCTATCCGACTAAAATATATCACGTCAAATTAATTAATATTTATAAATTATTAATAATAACTATATATAGCCCAATATCTCCGGCTTAACCCACCACAGCACCCCAAGTTCGAGACTCATCACCTTCGTTAATCCCATAAACCACCCCCAGTCAGACTCATGACGCCCTCCCCGTCATTGAAGAAATTTTGGTGAAACTAGACGCCCAAACTCTGTTTCAATGCTCTTTTGTTTGCAAATACTGGAATGACCTAATTACCAGCACCGATTTCATATTCCGCAACTCAAAAGGTTCCAGAAACCAAATTCTCCTTATTAAAGCCTGTCAATGCCAACACAGCGCAGAAAATACCAGCAGAGCATATATTTCTTTTCCATATTGTCAGGTAACCTATTCATTACATTCTGATAAAGATCAATTTGATTTGTTTCGTACACTAGAGAGTCCTACGAAGGAACTTAAAGGAACAAAAATGATAGGGGTGAGCAATGGATTAGTATGTCTTGCTAAGGAGCATGGACCTTTCAAAGTCATGCTTTGGAATCCCACGATTCAAAAATATGTATGGCTTCCCCTCCTCACTCTGACTTGGGATGAAAAGCTATCCCTTCACGGCTTTGGCTTTGGTTTTGATGGTCATAACAACGACTTTAAGGTTGTAAACATCGTTTTTAATGATATTGATTATAATATAGAGTTTGACTCAGCCTGGGTTTTTTCATATGTCACTTGGTCGTGGAAACGTCTCATATGTAATATCAGTCCTCCATACATGAACATTTTACGTCGTTATAGCCACGTACTTTGTAACGGGATGCTTCATTGGATTGTTTGGCATAGAGAAGAAGCACGTAAATATATACTTACGTTTGATCTGACACATGAGGTTTTTGGAGTAATATTATTTCCTGATGGAGCACGTATCAATTGTTTGAATACCCTTGTGACAACTGGGGCCGACTCACTCCTCTTAATACAAGAGGCTTATGTATATGATGTTGATCATGAAACTGATGAAGAAGTTAAGAACAACTTTTTTTCATTTGGATTATGAAACAAATTGGAAACCACACGTCATGGACAAACATCTTCTCAACCACTGGAAGAATGGATCCTAATTTCATACTAGGCACAAGGAAGAATGGTGAACTCATACTAGACATGGGAGATGGACAGATTAGTAGATACCGTCCAACAACTCTAACTAATGTCATAACGGAAGCTATGAAAGACAGTATTTTTTTCATTATCACATTGAGAGTTTGTATTTACTTGAAAAGGGAGAAGCTATTGATTCCTACTAATAATATTAAAAATGTTGCTATTTAGACTGGAGTCATAGGAAAATGAAAAGTTAGACTATATATTTTATGTGCTACTTTGGCAATAATTTTATTTTTGCAATATGAATATGAATATGAATATGAATCATGTGTTTTATTTTATAATTTTTTAATATACCAACAGAAATTTAGTTACAAATGCTTCTGTGTGTGTGCATATAATCACCGGTGATTCCATATCATTTGCGCATTTAGAGTTGGCCATCACTAATAAACCTTTTTTTGCATAAGGGGTATTTTGGAGATTTTATATTCTATTTTTTTTTAAAAAAATTATCATCTTTCATTTCCATTCTCATGTCTTCCAAATAGAAGATCCTGGAAATGTCTTCCAAATAGAAGATCCTTTTAAGTTTCCTCCCAATTTTCCCTTTCTTTTCCTTTCCTCCTCAAACTTTCCGCATACCAAACGGGCTTGTTTGGTACACTTTTTATGTTCAATATTCCCTTCCCAAGTCCACTAATCTTCCTTTAAAGGTGGGAAGATAAGATATCCCATCAAAATTGGTGGGAATTCAAGTTCTCACGTGAACACCCTCATAAAGTATTTTTGTATAATGCAAGAAAATAAGATTAAATTTGAAGTGATGCGATAAGTTCAAACTTGTGTGAAAAATTCAAACTTATGCGATAAGTTTGAACTTGGTGGGAGAATATTTTAGACAAATTCAAACTTAAATTAATTCTTATGATATATCATGATTCATTACCAACTACCATCCTTTCATTTTCTTTTTATCAAACAATTCATCTTCCATCAAACTATCTTCCTTCATCCCTCAAAATCTTACCTTTCCTTCCTTCCCCTTCTCAAATCCTCTTGTACCAAACAGGCTGTTTGAGATAACTGCGCCAATACATTTTCTTGTCCATTGAAAATCCGTTCTGCCATTTGTTGGCTGAAAACTGACAGAACAAAAAAAACAGGATGGTGTGAGAATAGGTTCGGGAGGATCAGTTTGAAAGTACTTTGGACAAAAACGATTAAAAAAATTATATGAAAGTTACCTATAAAAAGATCACTGGCTCCCTCTTGCTTTTCTTCTACTGGTTCCTGCAAAATCTATGGCATGAACGATCCTAGCGTTTCTAATAGCATTCCCATTCCCATATGGACATATGGTTGCAAGAACCCGATAGAAAAAGTTGATTTCAGTCCAAGATCTTTGGCAGATGTCTCTCTTCACTGTAGTGAATTGAATCTCGAATTTAGTTCAATGGCTGGTTTATGCCCAATAAATTTCTGAATGAACGAGGTGCATTTAAAATCCAGAAAATGATCTGTAAAAAGATCACGCCTTTCTCTTCCATTAACAACCTTCCGTAGTTTCTTCATCCCCACGTCCCCACGGTTAGATTATTAAGTGCTTGAGATAACTGACATCTTCTTGCCCATAATCATTGAGAATTCGTTCTGCAATTGTTGGATCAGTTTGGTATGCACAATGGCTTCTTCATCCTCTCAATAGCATATTTTCAGTCTTTGCACAATCCCTATATTGTCTTTAGAATTTTTAGGATAATAGAATATGGTCACTAGAATATAGTGCAGTCGCATCCGAAATTGCAATAAAGAAAGAAAGGAAAAAAAAAAAGGAAAGGAAGCCTCCAAGACTTAAAAGTGTTCATTGAAATTTTCAGGGAAAGAACCCAAAAAACATAACTCGCCACTGAAAAGCAAAACCCATCATGGAGAAAATGAAAATTCTGGGAAAGAAAGAAACATGTGGTTCGTATAGCGCACAACATGAACTGGAGAAATACTCTTCTTTTGAAGAGAATGAAAATTCAAGTCTGTCAGAGAGAAATGAAAGGCAAAACAAGTCTGTCAGATCTACCCAAGGAATGAGTTAACAAATAGACTTTCAAAACAAATGTTATTAAATTAGTTTTGAAATTTGGCACATGGTTTTATTTGATTCATAGTTTTAGGATTTTTTTTGGAGAACAAAATTCGACCGTGCAATTAAATGAGTTTCTGATTCAATTGTATTTGATCTTCAATAGAAGAAGAGGATAGGAGGGGTTGGGCGACAAAGGCGAGGTCTTTGATAGAGAAGGCCAAAAACTCTACTTCCGGAGGGGTCGATCCTCGTCTCCTTCGAGCCATCAAGTCAGTGGTTCGAAACTCGGATTCGGAGCTCCGAATTGCAGCCGAAACACTTACTGACCTCATGAAGCGAGACCGCTCCCAGGTTTTCATACTTTTCAGTTTTGTGGACGAATTAGTTTCGTTACCCAAGGGTTTCTTTGTTTCTTGGTTATTCAATTTTGGCATTTGAATTAACGAGCGAATGTTCGTAAATTTGCATCCTTGACTGTGAGCGTTCGTATCATGTTTTTTTTTTGGGAGATTGAATCTTTAAATATTTTGTTTGTCTTCTGTTTGCCTCATTCTTAATGCTTCTAAATGACATGAGATATGAGTGTGTTCATCTTCTCAGGATTAAAATATCATTTGTTGTTGAAAATCAGAGGTTCTGAATTACTGGATTAACAAGTTTGAAGAATTGAGTATTCTATCTGCCCATCTCCAAACTTCATTATGTGAGGTTATTAATAAAAACTGAATTGTTGTCATTGTAGTGGTTCTTGTCATTTATTCATGCAATCATTTTCAAGTCACTGATGAGAATTGCAGAGTTTAGCAGTACTTGGCTTAAAGAACTCTTTGGTGCATTTCTTAGAGACATTTTAATAGTCAAAGGTTTTAACTTTTGATGCTACTTTATCATCTGAATAATAAAAAACAAGTTTATGACCTTGATGGATGTATGTTTCAGGTTAGGTACCTCAGCTCACACTTCTAATAAGTGATGAACTGTTCATGCGATCAAAGCTTTTTAGAACCCTTCTTGTTGAGAATTTGGACCAGCTACTAAGTTTGAGTATTGGATTCAGACAAAATCATCCACTACCTGGTCCCCTGCTATTGCAACTGTTCTACGTTCAAAAGCCATTGAATTCTTAGAAAAATGGAACCACTCTTTTGGGGTTCATTACAGACAGCTCAGATTAGGGTGTGATAATTACCTAAAGAATGTTTGGTTTGATGGAGGGGAATTGAAGGAAATGGAGGAATTTTGGCTCCCCTTGTTTGGTTGATCATATTATTTAGGAGGGAGAAGAAGTTTTTTGAAATTTTTCCTTCAAACTGATTTGGAGGGATTATAAACTTTGATGTGTTAGTTGACTAAGATCCCTAGTCTTTTTCTGTTATTCCAAAAATACCCTAAGCCCTTTTTAATTCAATGGAGCACGGGGAACCTTTATGAGAATGAAGGAATCTTTGTCGTTGGCCATACATACCAAGAACCATTTGGGTAACCTTATGCGAAGCAAATGGAGATTAGCTTAAAATGCAAAAACATGACACATAATAGAGAAGCTCGTGGCGCCGCGTAAAATGAGCGCAATACCTCAAGCTTTAAAAGTTGGTGGTGTTAGAAATTGAACGCAATGCATCTTAAGTTTAAGAGGACGAGATTTTTAGAGAGCTGCGATGTTGGAGTCGATGATGAAATAAGTGTAAATGAAGCAAATCACCAATAAGTAGGGGCGGACTGAGAAAATTATAGAAGGGGGCAGTTTTAAATGCATTAGAAAACAAAAAAATATAAACAAGAAAAAAAATATATCAAAAAAATATTTATGAAATCAAGTGAATATTGATGATGTAATAAGAGAGACAATTATTTTACAAACCTGTTATTTAGAAAAGTAAGGCTAAATACTGTTAGAAATAAATGTAGCTACATAAATAACAATGAAGGGTGGGTACTCAATAAGTTTAAGTACATATATTTTAATAAAAAATTATATTACAATAAAAATAATTATAATGTCATCCTTCTAAGCCTTATTTTTTGGAATTTTATCATAATTGTCTTATTACCAATGCTATCAAATACATCTTTTTTCAATATAAGGTACTAAATAATCATTCAACCATTCACCTCTTATCCCATTACGAAGTGTAGCCTTGATGTATTAAGGGTGAACACCTAATTTAAAGGTGGACAATTATTCAAACATCTATTAAATTTTTTTTTTTAAAATCCCAAATAATTGGTGGGGGGGGCAAGTTACAACCTAGGTCCGCCACTACCAATAAGGGTGGTGAATTGGAAATTTTAAAAATTCTTTTAAAAATACTCTGTTAACAGGCACCGAAAATAAAGTAGAACATAGGAGAAGAAAAGAAGCTTGACACAAGAGGATTTATATTGGTTTGATCTAAATCTTTGACCTACGTCAAGTCCCTAGATACTTTGGGATTTCCATTATCTCAAATCAGTTACACACTCGCACTCGAAAGTTATCCTTTCACTAGGATATACTCCCCTTACAAGTTGTAAATTGATAATCTCAATCTCCAAGTCTCACGACTTGAGATTCTTACAATAAATGATTTCAATAAATAAACTCTCTCAAAGAGCAGATGAGATAATCACTGAAGTACAAATGTATCAAAAGATACTTTACAAGTAGGTGAAAAACTGTAAGAGTAGATGAAACTTGAATGCTTTTCGTTTTCTTGTATTCTGGTAGTTGAACAGACTTGAATGCTTCAGCTTATATATGAATGAAGCATTAAATGACTGTTGGAATGATCAATGTAACCGTTGGAGATATTAATCTAGCTGTTAGATGCAATTTGATCATTTCTCTCTCTAGTCTTCAGTTAATCCTGGTGGACATATGTTTTGATTAACTTCCCTTGAGATAAATCCGTTGGAGAGGAATGTTTCTATAGGGGGAAGGACGACATTTAATCCTTTGCACATTTTAGAGAATGATTTGCTAAAAGGGTGCAAGGTTTTCTGAACTTGCAATAAATGTGCTGACGTCACCTTTTGCTTTAAGCTAAATCCTCATTCTAATACACTTTAAATCATCTGAAACTCACTAACAAAATGATTAAACATAGTTAAGAATAGTAATGAGTGATGATAAGAAGTATTAAGATCAAACATGAAGAATTTCACAAATTCGAATATTTTGATTTTCAAATAGGGTGACACAAACTTGAGTTTGTTTAAGCAAACTAGAGTTTGCAACTCTTCTTCAGGAACCAAACTCGAGTTTGCTTCTTCCGGAGAAGAATGTCGCAATTTGAGCTTTGAAGAGTATTTTGAGAATATGAGCAAACTCGAGTTTGAGACTTTTGATGTGAAAATATGTTTAAGTCCACAAAACTCAAAACTGGAGTTTTCAAAAGTAAACTCGAGTTTTGAAATGATCAAAATAGTGAGAAGCTCTCTGCTTGACACAAACTCGAGTTTGCTCACTCAAACTCGAGTTTCCTTGAAAGATGAAAAATCTTGAAAACTCTCTGCTAAGAGAAAACTTGACTTTGCAAATCCAAGTTTTCTCTTAGTAGAGAGTTTGCTTAAGTTAGGAAACTTTGAAAACTCTCTGCTAAGACTAAACTCGGGTTTACTATGCTAAACTCGAGTTTTCCCAAAATATGGAAAACTTTGAAAAAATTCTTGGTCAAGTGCAAACTCAAGTTTAGCATATTAAACTTGAGTTTGCTTAAGATGAAAAAGCATTAAGACTCTCGGCCAAACACAAACTCGAGTTTGGAAAACTTAACTCGAGTTTGGTCAAGTCCACAAATCCTTGAAAGCTCTTTTTGTAACATAAATTCGAGTTTACAAATACAAACTCGAGTTTGCCTTAACTTGAAAAACTTTGAGTGCTCTCTGTATGATATAAACTCGAATCTGTCTATGTTTAGAAAAACTTGAGCTATTCTCTGTCAAATCCAAACTCGAGTATGACAACCCAAACTCGAGTTTGCCTCTAACAGTAAGTTTTTCAACTTACAAATACAAACTTCAATTTGTGTTTACAATTTTCAGTTATCATCAAAACACATAGAGAACTAACAATAAGTATGAGTGGCGGAGCCAGGAATTAATGTTTGTGGGTGCACAATTAGTGGTAGGATACGGGGATTCGGGGGCAGCGCCCCCGATTTTTTTTTTTTTTGAAAAGTAGATAAAAGGCAACCCACTCATTCGTAAAGTTTAAGACAAAAAATGAGATTCATTTGAAAAGTATTTCCGAGGAAATCAATTTAAATAGAACAATATACTCTAATCCCATGGCATACAGATGCCCAGATGTTACACAACAAAGCTATATCAGAATGTACACATTGACAATGAACAACACAACAAAATCAGCAGGCATTTACGAATGAAATGCAAAGAAAAAGAAGTAATGAAATTAATCACCGTTTTAATCGCAATCATATATTTCCCAGATGCACCCTACCAAGCTATATCAGAATGTACACATTGACAAATCAACTCTAACAAGCAAACAAAAATTAGATGTTTCTATCTGTTTCAGGACCAAGAAAAGGGGCAAAAATCCCAACATAATATTAAATGAATGCATACCTATAGATGATTGTACGCTAGCAGTAATATGAAAATGAAAAGGGAAGTGAACTCACAAAATGATCATTTCCATAACTCAAGAGAAGATCAGGATGTACTGCATTGCAATGAAGGCCGAAAACTCTAGTACCTATCTTATGAATCAAAATTGCATCACTGGTCTTGTGGTTGGTGCGAGCATCTACCCTATAAATGGCACCAAGAGTATATAATAATTCTTAGCTAACTAATTTCATATACAACTAATATATGGCAAGAAGATTAGAGCCTTTAGATTTGTCAATGTGTACATTCGATATAGAAAGCCAAGATGATCGAAGATATCTAATAAGTTACTTACAAATGTAGAAAGCCAAAGTTATCAACAAGCGCAAGACCTTTCTCCAAGTTAACATCCATGCCATAAAGCATTTTCCAACTGCTTGGACCCTAATCAAAACATATAAAAGTAAGATTTTTCTTCTGTAGAAAGATTAAATACACATTAACAAACAATGAAAGCTGCCAAAAAGTTGTGCCTGCTCTAATGAATGAAGAATCAAGTAACATCTCTTTACTAATACCAATCCTTTTAACTTCCATTTTTCGCCAATGATTTAGAAATATTTCTTATAGATATAGGGTTGGGTGTGATTGTGCTTGTGTCTGTCTATTCATGGATCAACCAAATCTTTCTTGAGATCCAGTGGTTTACATGTTAGTAATAAGTTAAAGTCATAAAAATCTAGAAGAAACTTGAACAAGCCCACGATGCTCCTTGTTCTACTGACTACAGTTGCCACTTGCCACCTTAAAGATAAACTTGTCCAAATAATATTTGTATGAACAGATCATTTCCGCCTAAATTGAATGGCACAAAGCCACAAATGGAATTAGCCTATAAATAAGTTTAGAAGTAATACCACTATCGGCACAAAATCCTTAAAATAAATTCCCTACTTACTATTCATGATAATTCCTTACAACATCAGAATCTACCTGAACTCTAAGATAAGGCATTGAATACAATCCCCATCAAAGTAGTCCGCACTTTGTAGGAAAATGTGTATTAACATAAAACTTTAAAACTATGTTACATGGAAAAGACATGTAATGAATTAAAATTTAAAATCACATCTTCGAATAAACACGCAACGTCATTGCAGAAAAACCAACAATTACACTGTGAAGCATCAGTGTAAATACAGGTAAACAAAAATTTGCTTAACATAGTTCCTCCATTTCTGCGCAAACCAGGCACATGCCTCCAAATTACGAGGCAAACAGCATGGAGATAATAACCAGTTGGTATGAGTAATACAGTAACTTTCCTTCCAATTAATAATTCAACGGAGTCGCATTCCGTCAAAGAAGTCCGCATTTTATTGGAAAAACTCAAGATTACATCAGACAGTAAAAATGGTATGAAATCAAAACTCAGTCAACAGAATTATCGGAATAATCAGGCAACATCGATGTCAGAATCTAGGAAAAGCAAGAGCGTGAAAAGATGAAAGGGAAACAAACTTGCTGGGGAGAGCGACGGGGGATCTGGAGCGTGAAAAGATGAAAGGGAAACAAACTTGCTGGGAGAGCGACGGGGGATCTGGAGCGGCCTAGAACGGAGAGCAACGGCGGACGGAGGGATTTGGAGAGTTGGGAGACACAGGGGATTTGGAACGACGAGTGAGAGAAAGAAAAAGGGGAACGATGAGAATGGGAAAAAAAGAAAAAGGGGAAAAAGGGATAGGGGTAGGGGTGAGCAACGGGCGGGCGGGGCTGCCCCGGGGGGTAACCCGCGTCCCGCCCGTTTATTTTTAACGGGGACGGGGAAAAACGGGTACGGGACGGGGCAAACGGGTACGGGGCAAAACGGGTATGGGGCAAAACGGGTATGTGTAAACGGGTACGGGGCACCCGTTTACATATCTGGCCCTTTTTTTTCTGAAGGTTTTTTTGGCCCAACACACCTTTTTGTCAAGAAAGTTTATGGGCCAAAAACAGAAATTTTTTTGTTCTGTTTTTGACCCATAAGTGCTTGCCTTGTCCACTCCTTTTTTTGTCACATTTATTTTTACTAAAAATAGGTAAAATGAATTTAGGCATATATTAATCAAACAGTTTTTTGTTGTCGCGTTTTTTGGCCATAACAGTTTTTTTATTTATTTATAAGATTTGAACCTTCATTCTTAATATTGATTTCCAGTCTATCTAATCACCATAATAGCTGGACATTTATTTTATCACTCAGTTATCTTAATATCTTAATTACATGTATTTGAACTTCAATATATTTATTAATATACACTTATTATTAAAAAATCCATACATGTTTCATTCTATTTTAATTATTTAGGAATTGCGTGTATTTTCTACGTTTTATCATATATGTAATATGTAGATCAATACCATTTTTCCTTGAATAGTAAGAAGCAATATCATATTTGCTTCAGTGATCTTCTATTTCCGTACGAATAACTAATAATTTTTTAATTTTTTAAAAAATAAACATGCTGATCTAGTATGAAATAGAAATATGATACATGATGATGGAGGCATTCTTGGGGGCTGGGGCATTTGGATAAACATGTTTGCTGGAGTTGAAGGATCCAGATGAAATAATATTGCGCGGACCCCGTCAATATTTGGTGGGGAAATGACAATTAGGGCCATTTGACTTCAACGTGTCAATTAGAAGGAGAAGTGGGACCCATATTCGCACCAACTCCACGGAGTGACGAAACTGCCCTCACGTTCTCACACTCCCGCGGTTTTGATCTTTAATTTGAAGCTATCCTGAGGGGAAAGTCAAAAAAAAAAAAAAAAACATATACGGGTACGGGCGGGCACGGGTGCCCCGTGCCTCAACCCGTGACCCGCCCGTATACTGAAAACGGGTACGGGGCAGTCCCGTACCCATGACGGGCCCAATCTGGGCGGGCTTAATCCGGGGAAAATTATACGGGGTGCGGGCGGTTGGGCGGGTTGCGGGTCACTTGCTCACCCCTAGATAGGGGAGGTTCGAACCAGCAACTAAAGGGAAGGTATAGACTTGGAGACTTAACCAACTGCACTAGGTGGACATCCTGCTACTAATTTATTTCAAATTATATATATTTTATGGGTGCACTTGCCCCCATTGACACTAACGTAGCTCCGCCCCTGAGTATGAGGGCCTTTTATTTATTTTGTATTGCAATCTGATACCGGTTTGGACCTTTCTGAGTATCTGTGATTTGAGCACCAAAAAAAACTGTAATGAGAGGAGGAACTGATCCTAAAAATGTCAATTACAAATCTCATGGATATGGAAAAATCATCTCAAACGAAAAATTTCACCTTCTTCCAGTTTTTTTCCGGATAATGATGTCAGATCAACTGTTTGCGATTTCTCAAAATTCTTCCTTTTCCCATTTGGTTAGCCGAGAGCAATTTATTTTCCACAGTTGAATCGACATTTTTTTTTTGAGAAAGAGAAAATGATATATTATGATGAATAGAATGAAAGATAGTTGAGTTGGGACTATAGAATCAATGACTGGAAGAGGCATATGAGATAAATTCGTTGAAAGCGTTTTAATGAAAACGAAAATTTTAAAAATTGGAACTTAAAAAAATATATCTAGTATGATAGAAAATTTTGATGAAATTTCAATATAAATTTCTAGACAAAAAAAAAAAAAAGATCCCAAGAAAATCCTCAATTTCCACAGTTCCAAGCTTCCAACTTAGAAACCCATTTTTTTCCAAGTTTTGGAGGAAATTTATTTCCCATTAACCCATTATCATGCCAATCAAATCATGTGAAATGAGGTTTCTATTTCATTATTTTCTAAACACAATTTCTAGGGAGCCAAACAGGCCTCTGTTAGACCAACCAATAATTTTAATCTATAAGAAAATTAGTTATTATGAACATAATTTTTTAATACCCTAATGTTAGTAAACTCAGAGAAGTGATTCAATGCCCCTCCTTTGCGCAAGCAAGTTATTATGAAAATGGTTTTAGGTGGTTAGATTAGCTCATTTACTTAGAAAATAGATTTGAAGATATTTGATTTTGCCTATGATGGATGGCTTTTGATGCCACCTTCATATTTTGGTATGATGAACTTCTTATTTTGGTAAATGACCGTGTTTAATTTTATTAACTTTACATTTGATTATATTCTAATTCTGTGTTTATAGATTATCATTTTATACTTTAACCCTAAAAATAACATATGTAAGATTAAATTAGTGATTGTATCATTTTTTTATCCATTTTAAAAAATTCACGTGTATTTTATTTTTACACTTAATTTTCAAAATTCTGGTGTCATATGTATGCCAATACTTAGCTTCATGGTTGATTTGTATGGCTTAATAAAATATCGTCTTCATTGTCAATATTGTATAAAATGTTAATTTTAGTTTAAGGCATAAAAATGTTATTTATAATTAAACGTTATTATACATTTAATAAATTTTGGAAAAAATCACTTATAACATAAGTAAAATTGTCCATGTGAAGATAATTTTCTTCCCCTCCCTCTAAACCAAACAAGGTAACATTAAAACCCCTTTTATAATATAAGTCTAAAGTTGTCAATGTGAAAAAAATTCCCCCCTAAAACCAAACAAGGTAACATTAAAATCTATCTCCTCCGCTTTCTTTTAGTTAATCTTAATATTAAAATCCCTCATATCTCCTTCCCTCCATTAAAATCCCCCTCCCTTTGATGGGACCAAACAGACCTCCGCTTCAATTTCCTAACATACAGGCTAATGTGGATCGGATGCGGCAAGAGAGAAGAGAAAGAGAGAGGAGATCTAAGGAAATTCTGTTGAACAAATATGAGAATTTGAGACAATATCTATCATCGATAAAGGGAGAAATACTATCCACAGAGGATGAGGCTGGAGAATGTTTGGAAATTTTGAACTCAAAAGACGAATCAATGCAAGATGATATCTTAAATGACGAAGTGGAAGAGTTCCGTCATCCTGAGCTGCTGCAGATGCGTCTTGATGCCATAAAAGGAGGAGAGAAGGTTCACGAGAACAGTGATAACAAGGTGGTTTTTGATGCATTGAGGGAATTGTACAGGCTTTTAGTGTCGAAGCATTTGATTTCTATCCAAGAATGGATTTCTGTTTTAGTAAGGGTTGAAGTAGCATTTTCTTTGTAGTCAACTTTCCCTCCATCATTGAAGTGTGGTCTTTTCTTAGGAGGAATCTTGATCACACCTCTTAAGCAAATAAGAAAGCTGAAAGGATATCATTCATACAGCTAGAAAGTTACTGGATGACCTTAAACTCTTATTTCCAATAGTGATTATTCGTGCTCTGGACTTTGTATAAGTGCAGGTAGATTAGGAGCTAAAATTGTAATGAACACTCACATTGCACATTTGCAGAGATTAAAAAAAAAAAAAAAAACACATATGCACTATGCCTATATTTTTTGATCAATAAATGTATATCCATACTCACTTTGCAAACATATGATAAGACATGGACTCATATCAGACACAGTACACACAAAACGATCACCTAAAGTCAACTCGGTCCAATTGTCACTGAAGATACCAATTTCCTAAGCTCATCTTACATTGGTTCACAGCTCCAATATCTAATCTAAATCAATATACTTTGACAGCAAAATCAACCTTTCTATCGAGCTAATCTACACTTAGATTTAAATTTATTTTTGCATACATCATTAGGTCTAACAATAATCTAGAATATACAAAATATAGAGGTTAAAGGACCGGGAATTGATAGGAGCAGAAGGATGAACTTGAAATCTGGTCTTTTTGAGCTAGAGAAGAAGTTATGGGAGGGGTACCATAAAGTGGCTTCCCAAGAAGAAATTTACTGGTTCCAGAAGTCCAGAAGCAAGTGGCTACAGGAGGGGGACAAAAATACAAGATTCTTCCACGCCTCCACAATAATTAAGCGGAAGAAACAGAGGATTGGAGCAATTCAAAATGAAGCAGGAGAGTGGATTGATGACCACAATACTATGAAATCAATGGCTCATGAATTCTTTCTTAATCTTTATACTCGGGATATTTCTGTTAAGGACCCGGATGGGTGGTGCTCTAATTTCCCTAATATGGATGTCCATAAGCTTTGTATGTTGTCCAGAACGGTTACTAGGATAGAGATAAAAAATGCTACTTTTGCTATGGGTGCTTTTAAGGCTCCCGGCCCAGATGGTCTTCAAGCTCACTTTTTTCAGACTCAATGGGATGTTGTGGGTGATAAAATATGCGCTTTTATTGCGGAATGTTTCAGGCAACCTGCCAATATGACATGTATTAACAAATCAAAAGTTGTCCTCATTCCTAAGGTGGATAACCCTTCTACATTAAAAGATTTTCGCCCAATATCCTTATGTAATGTTAGCTTCAAAATCATCACCAAGATATTGGCGAATAGGTTCAGAAATGTTATGGCCCATCTCATTGGCCCCGAGCAGTGCAGCTTCATTGCTAACAGATCCAGCTGTGATAATATTCTTATTGCCCAGGAAATCGTCCACTCTATGAGGATGAAGGGTAGGAAAAAAGGATTTGTTGCAATCAAGATTGACATGGAAAAAGCGTTTGATAGATTCATCAGAAATACTCTTATGCATTTGAAGTTGGGAGATAGTCTTATTGAGCTTATTATGGCTTGTATCTCCACTACATCTATGTCTATTCTTTGGAATGGAGATGAAAGCCAGAGCTTTTCCCCTTCTAGAGGTGTTAGGCAAGGTGATCCCTTGAGCCCCTACATCTTTATCCTTTGTATGGAGCGTTTAAGCCATCTTATTAAAGTTGAGTGTGGTAGCCATACTGAAACCGTTCATTTTCAAAAGAGGGGGTCCTTAAATTTCTCACATTTTCTTTACTGACGATCTTATTCTCTTTACTGAAGCCTCTTCTAGTCAAATGAGTGAGGTTCGTAAAGTGTTACAAGGTTTCTGCGAAGTTTCGGGTCACAGAATTAATCTTGCCAAATCTTGAATGTTTTGCTCTAGAAATGTTAACTTCAATAGAGCTCTTGAATTAAGTCAGGTTCTTGGGATTGGGCTGACATCAGATATTGGGAAGTATTTGGGTGTTCCAATTATCCATAGCAGAGTTACGAAAGCTACCTATAACCCCCTTGTGCAGAAAGCTAGGAAAAAGCTATCCACGTGGAAAAGCAAGTTTCTGACAATGGCGGGTTGATCGGTTCTGATTAAATCTGTGTTATCCTCCCTTCCCAGTTATTGTATGTTGTCTGCTCTTCTTCCCATTTGCACTATTAATGAGCTGGATAAAATCTCGAGGAAATTTCTTTGGTCCCAGAATGAGGATGTGAAAAGAATTACATCTTATAGCTTGGGACAAAGTTACGCAAGCTAAGAAGCAGGGAGACCTTGGATTCAGAAATCTCCGCCGTCGAAGCAGAGCCTTTATTATGAAACTTTGTTGGGGCATCTTGACTAATAGACAAGCTTTATGGGTCCAATGTCTCAGATCTAAATATAGTTGTGGAGACTCTCCTATGCCTCACATCTCTAGGAAAAGGAACTCTTCCTCTTCCTGGAAAGCGATTGTGAGAGTTTGGGATATTTTCTCCGCTGGTATTGGGAAAAAAGTTAACAATGGGGTTGATACCAAGTTCTGGCAAGATCTTTGGCTTCCTTTAGATCGCCCGCTTTTATCTTATATTCCTGATCCATCTTTTGTTAACGATAATGACGCGGTTCGACATCATATTTTAATAAATGGTAGATGGGACACTAATAGATGGCAATGTATTTTGCCTCTTGCAATCATTAATATCATCTCTAAGATGCACCCTCCTTCTAATAGTTCCTTGGACTGTTTTACTTGGAGGGCGGCGAAAGATGGTTGTTTCTCTGTCAAATCTGCTTATCGCTATATTTCGGATCACAGAGGTGTCAGTAGTAACAGCTTTTGGGCCCTTATGTAGAAATGGCAACTTCCGGAGAAAGTAAAAATTTTTACATGGCAGGTCGGACATGAGAGATTGGCCACTAACTCTCTTAGAGCCAGAAGAGGTCTCACAAATGCAAACCTCTGTCCTTACCAGTGCAATAGAGAGCAAAGTGTGATACATATAATCAGAGATTGTGAGAGAGCTAAAAATATGTGGAAGCAAATTTTAATGCTTAACCATTTCACTCAGTTTTTTGCAGGAAATATGCAGGCTTGACTAAACTGGAACACTAATCACTACCCTAGGAAAGGGAATTTCAAAACTTCTCTTGGCTAAGGGTCTTTAGTTTGGGGTGTTGGATCCTTTGGATTACTATATGCAAATACCTGTTTCAAGGCAAAGCCACAGATACCAGGGAGATGCTCCATTTATGTAATTATCTTCTCATGGAAAGTTCTACTAATCATACTCTAACCCACCAAATTTTCCAGCTTGGCAGGTCTGTGGAAAGGCTTGGACCCCACCCCTGATGATGTGGTTCGAGTTGATGTGGACAACTCGGTGCGTCATCAACACCAGGCAGCTTGTGGCGGAGTGATAAGGACATCCCAAGGTCACTGGCTGATGGGATTTCAAAAGTTCCTTGGATTACGGTCTGTTCTTGAAGCTGAGATATATGCTATCATGACCGGGCTTAAAGTGAGCCATCAGATGGGCTTTCAAAGAATATTTTTATACTCTGACTCTCTCGACGCTATCAACATCCTTATGAGAGATTGCTGCGCCGAACATCCTCTGAGAGACATTATTGCTGAGACTAGAGATCTTCTCTTCAGAGATTGGAATGTCGAGCTCCATTATACCTCGAGAAATAATATCCTATGTGCTGATTACATGGCCAAGCAAGGTCACGATACTCCCGATGATGCGGATGAAGTGTTAGTCCCGACAGTTCCCATAGGTTGTCTTGATATGGTCCTTAAGGACCAATTGGCCTGCCGTCACTAGTCCTTTTCTAGTTTGTTGTACTTGGGGCTAGATCTTCATGGTCTAATCCCCTTCTCTTTTCCTCAAGCTTCGGCTTGCCTTCTTTTCCCAAAAAAAAAAGGACCGGGAAAGTCTTCCGTATAAAAATTTGTGGGTGCAAACCAAAAGGATTTTGATAGCATCTTGATTTCCCCCACCACGCTTCATGCTAAAAAGAGTTGAATCACTACTCATACTGCAACCAACCTACCTATTTCGTACCAAAATCATAAATAGGTAATTTAAAATCATCTAGTGTCATCTCAGAAATAAGTGACATGCAGTGTCCATAAAATATGGATGTTAAATTCAAAACTTACCATGTCCCTCACATACATAGACGTTACCATGAAAACGGATGTTGAAAGTGTTTTTTGTAATAGTGCATGTTAGTAAAATCGTTTTCCCACTTACATGCGTGTTTAAATGTGGCGATTTTACTTGATCCTAAGTACCTCATATATTTTGAACAAACCAAGTTTCTAATATATATTTATCTCACCAGGTTTTCACCAGTAAAAAGTGTTGTCACGTTGACATACCTTAAACCAAGTTTCTTCTATCCATTATGTTGCAATTTTAATGTACTTCTTGAACCTCAAAAAAATTCCACAATACACTTTAAAACTTCACTTCTATCCAATCTGACATCATCCGGCTTCAGCCGTTCTTCAATCAACCCGTTTGGGTTGGCGGTGGGAGAAATGAATTATTTTTTATTTGACTTTTGAAGAAATAAGATGGGAAAAAAGTCAGATTATAAATGTGATTTGTTTTTGGATTGATGGTGGTAGAAGTGATTTTTTTTTTTTTTAATTAGAGACATGTTTGAGTTAGAGGTTAAAAAGTGAGTTGGGATAGAAAATGACTAAAAATAGTATGAATATTACATATATTAATACTACGTATTAGTTTTATATATTGCAATAATCGAAGATAAAAAATTTAAATTATTATTTAATTTTTTTAAAGTATTAGTATTTACTAGTATATAATTTTTAAAGTACTAGTATTTACAAAGTTGATGAAGAAACAAAATTGATAGTGGTTACGCATGTGAGGGGGGCGCTGAGTGACGAAGTGACGGTGACATTTTTTTTAATTATAAAATTTTAGGAAATGGATTAGGCTCACCCACAGTCCAAGGGCAGGGCGCTTGGAGCCTACTGTAAATTACTTAATTTTTTTAAAGTATTAGTATTTACTAGTATATAATTTTTAAAGTACTGGTATTTACAAATTGATGAAGAAACAAAATTGACAGTGGTTACGCATGTGAGGGGGGCGTTGAGTGACGAAGTGACGGTGACATTTTTTTTTAATAATAAAATTTTAGGAAAGGGGTTAGGCTCACCCACAGTCTAAGGGCAGGGCGCTTGAAGCCTACTCAGCAAGGAATTCAGGACTAAGAGTAAATATGCCTTCGCTTTTTAGCGGTGACATGCTTACAAGGTTAGGACGCTGCTTCTCCGCTTTTTGGCACAACACTAGGCACGAGAGCCTTCATGTTATTGGGTTTTTTTTAGAAGGCCAGTAAATAAAAAGCTACTCCAAACACTTTCTACTAAAATTTTTTCTCACTGGCCCTTTTTTCAAATGCCACTGGAATTTCTTGCACACCAACGCTCACAGAAACACCAGCCCAAACATGTTATATGCGGGTTCGATCCTCTACTAAGCTTTTTTCTCCTCATCCCTCCTTATCCCTTATTAGTTTGAATTATGTAGTATTTTTTCAATATCAGTCAGTATCTTGAAGTATCTTTTGAATACTAGTCAATATCTTAAAGTATTTTTTTAATACCGGTCAGTATTCTAAAATATTTTTCAAGATCATGAAATATTTTTTCAGTAACAGTTAGTATCCTAAAATATATTTTTAGTACCAGTATGTATCCTAAAATGTTTTTTCAAGATCATAAAATAATTTCTCAAGATCATGAAGTATTTTTTTTTTAGTTCCACTCAATATCTTAAAGTATTTTTTAGTAACAGTCCGTACCTTGAAGTATTTTTATTTAGTACCAGTCAGCACAGTAAAATATTTTTTCAAGATCCTAAATCTTAGGATCTTGAAAAAATATTTCAGAATACTGACTGATATTAAAAAAATATTTTAGGATGGGACAGTCAAGATTAATTCAAATCAACGGTTTAGATTGATTAAGGAGAGATATTAAAGGTTGAGATTGGATGAGGAGTAATGATGAGAATATGAGATAAGGAGAACATCCAATTCCGTTATATGCACCGTTCAAAAGTTAGGCAACAACACCCCTGCCATTATCATAACACACACACACACATCTGCCAATCTGCACTTTTCCAACCCCACCATCCTTGAAAAAGTTATGCAAGCTCTCTGGTTAGATTTGAAAGACCACAAACATCTAACGTACCTTTAGCTTTTTCTCTACTGTTATTCAAACTAAGCTGAAAATGGATCTATGAGATGCGTAACCTCTGTTCTTAAGAGGTTAATTGGTCTTCATTCTCGTGTTGCCAAAGAACTCAGCCATTAGTCTCCATCATTCATGTTCTCAGTCAAGTAGCTTCGAAAATGCTACGGACGGAAGCCGAAGGCATCATTTGGGTACTTCTCATTGATGATCTTATTGTTTTTCTATGTATTCTACCTACTGTTCTTCGCCGTTGGGACTAAGCCGAAAATGGATCTATGTCTGTTCTTCAGTCATAGACTCACTTCTTAACCGAAAATGGTGTGCTCTTCAGTCTATCTATGAGTTTTCTTTTCCTCTGCTTCAAGTTTTTTCATGACCACTGTTTGTTCTTTGTGTCCTCTCATCGAAAATGGATCTGGACTACCAATGGTGAGATGTTGTATCACCGCATAAGACTGAGTCGACAGTCCTTTTAAAGAAAATGCTAGGTATATAAGTACTACAATTCATTGAGTTGTTGTCTATTTTATGGAAAACGTTTCTTTTATTTGATGATACATTGTTTTTCCAGGGAAAGCTACCATGGTCAACTATTATTCTGGAATCCCATATTCAATGAGATGCTTCCATTGGGGCATTCTTACTGTCAGAGAACAGGACCAAGAAAGAATAGAAGGTAGATGTGCAGGGGAGAAGGTCCTTTTTACTAAGTAGACATATGGTTTTGCACTTTTGCACAAGTTTTTGGTGCTTTTCTTGCATTTCTTGCATGTCAGTTTAGATTTGGTGCCTGACTTCAAGAAATGTTAGTTACTTGATCAATTTGTATTATGCATTCATGTTTAGAGGTGAGACTCACAAGCCCTGGCAAGATTGGATCAGAGGTTTGCCATCTCAATCATCACAAGACATTCTGCATCCCTCATGGAGGAGGTGGTTCTGGCACAGGTCATATTGGTGTAAAGAAACTCTTGGCATCATATTTTCCTTCGCATCCTGTGGTAAATACTAAATATACATGTTGTTTGTTATTGATAAACCAATGTATGACATGCATACATATTAATCAATTTATTTATGAGCAGGCTCATCATGTATATCAGTAAATAATTGATGAGCGCTATTTATGCCATGTTTTTCCTGTATTCTATGACTGAATTGTATGGTGAACATAAGCTTAATTGCATTAAATCTGAGCAAAAAGGCATTCATTCAGAATATAGGGAACTTAAGGATGAAGTTTACAAACCTGAATAAATTGCATACGCATCCTAAACATGTGCTAAGAAAAGATCGAGTTTTAAGATTTTGTGTGAAAGGTGCATAGCATGGCCAATAAAATGCTATAGCATTGGGATAGCCTCCTCGAAACACAATACAATGCTTCCCTGATGTTATAGCAGAGTAAGTGAAGTAATGCTATGCGGCATTTGTTCTGATCTTTTTTCAAGGTTATTTCAGGAAACATAGTGCAGATTGTAAAGGGTAGATTGCTGACATATTGGAATAGAAGATGCGGAGTATCGAAACTAAAGATTTGAAGAATTCCGCAGTATCAGCAGAATCAATCTACCAGGATTAAATAGGGAAGACACAATTGGACTTCGACAGAATAGGAAAGGCCCGGTTCGTTGAACGTACACAGCAAGTAAACCAGACTATATAAGGAAACAAGAGCCAACCCTAAAAGTGTTGGAGTCATCAAGAGTCAAAATCCAACCCTTACGGCCAGACTCGAAAAGAAGAGTGAGAGAAGTTACAAGGCACGAGTACTTGGGGAACCCAAAGAACCTTCCTTGTAGTGAGACGGAGATAAGAAGACGTGGAGCTGTGACGTGACAGGGTTTCTTCCACGCCGTCGAACCTCTACCAAGCTTTCTGTTTTTCTTCTTAATTTCTTTTAATCTTTTGATCATGGCCTATTCTGCTGTACTGTTCGGTGATCCCTCATCATCATGAACTAAACTTTCGTGGCTGAGCGAGAATGATTTCCTAAGTGTAGAATGAACCCAATTGCTAGTCTTTAATTCAATACATTCAGTTTGCTTATCAGTGATTTAATTACTTGTCGATTAGTGAGAGGTAAGGGCTAGATCAATGGTCTCGGTTTACTGAGAGGGAGTCGAGGCTAGACATCTGAGAAACAGTGATTGCTAGGCAGGCTTGTGCAAGGCTTGACCTATTATTGTAGGCTTTAGGAATTGGTCTATCGCTCATAACCATAACACCTTGAATCATAATGAACAACTTAACTAGAAAATCGCCATAGATATATGGGAGAAGTAAGTTAGGATTGTACGTACCGGACGCGAGAGTTTCGGTAGATTAGAGTGGTGGGTTAACTAAATAGCTTTGCAAGTAGTGTTTATGCTGTAGCATTTGCGAGAGCTGTACAACATGGAGGCTATAGCATTGCGTGCAGGCAACTGGGGGATTAAAATGGTTAAGAAGGATTCTAAACTCAGCCCATCTTTTTACTGATATCTTCTTCGACTACGATCATTTGTCTATTTTCTTACTTAATAGTACGACCATAAAAACTCCCAAACCAATCAGACTTATTTATCTTTTTAAGCACAACCAATTTTGTGATATAGGCGTCACCATCCGGTATCCCAGTCTCCGTGGGACGATACCCTACTTACTCTTTATTACTTGTTCGACTGGTTCACTTGCCATCAAGGAAATCTACCAACATTAATCATTACTTGTATGTTTGATATAGTTGCTTGATAGTATCTTCTACCATTCTGAAGGTACCCACGGGTGGGCTTCCTTTAACGGCTTTGTAATTGGATTGAGTTGAAAAGAGGGGAAAAGTTGAGCATTACTAATATTCAATTGGTTTCGGTTTAAATTATAGGTTACATATCCTTTGACTGATGGTGTTTACAAGGAATGTATTGATGAAATATACAAGATAATTCATGATATTTCATGGTAATGGAGGTCTAGTGTATATGGATGGGGCTAACATGAATGCCCAGGTTTGTTTTTTTTGTGTGAATCTTCACATTCATGTGCACTTTTTGGGCTATTTTTCAAGTTGTGAGCTGATCCAAAATGTTCAACTGTGGTGTTGGCCAACAGCCCAACACTATACACATTTCAATGTACATTTACATATTGTTTGTTATGCCAATGTGAGTTGGCATAGATGGTAAGGGATCCAGGATTAGGCCCTTGGGTCGTGGGTTCGATCCCCTCTGCCGTCGTTGGGATTCCTTTGGTAGGTAATCTCGTAAGTCCCCAGTAGGTGCTCATAGAGCCCGGGGCCGTGCCCTGGCCTTGGTGGGGGACTGATGTCGAACCCTTCCAAAACCTTTTTCTTATCAAAAAAAAAAAATTGTTTGTTATTGATGACACAATGTATGACATGCATACATGTTAATCATTTATCCATGAGCATGCCCATTATGTATATCAGTAAATCATCATTATTTGTATGTTTGATATAGTTGCTTGATAGTATATTCTACCATTCTGAATGTACCCATCGGTGGCATTCCTGCCCCTGACAAGATAGCCATTTTGGGCCTCTTGGCACCATTGTCCATTTCTGCAGCACCTTGGGACTCAGCACTCATATTGCCAATTTTTTATACTTTCATTCCCATGCTGGATTTGAAAGGAATCACTCAAGCATCCAAGATAGCCCTTTTTAATGCTTACTACATGGCCAAACGATTTGAGGTTTCTGCCTTTCCCCCTGATCCTGAAACTCTTTCATGTGGGAATCTTATTATAATGTTTCTGTTTACTAACCTTTACTAATGTTTTGGGATTTACAGAATTATTACGCTGTTCTTTTCCGATGAGTCAATGGAACAGTTGCTCATGAATTCACAGGCTTTAAGGTAGTTCACTTTGTTGTATTCATTTATATCGAAGTTAATCCACTACTGTCTGATTAACTGCGAGGATTTAATGTTTTGGGATTTACAGAATTAGTGCCCTGTTCATTTTGTTGGCTGTGTGAGGGGAGGAAATGCTTGCAGGTAATTTGAGGGAATATGGGATCTCATTTCTTTATGAATTGTGAGTGCTAACTTATTTCTCTATGCAGCAAACCCAAAAAGGGCTTTAGATTGTTTCATGACAAGTCCCTTGCTGATGTAGAAGTGGGAAGTATTTATACCCTCATAAGGCTGAAAATTTTTGAGCTACTTGTGTTTGATGCTGCGTTATTTTTGTTGGGATTTTCCATCTCCCTATCTGCTATTTATTCAGGTAAATAGGCTGAGTTATGAAACAACAGCAGAAATGGATCATAAACATTACTTTTAATAGAGATAAATGCAAAAGAAACAGATGGAACGATAGAGATGTGTTTTCCTAGTTCAAGAGGCTTGGATATCTCCAAGCAAGCCCTCCATGTATCTTCATTCTCTGCCTCAAGCCTCAGATCCCCGTAATATTCCTTCCAAAAGCTCACTCTCTTCCACCTCACCACCCATCAAACAGCTTGACAAGGCGAGTTAATTATATCCATTCTCTGATTTGCCCTTCCTACCACCTCATCCATTTTCCCTTTAAGAATATTTAAGAATACCATTAGTGTTGGTGTTAGTTGCATCCCCAGCCATGGGCCCATCTGATTCTTATGGTTTTACTGTGATATAACTGGTCTCAGTATGTATTTGTATACTTCTTACTTTGTTTTGTTTGGTTCTGTAGGGTCAACTGGTCCCTGATCCTAAGACTTTTCCATCAGGAATCAAAGCTCTTGCAGATTATGTACATAAAAGGGGGCTTAAGCTTGGTATATATTCTGATGCAGGGAATGATGGATGACATTGTGAAACCAAGCCAGATGTTTGAAAAATCTATTCCGTAATTAAACCTGGTTATATTGAATGTGTTCAACTGACTTTTAGTTACCTGCTCAATATTGTTTTTCTTGATGTTAGGGTATTTACATGTCAAGTCCAACCAGGATCACTTTTGCATGAAGTTGATGATGCAGACACGTTTGCCTCTTGGGTTAGTTACCATTATCTCATTTTATTATAGCAAATTGGAACTGATATATATGTTAGTTTTGTATCATCACATAACCTTTAGGATTCATGTGCGGGTGTGACCTGTGTGAAAGAAAAACAATATTTGGTAGTTGAGATTGAAGTTCTGATCAGAACCACTGTGAAGCTCAAATTTGGATCATTTCAGGTTTGGTGTCATGATAGCCCTTGGGTCAATGCAAAACCAGAGGTTGGCTTTGTATTGTCCTGTAAATGTATTAATATTAGGTGGCACACAATCAGAGCTTCAGCATCCAAGAAACCATATTAGCGTTGATTTGCTGGGTTACGCAGTTTTTGTGGTAAATTGTTGGTGGAAGATTTTGTTGTATTGTTTAATTTTCAACTATTTTGAACCAGTGTGGCATTAGTATTTCTCTATCTTGATGTTTTTTTATGAACTTGATTAGCATTTTTTTAATGTATTGGGTACATTTTTAACCCCTTTGTGACTCAAGCACGCACATAGAGATTTTCTACTGAACTGTTTTGAAGTCATTTTAAACCAAATAGTAGCAAGCAAAAATCACCTTCCTATCATTGTGGGTGATGTGGTGGCCTCAACCCTAAACCCACATCAACCATTCTTTCTGTTTTGAATTGTGAAGGGAATATTGCCACTAAAACTGTTTTTAAATGAGATATTAAAGCTTACTTTATGGTTTAGAATAATCATTTAATTTCATTTAGTTGTGTGGGGTGATTTTTATCATACTACTATTATTAGCTATCTTGTTATTGTCTTTTTTGGATGAGTTGGTCTATATGATTGTGTTATGGTTGATATACAAATTATGGAATTAGTTACTTGCTTTTAAATGATATGCTATATGCTATTTTTTCTAAGTAGATGAAGTAGGCTTACTTGTGTAATACCCTAAAAATCTGTATCATAAATTGGTAAAATTATAACTATAGAAAATAGGTGAATATAAGGTATCAAATATTAAGTTATAATTAGCTAATTTTCTAAAGGAGGATGTCTTGGAAATTAGAGAATTTTAAGTGCCAAAGTGCCAAATGACGAAAATGCCCTTCTAGGACATAAATGACTTAGGAAAATTGTGAAAAATCCTAAAAGGCAGTAAAATAATTATTAAAATTAGGAGAGTATATTATCTCTAATTTTGGTAATTTAATAAGATATAACCTTGGAAAAATTAGAAGAGGATAAACAAAAAGTATTGTGATAACCAAAATACCCCCGTAAATTCTAATATAATGCATGGGAGATAAAACATGTCAGTACGAAGGTGGTGAGATAATGAGTTATTCTAATTGAGAAAATTATCAACTATTGATAAGAAATTGATTAGGTAATTATTGGCTAATTACTTAGGCTTAAACAAAGGAAAATTCAAAGATAATTATGTAAAACCCTATAATTAGTGGTGTATGGCTAAAAATTAGCATAAATATATTTTCTAATTAAATGGAAAATATTGAGAAAAATAAATGAGATTAAGTAATTTTAAGCCTAAATGCAAGAATGGATCAATAGGAGAAAGTTATGAAAAATTATGTAAAAATAATTAAAATAATAATTATAAAATTAATTATAAAATAAAATAAAAATATATATAAAATATATGTGTGTGTGCCGACATCAAAAGGGGGAAAATAAGAAAAAAGGGGAAAAAAATAATGAAAGAGTGTAAATAATAAACTCTAATTAAATATTAATTAAAGTAAAATAGTAAAAAATAAATAAACACCGATGGAAATCGGATCCTATCTAGAGAACCAGGAACAGGATTTTTAAAGTCAGGATATAATATTGATAAGTGGATTTTTATCTCAAATTGAGCTGTACCTGGAGTCGTTTCCGAGATCGGTAGAAGAAGTTAGTAATAAGACGAAATAGGGAAAATCTAATAAAAAGGCAGATAGTCATAAAATTAGAATTTGAACAAAATAAATGGTAACTCAACATCTGGGGATGAGTTTATGATTATCTGGACATATTTGGAGTCAGTGAATTTTTTTCCAGAAAGTGACAATTCCAGAAGTGAATTCCGTAAACGGGCACGTTCTTCGAGAAACTTCCACAGGACCGTTGGAACCCTGTATGGAATCAAAAAGTTGTTTAGCCCGGACATTTCTAATAAGTGAGAAAATGTCTTCAAAGTTATGATTCCGAATTTCTGAGATTTTACGCGATTACGCAAATCGGACACCGATCGGGGAAATTCTGTTGGACCAGGGCATAAAGCAACCTGTGACATCATCCAGATGACATCACATGGCTGCCACATAAGCCCCTTATGTCGACCAAGGCAATCTAAGGGCCAAAAAGAAGACTTTCAAATGAAGCAAGATCCGACGGTTGTGGTTCGATATGGTAAAGTGTGAATAGTAACCCTCCAACCCTTATAAATACCCCCTTGCTCCTTAGAATTCCTCACACCATTTCTTGAGAGCCTTGGCCGAATCTAGAGAGAAGTTAGAGAGAAGGAGGAGCCCGGGGATTCAAGCGAAACTCGGGTAAGTTCTTCGGTACTCAGTCTTAAGTTTCAGTAGTTTTAGTAGGATTGTTAGTTAGATCTAGGAAGTAGGAGATGAAATTCCTATTCTTGTTTTTAGGCCTCATTGCATTGAAAGATGCCTAACGAGGTAAAAACATAGTAGGAATTGAGTTTCTGAAAGTTAGAGTTAAAATAGCGAAGCTCTGGCGAAATTCCGCCGATTAAGGGCATCAGGGGCAAAATGGTAATTTTTACCTAAAATGCCTGTTATGATGTGAATCATTAATTAATATGATTTATATTTCGAAAATTATATTGGAAGAGGAGTTATGTTGAAATTTTGGAAGATTAGGGCCAAAGTAACGAAGTGCTTGCGAAATTCCGTCGATTAGGGGAAATAGGGGCAAAAAGGTAATTTGTACCTAAAATGCCCGTTATAATGTCAAATATTGACAAAAATGATATTTATCCTTATAGGATATCTGTAGACTCGAACCGCTGTCAAACCGCTGTTTTCATTGTCGACGTACGCCGTCAGTATTTGTCGAATTTCAATTTCCGTCAAAAGTGCTTCAAGTACCGTCAAACGAAGGTACGTTCGCGGCGTACTGTAATACTGACTCTGATGCTTATAGTATGCTTATATATGATACGGATAGTTTCATAAGCCATGAGCGGGACTGTTAGGGTCATGCACAGTGACTAAGGTAAAGAACTTAGATAATCACTGTTACAGCCTTACGGGTTATAGACATGATAATACCGTATGTTTTCCTAGCGCTGAGGACACGACCGTACATCGTGGCACATGGTTTAAAGTGCAGACAAATAACTTTGCTTGTAGGGTAGTTGTTATTAAATGATCATATATTGAACTGTCAAGATCATTGCTGTAATTCATCCTAGAAATATCTGTTGAACATATATCGTTATATAAGCATGAGGTTAACCGTTACCTGAGATCCGATAGGTATTGGATCTCAGCTCTTACTATAGCATCAGAATACGAGATACCAAGGACGGAGGATAAGAATAAGCCGAGCGGACAGCACACGTGAAGACAAAGTAATGATCGACTGAGTAGATTAAAGTCCTGAACAGAAAATGTACTATTCTTTATGAACAGGCAGTTACGCCACAGTTAACGTTGTATCAGTTACTCAATGATTTTTATTCCGATGCTCTACTCTGATGAAATGAAAAAAAAAAAAAAATTTGGCTCTGAAATTGGAATGTTACAACTTGCAAGTAAGCGAAATTACCTTGTGCATCACTTAGGGAGGCTATGCTTTTAAACTTATGGATATTTCCTCTTTACTTGCTTTCACATGCATTCAATTTAATGTTAGGAACTTGCTTGATTATCCACCTTCCAACTGATCAGAACCCTATTCAAGGTATTGTGCATGCCATTATTAACCGGTATTGGAGCATGTTAGTGAATGATCTTCCCTTGGCTTAATACTGATGATTCATGATAATTTCTTAGACACTATTTTTATACAAAACGATGTAATTTATTTGCTATGCGCCATATGCTATAACTTGATTGACTATCTTACTTTTAGACGGTATCTTGGGGTTAGTTTTGAAGGATCAAACATTTTTTGCCTGTGTGATGGGTGTGTGGGTATCCTCCTATATGGGGGAGGGGGTTTAAATTGCCCAACTCTCTATTCTGATAAGGACAAGTCTCTCAAGAATTCTGAGTTGCAAGGTAGCATTTTTTATACTACGTTTATTTTGATTCATTATCCTTTCATAATTTTATTGCACTTGCTTTTTTGAAGTGAAGCAACTATTGATTCATGTATGAGACATGGAAGTTACTAAGGGGAGGCATATGTATTTTATCCTTTCAACAAAAGAAAATAACAAAACTCAAAACAAGTTAACTGAAAGATAAAAGTTAAATATGAATTGGAGTTGTGCTATGCAACTTCCTTACATGTAACAAAGACCAAATTAATAAAATTATTCATTCTTTAACTCATAGTTGATGCCCCAAATTTGTGCCATATATTTTCTAAGGATGGTTGCTGAAATTTTAAGGATTGTCTTGGGGATTCTTTTAATATTGCTTGAGCATATTGTCTTCCCTTCCCAATTTGTCAATTGGCCTTGTTTTCATTTTGAGTTTTAGATTGAGTTCTTGGATGGCAGTTCAGTTCTAATAGTATGGTCGCCCGTTCTTCTATTCTAGTGGGGCTTCTGAAAATTGGAATCAATATGAATTGTGATTCTATTTATGAATTGAGGAATGATTATATTGAGATAACTATTTTTTTTTGTAAATGACTAATTCATTTGAGTTGGTTGTTACTTATGTAGAAATCATTGTGTAACTTTCAAAAATTTGATGAAAGATGTGTTATATTATCGCTTAGTCTAATTAGGATCTTCTGATGTTGTCATTTTTTTATCATTTTCTAGTAGACTATAGTCCTCATAGTCGTCTTGATTCATATTTTGGACTTGGGAAAGAAAAAGTTGAAAGTGTTGATTTGTCCACTTGCTCTAGCCCCTATATATTTTGCTACTCTTTGTTGCTAATTGATAAGGAGTTGGTATTCTTTCATTTAAAATAATGTTGCATTTTGGTAATTTACAGATGATGTTTCAGCGCTAAAGCTTTCTAATCATTTATGATTTTTGCTCACTATTTTTTCAACATTTTTTCCTGGTGAAGCAGAATTTTGAAAACATGAGGTCGTAGGAAATATGTGGCAAATGGTTACTAATGATGGTGTCAAAAATCAAAGACCTTTCATCTCTAATGTGCTTAAATTTATCATAAAATTGCAGTCTTATAGGCAAATCCTTACAAATAATTTGTGGTATGTTCACCGGTCTCAATTATTTGGGAAACATGGTTTCATGTTATGTTGTTTTTCGTTCGGTATACAAAATTCAAATATTGAATTGTATATATTGAAAATATTTCCCCTCCACACTATTTAATTTAATATAATCCAAATACTTTAAAGAATAATTAATGTTAGTTAAAATAATTCATTTTAGTTTGTTGATAAAGATCAATGCAATGATTTAATTAAAGTATTGTTGATAGTATGACTAAAAATCAAATTGACAAGGGAGATAAGGTGGCAAAAAAAAAAAAAAGGAATATTTTTATCATATCCTCTAATCTCTTTAGGCCCTTGAAACTAGGGATAACAACTAATATAAACCACAAAATTTAAAATAATTTGAATTTGAAATTCAAATGATAACTTTAGATTTTGGAAGAATTCTAAATAAATCCAACTGAAATATCAAAATTCTAATTTAGACCTTCACTTTTATTGAATTCTTAAGCAGGCCAGGACAAGATGTATAATTAAGAATTTCTAAATTTTATAAATTTACCTTAATGTCCCCTTTCATTGAATTCTTAAGCTGGACAAGATGCATAACTAAGAATTTCTAAATTTTATAAATTTACTTTAATGTCCCTAAATGTTTAATAGGTGACAGATATATATTTATTCATTCACAGTTTCACACAATCTCTCCTTTCATTCCTTTTATTCATCTTCATTTTTCTTCCACGCCCTCACATTCTCTTTCCTCTACTTTCTTGTCGTTTCTCATTCTTTTTCTCTTGCCTAGACGCTGCCATATGTCCCCAAAAAAGTCTAACCTGGCTTTGGTTCGACACTTCTTACCATCCGCTACGTCCTTTGCGTTAAAAAGGCGTTATGGAGCAAAAGAGGACAGTTTTTTTTTTTAATAATATTTCAGGATACTTGTGTTAGAGGAAAAATAGTTTTGAATTTAGGACTAAAAATTAATTTATTTGAGATAGTGAGCAAAAAAATATTTCAGGGTTAAGCGTATAATTTAATCCAATTTAATAAAAATACATTAAAAAAAAGGTCCCCACCAAAAAATTTCATCTTTTGCATGAGCATGGAATGTGAACCCCTAGATTATATCCTTCACTAAAACTTCATACTAGTATGAAGGAATCCATATTCCATGTTTATCCCCAAATAAAAGAGTTTTTTTATTTTAAATTTTTTTCCATGCACTAATAATTAATTAATTTAAGACTGGTGGTTGAAAAAATGTTTCAGACATTAAGTGCTACAAGAAAAATATTTCAGGATATTGGTGTCACAGGAAAAATATTTCTAAATGCAGAATAAGAAATTAATTCATTTGAGATGCTGGATTCTAAATTAATAAGAAATATATATATATATATATATATATATATATATATATATATATATATATATATATATATATATATATATATATATATATATATATATATATAGGGTTTATCGTTTGTCATGTCACTTGACATAAGGTTATGTCAAGTCACCCCAAAACTACGTCGTTTTGGGAGTTCATTAATTCCCCTAACCCCAAAACGACGTCGTTTTGGGAGTTAGGAGAATTAATGAAGGGTATTTTGATATTTTTGTTTTTGTATTTATTATATGAATTTTACTAAAACACCCTTCATTAATTCTCCTAACCCCCAAAACGACGTAGTTTTGAGGTGACTTGACATAACATTATGTCAAGTGACATGACAAACGATAAACCCATATATATATATGTGTGTGTGTGTGTGTGTGTGTAGTTTTCTTTTATTTGATGTTTTCTTATATATATATGTGTGTGTGTGTGTGTGTGTGTGTGTATAATGTGTGTGTGTATGTATATGTATATATAGTTTTCTTTTATTTGATGCTTTCTTTTTTATTAGATCATATAATATCTCCGGTACAACAAAGATAAGATATGTGTGTATACACAGTTGATCGCGGGAGAGGGGCGATGCCACAAGGAAAAAGAGATAGAGTGGGAAATGATGGCACCAATCCTAGGGTTTTGTCAGGATGGAGGAAATTAATTATATTTAATTGAGAGATATTTATTGTAAAATTAATTAATCATTATTTCTAATATTATTATCTAATAATAATTAATTGATCTTATTTTAGATTTTAATATCTTTAATTTTCTACCATGTATTTGGTAAACTTTGAATTTCAACGTAACAATTAATACTGGATTTTCAAAATACAATATATTCAAAATTGTGGAATCAGCACACTCAACACAATAAACAATTAAAAAATAAATAACTTAATCCTTCTTATCGTGGAATCAGCAACGTGCGGAAATCAGCGACATGAACCACGTAGAGAAAAAGCTGGGATTATTAACTTCAACAATACTAACAATTCATTAAATATATATCATGGGCTTCTTTCCCAATTTGCTATATTTAATGAATTGTTAGTATTGTTAGCATTTTAATTTGTTTTACCGAGTCTGTTGGTTAGTGATATTAGTGATCCTAGATATTAGCTATGATCCTAGATTTTAGCTAGATTGACTACCGTGTTATCACAACATATGATCTCATGCATAACTTGCAAACACTGTTATTCCCCCTAAAATCAAGCCCCACAAATTTAGTGTCGATATTTTTCCTATTTCTCTTTTCTTTTAAAATCCATATTATTAATGGAGAGAAAATCTCAATTTTGAATATATTGTGGCACCGCCCCTCTCCCGCGATCAACTGTGTATACACACACATATCTTATATTTATTGTACCAGAGATATTATATGATCTAATAAAAAAGAAAACATCAAATAAAAGAAAACTATATATATAATTAAAGAATCACTTGATTATATTTAATGAATTGTTGGTATTTCTTGCGCAATAAAGAATCATTTGTTTTTCCTCCTTTCTCTTCATTAAATCTGAAGATAATTTTTATATCAATGCATAGATCTCAAAAAGTTATGTGGAATCAAAAAAAGAATCGCTTGATTCGGACTCCCGAGCCCGAAGTTATGGCCTTCCGAAGTTTTAACTTTTTTTTAATGATTTAGTCGACTAAATGGGTTTTTTAGTCGACTAAATGTCGGGGGTCTGAAAAAAAAAAATTTGCCCGCGATTTAGTCGACTAAACCATATGGTTTAGTCGACTAAACAGGCATTTTGGGAAATAGTTTTCTGACAGGGCCATTTTGGTAAATAGTTATTTAATAAGGGGCAAATTCAGAAATTAGCCAGAAAAATAGTTTTGAATTTAGGACTAGAAATTAATTTATTTGAGATAGTGAGCAAAAAAATATTTCAGGGTTAAGCGTATAATTTAATCCAATTTAATAAAAATACATAAAAAAAAAAGGTCCCCACCAAAAAATTTCATCTTTTGCATGAGCATGGAATGTGAACCCCTAGATTATATCCTTCACTAAAACTTCATACTAGTATGAAGGAATCCATATTCCATGTTTATCCCCAAATAAAAGAGTTTTTTATTTTAAATTTTTTTCCATGCACTAATAATTAATTAATTTAAGACTGGTGGTTGAAAAAATGTTTCAAACATTAGGTGCTACAAGAAAAATATTTCAGGATATTGGTGTCACAGGAAAAATATTTCTAAATGCAAAATAAGAAATTAATTCATTTGAGATGCTGGGTGCAAGAAATATTTTATAGACAACATAAAATTTAATCCAATTAAATAAAAATATATAAAAAATAAAAAATGGCGCCTACCTGAAACTTAGAGGGATGTGCATCCATGCTCATTCAATGTAAACCCTCAAATTACACCCTTAATCTAAAACTTAATAGTAGTTTGTAAATGAATCCACATTCCAAGCTCATCCCCAAATAAAAAAATAAAAAAATACTTCATACACTAAAAATTAATTAACTTAAGATATTGGCCGTTGAAAAAAGTTTCATACATTAGGTGTCACAATTTAATTGAAGAAGAACCAAATTGGTTATTGGTCAAAACTCTACAAAAAATATTTCAGGATGAAGTATAAAATTTAATCCAAATAAAAAATACATAAAAAAAAAATGGTCCCCACCCAAAAATTAGAGCATGCTCATCTTTTACATGAGCATGGAAGGTGTACCTTCAAATTATATCCTTCACTAAACCTTCATACTAGTATGTAAAGGAATCCAGATTCCATGCTTATCACCAAATAAAAGAGATTTTTTTTTTTTAAAAAAAAATACTCCATGCATTAAAAATTAATTAACTTAAAGATACTGGTCCTTGAAAAAAATGTTTCATACATTAGGTGCTACAAGAAAAATATGTCAAGATACTAGTGTTACAGGAAAAATATTTCTGAACGCGGGGCAATAAATTAATTAATTTGAGATACTGGGTGCAATAAATATTTCAAGGTGCAGCATAATATTTAATCCAATTAAATAAAAATACATAAAATGGTCCCCACTCGAAACTTAAAGGGATAAGCATCTTATGCTCATCTTTTGGATAAGCATGGAATGTGAACCCAACAATTATACCCTTAATCTAAAATTTACTACTAGAATGTGTATGAATCACATTCCAAGTTTATCCTCAAATAACAATGTTTTTTTTAAAACAATACTCCAAGCTATGAAAATTTATTAATTTAAGATACTAGGCCTTGAAAAATTATTTCAGAAATTAGGTGCTACTGGAAAAATATTTTAGGATACTTGTGTCATAGGAAAAAGATTTTTGAATGCAAGATTATAAATTAATTTATTTGAGATATTGGGTGAAAAAATATTTTAGGGTCCAATGTACAATTTAATCCAATTTAACAAAAACACATAAAATAAAAAAAATGGTCCCCACCAAAAAATTAGAGGATGCTCATCTTTTGCACGAGCATGGAATGTGAACCCTCAGATTATATCCTTCACTAAAACTTCATACTAGTATGTGAAAGAATCCACATTCCATGCTCATCCCCAAATAAAAGAGTTTGTCTTTTTGAAAAAATTGTCCATGCACTAAAAATTGTTTAATTTAAGATACTGGTGGTTGAAAAAAATGTTTTGGGCATTAGGTGCTACAATAAAAATATTTCAGGATACCAGTGTCATAGGAAAAATATTTCTGATTGCAGGGCAATAAATTAAATTTGAGATATTCGGTGTAAGAAATATTTCAAGGTGCAACATAAAATTTAAGCCAATTAAATAAAAATACATAAAATATAAAAAAAAAAAAATGGTCCCAACCCGAAACTTAGAGGGATGAGCATCTCATGCTCATATGGATTTGGATAAATGATGACATAATGGAATTAAGGAACAAGTCATGAAATTTTCACATTGCACTCTAAATTACCACATATCATGTTAGGTGAAATTTGTGGATTTAAGGGTGTAATATCCTGAATTTTGGGCCTAAAGATTTGAGGATAAGCCTATATCAGGCAGATGACTAGACCTAATTCAGGAAGTGTAACAATATTATGAAGGGAGTTTTTCTTGATATTTTAGTGGAATGAAATAGTGGAATTTAGCCAAACATTTGGTTTCTCCGAAATTTTAAATTTCGGGATATAATGTATATACAAATATTTGTTATGAGATTAATATTTCAATGACCAATTGAGTTCATGATTTGGGTAAAAAGAAGGTTATGTGAATTTTTCCTTAATAATTATGCTTGAGAAATTAAAATGATAATAATGGCTTTTATTTACCTAACTTGGAAATCACTGTTTGATCAAGTGAAATTTTATTAAGCATGTGACCAAAGGCAATATGACACAATATTGAAACCCAATTTCCTGTGGGCATTTCGTTGGACAAGAAGTGTAAGGGATGTGAAATGTGAAAATATAAAGTAACATATGAAAAGTCAAGAGGAGTAAGGGGTAAGTTTCTTGTGTGTGTTTGGAATTGTGACAAATGTAAGGCAAGGAAAATGCCAAGTTTTGCAAACAAATATCAAGCTTAAAAAGGATGATGTGTTCAATCAAGGGTGGAGGAGAAAGGAATCATGGAATTTTGACAAGTAGGCATGAAAGTGAAGATTAATAAGAAGCCACATATGCTTCATTTTTAGCAATACAATTCACCAACCCAAAATGAATTTCAACTTGCCACATGTCTTGTTGGGAAATAGACACCAAAGCAAGAATAAATTAGATCAAAGTGATGGCATAAAACCCTTGCCTAACAAGCCATGCTATTTGGTTGAAGAAGAGGACAAGTAGACCAAAAATTTACCACACATTCAAAGTAAAATTGAGGAGCAAAATAGGGCCAAGTTTCGGTCAAGCAAAGGGGGAAGAAGAAATCAAGAGACAAGCCATAATAAGTTAGACAAAGTAAGGGTAATTTTGGAAAATTATCAAGAGGGATTCTTAGGTAATTCTTCATCAATTATAAAGACACTTCCTATTCCTCTTGTCATGGTAAATTTCGTTCAAGCTCTCAAGAAAACACCAAGTCTAGAGCTTGGCCGACACTAGGAAGAATGAAGGAAGAAGAAAGGGAACAACAAGGAACCACTGTGAGTTATTATGATTTAGGTTCCCATTTCTATTCTTCAATTGTTATGTAAGTTTCATATATTGAAAAGCCAATGTGAATGGTTTTTTCTAAGGGAGGCCGAAAGCTAGGAAGGGTTAAGAAGGAGGAAAACCTTCAACAAGTGCAAAGCCAAGCTAAGTAAATGATTTATATAGCCTCTTGCACTTGTTTGTGTTATTGATTTTGGATTAATATTCTCATGTTTCTTTGTAGATTTGAAGGTTGTAACTTGAGAGGAGATTCTACTCAAATAATTATAATATGGATTTAAAAGTGTATTAGACCTAAAAATGGAATTAGAAAGCCAAATAGAACATAAAATCATAAGATTGGCCAAAAACTAAAACTGTTTTGGTGGTTCTTGTGTGACAGCGAACTTGTTGACAGTTTTTGAATAAGTAAATGATGTCCGATGGCTTCAAGATTTATCAGATTTAAAGAAGACACATAGATATTTAATTTGATAGGTAATTTGTAATTTTTGAGTTGCATACAAAAAGATGTGAATTTTTGAAAATGACCCTTAAATCTGGACAATGAATCTGGGCAGTAATAAGGTTTAAGTGAAACTGGACTAGTATGCGTGTAACTGATCATCCGGGGTATTTTTGTATAAAACTAGACTTATCAAGGGTCACATAGCCTTTGGAATCACCTCAATTGGATTTTCATACAATTACTTATGATTTTTTAAAGTTGTTGGAAATTCTAGACAAATTTGAAACAAGTCCGAAAGTGGAGGTTATAAAGGTCAAGGTTAATTAATTTGAGTTCTTGTAATTAATAAAGGACTTTTTGCCTTAAGTTGGGCCAAATGATAGGTATTTCAAGTATTATTTTATTTATGGAAAATTTGCATAAGTGATGAATATTATTTATAATTATAGGAAGTGTCATCGCCGGGAGCTTTTAAAAGAGTTTGGAAAGTGATTGTCAGTGTAAAATCTGTCAGGTAGTAACTCTAATATCAGAAACTCCGTATTTCCTTGTATGTTTGTTCGTACCATGATTGTAAATCGTATGCAGGACACGTGTTTATTGCATTCAGTTGTTTTGGGTTCAAGGCCCAGTTACAGTTGCTATTTTTCCAATTTGTGGATCCGGAACTTGCTGTGTGCACTGCAATCAACGTTGTGTGCATTATGTGACTACGTGTTCCGAGACTTGTTGTGTGCATTATGTGACTGTATGTGATATGTACTGAGTGTTGTATTGTTTATTTTCGTTATTGTGGTAGACTGTCATACACTGTTTATACATTGTGTATGAGATTAACCTGTTACTCTGAGATCCTTTGGGATTCTAGCCCTTGTTGCTTCATGTAATTGTATAGCATTATTGGATGTAGCTCTTAGGTCAAAGCGGCAGATGTTAGCAAAAGGAGGTGCCTGATTGGTTTTAGTTTGTTCGAGGGATATTTGTAGAAAATTTATGTAATTATATTTAAAAGTTATAACCAATATTTGTAATATATTATCAGTATACTATGCCCGAACCATTTTATTCGTTGTGTTGCGCTATAATGCTCTGTTGTATGATGTATTAATGGAAGGGTGTGACAAGGGGGGACAACAAAGCAAAGAGAAGAGGTGTGTTTCATAAGTAATATGTGCATGATTTGGATTGTGCCAAGTGTACACAAAGATAAAGCATGGAAATTTAAGGATTAAATGAGGATACATAAGCATGAAAATTGAAGATTTATAAAAGGACACATATGCTCCATTATGGCCATATATTCCACCAACCAAAGTGAATTTCAACTTGTCACTTGTTTGCATGGGAAATGAACACATAAGCCATTATTGTAAAGGCTATAATTTAGCCAACCATGCAAGTATAAGAGGAAGCTTGAAATAAATCCAATAATGCCACATGTCTTGTTTGGGAAATAGACACCAAAGCAAGAATAATTGAGGCTAATAGGATGACATAAAGGCTTGCCTAACAGGCCATGAATATCGAATTGCATGAGGACAATGAGAGGAAAGGAAGCACAAAATATAATGTAGGCTAAAATAGACATATTACGCAAGGGCATTTTAGGCAATTGACAAGGGGACCCTTTAGTGATTTTTACCTTCAATTATAAATCACATTTTACCCCTTTCTTCATGTAATTTTCGTTCAACCACCTAAGGGAGCAAAAGAGAAGAACTTGGTGAAGTTATAGGAAGAAAGAAGGAAATACTAAGTCCCCAAGGTAAGTAGTCATGAATCAAGTCTCAATTTTCCTCCATCATTTACTATGTAAGTCTTAAATGATGAGATGGTTGTTATACATGGTGTTCTAAAGGAGGTTGAAAGTTTGAGGAGCTTAAGGAAGAAGTAAGATTTCAAGAAGTGTAAGATGGTAAGTATTGTCACACCCTTCCAATAATTAATACATCACACATCAGAGCATTATAGTGCAACACAATGACAAAACGGTTTGTGTGTAGTATACTGATAATATATTACAAATTTTGGTTACAATTTTAAACATAATTACATATTTTTTTTCTACAAATATCCCTCGAACTATCTGGAACCGGTCTGACACTTTCATTTTGTTGACATCCGCCACTTTGTCCTAGGAGCCTCGTCCAATATGCTGTACAATTCACAGGTAGTAATAGGGGCTGGAATCCTGAAGTATCCTAGAGTAACAGTATATGACTGTCAACCACAATAATCAAAATAAACAATACGACATTCAGTACATATCACATACAGTCATATAATGCACACAGCAAGTCATGGAACACGCAGTCACATAATGCACACAACGTTGATTGCAAAGCACACAACAAGTTCCGGATCCATAGTGCTGGGAAAAATAACCATAACTGGGCCTTGAACCCAAAAGGACTGAATGCAATACATGCGTGTCCTAAACACGAATTCAAAATCATGGTACGAATAGGCATCAAAAGAAATACGAGTGTCCGAGATTAGAGTTACTACTGACTGATTTTAAATTGATAATTACTCTTCAAATTCTTTTAAAAGCTCTGGTGACTTCACTTCCTATAATTATAAATAATATTCAACACCGGAATTAATTATTATTTTAGCCCAAATTTTGGTTAAAAGTCCTTAATTGATTGCAAAAACGCCAAAATAATTAATTTGAATCTTTTTAGCTTCTACTTTCGGATTTCTTCCAAAAATTCTTGATTCTTCACCAAACTTTGAAAATTCATATCTAAATGTACAAAAATCCAATTAAGGTGGTTCCAAAGGCTATGTGACCATTGATAAGTCTATTTTCAAGGAAAAATACCATTCACAGTCAGGCACATACGTACTATTCCCAGTTTACTCGAACAGTACCATTGCTCAGACTGTATTTCCAGAATCGTAGATCATCTTGTAAAATCATATCTCCTTATACAAAGCTCCAAAAATTACAAATGACCTATCAAATTAAAGCTTATTGTGTCTACTTTAATTCTCAAAATTTTTATAGCCATTATACACCATTTACGTATCCAAAAACTTGTCACAAGTGGATTACCTCAAAAAAACTCGCTGGCAGTTTTTGACAACTTGTACAATTTGACTCCTTTGCTTCTAAAAATCATTCCAAACCTTTATCCCACACTATTTTTCTCAAGGAATCCATTTTCAATCTCAAAAATATCAAAATCACAGCCCTTCCCTATGGTTCAGATCAGACCAAAATCAAGGAAACTCAACAACTTAGGAAAACCTCAAGATGTTCGGTTCAAAACGTAGCTCATACGTACCTCTACTCGTTTCCATAGTTGGTTTTCCATTCCGGCAGCGTCCCCACCCTGAAGACAGCACCAAACACCTCTGATCAAGAATTTGAAACCGTAGAAACGTTGCTCTTGCTGAGAGCAACAACGTTAAAGAAGGCCTCATGAGCTAAAAACGACAAATCAGAGGCGAAATTGGCCCAGACTTTTTCTCTTTCCTCTAAATCTTCTCTTTTCTTCTCCTTCTCTCTCTCTCACTCTCTATTTCGTTTTTCCTTCTCTCTCCTCTCTTTTCCGTGTTTTGGCTGAAATGGGCTAAGGACAAGTGAGGGAAGGAAATAAATATAATACGTGTGAGGTCTAAAATGTGCCACATGTCATTAATCGATAAATTACAGAGAGAGCTTGTCGAACAAGCCAGAGGGAGAGGTGAGGTGGCATCTTTTAAGCAGGATAAAGGGGTGAGGTGGCGTCTCCCTTGACTCTCGGGCCGCTGTTCAGAAAAGTCAAACATGTGTCCAGACTGGAGACAGGTGGGTTCCTCAAACTCAAACGTACGTGGTGCGTCCTGATGCTGCCAACACAAAAGTGCTTCCGTACTTTGTAATCACGAAGGGACATGTGTCACCTTTCCATTTGACCAACACAAAAGTTTCTTTTACTTGTCATGATGAGTCGACACATGTCATGTTCTCATTGTGCCAAAACAAAAGTAGCTTTTTCTTTGTAATCATGACAAGACACGTGTCACCTTTCTATTGGAACAACACAAAAGCATGTCATCATTAGTCATGATGAGGGAACACGTGTCACCTTTCTATTTGGCCAACACAAAAGTAGTTTTTTCACTTGTCATGATGAGACGGCATGTGGCATATTCTTATTGCGACAACCCAAAAGTTGTGTCATCATGACTTACTTTATTAAAACTACTTTAATAAAACTACTTTATCAGTGCTCGCTCGGGGTCCTGCTTGGGTTTTACTTAGGATTGCAGCATGCATACCGAGACCCGCCAAATGACACCCGTCTAGAGTGTATGCGTGAGTCTCCACATATTGGTGTCATTTCCTCAAAAATGTAGGGTACACACGTCTGCTTTGGAAATGCCATATGTACACTTATACTGGCACATTTTGCTCAACCAATTGTGTCATACCTTATAACATAGTTGGGTGGCATCTTCCTACCAACCCAATGACACCGTATAAGTGTTTTGTGCCCTCCTGCACTGACAGCCTCTGCTCCGTAATTATTCCATGCCTAAGATTCTTCAATTCAAGCTCTCAAACTATTTTCTTTTTGCTTAGCACTATAGTTGACAAATACTATCTGACCTAATCGGTTCAGATTTCTAGACCATTCTATCATTTTTTGTTCCTGTATCAACACAATCACCACTTGCACCGCTTTTCATTTCAACATATTAGCAATGGCAATCACGCCATTGTGTTTCATTTCTCTATGTTGTCTCATATTCAACTTCTAATTTTAAAATATTCAAAAAAAAAAAAGGTCGTAGTACATTTTCATAATCACACAAAACATTATTTCCACATTTTCAATAAAACATAATTAGTGCCAACTCAATTTCAAGAAAACACATTAACTACCGGCTCACATTCAAGAGAACACATTTACCGCCAGCTTAAATTCACAAATGGGATAATTCTTTTCACAAAATTTAACCGTTGAAAGGCACACATAAGGGACCCAATGTTCGCACTAGCACATCTAGTAACGGGACACCCACCGGAATCCCATACCGGAAAATGACCATTGTCCACGAGCCACCGCTCGAGCGCTGCGTTGGTACCAACCATACAAGGTGAAATACACGCCCTTACAAGGTGAAACTACTCATATTGGGAGTATTCAGTATTGGTGCGAGTATTGACCTCGTGTGTCAACCTCTCATATCCCATCAAAACAATTTTCAATTCAAAACGAGCTTTTATCAATAGAAAGTGATTCAAAAATATTCTAAGCACATCTGACAAGATCCAACAAACTGAGTATTTCTACAACAATTTATAGCCTTTTCCAGTTCCGTACTGCCTCTACCATAAACATGATTCACAATTCAATTTCAAATCTGGGTTCCATCAGGACCATATCTATAAAACAACATAGTTTTGAAATGACCACTACAATTCAATTTAGGGCTTGTTTGGTACGGGGAACATTTGAGGAGGGAAAGGAATTTAAAGAAGGGAAAGGAAGGGAAGATTGTGAGAAAACTTAAAAAGTTGAGCTATTTGATAGACATGGGAATGGAACCTAAATTGAGGTAAAATAAAATATTTGGTAAGAAGAAAAGACTGTTGGTTAAGTGGGAAGGAGAGGTAAAATACTTATAATGCTCCTGACAAAAAAAAGGGAGAAAAAGAATTGACTAATTTTTTTTGTATCGGAAAATAGGCCCTACCCATATCACGACTGTGTTGGTTGAGAAGGAAAATCAAAGGAGCTGGGATTTGTGAGGGCGACGATTAGAACGGCAGTCGGAGGTGAGAATGATACACCTTTTTAAAAATCTAACTAAATGAAATTCTAGGAGAAGGATAGAAAGGGAAAGGAACCCAATTGCATCAATAAAACAGATGCAAATGTTCATAGTCAAGCGCAAGAATTCGACAGTACCAATTGAAAACATTATTGTGTTTCATAAATGAAATTTTTAAGATACATATATGGTAAACAACTGTAGCTGACTGATACAGGAACAATAATTTCATTCTCGAATTCACTATTCATACTACTATGTTCGACTCTGTTTTGCATTTTACATGGACGGGGTTCAGTAATTTGATCATATCCCTCAAACCACAGATCCGATTGTGGTGAAATTTTTTTCATATGAAACTAGACTCCCAATGTGTCACACAGACACCAAAATCAAGCTCAAAGGAGTTCAGATGAAAGAGATATGGATTTCGGGATTTGACCCTGGAATTATCGCGTCATATCAAACATAGCTTCAACAATTTGGATGACTTGGTTCGAACAAAGTTGACAAGTTCTAACTTAACACTCATTTAAAAGAGTTTGAGTTCAAACGCATAAACTGACAGTAGTTGAAACTGTGTTGCAATTAATTTGGATGACTTGGCTCGAACAAATGAAAGTAGCTGAAACTATGTTGCAATTAATTTTAGCATATTGGAGGAGAAGGCTGGTCATGACGAATAGAGATAAGTAGCAAAAATTGAAAGTGGTGAAACTAAGAAAGATAGATTACTGCTTTTGCAACTTTCGCTAACACTTAAATCTTCTTTCATAGTTTCACTGTTCACATCGATAACTCTCTGCTAGCTCTTTCTTTGTGATTTCTTCATTCCTCAGACCTTTGTGAGAGAGTTTGAACTAGACCACCGACGACCTTCTTGCATCTCGACGAGCCACCACCACTGTCCTCCTCACTATCATCGTTGGGAATGAGAACGCGCAGAGAGCTCAAAGTTTGGAGCCGTGATTGTATCTTTGGAGGGAGAGCGATTTGTGGACGAAGAACCAAGCTCGGAGAAGCTAAGAGATCCTGCCAGTTTTGGATGGATTTCAATTTCCCACATTTAAGGGAACTTGGCGCCAGGCGGGAACTTGGTTTGATGGGAAGTCTACGCGCCAAACGTGTTTCTCTTGTAGGAACGTTGTTATGTTCACATTCCCTCCCATCAATTTCCTGTACCAAATGGGCCCTTAGAGGGATGAGCATCCCATGCTCATCTTTTGGATGAGCATGGAATGTGAACCCTCAAATTATACCCTTAATCTAAAACTTAATATTAGTATGTGAATGAATCCACATTCCAAGTTCATCCTCAAATAAAAAGGGTTTTTTTGTTTTTGTTTTTTGAAGCAATACTCCATGGACTAAAAATTAATTAGCTTAAGATACTAGGTGTTGAAAAACTATTTGAAATTAGGTGCCTTTGGAAAAATATTTCAGGATACTCGTGTCACAAGAAAATATTTTTGAGTGCAGGACTATAAATTTAATTTATTTGAGATATTGGGTGAAAAAAATATTTCAGGGTCCAGCGTACAATTTAATCCAATTACATAAAAAATGGTCCCCATTAAAAAATTAGTGGATGTTCATCTTTTGCATGAGTATGGAATGTGAACCCTATATTATATCCTTCACTAAAACTTTAGACTAGTATGTGAAGGAATCAACATTCCATGCTCATCCCCAAATAAGAGTTTTTTTTTTTCTTTTCGAAAAAATTGTCCATGCACTAAAAATTATTTAATTTAAGATACTGGTGGTCAGAGAAATGTTTCGGACATTAGGTGCTATAAGAAAAATATTTCAGGATACTGGTGTCATAGGAAAAAAAAATATCTGAATGCAGGGCAAGAAATTAATTCATTTGAGATACTTGGTGCAATAAATATTTCAGGGTGCTGCATAAAATTTCATCCAATTAGATAAAAATACATTTAAAAAAAAGGCCCCTGTTCGAAACTTAGAGGGATGAGCATCCCATGCTCATCTTTTGGATGAGCAAGAAATGTGAACCTTCAAATTATACCCTTAATCTAAAACTTAATAGTAGTGTGTGAATGATGGTCGTGGAAAAAATATTTTAGATATTAGGTGCTACTGGAAAAATATTTCAGGATACTTGTGTCACAGGAAAAATATTTCTAAATATAGGACAATAAATTAATTCATTTGAGATACTGGATGCAAAAAAATATTTTAGGGTGCAACATTAAATTCAATCCAATTAAATAAATAAAAAATGGTCCCCACCCAAAACTTAGATGCTCATCTTTTGGATGAGGATAGAATGTGAACCTTCAAATTATACCCTTAATCTAAAACTTAATACTAGTGTGTGAATGAATCCACATTCCAAGTTCATCCTCAAATATTTTTTTTTTTTGTTGAAAAATACTCCATGGACTAAAAATTAATTAACTTAAGATACTAGGTGTCGAAAAATTATTTTAGAAATTAGGTGCGTCTAGAAAAATATTTCAGGATACTCGTGTCATAGGAAAAATAGTTGAGTGTAGGACTAAAAATTTATTTATTTGAGATACTAGGTGAAAAAAATATTTCAGGGTCTAGCGTACAATTTAATCCAATTCAATAAAAAATAAAAAATAAAAAAAATGGTGCCCGCCAAAAAATTAGAGGATGTTCATCTTTTGCATGAGTATGAAATGTGAACCCTCAGATTATATCATTCACTAAAACTTTAGACTAGTATGTGAAGGAATCCTCATTCCATGTTCATCCTCAAATAAAAGGGTTTTTTAATTCTTTTCTTAAAACAATACTCCATGCACACTAAAAATTAATTTACTTAAGATACTAGTTGTTGAAAAAATATTTTAGAAATTAGGTGCTCTTTGGAAAAATATTTCAGGATACTCGTTCCACAGGAAAAATATTTTTGAACGTAGGACTAGAAATTAATTTATTTGAGATACTGAGTGAAAAAAATATTTTAAGCTCCGAGTGTACAATTTAATAAGAATACATAAAAAATAAAAATATGGTCCACACCAAAAAATTAGAGGATGCTCATCTTTTGCATGAGCATGGAATGTGAACCCTCAAATTATACCCTTCACTAAAACTTCATACTAGTAAGTGAAGGAATCCTCATCACCAAATAGAAGAGTTTTTTATTTTATTTTTTTGGAAAAATAAATACTCCATGCACTACAAATAATTAAGATACTGGTCCTTCAAAAATGATTGACATTAGGTGCCACAAGAAAAATATTTTAAGATACTGATGTCACATGTCACAGGAAAAATATTTCTGAATGCAGGGTAAGAAATTAATTCATTTTTAGATACTTGGTGAAATAAATATTTCAAGGTGCATCATAAAATTTAATCCAATTAAATAAAAATACATAAAAATAAGAAAAGGTCTTCCCCCGAAACTCAGAGGGATGAACATCCCATGCTCATCTTTTGGATGAGCATGGAATGTGAACCCTCAAATTATACCTTTAATCTAAAACTTAATACTAGTATATAAATGAATCCACATTCCAAGCTCATCCTCAAATAAAAAGGTTTTTTTTTTTTTGAAACAATACTCCATGCACTAAAAAGTAATCAATTTAAGATACTAGGCGTTGAAAAATTATTTCAGAAATTAGGTGCTACTGAAAAAATATTTCAAGATATTCGTGTCACATGAAAAACTTTTTTATGCAGGACTAGAAATTAATTTATTTGAGATATGGGATAAAAAAAATTCAGGGTTCAACGTACAATTTAATCCAATTTGATAAAATAAAAAAAAAAAAATGGTTGAGGAACATATCAAACAACACACTGTAGGAGTCACAATGTTTTTTTGGGAGACAGACTTTTCCTCCATGACAACACATTGGAAAAAAGGCGTAGTTGAAGATTTCTGCCTCCGAACCTTTTCATTAAACCACATCTTTGCACCACAAATCTGACACTTATAAGTCACATCTCTTTCATCAACGTATTCTACAATATTAGAAACGTATCTGAGTGAACGCAAATACGGAACATGAATGATTAGACAGAATAAAACAGCTGAACTTATTATTTATGTACCAATAATTAGTGGTTTCTTCCTTTGTCTTGCCTGAGTTGTATTTTGTGCCTTAGCACTAACTTCACTGAACCTACATTCAGTATCTGAATATGAAACTAAGAGTATAAGTAAGTATTTCATTAACATCAAACATAAATGTAAAAGGAAATGTAGATCTCTCACCATCATCTAAATTTGCCTCAATCTGACTGCTTTGACTATCAGAACCCAAGGATTCATTATATGCGAAGTCAATATGTTGGTAATATTAGTCAGGATCTAAGCATACAGATAAGTTGATTTAATAAATACTAAGGAAAAGACAAAGCCTAAAACTAATATGAAGGAACAAAACACCACTAACAAAGTTCATATTAAGCATGCAAGTGTTAGAAAAACATTACTTGCACATGTCTGAAGAGATTGATGGTGTGGCAATGTAAGCTCTGTTATGGTGGATAGATTGCTTGCAGAATTAGGTTCAGTTGACACATATTGTGAATGAGTCGTAGGAGAAGTTGCATGTGGGCTTGAACCTGTACGTCAATATGTTAGTATTGATGCTTATTGTAGGGATGATAAACTTTTTGAGTAACAAGACCATGAAAGTAGACATGTTTTATGAATGGTTGGTCATCCAAACTTGAACAGTACCATTTAGTGATGGCTCACAATTAAAATCAAGGCATCACGAAACCAAGCATGCATCAAAGGTTTGCTAGCAATACTTGATGAGCCAGTCATAACTGTACTCCAATGGTTAGAATCTATTTCCATTGAGCAAAACCTGTTGCTTCGACGGCAATTAGTACTGTTTTGAAGTCCATCTCATCTACATGAATGGATGAAATGACTAAGCAAAAATGTATAACCGCTATTCAACCTGACACAGATTATGAATAACATTGCCATACCAGGACTTTTAAAAGCTTGAAATGGTGAATTGTCAGTATTAACTACATTGGTAATATCCCCAAAAACAATCCTCCTAGCTTGTTCCTTGTAATCAACTTTAACTCTATTATTGATGTGTTGTCTTTTCTTTGGAGGCATATTGAACAAACCTCTTACAAATGTATGAGAGAAAAAGAACTTTGGATATGTACATAATATACCAATTATGTCAAAGCGGATAGGGTAGATAGAAAGCTATGTCATTTCCATCATATGCCCATCTATATATTGATCTCGTAATGCAGTACTGTATCTCAATCAAAAGAAATTGAAATTATGAATCCATATTTTTGATGACACAAAATGAAAAATATATGTTTTGATTTAGCGCCAACTATTTGAAAGAAAAGAAATTGGTAGATTATACTTTAACTGTACTAAAGAACCTTGTTTATAAATAGTGCATATACAAAATTACCATGATAACATTAACTATACAGCTTTTTTGGTTTGCAACCCATTAAAAATTAACAGACTTTGAAAATGATTCAATTTAAAAGATAACTCATAATGCTCACATCGTTCATAATGCCAAATGATTTTGTCAAAAAGAAGGCCGTAGCATTTTTTAAATCACTGCTTGATATGATAATCACAGTGATAACATAATGTTGAGAGAAATGTAATTATCAGTACCTTCAAGCAGCAGAGTCAGAAATTTCAACAAAATGACTGTAAAGATTAAATACCAAAGGATATTTGCCCAGACACTGGAATGTTTGAATGAAAAAAGAAAAAGTCTTGGATCTTTCCAATACCGGAAATATCCATGAGAAAATAGTTCATGTTTTGTTTTTATTAATATTTTTTTTGAACGAAAATACTATTGATTAATAGAGGAACCAAATAAGAATAAACAAAGGGGATTTTTCCTAGGCAAACGGTGGAATTTCTTCTCGATGGTAATGAGATAGTATAAGAGCACAAAAGTATTTTCATACACACATAGTTGGGGATCCAACCAAGAATAAAGGGTTAAACCTATTAGAACTAAATCATGTGGACCCTCCCTTTAATACACATTTTTTGCACAATTTATTATATAATACATCTCGTTCAATAGAGGAAAAAAGAAGGGGAAGGGTTTTCTTATTTCTTTCATACTTTTTATTGTGTGTTTGAAATAGAAGACACAGTTTCCCCATCTGTTCCCATTTTATCTCATCAATCCATGCATACTCTTGAAAGAAGTCACTAAAGTAATGATCATCTCTGACTTAAATTCCCTTCACTATGCTTGACCTTCAAGTTCCTCAATTGTTTGGTAAGTAAATAGTTTAGGAAGATTGAAATAAATAAAGATAGCAGTAGTGTAACATTTCAAATAACTGGATGTGCAGTAAAATTCATTGACAAGTAGTTTTAAGAAAAATGAATGACGCAAAAGAAAATTAAATTAATCAATCACTGAAAGAATTATTAAGAAACATCTTCCCTTGTCGTAGTGATGACGCATAAGGTACCCTTAATGTATCTCTCACTTAACCCAAACAAATGGTAAGTTATGCCAGGTTTGTGGAAAACAATTATAACTACACTAAACTATTTGATGCAGAACAATGTTTGTCAATGTACCTGTGGATGCTTTTAGGGATATTCAGATGGAAATACTATGTTAAGGAAGAATATGACACCTTCATAAGATGTTCCTACCTATAACAAAGTAAAAGTTCATCAAGATTGCCTGTTCATGCCAATATAAGTTGTAGTTAACCTATGATAAAATTTAAGCTGCAAATAACGGAATTATAAGGCAGCCAAAAATTCACATTGAAAATGTATCTGCACTAATCCAAATGGATTTTCTCAGGTTCCAATAAAAAGAATTATAAGGCTGCCAAAAATTCACATTGAAAATGGCCTGTACTTCTCATACTGAGTCTCCTAGCTACCATTAGATGAGGCGATATCATTTATCCAAGAGCGAACCTAGCTTACATCTATATTATAACAAACAAAATAGAACCAACCTTAATACAACGAAAAGTTCGATCAGCATCAGCCAAACGGGCATCAACATTAGAAGCATGATCCTACATGGAAAAGACAAATAGCTGATGAGATGTACCAATTACAGTTATAATGAAATGTAGCATCAATACAATAAGCCATGAGTAGAAGAAATAAGCATGATCCTACATTGTTTTGGGTTTGCATTGGCTGCAAGAGGTAGTTCATCATGCCTCTTGGAATTATGACAACTTATCTATGACCTTCTGGTATAATGGGTCCATGTGTACCTTGAAACCAAACCCTCCATCCAATTGCAAGGTGGTTACCAGAATCAATGACTCCATGACTGAAGGTAGTCAACTCTTTCTCCTACAGTCTCTAGAGGGGAAGGGGAATGACAACTCGGCTTACACTCTCACTAATGGTAATGATGAAGCTTCTGGTTGTGTTAAGAATTTGCTGAAAGAGTTTGGTGATGTTTTCTCAAAGCTTCGGTGATGTTTGCAAGGTGGTTACCAGAATCAATGACTCCATGACTGAAGGTAGTCAACTCTTTCTCCTACAGTCTCTAGAGGGGAAGGGGAATGACAACTCGGCTTACACTCTCACTAATGGTAACGATGAAGCTTCTGGTTGTGTTAAGAATTTGCTGAAAGAGTTTGGTGATGTTTTCTCAAAACTAAATCATTGCCACCTCTTCATGAGAATCACAACCATCCTGTGATATTAAAAGATGGTGCTGACCCAATCAACCTTTATCCCTACCGTTATCTATCCGCACAAAAGGACGAAATTAAGAGACACGTGAAGGGTCTCTTGGAGACAGGAGTAATACAAGAAAGTTCTTCTCCATTTGCTTCGCCTAGAGTACTAGTCAAGAATAAAGTGATAAGGAGGTTGTAGAATTTAGTAGAAATGGGAGGGAACAGAGAAGGGAGAGAGGCAGAACTGCTGCACTCCTCATTTAGCTCATCATATTCAACACAATCAATCTCAAAACATACCTTCCTCACTAGTCTATAGGCCTATATATAGTATATTACTAGGCAGGACTCTCAAGGCCCACTAACTACTCCTAACTGCCATAACAGATACTAACTAATACTAACGGTCCTAATCAACTAACTAAGCGATATGTATTTACAGTTTACATATCAATACTCCCTTCCCAAAAACATCCTTGCCCTCAAGGATGAAAGACAACAAAACACAAACTAAATCTCAAAAACTGATAGAGCGAAACCCCATTGGAAACATAAGCTTTCTAAGCTTTTATTCAGGAAACTCTTGCTGATCTTCAAAACTGTTGCTTGAAATCTGTCTAGAGAAGCTGCTGCACACACCACACCGACTTGTTGAATTCTCGAGCCAAATGGAAATAATGGTTGTAATGTTGATCCAGAAAGCATTTTAATAAGCTCTCCCCTGAACCAACTCAGAACCAAGCATCTTGCAGCAAAAACAATTAGAAAAACCCAATTCTGAAAACTACTTTGCTAATCCTTGAAAATCTGTTGCTTGAGATTGTGTAGAACCCTATCTTGAACACTCCTACACACAGATACAACTCCCTTGCTTGATGCTGGAACAAATAGAAGCAATAAATCCAATCAGCACCCAAATAGCATTTTAATCAGCTTTCCCGAAACCAACTTTGTAGCGAACGTGTGTAGGAGAAAAGCGCAAATATTGAAGAAAGAATACTCCTTGCAACATCCCATTATTTATGATACCCATAGGAATTATGAGACCCAATTGTAAAGTTATTGGGCTCATGTATGCATCTTCAAAGCCCAAAGCTCATCAAGAAAGAAGAAAATGGGAACCACTGCTACTGAATTTTCAGATGAACCTCGGATTTCGTGTCATCTCCTGAATCTTTGCATTAATAATGGACACCAGCCTTGCAGTAATGCTTGACTTTTCAAATTGTCCCGTAGTCACCCACGTAAAAGCCAAATCAGTTTCTGAAATTATCCTAGTTTGCCATTCAACTATTGCCTTCTTCTTCTTCGCTGAATCACAGCTTACGCTATTGGCTTGTGACTTCTTCTTTGCTGAATCACAACTAACTCTATCAGCTTGCAACTTCTTTGCTGAATCACAGCTAACTCTATCAGCTTGCAACTTCTTTGCTGAATCACATCTGACTCTATTGGTTTGTGAAGACAGCAACGATGGAACAGAAATATTCGACATCATTTTTGTCTCTCTATGTGCTTCGATTCCCGACCCCATCACACTCAACTTCGGAATGCTCAAGGTCTTCAAGTCAGATGGCGAACAGCAAACACTCGCGATGTACGAGTCCTTCTTGAAATCATCCTTGTAATTGTCCAATGAGCCCATTTGGCATAATCGCTTCAACTCAGCCATCGGTGATTCGTAGGGTGATCCAAACCGAGTCTTGATAGACCTTTTGTATTCATTCCACGAAATGGCTCTGTTCCGTTCTTCATCCATAAGGGACTGGTGCCATATGTATCCCTTGTCATCTAGATTGACACTCGCCAATCTGACTTTCCAATTGTTAGGAGTACCATCAATCTCGAAATAATGCTCACAGTTGTATAACCATCCGTCTATATCGTGTCTCTGGAATCTTGGGAAATCAAACTTGGTCTGCCGAGTTGGAGGAGTGTACTCTGCCCTTGGTCGTTGGCGTTGAGGACCTCTGAAGTGATCCCCATTATTTTCTTGGACATCCTCTACCTGTCGACGACGTTCTTGTGCAGCGGTGAAGGCTGCCATTTGGTTGGTGATAGCCGTTTGAATTGCATTCGGAATTTCAGCGAGTTGGTTGGTAATAGCCGTTTGAATCGCATGGGGAGTTCTGCTATTGTCGATTCTTGCGCCTGTACACGTTCGTTTAATTCATTCGACATTGTTGCTGCGAACGAGTTGCGATCATTCACCAAACGAGTCTTGACGCCGATAAATCGAAACCGGGTCCTCGAAGTCGTAGGGCTCGACGTGTCAACACCATGCAAGGACTGAGTTTCTGAATTGGCAAGAAGTAACGTGTCGGCACCAACGATGGCTTTAATTTGCAAGAATTGACGAAACAGAGACCGGTCTTGGTGAGAAGTGACGTGTCGACAATAGGCGGAGGAGCAAAACGAGAATCGGTGATGCACTCAATATTTCAGGACCTGTCGACACCTGTCGAAGAAGCAAAGTGCAGTCGGTAATGCTATTTCAATAATCCAGTATCCACTGAATAATGCAAGACCCGGTGACACCTGGCGCAGAAACCGAACGAAATTGATAATGCAATTCGCTTCCAGTATACGTTGACTAATGCAGGACCTCGCGACACCTGGAGAACGAAATTGGTGATGCTACTCAATAATTCGGACCTGTCGACACCTGTCGAAGAACAATTAAAGAATCCGGGAGTCGAACACTTTTGATGACGCACGTCTACACTCCTGAACCTGCTTGAATTTCCGGACAGAGTGTCGATCTGGGACTCCAATGACGGCTGTGTCGTGAACCTCGTCGTCGTCCTAAAGGTCAGATATGAAAAAACGCTGGCTCTTGTCGAACCTGTCTTGGTTGATTCTTGTTATTTCTTTTTTAGTTTTCTTGGTTTATGTCTCAAATGCCAAATCAAATCAGGCAGAGAATGACCAAATCAGAATATGAACCGTATTTTCAGAGAGCATTTATGAAGGTTTGTCTTGGTTTTCTTTGATGATATCCTTGTCTACAATTCCAACATGAGCTTGCATTTAGAGCACTTGAGGTTATTCCTTGGAATTCTTAGGAAGCATCATTATTTCATCAAGGAATCTAAGTGTACCTTTGCTGCAACCAAGGTTGAATATTTAGGCCACATTATACAGAATGAGGTTGTTGTTACTGACCCTCAAAAGATTAAAGCAGTAGTTGAATGGCCTGAACCCTCTACGGTCAAACAACTACGCTCCTTCCTTGGTCTAGCAGATACTATAGGAAATTTATCAAGGACTATAGAATGTTGGCACGACCTTTGACAAATCTACTTCATAAGGATCAGTTCAAATGGTCCCAAGAAGCTGCGAAGCTTTTAGGAAATTGCAGCAAACTCTTAGTTCAGCAATTGTTTTGGCCTTACCAAAATGTCTTCCTCAATAGGTGCTGTCTTAATGCAAGGAGGTCAGCCATTGGCATTTTTCAGCAAGGGTTTAGCCCCAAGACACCAAAGTCTATCCATTTATGAGAAGGAACTACTTGCTGTGGTACAAGGGGTTAAACATTGGCACCAATACTTGGAAGGAAGACATTTTGTAATCAGAACTGATCAACAAAGCCTGAAATACTTGTTGGATCAGAAATTAAAGACCTCTTTCCAAATGTATTGGATCTCGAAGCTCATGGGGTATGACTATTAAATACATTACAAAAAGGGCACCAACAATAATGTGGCTAACGCTTTTTCTAGGATGCCTAAAATGCAACTTTTTCAGATTACTCTCTCCACTTGTTCAGAAGATTTTATTGTTGGAAATTAAAAAGAGTTGGGAGGATGATTTTGAAATTCAAACTCTTATGGGTCGTCTCAAGCAACGTAGTGGTACTAGAGGTAAATTTACTAGGGATGATGACCTGTTACATAGAGGCACTCGTTTGGTAGTAGGAAATGAACCTACCGTTAGACAGAAAGTTCTAGAGTGGCTCCATTCTTCTTCTCTAGGGGGTCATTCGGGTATACATGCCACATATCAACGGGTGAAGGCCTTATTTTGGTGGAAGCATATGTTTGACGAAATCAGAGAATTCATGAAGCATTGCGATGTGTGTGCATGATGTAAGTATGCGATTGTGGCTTATCTAGGTTTGCTTCAACCTTTACCTATTCCTAGCAAGGTTTGGTAAAGTGTGACCATGGATTTTATTGGGGGACTACCCAAATCTAACGGAAAGGATACAATATGGGTGGTGGTTGATAGATTAAGCAAGTATGGGCACTTTATTACTTTAGTTCATCCCTTCTCAGCTTCCACCCTTGCTCAACAATTTTTAGATGGTGTCTATAAGTTACATAGAGAACCTATGGAAGTCATCTCCGACCAGGATCCTATCTTCATCAGTAATTTTTTGTAGGAATTTTTAAAGGTCCTGAAGATAGACCAGAAGTTGACTTCCTCTTATCACCCACACACGGATGGTCAATCAGAGGTTCTCAATCGATGTTTAGAGACCTGTTTGTGTTGCATGTGCTAAGAGCTTCCCAAGGATTGGTCTAAATGGTTACCTGTCGCAGAATGGTGGTATAATACCACTTACCAAAGTCTCATTATATTTCATTTAGGATGACTCAATGAGTTTGGGTATATAAGCCCCAGAAAAATAAAAAATGTCAATCTTAAAAAAGCAAGACTAGGCTCACTCAGCTCAAGGCTGAAGCTTCATTGTCCTTAAAGATTAGACTAACAAGGATTATGCACAATGCCCATAAAGCATCAATATTTTCCTAATCATTTCAGGTAGACTGTACATAATAAAAGAGATAATATGCCATAAGTTTATATCAAGAAACCTATGAGCCATGAGACATGCTTAATGAAGCTTTTGCTCATCGCATCATCAAACGGGCTTAAAATACAAGATAGGCTAACTCAAAGAAACAAGCAGAGCTCATTTTAAAATCAAAAAGTTTCCTTCTTAGTTTTTAAGATAAAATTTTAGATATATATTTACCTCCCCCAATTGTTGCCTCAGGCAACTGCTCAATTGAATACTTGTGTTTAGTCATGTACATGATTAGTACACCAGGAATCTGCACCAAAACCAAGTTCACACATTAAGGTTCAATGCCAATAATGGAAGGCAGAATAACAATTCTTCACTTTACCTTGCGGATCCTTCGCTTCAGGTCTCGATCACATGTTGCAACAATGAAGCACCTAAACTGCATCCAACAAAATGCTTTGTGGTGAATAGGATAAAAAGAACGAGAATCAAGCAAGCAACAGATACATATGCCAAGTCACACTTCAATAAAAAATAACCGCTTGAATCAACAAAGATTGAAAGCAATTCATATTAGTAAGGTCGAGATCATAAATAAGAAACAGCGCACCAAGAAATAGAATGAAACAAATAGTATTACAGAATGATATGCATTTACATTATCGGCTAGCCACAGACTCAAAACTAAGGGGGAAAACACTGCAAATTCTCAAAAAAAAAATTAAAAATTAAAAAATGATGAAAGAATAAAGACACCCCTATTTCTATAAACATGACAATATCCTCTGGATTCAAATTTGCATTTCAAAGATAGAGATTGATACCAGTTAGCTAATAAAACACAGTATAAGCGATTAAGACTTCTGAAATATGTCAGATAACACCAGGAAAAACAATTGCCAGTGCCACCAGGCCAATATCTAGTTATCTACCCCTGGAATCTACCATCTACCACTTTCATGGAAAGCTCTTGGATAGGTAAGCACACCACAAGATTCAAACCCTTACTCCCTACTCTAACGCCCGGGACAAAGAGAAAGAAAGCCAGTAAGAAATCCTAAACTTCCAGTGATGTCTCACTTAAAGGCTATCGATCTCTGTATAATATGATAAGCTTCACATGCTTGAAATTAACAAATAAAAACATACTTTTATTCTTAGCCCAATCCATATAAATCCTAAATGCATGAAATAAATACACTATACAAATGGTTCTTCACAGCTCAATAATCAAAGATTATTTTAGAAAACAGAATACTTTCAAAAATTCAGCAAAAACAAAGAAAACTATAATAATCAAATTTTCTCTGGGAGCTTCTGAAAAGAAAATTAAACAGAAACTACAAAATAAATCATACCTCAGTAACTCTCTCAACAATGCAATCATCAGCATACGACAGGGTAACCTATCAAATCGAGGATCCTTCACAATCCTGCCACATAGATAGAACAATATTTGATAAATCAGCTATTCAAAGAGTGAGTGATATTGCAGAAAAGAGGAAACAGACTAATTCATTCACAAAGAAAGCAATGGTCCAGAGTACAGTATGTATATTCCCTTCTGCCTAACCACGTCATTGCTAATTCTTTCTCTCGTCTAACTAACTTCTGAGCTAATGAGCACTATTCCCTACTATTTATTTACTATAAAGCCCTTAGTAGAAAATACATATATCAATTACTCCCCCCCTAAAAAGAATCCTTGTCCACAAGGATTTCATTAGTAGAACTAGCAGTAGTAGGAAAGTCAGGAAATTGAGCCTGAATGACAAAAAGGCCTTCCTAAGTGGCATCTTCAGGTTGAGTCAATTGCCACTGGATTAGTGAAAGGACTCTATTTGCTGGTCATACCTATGCAAGGAGACCAAGACAGATTCCAACAACACAGACAAAAGGGCAAGATGCCTTTTAAGGTTATAGGGTTGACCTTTTTGTTTTTACATCCTTTTTGAAGTAAGTGTAGGACTAGTAGTTGTTTTATTAGAGTGGCTCATTGGAGACTGTGAAAGCTCCTTGTTTTGAATTTATGGGCCGTTAGCTGTGTAGGAGAGGCTATGGATATTTTTTAGAGTGTTTTGGGGAGGAGGATCAGGTTCTGTTAACCTGAGACTACTTGTGGCTGTGTGGGAGATAGTTTCTCTCATATCAGATTGTGTGTAACCTTATTTTTATCAATTAAATATATCAGATCAGTGATATTTTGGGTGCTATTTTTTTAGTTCCTAACAATTCGGTATCAGAGTGGTTGGATCTCTGGGCAATGGCAGACGAAGTCAGGGAGTTAAGGGAGTCTGTAGCTAGCTTAATAAGGAAAGTGGACGAACTTTTTGGCATGGCAAAGCAAGTAACAGAACTTAATGAGGGGATGAGCCTGATGAGGGAGATATTATTGTGGATGTTGGAGGGTGACACAGGGAAGAAGAACAAGGATAAGAAGGAAATAGGAGAGTCATAGTCAGAGGCAGAGACAGAAAGCCACGGAGAAGCGAGAGAAGGAAGTAACAAATTTTCGAAAACTCGAATTACCTATATTCGAAGGCGAGGATCCTATCGGATGGTTTTGTAGGGTGGAAAGATACTTCCATATCAATTGTGTACCGGAGGCTGAGAAGTTGGAGGCAGCGGTGGTGTGTCTCGAAAATAGAGCACTCCACTGGTACCAATGGCAAGAGATACGAAGGGCGTTGAGTAGCTGGTCGAAGTTCAAGCAGAAGGCCTTGTAACGATTCCACACATTTCAGAGAGGCGGTGAATATAAAATGTTATTCTCGAACAAACAAGAGGGCTCAGTTCTGGAATATGTTGAAGTATTTGAACGGCTGTCGTTTCTATTGAAGGGCGCAATAGAAGAGTGCCTGATGGGGGCTTTCTTGTACGGGTTGAAGATAGAGGTACAAGCGGAGCTTGAAATTGCTGAAGAAGATGACCTAGACGGACTGATTAGAAGGGCGATAAGAGTGGATGGAAGGAATTGACTACGGAATCGAAAAAGGGCATAGGGCGTTTCGGTCAACGTTCAACCCAGGAATTAAAAACATCTAACCCAGCCCCGGTACTCGTGGGTCACCCAATTCCCGAACCGACCCGACTCGTAACCATCCAAAACCCATCAGCCCAAGTCACAAAAATGAATCGAAGACCGATAGATACCAACGTATACCTAAACTCTGATCTTAGGGAATTAGTAAGAACCTTACTAATTCGACAAGAACAACCGTCTCTTTGATAATTAGGAAAGTCAGAATCTGAAACTTAACTAATTAAGAAAGCCCAAGAGAACACTCCGATTAATTACTCTATGAAATATTCGATAATTTATTGATGAGGCACTAGGCCTATTTATAATAATTTATAGAGAGAGACTCTATCCAAAAAGATAAATACTAAATCCATAAATATATCTAAATCTAAGATTTAGATAACTAATAATCCTAACAACCAAGGTAGTCAAGATCGCGATTTTACTTAAGATCGGAAAAGGGGTTGCAAGATCGTAAATCATGGGATCGGCACGGATCGTAAAGATCTTACTTTTTTAATTTTAGTAATAATAAAAAAATATATATGCATATAAAATAACATTTAATTCACAACTTAATCCTAAAAGACAATTCAATCTTCATATAAAAATGTATAGCATTCAAAAAAATGACAGTTTGGTCCTCCACTAGCCGACAAAAGATGCACAATAGCGTAGATAAGTGGATGAGCAGCTGACTGTGAAAAAAATTAATAAGTTTTCCTTGATATGAGACGAGATGAAAACAGACGCCGGAGATTGCAGCAAGAACCACAAGTGTTCTTCGAGATTGACAGCATCGGAGCAAGAGACGCTGCTGAATTGAGATGCTAGATAGAGGCTAAGGGTGACGCTTTGGATTGGGATCGACGCCGGACTGAAGCCAATTTGCAAAGATGTACGACACTGGTCGAGTTGCAGAGAATCGAGTCGCAGGTTGCAAGATCGTCAATCTCAAGCGATTTTACGATCTTACGAGTTTCCCCAGCGATCTTGTTCGATCTTGCTCAAGACCGATCCTGATTCGCAATCAGATCGTTTTCTCTCAATAGAATCGCGATCTTGTCCGATCTTACGAGTCTACTCGCGATCTTGACTACCATGCTAACAACTATATCTTATCTAATAAGATATTCCTAAAGATAATAATAAAATATAATTAGACAGACTAACTAAAAATCCTAACAACTATATCTTATCTAATAAGATATTCCTAAAAATAATATAATTAAAACAGACTCGATTAAATAAAATATAAAAGATAATCAAAACAATAAATTAATTCCTAATAAATTAAAACATAGCAAGTTGGATCGCTATCATTTCTCCCCTTGGAAAAACGACTTGTCCTCAAGTCGAAAATCAGGAATATGTTTTTTTTTAAAATAATAATAATAATAATTTTATTATTTTTTATTTTTTATTTTTTCCCTCAATCGGGATCCAACTCATTGCAGCAGTGACCAGGGCGGTAGGGTTCGGCGCATTGGAAGCAAAGGCCCTTTTCTCATCGGCGTTGTCTCCCGGAGTCCATGGTGGATACTCGACTAGTGGGCAATTGAGCTGAGGTTGACACATTGCAGGGTATTGAGCGGCACTCGACGAGGATGTAACTTGTATGGAATTGGAGTACGAGTCGCTCATTGCCCTTGGTCGTTGGCGTTGAGGACCTCTGAAGTGATCCCCATTATTTTCTTGGACATCCTCTACCTGTCGACGACGTTCTTGTGCAGCGGTGAAGGCTGCCATTTGGTTGGTGATAGCCGTTTGAATTGCATTCGGAATTTCAGCGAGTTGGTTGGTAATAGCTGTTTGAATCGCATTGGGGAGTTCTGCTATTGTCGATTCTTGCGCCTGTACACGTTCGTTTAATTCATTCGACATTGTTGCTGCGAACGAGTTGCGATCATTCACTGAAACAGAGTCTTGACGCTGATAAATCAGAAACTGGGTCCTCGAAGTCGTAGGGCCTGACGTGTCAACACCATGCAAGGACTGAGTTTCTGAATTGGCAAGAAGTAACGTGTCGGCACCAACGATGGCTTTAATTTGCAAGAATTGACGAAACAGAGACCGGTCTTGGTGAGAAGTGACGTGTCGACAACAGGCGGAGGAGCAAAACGAGAATCGGTGACGCACTCAATATTTCAGGACCTGTCGACACCTGTCGAAGAAGCAAAGTGCAGTCGGTAATGCTATTTCAATAATCCAGTATCCACTGAATAATGCAAGACCCGGTGACACCTGGCGCAGAAACCGAACGAAATTGATAATGCAATTCGCTTCCAGTATACGTTGACTAATGCAGGACCTCGCGACACCTGGAGAACGAAATTGGTGATGCTACTCAATAATTCGGACCTGTCGACACCTGTCGAAGAACAATTAAAGAATCCGGGAGTCGAACACTTTTGATGACGCACGTCTACACTCCTGAACCTGTCGACACTTGACGAACAGCCATAAAAAAGTCGACGAAGCTGCCTGATCAATCAAGAACGACGCTTTCCCGAACCCAATCCCGATTACCGAACTGACAGATGACGCAACTCTGTACCCAATATACCAGAACCCCTCACGTTGACACTTCTTGAATTTCCGGACAGAGTGTCGATGCTGGGACTCCAATGACGGCTGTGTCGTGAACCTCGTCGTCGTCCTAAAGGTCAGATATGAAAAAACGCTGGCTCTTGTCGAACCTGTCTTGGTTGATTCTTGTTATTTCTTTTTGAGTTTTCTTGGTTTATGTCTCAAATGCCAAATCAAATCAGGCAGAGAATGACCAAATCAGAATATGAACCGTATTTTCAGAGAGCATTTATGAAGGTTTGTCTTGGTTTTCTTTGATGATATCCTTGTCTACAATTCCAACATGAGCTTGCATTTAGAGCACTTGAGGTTATTCCTTGGAATTCTTAGGAAGCATCATTATTTCATCAAGGAATCTAAGTGTACCTTTGCTGCAACCAAGGTTGAATATTTAGGCCACATTATACAGAATGAGGTTGTTGTTACTGACCCTCAAAAGATTAAAGCAGTAGTTGAATGGCCTGAACCCTCTACAGTCAAACAACTACGCTCCTTCCTTGGTCTAGCAGGATACTATAGGAAATTTATCAAGGACTATAGAATGTTGGCACGACCTTTGACAAATCTACTTCATAAGGATCAGTTCAAATGGTCCCAAGAAGCTGCAGAAGCTTTTAGGAAATTGCAGCAAACTCTTAGTTCAGCAATTGTTTTGGCCTTACCAAAATGTCTTCCTCAATAGGTGCTGTCTTAATGCAAGGAGGTCAGCCATTGGCATTTTTCAGCAAGGGTTTAGCCCCAAGACACCAAAGTCTATCCATTTATGAGAAGGAACTACTTGCTGTGGTACAAGGGGTTAAACATTGGCACCAATACTTGGAAGGAAGACATTTTGTAATCAGAACTGATCAACAAAGCCTGAAATACTTGTTGGATCAGAAATTAAAGACCTCTTTCCAAATGTATTGGATCTCGAAGCTCATGGGGTATGACTATTAAATACATTACAAAAAGGGCACCAACAATAATGTGGCTAACGCTTTTTCTAGGATGCCTAAAATGCAACTTTTTCAGATTACTCTCTCCACTTGTTCAGAAGATTTTATTGTTGGAAATTAAAAAGAGTTGGGAGGATGATTTTGAAATTCAAACTCTTATGGGTCGTCTCAAGCAACGTAGTGGTACTAGAGGTAAATTTACTAGGGATGATGACCTGTTACATAGAGGCACTCGTTTGGTAGTAGGAAATGAACCTACCGTTAGACAGAAAGTTCTAGAGTGGCTCCATTCTTCTTCTCTAGGGGGTCATTCGGGTATACATGCCACATATCAACGGGTGAAGGCCTTATTTTGGTGGAAGCATATGTTTGACGAAATCAGAGAATTCATGAAGCATTGCGATGTGTGTGCATGATGTAAGTATGCGATTGTGGCTTATCTAGGTTTGCTTCAACCTTTACCTATTCCTAGCAAGGTTTGGTAAAGTGTGACCATGGATTTTATTGGGGGACTACCCAAATCTAACGGAAAGGATACAATATGGGTGGTGGTTGATAGATTAAGCAAGTATGGGCACTTTATTACTTTAGTTCATCCCTTCTCAGCTTCCACCCTTGCTCAACAATTTTTAGATGGTGTCTATAAGTTACATAGAGAACCTATGGAAGTCATCTCCGACCAGGATCCTTCTTCATCAGTAATTTTTGGTAGGAATTTTTAAAGGTCCTGAAGATAGACCAGAAGTTGACTTCCTCTTATCACCCACACACGGATGGTCAATCAGAGGTTCTCAATCGATGTTTAGAGACCTGTTTGTGTTGCATGTGCTAAGAGCTTCCCAAGGATTGGTCTAAATGGTTACCTGTCGCAGAATGGTGGTATAATACCACTTACCAAAGTCTCATTATATTTCATTTAGGATGACTCAATGAGTTTGGGTATATAAGCCCCAGAAAAATAAAAAATGTCAATCTTAAAAAGCAAGACTACGCTCACTCAGCTCAAGGCTGAAGCTTCATTGTCCTTAAAGATTAGACTAACAAGGATTATGCACAATGCCCATAAAGCATCAATATTTTCCTAATCATTTCAGGTAGACTGTACATAATAAAAGAGATAATATGCCATAGTTTATATCAAGAAACCTATGAGCCATGAGACAGGCTTAATGAAGCTTTTGCTCATCGCATCATCAAACGGGCTTAAAATACAAGATAGGCTAACTCAAAGAAACAAGCAGAGCTCATTTTAAAATCAAAAGTTTCCTTCTTAGTTTTTAAGATAAAATTTTAGATATATATTTACCTCCCCCAATTGTTGCCTCAGGCAACTGCTCAATTGAATACTTGTGTTTAGTCATGTACATGATTAGTACACCAGGAATCTGCACCAAAACCAAGTTCACACATTAAGGTTCAATGCCAATAATGGAAGGCAGAATAACAATTCTTCACTTTACCTTGCGGATCCTTCGCTTCAGGTCTCGATCACATGTTGCAACAATGAAGCACCTAAACTGCATCCAACAAAATGCTTTGTGGTGAATAGGATAAAAAGAACGAGAATCAAGCAAGCAACAGATACATATGCCAAGTCACACTTCAATAAAAAATAACCGCTTGAATCAACAAAGATTGAAAGCAATTCATATTAGTAAGGTCGAGATCATAAATAAGAAACAGCGCACCAAGAAATAGAATGAAACAAATAGTATTACAGAATGATATGCATTTACATTATCGGCTAGCCACAGACTCAAAACTAAGGGGGAAAACACTGCAAATTCTCAAAAAAAAAATTAAAAATTAAAAAATGATGAAAGAATAAAGACACCCCTATTTCTATAAACATGACAATATCCTCTGGATTCAAATTTGCATTTCAAAGATAGAGATTGATACCAGTTAGCTAATAAAACACAGTATAAGCGATTAAGACTTCTGAAATATGTCAGATAACACCAGGAAAAACAATTGCCAGTGCCACCAGGCCAATATCTAGTTATCTACCCCTGGAATCTACCATCTACCACTTTCATGGAAAGCTCTTGGATAGGTAAGCACACCACAAGATTCAAACCCTTACTCCCTACTCTAACGCCCGGGACAAAGAGAAAGAAAGCCAGTAAGAAATCCTAAACTTCCAGTGATGTCTCACTTAAAGGCTATCGATCTCTGTATAATATGATAAGCTTCACATGCTTGAAATTAACAAATAAAAACATACTTTTTATTCTTAGCCCAATCCATATAAATCCTAAATGCATGAAATAAATACACTATACAAATGGTTCTTCACAGCTCAATAATCAAAGATTATTTTAGAAAACAGAATACTTTCAAAAATTCAGCAAAAACAAAGAAAACTATAATAATCAAATTTTCTCTGGGAGCTTCTGAAAAGAAAATTAAACAGAAACTACAAAATAAATCATACCTCAGTAACTCTCTCTGAGCTAATGAGCACTATTCCCTACTATTTATTTACTATAAAGCCCTTAGTAGAAAATACATATATCAATTACTCCCCCCCTAAAAAGAATCCTTGTCCACAAGGATTTCATTAGTAGAACTAGCAGTAGTAGGAAAGTCAGGAAATTGAGCCTGAATGACAAAAAGGCCTTCCTAAGTGGCATCTTCAGGTTGAGTCAATTGCCACCGGATTAGTGAAAGGACTCTATTCGCTGGTCATACCTATGCAAGGAGACCAAGACAGATTCCAACAACACAGACAAAAGGGCAAGATGCCTTTTAAGGTTATAGGGTTGACCTTTTTGTTTTTACATCCTTTTTGAAGTAAGTGTAGGACTAGTAGTTGTTTTATTAGAGTGGCTCATTGGAGACTGTGAAAGCTCCTTGTTTTGAATTTATGGGCCGTTAGCTGTGTAGGAGAGGCTATGGATATTTTTTAGAGTGTTTTGGGGAGGAGGATCAGGTTCTGTTAACCTGAGACTACTTGTGGCTGTGTGGGAGATAGTTTCTCTCATATCAGATTGTGTGTAACCTTATTTTTATCAATTAAATATATCAGATCAGTGATATTTTGGGTGCTATTTTTTTAGTTCCTAACAATTCGGTATCAGAGTGGTTGGATCACTGGGCAATGGCAGACGAAGTCAGGGAGTTAAGGGAGTCTGTAGCTAGCTTAATAAGGAAAGTGGACGAACTTTTTGGCATGGCAAAGCAAGTAACAGAACTTAATGAGGGGATGAGCCTGATGAGGGAGAGAGAAGGAAGTAACAAATTTTCGAAAACTCGAATTACCTATATTCGAAGGCGAGGATCCTATCGGATGGTTTTGTAGGGTGGAAAGATACTTCCATATCAATTGTGTACCGGAGGCTGAGAAGTTGGAGGCAGCGGTGGTGTGTCTCGAAAATAGAGCACTCCACTGGTACCAATGGCAAGAGATACGAAGGGCGTTGAGTAGCTGGTCGAAGTTCAAGCAGAAGGCCTTGTAACGATTCCACACATTTCAGAGAGGCGGTGAATATAAAATGTTATTCTCGAACAAACAAGAGGGCTCAGTTCTGGAATATGTTGAAGTATTTGAACGGCTGTCGTTTCTATTGAAGGGCGCAATAGAAGAGTGCCTGTTGGGGGCTTTCTTGTACGGGTTGAAGATAGAGGTACAAGCGGAGCTTGAAATTGCTGAAGAAGATGACCTAGACGGACTGATTAGAAGGGCGATAAGAGTGGATGGAAGGAATTGACTACTGGAATCAGAAAAAGGGCATAGGGCGTTTCGGTCAACGTTCAACCCAGGAATTAAAAAACATCTAACCCAGCCCCAGTACTCGTGGGTCACCCAATTCCCAGAACCGACCCGACTCGTAACCATCCAAAAACCCATCAGCCCAAGTCACAAAAAATGAATCGAAGACTGATAGATACCAGCGTATACCTAAACTCTGATCTTAGGGAATTAGTAAGAACCTTACTAATTCGACAAGAACAACCGTCTCTTTGATAATTAGGAAAGTCAGAATCTGAAACTTAACTAATTAAGAAAGCCCAAGAGAACACTCCGATTAATTACTCTATGAAATATTCGATGATTTATTGATGAGGCACTAGGCCTATTTAAAATAATTTACAGAGAGAGACTCTATCCAAAAAGATAAATACTAAATCCATAAATATATCTAAATCTAAGATTTAGATAACTAATAATCCTAACAACCAAGGTAGTCAAGATCGCGATTTTACTTAAGATCGGAAGGGGGTAGCAAGATCGTAAATCATGGGATCGGCACGGATCGTAAAGATCTTACTTTTTTAATTTTAGTAATAATAAAAAAATATATATGCATATAAAATAACATTTAATTCACAACTTAATCCTAAAAGACAATTCAATCTTCATATAAAAATGTATAGCATTCAAAAAAATGACAGTTTGGTCCTCCACTAGCCGACAAAAGATGCACAATAGCGTAGATAAGTGGATGAGCAGCTGACTGTGAAAAAATTAATAAGTTTTCCCTGATATGAGACGAGATGAAAAACAGACGCTGGAGATTGCAGCAAGAACCACAAGTGTTCTTCGGAGATTGACAGCATCGGAGCAAGAGACGCTGCTGAATTGAGATGCTAGATAGAGGCTAAGGGTGACGCTTTGGATTGGGATCGACGCCGGACTGAAGCCAATTTGCAAAGATGTACGACACTGGTCGAGTTGCAGAGAATCGAGTCGCAGGTTGCAAGATCGTCAATCTCAAGCGATTTTACGATCTTACGAGTTTCCCCAGCCGATCTTGTTCGATCTTGCTCAAGACCGATCCTGATTCGCAATCAGATCGTTTTCTCTCAATAGAATCGCGATCTTGTCCGATCTTACGAGTCTACTCGCGATCTTGACTACCATGCTAACAACTATATCTTATCTAATAAGATATTCCTAAAGATAATAATAAAATATAATTAGACAGACTAACTAAAAATCCTAACAACTATATCTTATCTAATAAGATATTCCTAAAAATAATATAATTAAAACAGACTCGATTAAATAAAAGAGAAAATATAATCAAAACAATAAATTAATTCCTAATAAATTAAAACATAGCAAGTTGGATCGCTATCATTTCTCCCCTTGGAAAAACGACTTGTCCTCAAGTCGAAAATCAGGAATATGTTTTTTTTAAAATAATAATAATAATAATTTTATTATTTTTTATTTTTTCCCTCAATCGGGATCCAACTCAGTCAGAGTAGCATAACGTCCCTCGACTTCTTCGTCGACTTCAAGGAGAGAGAAGGACAATGAATTGCAGCAGTGACCAGGGCGGTAGGGTTCGGCGCATTGGAAGCAAAGGCCCTTTTCTCATCGGCGTTGTCTCCCGGAGTCCATGGTGGATACTCGACTAGTGGGCAATTGAGCTGAGGTTGACGAAGTTGACATTGTAGGGTATTGAGCGGCACTCGACGAGGATGTAACTTGTCTGGAATTGGAGTACGAGTCGCTCATTGCCGATGAAGGAGAATATAAGGGCAGCGGTTTTGGTGGTGTAACGGAATTAACAGGCTTGGGCCCACATCTGATCGACAATTGCTGTTCAAACTCGAGGGCCAAGCTTGCTGCCTTATACACTGTCCTGGGCTTTTGAAGGCGGACGTCCGAGCATATTTTGTCGTTCAAACGAGTCAAGAAGACCCCAAGAAGGCAGTGCTCCGGCCATTGTGAGACGCGAGACACGCGTTTTGCCCATTCCTGGCGATATTCCTGGATTGTGCCTGTTTGACGGATTTGGCAGAGATGCTCATCAGGATTAAGAAACTCTGGTGGGCCAAAATGTTCCTGAAGGGCTGATACGAGTTCAGGCCAGTGCCGTATTGTCCGTTGGGAGTTTAACCAAGAGAATAGATCCAGGGCGTCGTCACCTTCAAAGTATAAGGAGGCAACGTCCACTTTATCTTCCTCGGGCGTTTAGTAGTACCGGAAGAATTTCTCGGCTTTGAGTAGCCAACCCCGTGGATCACCCTCGGTGAACCTAGGGAAATCGATTTTGGCATATGGTCGGCGAACCGGTCATTGCTGAAAATCTGTGCCACCATCGCTGTCATCGGAGGATGGAGGCGATCGCCCCCTGCGGTGGCGTCGGCGTGTAGTGCGGGCTTCAAGGGCGAGGACCTTCTCCCGTAGTTCATCCATAGTGTCAAGTCATGCTGCTATTTTGGCGAGAGGGTCCTTGTCGTCCAGAACAGAAGCAGAGCCCGTGTCTTTTGGAGACAAAGCAGAGCGATCGTTGTGTGGCGGGGTTGGTTTTTGTGAGGTACGCTTTTTGCCCATGGTTGATAGGATCGGATGGCTCTGATGCCAAATGATAGATACTAGCATATACCTAAACTCTGATCTTAGGGAATTAGTAAGAACCTTACTAATTCGACAAGAACAGCCGTCTCTTTGATAATTAGGAAAGTCAGAATCTGAAACTTAACTAATTAAGAAAGCCCAGGAGAACACTCCAATTAATTACTCTCTGAAATATTCGATGATTTATTGATGAGGCACTAGGCCTATTTATAATAATTTACAGAGAGAGACTCTATCCAAAAAGATAAATACTAAATCCATAAATATATCTAAATCTAAAAAGATAAACCTTATTTTTATCAGTTAAATATATCAGATCTGATATGCTTATTGAACAAGAGTTGAGTTGAGAATAGAAGTAGAAAGACACAAGAATAGGAGTAGAAAGACACAAGAAAGGGATTAGAAGAGAAGAAGAGAGCACTTATGGCTCTCTCACAATGTATTCACACTCATAGCAAAACTGATCTCCATGACACAAAATGGAGGAGTAGGCTATTTATAATACTATAGCCTCACTCAAGTCCTAACTAATGGGTTATGACTAATTACCCTACTACTTATTTAGTTTACACTTAGGTCCCTAGGCTAATCTTACAATTAGGTTCCTAAATGCTGATTATTATATTTATATATCAATACCCCCTTCCCCAAAACATCCTTGCCCTCAAGGATGCTGAACAACAAAATGCAAATCTGAAAAAAAACAAAACTGAAACAACCAAAACACAAGCTTTGTAAGCTTCTAATTCTTAAAAAACTTTACTAATCTTTGAAAAACTGTTGCATGAAATCTTGTAGAAATCTGTCTTGAGTACTGCTGCACACTGCACATAGGTATAACCCATTTGTTGAATTCTAAGCCAAATGGAAATAATAGGTGTAATGTTGATCCAAAAAGCATTTTAATAAGCCCTCCCCTGAACCAACACAGAACCAAGCATCTTGCAGCAAAAACAACCAGAAAACCCAATTATAAAATGATCTTATAGGCCTGTTGGAAAAAAACCAACACCAACAGCAACTTTGGGCCCAATTCTTTAAAGACAAAGCCCAAATGCCCATCTGAAATTAGCAAGTCCAAGGAATCTGCAAAATATCCCTGAAGTGGAAGAAGATGGGAACCAGCTAGGGCTGTGCAATCGGTTTTTCGGTTCGGTTTTCGGTAAAAACCGAAAAATGTGAATTTGGCACACCGAACCGAAACCGAATTAGCAATAAAAACCGAACCGAATTAACCGAAATATTTCGGTTCGGTTTTCGGTGCTAATTCGGTTTTTGGGCTTCAATTGGGCCTTATTGTCTCTCTCTCTTTTTTTTTTTTTTTCCAAATCACTGATCAGCAAGCCCAAACAAACATACAAGAAGCTAAATTAAAAACACCTGGCACAAACGAAATTCAAGCATTAAATATAAGGGTTAAGGAGCAATTTTACACACGAGCTTTACCCCCAGGAGCGCTCAGCACCACGTGCTTTTTTCTGGAGCAAAAGTACACACGTGGTTACGTTTTGGGAGTGCCCAGCACCACGGCAGTTAGTTGACCGTTAGTCAACCGTTAAGTTGGATGGAACGCTGACGTGGCGCTTATTTGGACTGACACGCTGACGTGGACGCTGACGTGGATGCTGACGTGGACGCTGATGGTAAGAAAAAAAGAAAATTACCATTTTGCCCCTTAGTTTTAAATGAAAATTACCATTTTGCCCCATAGTTTTAAATGAAAATTACCATTTTGCCCCTTAGTTTTAAATGAAAATTACAATTTTGCCCCTTAGTTTTAAATGAAAATTACCCTTTTGCCCTTAGTTTTAAATGAAAATTACCTTTTTGCCCTTAGTTTTAAATAAAAAAACTAAAAATACCTCCTCCCCCGTGGGCCCCACCACCGCCGGCCACCGCCACCGGCCGGAGGCGGCCGACCACCGCCGCCGCCGGCTAGGGCAAAGGGTAATTTTTATTTAAAACTAAGGGTAAAAGTGTAATTTCACCCAAGTTACTGTTCATTTCCATCCAACTTAACGGTTGACTAACGGTCAACTAACGGCCGTGGTGCTGGGCGCTCCCAAAACGTAACCACGTGTGTACTTTTGCTCCAGGAAAAAGCACGTGGTGCTGGGCGCTCCTGGAGGTAAATCTCGTGTGTAAAATTGCTCCTTAACCCTAAATATAATGATGCCTCACCTCAGGCACAAGTAGCTAAATTAAAAACACATGATTCCAGGACTGGATTTAATTTTTTGTAATCTCTATCTTTCAATTCTTGACTCATTAAAAGCCAACAAATAATCAACGCTCTCTTTTCTCTTGTTTTGTCATGGGTGCTGAATTAGTTTCGCTGATTCATGCACTTAGCTTTTTACAGATATATAAGGATCATATTCATTAAAAAAAAGGAGCAAGAGTCTATTCTCCTCTCACCGGTTCTTCTTTATCCATATAACTTTCAATTAAATGCAACGAGACTAAATGCAATGCATTCTGATCCAAAATCAAAACTGAGAATACTAAATGTTTTACTCTTTGGAAGCTCTCTGTTTTATCCATCAGAAGTAGTCAACCAGAATTTAAATTTAATGAAGCTGCCAAGATAGTATGATTTTCGTGAATGATTTCATCCGCTTAATTTCGTTGCAGGACCAGCAAGATCATCAAATACATAAAGACAAAGTTCTTCCTTGGTTTATGCAAAAACAAAAAAGACGCAAGGAAAACAATTAATATGCACTAGTTAACCCAATAGTAATATAAAAGCATCAGAACATATAAGTTCCTTTTATACCATAACCAAACTCCCCACCCAAGATCTACAAAATCATCATCTTTCTCATCAGAATAATTTGTTCTTTTTCTCCCCACCAAACTGTTTAAAAAAAAAGAAAGAATAATTCCAACCCATCAATCTCCAAGTGTACTATCAGGCCGGAAAGAAACAGAAATTTAAAGGCCCTAACTCAGCCACACACCCACACATATGAAGAAACAATAAGGACGAACATTTTGAGCTTAAATCTCAAACAAAAGAGGATACTGAAAATATTACCAAAGCAAGATTGAAGGGAGAGTGAGAGCGCAGACTCCAAGATGCAGGAGAGTGAGAGCGCAGAGGCAAGCAAGACGCAGGAGCAGGACGCAACTCGCAAGACGCAACAAATTGAAGGGGCAGGACGGGGACGCAACTCGCAAGACGAAGGAGCAGGGGCAGCCGAGCAGGACGCGACTCGCAAGAGGCAAGACGCAGGAGCAGCAGGACGCAACACAACTCGCAAGACTGAAGAGTGAAGAGACTAGAGAGAGAGGGCAGAGCCGCAGACGCAGATGGCCACGGGCAAGGAAGGACGAAGGAACAACCGAACAAGGAAGGATTGAGATTTGAGAATGAAGGGGTTCGGGTTTTCAAAGGGGAATTGGGTATTTGGCCATTTGGGTCTGGACTGGACGAGTGGCGATGGGCCGATGTGTATTTTTTTTGCTCAGAATGCAATGCATAGGTCTGTTTGGAAAGTAATATAAAAAAAAAATTATTTCGGTTTTTCGGTTTTAACCGAAATATTTTTTCAAAAACCGAAATAACCGAATTTGTAAGACCGAAATAACCGAAAATGTAAAAAAAAAAAACTGAACCGAAAAAACCGAACACCGAATTAGTCGGTTCGGTTTTCGGTTTCGGTTTTGATTTGCTCACCTCTAGAACCAGCTGTACATGTGACAATTCAAGACACTGCTCCTGCCCTTTCTGAAAAATGCAGTCTAGCTGGGAAAGTAAATTTGACTTTTCAAACTCTGCTTTCTTCATCCACGTATCAAGAGTCACAGATTCTGAAATTATCACCAATTGCCACACAACTCTTTCACATACTATTTCCCTTGAGTCACAACTACTCCTCTCACCTTGCGGGAATTGATTCAGAAGAGCCGAAACAGTGGGTTGAAGAACTTCTTCTTTCGCAGACAACACCTCGATGCATTCTTGAGTGGAGTCTGAATAAGACCCACCACCACCTTCTTGAGTTCGAACTGCATCTGTACTCTCGGTATCTTGCTGAGACATAGGGGGTTCAAGAACTTCATCTTCTTCATGAACTTTGTCAGCTGCTATGTGGTCGACCGAACCTTCTTGGGAGTTGGTTGAACAAGCTTTTTCTGGATTTTCCAATTGTTTTCTTGCCTGCTTTGCTTTCTTAGCTTGCCTCTGCAGATCCCATTCTTCCATTTGAGCGTAAGCACGAGCCCCACCCATGGTTCTTGGTTGAAAGAATTCGACTGAGTAACGGATTTCATCTTTCAATCCATTCACATATTCTTCAACAAGGTCATATGGCATTGGAATCTTGTGATAGCATCATCAAAAATTTCATTATACTCCTTCACATTGCCAAGCTGCCGAGGCCACCACTGACCCTCATTATTGGCTTGTCGGGCCACTACTAGCACTCTTAAGTCATCTCTCAACCCCTGAAGTGAGGCTTGCAATTGGTCAACTTGGTCAAGTTTCCTCATTTTTTTTCCAATGTCGTCAATCTTGTCAAGCCTCCACAGTTGCTTTTCAATGGCCGAGACTCAAGCTTCCATTGTGTTGGCTAATGTCGACGGTGTGTACCATTCACTGCATCCGAGACCAGTAACAAAACAGAGCCAGCCACGCGACCACCAAAGTCAGACCCAAAACAGAGCCCCCCCCCCCCCAAAAAAAAAAAAGTACCGAGAGGTTGTTTCCAAGGATTTGGGTTTGGTGGTAAGGAAAAACGTGTTTCGAACTTCTGCATAAGGTCCTCAAGTCGAGTGGCAGTTTGCTTGAGGTCAGTGATGTCCTGCGAGCTCTGTTCAAAACGGGTATGCATCGTCGTATGAAACATCTCGATGCGGTGCTCTAGCTCACCCAGATGATCTTGGAATCTTGTGTTCAACGGCGGTGCCATGGCCAGACAGATGGCTTTGATACCTTTGATATTGCAGATAAGAGAAAACAGACTAATTCATTCACAAAGAAAGCAATGGTCCAGTACAGTATGTATATTCCCTTCTGCCTAGCCACGTCATTGCTAATTCTCTCTCTCTTCTAACTAACTTCTGAGCTACCCCTACTATTTATTTACTATAAAGCCCTTAGTAGAGAATACATACATCACTGAGCTAGAACAAAAGAGTTAGTAGTTTCTTTTCACAACTGAGCTGCGTGATTGTCTGTATGAATTACACAATGAAAAAGGATGCTGGCAAGCAACTAGGATTAGGAAGAAATAATTAAAGAAACTCAGTGGATTTACAAGCCATCATTTTGTGGTTTCAAAAATATTACTACCTCCGGTCCTAATTATAGGAGCACTTTTGTAGTGCAAATTGTACTACAAAAGTGCTCCTATAATTAGGATCGAAGGGAGTATTTGGTTCTTTGTGGCTTAGTCCTTTAGTAACAGAAGCTGGGATGCCTATTTTGCAACCATTGGTGTAATTTTTTTCAAGGAAACAGGAATAATACAGTCACGTTCAGCTCATGCATTTGTCATTATAAAGTAGACAGGAAACTAAAGATTTAAGCCTTATGTGAGAAAAATGACACTTCAAAATTGCAAAGGACATGCTCGGGATGCAAATAATAATTTTGATCTTAAAATTGCAACAAAGACATGAGAATATACAACAATCAAATAAATTATATAATGTACAAGAGCCAAAGACAAAGCATCTACCTGAGAGCCACAAGATATTTCTGACCTAACTTCTCAAGTTCTGCCATCACACAATCTGTGATGCAAGGAATGCCTGGATGCCAAAATACACACAGTTTGAATGTCATTCAGAAATGAAACAACCAATAGTATCCTTTACCCCCTAAAAAGCGCTATAAAGTAACTTAATCGCTAATAAATGGAACTCCACTGCCACACATAAAATGCACCAAATGAATATATTAGCACAAAACAGATAATTTTACATGAGACACCACACCATTCCATTAGAACCACACGCATATAATCAAGTTAGTATAAGCTAAACTTCATAAAATTATAGCCGCAATAAATTAAAAAAAGGCGCACTCACTTTGTTCTGAATGGAGAAATTGATAAAGTTGGTGTCCACCAAAACACGATAAGGAGGTCCCAATTCAGTGTTGTGTGCAAAGAACAGCGCCGAAGGATAATAAGGGCTTCATCATAAAAGTAAAAACAAAGGTCACAAAAGAAGTGTCCTAATTATCAGGTTTAACATTCGAAGAATAGTCAGCACGAGCTTACCCGTTTCTGGGCAGCTTTTCCTGGCTTAGGTCCTTCTTCTTAGGGTTTAACACCTCTTCTTTATAGATGAATTCAACATAACATAAAATTCATATCCAGAAATAAAATCTAAATGCTAAAAAATAACTATGAAACTCGAAGGGGTAGGCACAGAAAAAAATATGGATCTCACTTTTTGATTGCTTTGGCGGTGACGAGCTTTTCCATGACCGCAAACTTGGGGCCTTTTTTGGCTCTACCCATCTCTTTTGTTTGACAAGCACAAGGAGATCTCCAAGAGAAGATTGATTCAAACCTTGAAAACCCTTTTCTTTGTTTGAATCCTGATACGATGCCTTTCGAAAACTGGTTAAGTATGTGCGCCGAGTTCAACTGCTTCTTGGACGACCGAGCGAGCGCGCGGGAAGGAGGATCGTGTCCGAATCTCCGTGAAGGAGAGAGACGGTGAGATTACTAAATTGAATCCATCAAATTAAATGATTCCAAAGAAAGAAAATATTTCATTACTGATATTTGTTCCATACATCACAATAATAATGACGATCAATATTTCATATATGAAACTCACTTTGTACCAAGTCAATGGCTGCTTTTGTGAAACTAAATATTCCTGTATCCACTCAACTGAAGAACTTCCGCTAAGAGAATGAAGACTCAAGGATTCACCTTTTAGACCAATCTGACGGTAACATGCATTTGAATGAAATTTCAAGAAATAAGGAAGGGAAGGTAGCTTCTTTATGGAAGAGAAGGTAGCATAACGGATGTTTGAGAAAGAACCTTGTAAGACCATTTCTGCCATGATAAGTCCCTTCTCCCCCATTGAGACCACTCAATGTAATAGGACCAAGAACACCGGTATTCCATGTTTCATAATGTGGGCCAAGATTCTACACGTTAACATAATGGCAACAGGAAAGTCGTCTTAACTGAAACTGTTGTGTTTCTGAAAAATCAGACTAGTCGAGAAGTGCAGGAGTGCATCTGAAAAAAATCTTTTGATTGGTGAGTGTGTGTGGTGAGAGCATGTGAGACAGAGAGAGGAGGCAAACCGGGAGACCAACTGCAACACTTAGAAGGGAGATTTTGTTAATACCAGCTCTGAGCTTCACACTCCCACTAAATGTTATTTTTGGAAAATCTAAGCTTCCATAGACAGTTCCTGACCAAAAGAATGAGAATAAATTTCACAATGTGAATAAAATAAAGCTATTGTCTCTTTTTTAGCTTCCAAAGTAAAAATTGGGAAAAATATTACACTCTAGGATTGTTCTTAGAATTTGGCTTAAGTGTTATTGTAACATTGTAACTCAGCATTATGCTGCACACCTGATACTGACCATTGATAAAGACATGTTAAGCATGCCCAGCAGATAAGATTGTAAGAACAGTGTCCTTTCCGTTGCTCAAAAATTCTTCACTGGGATCAATCACAACACTGGCAAGGGAGAGAAGAAGGAATAATCCATGAAAAGTTTGTTCTAACCAAATATTGAGTGAGAGAGAGAAAGCAGACTGTAGAATCATAAGTCACTCACTCTGTGGAATACCATAAGTAGTCGGAGACGTCTCTTGTTGTATTTATCTGCTCCAACAGGCCTGTCATGGTAAAGGAACTATCATAAGTTGAGGTTGTATCTTCATTAAATTAATCCCAAGAGAGTTCTCCATGAATTGGAACAAAAGTCATCTTCCAACCTGTACAAAGTATTGATTATTCATTTCTGAAATCCACAACTTGAAATATGTTGAAGACAATCATTTTCATTATTCTAAATAAAAATTAATCCAAACAAGAACTTGCATATAGAACTTAGAAACCAAAAATACTTATTCCTTCCCTTTTATATGTTATACCCCTACCGGCCTTGCCTTTACAGGTGGCAGATAGTGTGACTTTTTCCTTCTTATTAGTTAAAAACATATATCAGAGTTAATACGCAGCAAAGCATGTAATAATTTGGATAATATAATACTGGTAAAATAAACAAGTGTTTCCAAAAGAATACTTTCCCCAAGGATTAATTTACATTCATCCGAAATAAAATTCTAATATAACTAAAAAGTAATATACAACCCTCCGGGTATACAAGGAAATAACCAAAATCATCTCCAACAATCTCCACAAAGTCCTCAATCATGCTCCACAGTCTTACCTTTATCCTCCCGCTCTGCACCACCTATACTCTTATCATAGCCTGGGATTCATAGACGAATCCTAGAGTAACTATTAATCTCACATCCAGAGTATGTAAGAAAACCATAAACACAAACCATAAGCATTCAAGAAGTCGCACACAATGAGGTACAAAGCCTAATTCGCGCACAAACTGTTAAGCAAGGCACATATCAAAGCCTGTTAAGCAAGGCACATATCAAAGCCTTAGTCGCACACAACGGGTTCTAGTAACAAAACGCTTGGAAAACATAATAACACCGAATGCATACATAATCATGGTAAAACATACATACACAGTGTAATACCCCATATTATTATTAATAGTAATAACTCTCCCTTTTTTTTAGCATTGGTGGGCCGAATACTCTTAGTCCTAATTGCCTTAGGAATTTTCAGCTTATGCACTAAGAAAGAGGTTTTAGATAATAAGTTCACTACTTGTCAACTATATTAAATTCACATTTTGATTGATTGATTAAATTTAATATGATGAATCATATTCATATCTTGATTGTTGGATTGATTGATTGATTGAATTTAAGATAATGGATCACATTTATTTCCTTTTCTTCAAAAAACGTCCATAAAAATGACACATACAAAATCAGTACTTTATAAGAGTCTAACCCTAATTTAAGTGCCCCAGATTATTATTAATAGTAATAATAATGATAATAATAATAATAATAAATAGTATGGTAATAATAAGATTTAGAAGGTATTGTTATATATATAATAATAATAAAATTTAGAGCCCAACCCATAGTTAAACCCTAGTTTTTAATTATAAATAGAGGTCAAACCTAACCCTAGCTAACGCTCAATACTCTTATTCTCTTCTACTACTTCCTCTATTCTTACTCTTCATCAAATTATTCTTCTAGAAGGTTAGCAAAAACAGAGACCAGGTAATCCTAATCCTCATATGTCTTAGGTTAACTTTATATGAATTTTGATAGGGTAATTATGATCCTAAATATATCATAGCATTGTTTTATATGAAATATATATTATATGTAATCTTAATCCCTAGAACAATATGAATTAATTGTTACATGCCGGCAGGGGCGGATCTTCCTTAGGACAAGTGGGGGCCATGGCCCCCAAAAAAAAAAAAATGTTTAGAAATTTTCTTATAAAAAATTTAATATAATGTAAAATTAAATTTTTGGCCCCCCCAAATCCCCCCTCTTTTTATATCTTTGGGGCTTATAATTCAAGTTGTATTCCATGTGGGGTCTTATATAATTTATGTTAATATTGTCATTTTTTTCTATATTTCATTCTAATTACCAGAAATTTTTAGCTTATCAGTGAAATTTACTTTTGTGGTGTATTCTTTAGTATGCTTTCACCCATTTTACACTACACTGTAGATGAAGTTTGTTGATTTTTCATTCTAAACCTCACCTCTTGCCTTCCAATGTTGTGGTGTTCAATTACATGAAGTCTCCCCCGAATCCCCTACCACTATTTGGCCCCCCCAAATTTTAATGCCAAGCTCCGCCACTGCATGCCGGTCTCGATTTTTGTGAAAGACCCTTAAATGTGTCGCTGCTTATGTATATTTATATATATGTTTTTCCTTTTCGGTTAGCGTGAATTACTTTATGAAAACAAAATGTCATACCTTCTTATATACATATATATTTCTCCTTTTTGGATTTGTGTGATTAACTTTTACAAACCATTTACCGATTTCATGGTTCATGAATATACCTGTACATATTTTGCTTTGGTTACCTCGGTTTTTGTGCAAGTTGGCCGATCTGCTTTGTGTCTATTATATATACATGTACTTTTTAATAGTTTTGCCTTGGGTTTTGGTTTACGTAAATTCGAGAAATCCATTTTGTATGTGATTAAAATAATTTAATCGTGGGAGGATAGCTTTGGGATGGTACCTCCTAAAGTGATGAATACAACCCTTAGGCTTTATGCCTCCGATATATTATACGATGTGAACCGATATTATCCGTTCTTCTCAAAGTGGTGTTTGACAGGGTTTCCCGGGACACTAGTAACAACTTTGGAAAGAGATGTGCACATTAGGAGGAAATGTTTTATGGTCAATTTGATTAATTGTGACTGGCAAGGTTTCCCGGGTCACAGGGTAGACTGGCATGGTTTCCCGGATCTACCATTGTTCTCTTCCCACTAAATAGACTGGCAGAGTCTCCCGGGTCTAAATAAATTTAAAAAAGATAATGAATAATATTTGGTGCAATTACTATATGATTATACATATTTGATTTGATTAATATATTTAAACTATTTAAATTGTGTTTTATTAGAATTACCAGCTTTGCTGATTTTTGTGTTATGGGCTGCGATGATCCTTCGAGGGAGCATATTTTCAGTGAAGCAGGTTCCAAAGATTGGGGCTAGCAGTGAGAAGTAAGGAAGAACATTCAGTTAATTCTAGCTAGTCTTTTATTTATTTATTTCTTTTTATGCTCTGAAGAAAACATATTTATTTAAGTTTTGGATTTATGTTAATGTAATAAGTTAGCCTTGCACTTGTCCCAATACAAGTGCGGCGGTAACACTTCCCAATTTTGGTTATTTTGAAGTTCAGTAATTATTTATAAAGATCATTGCAATTTTATGTTATCATAATTGTTAGAAATTGGGGGTGTTACACACAGTTATACAAGGAATATGAGATTGGGGTTACTTACTTGCAAGTAGCTGATTAGTAGGATAACAAACTCCCGGCTACTAAATAGGAATGATAGATCTAACGTAATGTAATATAAACGATGTCATCACCAATATAACTTTTCCCTATAAACAGGTAACCATATCACTTATATGAAGGGTTCTTTCACCATTTGAGACTCATTAATTCTCTTCGTGAGTATCCCTTCATTTGTCACTTATCCTTTATTTTTGCATATAGTCCAGAAAATTCCAGAAATTTGACCTAATTTAAAAAATTCATAACTAATTATAGAAAAATCCGATTGAGGTGTTCCAAAAATCTACGTGACCCTTGACATGTCTATTTTTGACTAAAGATACTTGCCAAGGCCAGAGACACGTAAATCATTCCCAGTTTACAAAAATTCTCTTGCTGGTTTTTCAACTTCTCAATTTGTACTTCCTTGTATCTTAACCTTAATACTTTCAAAATCATACTCTATATTCTTCCTTATACAAAATTTCATTTTAAACACTTTGAAACCATCAAAATTACCAAAATAAAATCATATCATCATGTTCTAGCTATTGGCCAAAAATATTTTTCAAAATTACAAGAGGTTAGGAAGATGACTTACTTGTCCAAAGTCCTTACTTCTTTCTCCTTCCTCTTTTTGAACTTCTTTGCAAGAGTGATTAGGGCTTCAATAATATCATGCAAAGGTATTAACTAATACCTTAAACATAACTACATGAATTTGAAGGAAGTAGAATAAAAATCATGACTTCCTTACCTTAATTTAATCTTCCTTACACTTTCTCCTTGCTTTATCTCTCAAGCTCACTACTCTCTTCTTTCTATATGTGTGTGTGGCTCCTTCTTGTGCCAAATGAGGGGTGAATCTCTCTTTATATAGAGGTCTTGGCACCAAAAATATCTCCTTGCAATTTTACCAATTTACCCTTAATAATTATCTCTTGAAATCTCTAGGTTTCTCTTCCTTTTTCTAGAGAAATTCTGATTTCTCTTTCTCCTCCTCCTTGTCATGCCACATGTCATCTTTAGGGCACAAAATATCTTTCAATTATATGCCCCCTTTTGTGGTTGAAATCTTTTGCTTAATGAAGAAGATGATTAGGTGTCAAATATTCTTAATCAAGTGTGTACAAGTGTCCTTATCTAATCTTCTTTAAATATTAAAATAACACTTGGTAGCTTAGGTGTCCCTTTCTTTAATCCTTAGTAGATGAAGGTGTCCAAGTGCCCCTTCTAAATAATCTTTAATTTACATGAAGACATGTGGTCATGTTCTAGATGTCTTCTTGTTAGTTATGTGATAAATTTATTTTCTTCCCCCTTGCCTTGTTCTATTCGAAATTCTTGCTCTTTTTGGAAAATAATTATGTCTTCCAACTTGTATTAAATATAGGTAGATAAGTGTTATTTTTTTTTCATGAAGCTAGATAACCTCATATCATAACATTTGTCTTTCTAGGGTTTTTTACATGATTCTTATCTCCAACTTTGTGTGGATTGCTTTGTCCTCATCTTTCCTCCTAGCCAAGCGCCGTTCCTCATGAATCAAGGGGATATTTATGCTTCTTTGATCATATTTGAACTTATGTTTACATGTCAATTTATGATGACATCATCCATGACATAAGCATATTCAAAGTCAAGAGATATTTGCTAATAATCCTCTTAATTTTGCCATGTGTGCTTCTTCTTGAGCTTTCCATTATCTTCTCATGCCATCTCTTTTAGGTGCAATAATGGCTCTTCTAGAATCCAAAATTTGATCTTTAGTTTAGCCAATCATATTAAAACAAATATTATTTGTCATGGATTTAATAAAAATTCCATATATTCCAATAATATGATACTAATTCATTTATACAATAATTTATGTGAAAATGGGGTTATTACATTATACATGTCTACTTTTATGAAAAAAGCAAGTCAATCTTGTAAACAGAACTATATCTGAATATAATCATCAGCAGATAATTATTCAGTCCTCTTATTCACAATTACTTAATTCTGAGACGAAATTGTATTTCTTATAACTAGCTGAAATAATATCTTAAGCTTTATAGATCACGGAGGCAAGTTGTAATGCCTATCTCCAAAGGCTGCCGTTGCAGTAGATCTTGAATCATAGTTTGCAAGGAACGCAGCACAAGCTCCCGATTTTGGTTTGAAGACGTGAGACTGGACATTAAAGAGAGAAGTTAGAAATTTAGTTTAGTCATAAATCATATTAAATTTCAGGTCCAAAAAAAAAGCATATTAGATGGGTTTGATAATTCTCAGGAAACTGAATCAAGATAAATACCTCTTGAGAATGTCCAATATGTGTTACAATAGGATCTCCAGATACTAAAGCTGGTTCACAGAGTTTTATTGCTCTGTGCAAATCATTCAGATGGCCCCCACTTTGGCTGCCTGAGCAGTCCTGCATATCGGAAGAAATTATAGAACTGAAATTCAGGCAAGGAGTTAAAATAAGGGAGTCATATTTTATTTCACTTTTACTCAGGCATACATTTATGAATACTATGTGCACTGGATTACTGTAACACCATATTGTGATGGGCTTGGCTTATATATATCATTGTGGTAATGATGACATTTAGGAGTTAGGAGATAAACATTCATATAAAGAATCCAAAGAATGACATTTATGAAGTTCTACACCATAAAATTTTGTCTCCTATATATGATGAAAAGTACTAATACTTTGTGTGGAACTTTACAAACTTTAAAGACTCAAAATTCAGACTTCAAAGGCTCAAGTCATATGTAAGAGGTACAGATAACAAATTATTCCAAAGAATGACAAAATGAAAAAGTGATTAAGAATGCCTTTGGCATTATGGTTTACTTTGAAGTTATAGTGGTGACATGATTGATATAGTTTCAACAGGAAACATTGGAGATTGCACCAATCTCTTCTAAATAGAAAGCATTCACCCCAAAAAAAAAGGCAGAAGTGTTTATTTAAAGAGAGCTTATGAGACCCACCAGCAGGGAGAAAAAAGTGTTGGAGTCATAAGAGGGTTAAGAATACTTTATTAATGCCATATTCATCAAGAGGTGCATCATAGTCATAGCTTGTGGCAATGAATGGACCCCCAGCAGTTCGGCCAAAATTTGTTCCCCCATGATACTGGAACAAACAAAACAAATGAACTTAGTCTCATCATTTAACAAAATAAGTCTAAAAATTTGACAAATAATGAAGTTACCATGTAATAATTAACAAAAGATCCCCCTTTCTGTACAAACCTTGCAACTGAAGATGCCATGTCTTCAGCAGGCCGGTGAGGGACTGGGCCTCCAAACTCGGTAAACCTGCAAGCATAACCAAGCAATACAGGCGATAAACAGGTCAGGTGACAATTCAGGTTTGTATATTTCTTGTTCTTAAGGAAACTACCTTTTTTGGACAAATGCCGAATGAAAAAAATGCATCTAATGCAAGTAGTACCCAAGTGATGGAATTTTTTGTTTATCTACTCTTACACATGCAAACTACACAAGAATGTCGGGCCTAAGCCCCACTCTCACCGTCTCAGTAAGTTCTTAAGGCAACTTAAGAAGTAAATATAGGGATATTCAGCTGGAAATACTATGTCAAGGGAGAATGTGACACCTTCATAAGATGTTCCTACCTGTAACAGAGTAAAAGTTTATCAAGATTGCCTGTTCATGCCAATATAAGTTGTAGTTAACCTATGATAAAATTTAAGCCGCAAATAACAGAACTATAAGGCGGCCAAAAATTCACATTGAAAATGTATTTGCACAAATCTAGATGGATTTTCTCAGGTTCCAATAAAAAGAATTATAAGGCTGCCAAAAATTCACATTGAAAATGGCTTGTACTTCTCATACTGAGTCTCCTAGCTACCATTAGATGAGGCGATATCATTTATCCAAAAGCAAACCTAGCTTACATCTATATTATAACAAACAAAATAGAACCAACCTTAATACAACGAAAAGTTCGATCAGCATCAGCCAAACGGGCATCAACATTAGAAGATGATCGTACATGGAACAGACAAAGAGCTGATGAGATACACCAATTACACTTAGAATGAAATGTAGAATCAATAAGGATGATCATACATGGAACAGACAAAGAGCTGATGAGATACACCAATTACACTTAGAATGAAATGTAGCATCAATACAATAAGCCACGAGTAGAAGAAATTGTACACAAAAGAGATCAATACTTGAGAAAAGCTTATATATGATAATGAGGTTTAAAAGTACAATGAAGAGCAAACATAGGATGAAAGGGAAATGGAGCTCGAGCTATGACTAGACAGGAAAATGACAGTAATCTTCATATATGCATCATATACTACCATAGATAAAAACAAATTTAGTCTAACGTAACCTGTTTGGCTAACCAAGCATAAGTCCTGAAAATTACCTTGATAAGAATCAAACTTCCTATTGAGTAGTATAAGTCAAGCAAAGTTTTTGCATCATTGTTTGTGGCTTTAATTCTTGAAGCAATATCCTTGTGGAAGATCAATAAACTTTGGCATCAACTTTGAGACTTAGAAGACACCAGTAGATCTTTTGGGTGTTAAAACTAAAGCTGCAAATACAGAATAATGCGTTTATAATATAATACCTTGAAAACCTCCTGATTGATAATGGTGGCATTCCAATGGCGTGAATATATGAGTACTTATATTTTGCTTGTTTAAAGATGCTGCAACAGACCTCCTGTTTGAAGTTGAATCGACCTTGTCCTTTTCTGCATATTTAAAAAGTAAAAAATGAACAATTATCATACTTCTTTATCAATATATAAAGAACACCACTCCTAATATAAGGCTAAGGCTACTATCATATATGTACTCATTTCAGACATAGCACACACCTACGGCTTTGGAAATTACATAAAGTTACCTCGAACCCCCTGTCAGCATAACTACCAAGTTCCTAAGTTAATATTAGAAGGCTTAACTACAATAATATCCAATGAGCAATAAATATATTTGTCTTCCAGAAGTCAAGGTGACTATTGAAGTCATATACACTAAGGATTATGTTTACTTTGGCAAAATCATTATGTCTATGAATACTCTACAATGTAGTACACAGTGAGGCAACATAACCAAGGGAAATCGTCGATTGAAAACACTATGTGCTGACCAAAAAAAGATTTTGGGAGGAAGCAGATGTCCCCTATATAAAACATGGTGAAAAGACTATTATCATTACTCCTAAGTATACCTGCAACAAAGAACCTATGTAGTTCGTACGGAAAAAAAAGGAAAAAAGAAATTCACCAACTTTCAAACCCATGTCAGTTATGAAAAGCAAAATTTTTGTAAGTGTATATTGAGGTCAGTTGCTAGAAGATCAGAACTCATGTTGTATAGAACGAATGAGAACAAATTAAAACACCCTTGATGTTTTAAAAGGAGCAAAACTTCTGTAAGAGTCTAGCTGACTGCTACATACATTATTATCACTGCCTCCACAAAATTGGTTGCATCATACAGTGTGATTAAATAACCAATATAAAGTCAACTGCCTACTCCTCTGCCAAAACCTAATGTAAAGTCAACTGCCTACTCCTTTGCCAGCCCAACTGCCTTAAGCAAAAAATCTGGAAAAATGCAAAAAAATAAAAATAAAAATAAAATAAAATCACACAAAGAAATGACATTTTGTTAATTAACCTACTGAAAAACACAACAACTACAACCATTCCTCAGGGTTTCCATGATCACCTTAATTTTTTAAATGTGACAAACACAGGGCTAACATATTCTAGTCAAAACCGTGATCAATATAAGCTTAAAAGCACTAGAGTCATAAATTAACAAAATCTGACTGCATCATATGCTACTAGTACAGAACAAAGGAACTTCATAAACACTTGCAATATTCAGATTAAATAAAATCCATCCCTGTATTTGCTACGGCACTAACAACCTTATTCTTTCAAGGAAAATGCATAAAGTAATTCAGGATGCAAGTCTTGGTCTATTCTCAGGACATAGCCTAATTTCCTTCAAGATTAAGAAACGTAAGAGCTTTTTTTTTTTTTGGTATGAACTTCTAGCCATGATAGTATAAGTTTTTTGCATAAAATGCATTGCTCCTTTTTTTCCCCCTCAATACTAAAAAACACAAGTGCACATGGAATGGCCTACAATTGCACTCACAAAAGCACTTCCAATAAGCAACATTGAAGCAACAACTTGTATTGCATTGACTACATGAACAAAAAAGCAGCTGCTCTCCTAATAAACATGCTTTTAAACCTAGTGGAATTTGACATAACATTACAACAAAAGACCACAAGAAAGCTGAGCAATACAACCAACATTGAAAAAAACTACTTAAAAAACTTAAGGAGATAGAGTAATGTGCTCAATTCTTTTCCTGCTTAATCGACTTAAGTGGCTTGGTGAATGACTTTGCTGGAGATGTAGGTGCATATGCAACAGATTTTGAACCATGAGCACTAGCTTTATACGAAGAAACCTTACGCTTCCCCTTTGAAGGAAGAACAATTATGTCATCAGAAATAGAAACTTCATCAAGTTCAATGGTGGGGAACATTTCAGATAGAGTAACAGAAGCTTCTGCATCTTCTGAAACCTTATCTTCAGCAGTGGCATTCCTCATGCAAATAATATCCTCTTCTTCATCATGGAGTAATCCGCTTGGTTGTCCAACCTAGTAAGTACGCAAATGAGAGGACAATTAGTATGGTTAAACGAATTCAACAACCCAAGAAAAAATAAGTGAACTCAGTAACACAGAACCTGAGAAGCAGCTTCTTGTGAAGTGGTCAAAGTTTGTCCACTTTCTTCATCTCTGTTACATCCTGGATTTTTAACCCCAAGAATTGGGAATAAGCCTAAAGTAGGCGGACGACTAAGCCTAGTTTGGGAAGAGTCCCAAGAATGTCGGGAGATAGGAAGCCACTCTGGGACTAAGTAACTCGGCTATACGGGTCAGTGGACCTAGTATGTTCAAGCCGTGGAATTAAAGTGCTAACGGAAAAATGGGCACAGAAGACATATACGGTGTAAATCTGGTTAGAAAAGATGCCACCTAACTATGTCTTGAGGTATAGGACAATTAGTTGAGCAAAAATATGCTGGTATAAGTAAATATACAGCATTTTCAGGGCAATCGGGTAAGCCTGGTGTTTTTGAGAAAAACATCGGTATGTGGTATCATTTGTCGGGTCTTGGAATGCGTGTCGCAATCCCGAGTAAAATCCGAGCATAATTCTGGGAAAAAACTGATAAAGTAGCTTTATTAAAGTAACTTTAATAAAGTAAGGTTATAATGACTACTGATGACATACTTTTGTGTTGGTCTAATAAAATTATGACACGTGTCCCGTCATCATGACAAGGGAAAAAACTACTTTTGTGATGGACCAATAAAAGCATGACACGTGTCCCTTCATAATTACAGGTGCGAAAGTCAAAAAACTTGTGGAAGCAGCTATGTGAAAGGAGATATTTTGAGGGCATTTTGGTCAATTCCTATAAGGGACACATGTGCATGCAACTAATATGAAATGTTGACCCAAAAGGTTCTTAAATAAGCTTCAAATTCGTGCAAAACAAGGAGGAGAGAGAAAAGTCAACAAAACTTGCAAAATAAGCCAAGTTAAGAGGATATTTTACAAAGGTACTTTGGTCATTTGATTTGGGGGATTTTTAAGTGCCCTCTTGACATATTTTAAGACATTTTGCACTCCTGTTTGCATGAGTATTTTGACCAAGAGCTCAAGGATCATAGAAGTTAAAGTGACAGTGCAGAAGGGCACAAAAACACTCATACGGTGTTAATCAGTCGGTAAAAATGTCATTTAGCTATGCCCTAAGGTATGGGACAATTAGCTAAGCAAAAATATGCTAAACTAAATATGCACATGACATTTCCTGGACGGATAAGGGTTCCCTGCGCTTTTGAAGAAAAAGTGGATGAAAGAGAAGTTACTTGGAGAAGAAGAAAAAGGTCAAATCAAGTCATCGTGAAAATATATAAAAGATTAAAAAAAATAGGATTAACCTACACCACACATTTGAATCTGATTTTTGTGGTCCTAAATGGTGCCACATATGCTGCCAAGAATGCTCTACAATTTCTTGGAGAGCAAGCCAAGAATCCTACAAAAACCTAATACCTCATTTGGACCATTGGATAATAACAAGCCTTGGACAAAAACCCTAACTAAGGGAGTTTATTTAAGGACTTCTCTTGCTCATTTTATGCTGCTCTAATATGTCCTAAGAAGGAGAAGAGAAGGATCAGCAAGTTCTTTGGTTCAAGAAGAAGAAGGAAGCATGTGCAACCGAAGATTTGAGGTAAGTGCTCAACCGATAACTTGGTAGTTCTTGTTTTAAGCTCTCTGCCCAGTGACGTGTTTAATGGGTTTGCAGTAGGATTTTGATGTTTTTGATGTTTCCATTGAGTCCAAAACGTGATTTTGGGTGGTGACAAGTTAAGGTTACCTTTTCCAAACACGAAAAGCCCTAAGTCTTAAAACTACACAAGTCTGCCAATTCTTGCGTTTTCTGGGCAGTGAATGGAAATCGGATGTTTTAAAATAGTTAATGAAGTCCATTTTCCTTGAAATTTTACAGGGAGAAATTATACATCCTGAGGATAATTTTGATATAGGATTTCGTGTGATTTTGATTTTTCTACAGGGAGATATTTATATTTAAAAATAGCCTTAAAACCTGGACTTCGTTTTGAACCAGCGGCTAGGGTTTGGTTATAATAGAAATATTTTAACCCACAGGACTTTGGAAATTATTTTTATTATAAACTATACTTCCTAAGGGTTCCATGGCCTCTGATTTTACGTCAATCAGATATTTCTAGAATTTATTAAAAATCAGTGAAGTCAGACCAAAGTTTCTAGAAAATTCTGGGTTGGGCGAAATTTATGGAGTTTGAAGTAAAGTTTGTATATGTGATTAAAGGCATGATATCTTACTGTATCTAGGGATATAATTTGTGTGGGACATACCTCAACACTGGGGAAGATTTTACTGTTTGAAAGGAAGTACCAGGTAGTAACTGTTAACTCGCATACTCTATGTTACTCTCGCATGTATGTTGTATCATGATTGAGGATTCGGGCTGTAGTGCCTAGAGGACTGTGTGTCCTTAGGTCGCTGCTGAAGTCCGAGGTATGTGAGGCTATAGTACCTATTGGACTGCATGTCCTTAGGTTTCTGCTGAAGCCTGAGGCATGTAGGGCTATAGTGCCTAAAGGACTGTGTGTCCTTAGGTCACTGCTAAAGTTCGAGGTATATGAGGTAAGTAGGGCCTATTGGACTGTGTGTCCTTAGGTGGCTACTGAGGCCTATTGGGGTAGGTAGTTAAAGTCTGCAGCCCTGGCTACTGAGGCCCCTAGCTCTGTTGATTCCGGGGGCTTCTCTTGACCAGGCAGTCCTGCGGTTTGTGGTACATGCCATGTTGTTTTCCTGATTGTGATTTACATTGTATACATATTGTATATAAGTTTAACAGTTACTCTGGGGTTCAAATTTTGAACTCCAAACTGTTTCAAAGATACAGGTGCTTTTGGCTATGCAGATCTACAAACTTGAGGTAGGGCTTGAAGTTGAGGATGAAGAAATAGGGAATGCCCTATCACTATCTTGTGTTGTATATTTTTGGGATGACTGTATGATTTATACTTACTACTCAGTATTGATTTTGGACGATTGTACCCTTAACCCTACCGGGACTATTTTATGTTTTTGTATGTACCTTTACCAGTATATTGTAGTTGTCCAAACCGATCGTATGCTCTACCGCGCACACTCTGATGTAACTTGTAAGTTAAAAATGAATAATTAACAAAGGAAAGGTAATAATTAAAAAGGATCCCTCTAACCCGCCACCCGAAAGGGTGAGGCCAGTAGGGATGCAACAATCTTGGTCAGGGCGACCTCCTTCCACAACTGCCCACGTGAAATATTCAATGGAGTATATTTCTCATATTTTCTCTCAGCTCTACTACCTCAGGATCTGATGTCCGGGTTCCAACCACGGAAATCTTGTCTTTGGCTTCCTTGCTCTCCCTTTCCTCTTGAAGATCATCCGAGCTGTTCCTTTCCTCTGGGAGGTGGACTCCTCTTTCTGTTATTTACCACATTACTGGAAATCTCCATTTGTTTCAGCTCCAAATATTCTTTGGCCTGAAATCTACTAGGGTTTTGGGTTTCTTTTTAAAGACTGACTTTGCCATCCGAGAAGTAGTATCTAGGCCGGCTATGAGCAGATGGACGTGTAGATTCTCTGGCAACTCGTGCACTTGCAACGTAGCATCTTTAAAGCAGTCCAAATACTTCTGAAGTAGTGTCTCCCTCGGATGCTGTTTGTGTTGGGATCCGTACACACAACGGAAGGATTCTCATCCATTAAAATTTTACGAATCTCATAGAGAGGATCTATCAACGGTGTTTAAATCAAGGTTCGTTAGAGAAACCGTACCTATACGAGCTTGTATGCGTCCTTTCTCGAACATGTGGGCTAACACCTTCTTGCTCGATCAATCTCTAGGAGCCGACTCTACGAATCCACTCCCTCTACCGGTATCCACACCGAACAGCTCTCTAACACGTAAGGCAGTGTGCTAGCGCCTTCTTACTTTGTGTCTCACGTTTTTCTCTCTAGGATTTCTTTCGAGGCTTGTTCCTTATCTTAATACGACTAGATCAATATATTTTATAGAGTTTCTAAAACCCTAATTGGGCCGTATTAAAATATTCAAGATTAATCTCAATTAATATTAATTCGAATTTTAGATATAAATAGCATTAATTATATCTGTCTAACAGATCTAATCTAATCTATTTATTTAATCCAAATTAAAAGCTTGCTGATTTGATTTATTTCTATAAATTAAATCTAAGATATGATATCTTTCTATTTAATTAAATCTGAGATACTATATCTCAATTTAATTAAATATGAGATACCACATTTTTATTCGAAAATTAAATCTGAGATACAATATTTCAATTTATTATAGTTATTCAATTTATCAAATAAATTAAATACTATACAATAATATTATTATTATATTTTTGAATTTAATAAGATATATATATATATGCGAAAATCATTTGTCCAGTGACTGGACCTAAGCTTTTGTCATGTGAACAATGAAACTACACCGTTTGGATTAGTTATGTGTATTGCTCACCTGAATTAAAAAACAAAAAACAAAAAAAGGCGCACAACCTGCAATTCCGATCGACACACTCCCTCCCTCCCTCTTTCTTCGTCGTGCAATACACACTCCCTCCCTCCCTCTTTCTTCTTCGCACAACCTGCAATTCCGATCAACACACTCCCTCCCTCCCTCTATCAAGAACCTATGTGTGACGTCTTTTATCGATTTGAGGAAGAACCCATATTATGCGAATCAATAGCAATTTAGGGTTCTTCAAGGAAAAAAGAGTACCGATTTGATTTGATTTCTCAATTTAAATATAAGGTTTTAATTCATAGCTAGTTGTGGACGAATTTAGATCCGCAATTTGTGAACAATATTTCTTGACAGATGTGCGCACATCGCAGGTTTTAAATATAAGGTTTTAATTCATATGGGTTCTTGACAGATTTCTTCACATCAATCGGAAACGCACATAGCAGGTTTATTTTTTTTATTTTTTAAATTCAGGTGAGCAATACACATAACTAATCCAAACGGTGTAGTTTCATTGTTCACAGGACAAAAGCTTAGGTCCAGTCACTGGAAAAATGATTTTCCCTATATATATATATATCTCTTAGATTAAATACAGTATTCATTAAATCTTAGATATATATAAGATTCAATGAATCTGGACACTTGTGCTCGTGTTGGGCTATTCTTGTGTGCGACCCTGTAGGCCCACATGAGATTGGCAGCGGGCCAATACTGTATCAGCCCACAATTAGCAAGTGGCCTCTAGCAAGACATTGCGACTATCCAATTCGTATGGGGATCGATGATACAATACAACCTATCGTACAACCATGTCACGTCCCTTTTGTCACGCGATAACTTGGTAAGGATGAGGCATGAATAATGTCAACTTCCTGTTCTTAAGTCTTAACCATTACTTTCTCGATTCTTGAGTAGTCTAACAATTGAAATGGAAACTCCTTTCCATCGTAGTATGGCCATACATTTCTCAGACTCACTCATCGAGGGGCCCAGTATTATCTCTCTACAAATGTGAGGGACAAATTTCATCTTGACCATTCACATTCCTCTGCATGAAAACCACTAATCCCGATCCAAGCCTTTATCATCACCCGGTCAAAGGTGACTTTTGACTAGGTCAAAGATCAGCGACTCATCATGTAGGAATCCATGATGATCTCAGGTCAAAGGGCATTGTGACGCAATTATACATGAGAAAAGCTTATTACTTAATCCATGCAGCTTTCTGATAGTGGGTCGGTCCAGCACCTTGTACTCTTATAAGTGCCTATGACTTTGATTCGTATCTCCATACCTTATCAAATTCATACTGGTCTTATTTTATCTTCGCTCCCGTGTAGATGACCGACCAGGGACATTTAGGATAATCAATGAGATATATCTAAGGATACAGTTATCACTATAAACATGCAAATGAAAATGATAACTAAATGAAGAATACTTTAAATGACATCCATGTTTAAAGTATAATGACTTGCCCCTAGGGCATAATTTCCAACAGTTTGATCTTGTCGAGGCTAAACTCAGATCTTGGCTATTTTTTGCTTGTTATAAAGTTCATCTTGAACTTATCCCCCAGCTCGTTAAACGTGTGGATTGACTTTGGAGGAATAGTATGAAACCAAGCCTGCACCACTCCTCGTAATGTGTCCGCAAATAAGCGAGGGATGATATGTCCCGTGAACCCCTTTACACACATCTCTACATCAAACGTATTAAGATGCACTTACGGGTCATGACTTCCGTCATACTTTGGCAGATCTCTCGAGTCAAAGCCCTTGGGGTAAGGCGCATTCGCGATCTCGTCACAGAAAGGAGTTTTGTTATTATCTCCTTCATATCTCCTCCTATAAGCTTCGGGTATATCATGTTATTCATCTGGGATAGTATCTCGGTTTTTACCATTCTCATCTTGATTATCCATGACTTGCTTGCCTTTGGTAAGATTTGAAAGCCGGAATATTACCAAGAGGGGGGGTGAATTGGGGATATTAAATTTTCTTGCAAGTTAAACAAAAATAGCAAAGGAGGAAGAAGGAGATGGACACAAGACAATTTATACTGGTTCAGTCCTAATCCTTGACCTACGTCCAGTCCCAGACACACTCTGGGATTCCACTATCTTTCAAGAACAATTACACACTTTGTAAACGAAGGATGGTCCTCTCACTCTCAGACTCCACTCCCCCTTACAAGTTGTAATTGATACATCCGCTTGATTACACACTCTGTAACTCTTGGAGCAATTCCTCTCTTTTGAATAACACTCCCCCTTACAAGTTGCAATCAAATGACCCAGCCTCAAAGTCCCAATACTTTGAGTTCCTTACAATAAATAGTAATAGATGAATGACTCTCTCTAAGAGCAGATAAACAGAAGCACTGAAGAACAAGATGTGACACAGTCTCAGCCAAAAGTATTCGAAAGTATTGGCAGGAAGTATTCAGAAAGTATCTCGCAAGAGCTTAGCGGAACTAATCTCTTGAAAGTGTAATTCTGTTTTGATCGATTTCTTTCTGTGTACTTGGGTGTCTTTCACTGCTGATCCTTCCTCTATTTATCTTGGTTGTGGTGATGACCGTTGGAGCTTCATCTCTTTGAATTCAAAGCCATTCCATGATTCTTTGCAGAATCTGATTTCCTTCTGTTTGAAGAATTTGGAAGTTTGATGATGATCATAATGGCAATAATGATTTCATTTTGCTGTGCATAACTTCTACGCGTCTTGTATCATCATCCCTGCTTCATTTGAATATAATTTCCATTTACAGAAGCTTTGCTGAAAAACGCGTTGATCATATTACCCAATCAACTTCCTTATGATTCTCCACTTTAATATCACTATTCGTAAATCACTATGGTCAATGGTTAGTAATCAATTCATTAAATATTGTATTAAACTGAATTGAATAGCAAAATCATCATCTGAGCTTTCGACAGAGCGAAATGGTTTTTACCGTCAATACTCGAGTATGTGAATTCTCATACTCGGGTATAACTTATCCTGCGTGAGTGTCCACTTTCAAAGATCATAACTTCCTGGTACGAACTCCGATTTGATTGGTTCAAGTCTTGTGGAAAAGCCCTTTGAGTCTACTTTCAAATGGCACCGGTTTCAGATTCATTGGAATTCTATTTTGTGAGATATAATCAAAAAATTGAGGCTTGGTCAGCAGTGTGACGGTGATGTCACTTTCATCTTCAAAAAATCATAGCTCTCTCATATGACCTCCGTTGGACTTGAATCTTGTGCGAATAGAACCGTTTGGAAGTCTAGTTTCCAAAAATGGGTTTCACCTTAATCAGATCTCTGGTTTGGGAGATATTGTCGATTTACCAAAGGTCGCCCGAAGCTGAACGTAGAACAGAGCTGAACAGAGTGTGTCATACTCGAGTATTGTTAATCCATACTCGGGTATTGTCGGGATTTAAGTGCAGAAGGAGCTGTTTGTGCATCATAATCGAGTAGCCAAGTACCATACTCGAGTATTGAAGTTTCATACTGAAGAATTGAAGCATGATACTCGAGTAGTGACGATATTCAAACGCAAGGAAGAGCTATTCATGCACAGGACTGTAGCAATTGAATTGTAGCAACTTCTATTCATCGGGAAGCTTGAATTTCCTTATTTTAACTCGAATTTAGCCATTCCAACTTCCATATCACCGTGGAGACTTCTAGTATTAATCTTGGAACATGAATAATGATATTCTCATTATATTCAACAAGTTCTTCATTCTTCCAAATCTCATCTTGATTAATCTCCATTATTAAACTTCACATCATTAATCTCTTCACATGGAGCAAGTTCTTCTTTCTTTCTTCTCCTTTCTTGATTAATCTCTATAATTAATCTTGGACTAATCTTCATCAAATATATCGTAGTTAGTCGATAAGTATAATATACAATCTTTTTGCTCTCAAGGACATCTATACAATACATCATCAAAACTAATCGAACCAACATTCTCCCCCTTTTTGATGATGGCAAATACATTAAGAAAAATATGTTTGAATATGAAAATATAATAGATCACATATTTTTCTTGCCTTTCTCTCCCCCTTATTTGTCATTAGCAAAAAGATTGAGATAAAGAGGAAATATAGATGGAGAGGCAAATATGAGAATAGGTTAGAAATGACTTCTCTCCTTAATCATATATCAAGACAACAATTTTCTCTCCCCGATTTGAAATTGTTTTCATTCTAAATATGACGCAAGTTGAAATGTTTTTATGAAAACAAATTTGAGAGAATTTAGAGAGGTTTTCAAAACATCTTTCACAATTAAAGCAGATAGATACCAAACATGTGCAAAATTTCTACTGAATATAAAAAGGTAGAGTTTAGAAATGCTCATCATGTTGGTTTTTTGTAAATTGATGATCTGTCTGTGAAGTTCATTTGCTTCTTTTCTTGTTGTGTGAGATCCGTGATGTGCTCTGAATAACCTTTGAAATGTGGAATGAGACTAAGGTACTGGTTTGTGTTATATCTCGTATGAAAAAGTATGGTCAGTACTCAGCTTCCATCTCTTGCCTTTTCTTCAGGGAAGTCTTCATAGAGTATATCTCAGCTGAATGATGGAACGTGAAGGAACTATTCCTCAATTTGATGATTTCTCCTTGTAGTGCATTAAGGAACATCTTTGCACAAAACAAAATCTCCTGCTACAAATTTAAAATTTTTCTTTGCAAAAGAGATTTGTTAGTGTAACCAAATATCAAAGAGTCCCTTTCGATATGATATTTTCAAATTAAAGTGATGAAAGGAAAATATGATATTGTCTCATCATCAAAACTAACAAAACATAGTGAATATAGATGAGTAAAATTTCTTCAAATAAAGGAGATGAGTTTTTAAGATATAAGACACATGTTAATGTGAAACTCCCCCTTAATGAATGCATTATCTCTTAGTAATACCAAATAATAATGTGATGCCAATGTTTAATGAAGATTAAGCACCGTGAAAAATTTCTTTTGAAAGACTGACTCATACAGTATGCACACATCTTTTTCAATTGGAATAGAATGCTTGTTGATTTAATGATGCACATAGAAAAAGAGTTCTTTGAATGAACCACCTTTTTGAATGATGCTTTGACCATTAAATAAATAACAAGCATGTACAGTACTAGATGAAGAGAAAGATGAAGCAATGCTAGCTTTTGTAAAATCTGCAAAATAGTGCAGCATGATTTTTGAATGAATGCAATGACGCAATGTGAAAACATTTATTCAAGGATTAACCAACATTCATTTGAGATGCCAAAAATCCAAAGGAAGCAGCTTCCATTTAAGATGCCTACGCTCACGAAGTTGCTCAAAGAGGCAAATGAATGTAGAGAATGAACGTAAATCATAAGCAAACCAAGGCGTTTTCAAAATCTGCATTTAATGAAGATAAAGCAATAGGAAATCTCATATGAAAAGGAATGCAGAACAAATGCTTTATCAAAAAGGATGATGCTTTTCAAAATCTTGTGTAAAATAGTGTTTTTCAATTAAATGACTACACAACATAATGACGCCAATTCATATATGATGCTTTTCAAACATATGCTTTTCCATCAATATAAAGTGACGCACAGCAAATGAATCAAACCTGTCAAATGCTGCATTAAATCAAAGAGGCAGCTCGACAGTATTTGAGTATTCCACTTGAATACTTGAGTATTGCCCCATTACTCACGCATTAACAGTTAAAACTCAGATATGCACTACTCAAATATATTTCAATTAATTCGAATAAATCTTGAAATACCTTATTTCAAGTATGTATTGTGAGTACTTGAATTTCTTTGAAGTGTAAGTTGGTCATTGAGCATCGGGTAGATGATTCAGAATGATTTTCTCAAATGATGATGCACAGTACTCTAGTATTGCACTTACCTACTCGAGTATGGTTTGAGATGATCCATCAGCAATAGCTTCCTCAGTTCGTCAGTACTCGAGTATTGTTTGAGGGTACTCGAGTATCAATTATTTTAGTTATTGGATTTAGTCTCTGCCTTGACAGTACTCAAGTATGAATCCAGGATACTCAAGTATTGGTCTATTTCCCTTGCCAGTGATATGAAAATCCCGATATTACTCGAGTATTGCTACATATACTCGGGTATTAGCAGATCAAAAAATTACTCATTGAGCATCCTGCAAAACAAAGTACTAGATACTCCTTGGTACCCAATGTTTCTTGAGTCCACACAAGATTAGACACAGCAACTCTTGTGCTCTTATAATTTAACTATATAATATTTGAGCAAAGAGCAAAACACTCAAAGATCAAAAAGCATAATTTTATCAAATCAAATAAGTTCAGGCCAATGATTCAAGAGAGAAATAATCATGTCAAGAATGTTATTCCTCAATGACAATTTGGAAATACACTTTAAGTAGAAAAGATGTCATTGAAATGAATCTCATGTAATCCATGGATAAGATTAAAATTTCAAAAATGATAATAAAACATGCAGATTGTTTCAAATCTTGAATGTTCTTTCAAACTGAAATAATGCATCAAAACTTTCATGAGTGAAAGATTCATTTTGAAGTATATTTGAAAATCAGTGCATACTAAAAATGAAAGTCAATAGATTGAATATATCAGTATGCTTCAGATTAGAACATTCCCTTAACAAGTTGAAGAGATTGTTTAGAAGAAAAAAGTCATGAAGATAGAGTACCAGGAAATATTCTTAGCACAATAGAAATGTAAGAGCACAATGACTTTGCTATGACCAAGAGATAAACTTGCTTTTTAGAAAAGAGTCTTGAAAGTATATGAACATTCAAAGAAAGAATATGAATATGGTTACTCAAAGATGGATAAAGATAAAGTTTATGTAATTGAGTAACAACATGACTACTAGGATTCATGGATGATGAAGATGAAACTCATTAATCCAAATGACTAGAGTTTCAGAATATTATCCTAGCAAGTTATTCTATTAATGGTTAATGCATTATCATTCAATGCACTAATAAACATTTATAAGGCTTGGAATAACTAGCCCATTGAGAAATTTATGCATTAAGCATAATAGATTCACAAATCGAATTCTTTTCTTGAAGATAGGCTTGAAACTGATATATGAATAACTTATTAGATATGAAGTCCAACTAGTTCAAGAGTGAAACTAGACAGTTCAAGCAACACATTGAATTCTAAAGATGAATATGTGAGGGATAGAAAATATTCAACTTAAAACAAATTTGAAGCATATACATTATTAACTTTCAATTTGAAACATCATTTGAATGCACTCAAAGTATTTTTCAAATCTATCTGAAATACTTTTAAAGTATGAATAATTTTCAAAACGTGTGTGTGCATTTTCACAAGACAAAGTGAATCAAACCAATTTCAGAATTGTGCATTTCAAAAGCATAAAATTAGAAGGTAATGCACAAATTGTCTTTTGGTCTATTTAGTAATCTGAAAAACGTTTTGAAGGACATAAATGATTGATTGCTAATGGAATGCAATGATAGACAAGTTTTTTTTACCCAAATATTAATCTCATATAAGCATAGTATAGTGTAAGAGTTATATATCACCGTAATTCCCTTTGTCCTTGTAAAAGCTTGCTTGATTAAGGTAGATTGATGTAGACGTCTCCTTTCATCATTAACATCAAGCATTGCCTATTTAGCTTCCTCAAGAGTTGAATTATTTCTCTATGTTGCATTCTTGAGAAGCTTTTTTTCTCATCCTACAAAACCATATAATTCTTTTTCTTTCTTGGTATCCAACCTTACTTGGATCCGATCAACGTTAGCTTGTAGGAACCAAAATTTGCATGCTCTTATGAATATGATCAATTCAACATAATTGAGCATAATGAGCTAAACATGATTTTATGCATAAAAGAAATACTTTCTTTTCAAATCATCATGTATGCATAAAGAATAAAACTATTGAACATTGCAATCCCTTTATAAACTTACTAAGTGGATTTTTAAGGGATATATAAAAAAAATGATTTCAAAATAGTTTGCAATGCTCATTTCTAAAGCTACAACAGTAAAACCTTAATGAATATTTCAGATGATAGGAAAGGAGGTTTTATCATTGTATACCTTTTACCTTAGATACTTGGGGGATCGATTTTGATTACCCATTGCCTCTTATGTCTTTCGATGGGTTTATGCAAAGTTCTCTCAAAGGATATAGATTTCAAAAGTCTTCTGCTTGGAACTTGAGAGGATCTCCTTTTCGGTTCATAAGAAGCTCTTTGATTCCTCATCTTCTCTGCACCTTTGTGTCTATTATTTTTGAAATCAGTCTGCATGCACAAGGGAAAAGATGGACTTTTTGGTACCCACTTATACTTGGGTCCTTCACTGTTAGTTTGAGCCTTAGGAAAAACATAAGTTCCCTTTGGTACCCATTGATAATTACCAACAGGCTTATCTCTTCTATCTTTCCTATGAAAACAAGATGAGGTACTGTGTCCCTTTCGGTTACAATAATTACAGTGAGCAAATGGATTTGAACTATGAACTAATTTCTGAAAATAATTCAAATAATATTTTCCACCAGTTTTCTTTTTACCTTTCTTCTTATCAAAAGTAGGATTATATCCTATGCCTGACCGGTCATTTGTAAATCTTTGAGCTTTTAAAATGGAATTGAGCATTTCACTACCTTTAGTGAACTTCTCAAGTGTTTTAGTAAGGTAGGAGTTTTTCTTTTCAAGATCAAGGCATTTTTCGTAAACTGAATTTTCACAAACTGAAACTCGAGGTAAATCTTTAACTTGTTGTTCTAGCAATTTGATTTTCTTTCTGGAAGCAAAAAGTTCTTTCACAATCTTTTTAAATTCATAATGCAATTCATTATACTCAGAAAACAATTCATAATAAGATGGTTCAGAATCACATACCTCTTCTTCGTTTTCTGATTGCTCTTCTTCCGCAACTAAACATATATTTGCAGTTTCTTCTTCTTCTACGACGGAGGTTCCTTCGTATGAAGTTTCTAAGGCTTTCCACATCTCCTTGGCAGTAGATTGATTGCAGATGTGGGAATACTCCTTTTGACTGAGAGCACTATGAAGCATCAGGATGGCTTTGCTGTTAAGAGTCACTTTCCTTCTGTCATCCTCGTTGAATTCATCTTCAGCCTTTGGGACGTTATTTCCTCCTACAATTTTTGTAGGAACATAATCTCCATTCTCTATTACTTGCCAAAGACCATACTCCATGGCTAACACAAATACTCTGAATTTTGCTTTCCAAAATGAATAATGTTCTCCGTCAAAGCCAGGTGGTCTGTTGATTGAGGCACCTTCAGATAATATTCCTTCCATGATCTTTATCTCGGGATGTTAAGCCCAACTGAGGAACCTGGCTCTGATACCAAATGAAAGCCGGAATATTACCAAGAGGGGGGGGTGAATTGGGGATATTAAATTTTCTTGCAAGTTAAACAAAAATAGCAAAGGAGGAAGAAGGAGATGGACACAAGGCAATTTATACTGGTTCAGTCCTAATCATTGACCTACGTCCAGTCCCCAGACACACTCTGAGATTCCACTATCTTTCAAGAACAATTACACACTTTGTAAACGAAGGATGGTCCTCTCACTCTCAGACTCCACTCCCCCTTACAAGTTGTAATTGATACATCCGCTTGATTACACACTCTGTAACTCTTGGAGCAATTCCTCTCTTTGAATAACACTCCCCCTTACAAGTTGCAATCAAATGACCCAGCCTCAAAGTCCCAATACTTTGAGTTCCTTACAATAAATAGTAATAGATGAATGACTCTCTCTAAGAGCAGATAAACAGAAGCACTGAAGAACAAGATGTGACACAGTCTCAGCCAAAAGTATTCGAAAGTATTGGCAGAAGTATTCGAAAGTATCTCGCAAGAGCTTAGCGGAACTAATCTCTTGAAAGTGTAATTCTGTTTTGATCGATTTCTTTGCTGTGTACTTGGGTGTCTTTCACCTGCTGATCCTTCCTCTATTTATTTCCTTCTGTTTGAAGAATTTGGAAGTTTGATGATGATCATAATGGCAATAATGATTTCATTTTGCTGTGCATAACTTCTACGCGTCTTGTATCATCATCCCTGCTTCATTTGAATATAATTTCCATTTTACAGAAGCTTTGCTGAAAAACGCGTTGATCATATTACCCAATCAACTTCCTTATGATTCTCCACTTTAATATCACTATTCGTAAATCACTATGGTCAATGGTTAGTAATCAATTTATTAAATATTGTATTAAACTGAATTGAATAGCAAAATCATCATCTGAGCTTTCGACAGAGCGAAATGGTTTTTACCGTCAATACTCGAGTATGTGAATTCTCATACTCGGGTATAACTTATCCTGCGTGAGTGTCCACTTTCAAAGATCATAACTTCCTGGTACGAACTCCGATTTGATTGGTTCAAGTCTTGTGGAAAATCCCTTTGAGTCTACTTTCAAATGGCACCGGTTTCAGATTCATTGGAATTCTATTTTGTGAGATATAATCAAAAAATTGAGGCTTGGTCAGCAGTGTGACGGTGATGTCACTTTCATCTTCAAAAAATCATAGCTCTCTCATATGACCTCCGTTGGACTTGAATCTTGTGCGAATAGAACCGTTTGGAAGTCTAGTTTCCAAAAAAATGGGTTTCACCTTAATCAGATCTCTGGTTTGGGAGATATTGTCGATTTACCAAAGGTCGCCCGAAGCTGAACGTAGAACAGAGCTGAACAGAGTGTGTCATACTCGAGTATTGTTAATCCATACTCGGGTATTGTCGGGATTTAAGTGCAGAAGGAGCTGTTTGTGCATCATAATCGAGTAGCCAAGTACCATACTCGAGTATTGAAGTTTCATACTGAAGAATTGAAGCATGATACTCGAGTAGTGACAATATTCAAACGCAAGGAAGAGCTATTCATGCACAGGACTGTAGCAATTGAATTGTAGCAACTTCTATTCATCGGGAAGCTTGAATTTCCTTATTTTAACTCTGAATTTAGCCATTCCAACTTCCATATCACCGTGGAGACTTCTAGTATTAATCTTGGAACATGAATAATGATATTCTCATTATATTCAACAAGTTCTTCATTCTTCCAAATCTCATCTTGATTAATCTCCATTATTAAACTTCACATCATTAATCTCTTCACATGGAGCAAGTTCTTCTTTCTTTCTTCTCCTTTCTTGATTAATCTCTATAATTAATCTTGGACTAATCTTCATCAAATATATCGTAGTTAGTCGATAAGTATAATATACAATCTTTTTGCTCTCAAGGACATCTATACAATACATCATCAAAACTAATCAGAACCAACAAGATTCGGGTTCCAGACCCTAGGGATATGTGCCTGGCCTTGCTTGGTCGAGTTTCGCTCAGCGTGAAGGGATCATGGACCTTCAACATCTGTTTGGGCGACATTAGGTCAACTAGGGCCACTTATATTTCGGTTAACATTACAAGCGGCATTCTCAAGTTGTCTAACCCGCTCTTTTAGCCATTCCACTTTCCGCCTTTTCTTCTCAAGAATCCGGGATTGGTCATGTCGAGTTGAATTATCTTCCATATCATTTATACGAAGACTTCTCGCATCCACACGGGTAGAAGTTGAAGCATAAACTCGGCTTGGGGTACTTACATCCTTGTCGAGATAGGGTCGGCTAGGATTACTCTCATCTCGATTTTTGAATCTCTCAACTCGTCTGAGGCGTTCCTCCAGAAACCTCATTCTCTCTGCTTCCTCTTGTCTTAGGATTGCATTTCAGCGATCCATATCCTCCTACCTCAATCGGATATCTTCCTGCCTCTGAAGTTGGCTAATGTGCTCCATCCTTTCCATTCGTTCCATCATAGCGTTTAGGGACATTTGCATGATGCGAATGTCAAGATCCACAGCCTGGGGTCGGCCTGACTGAGTAAATGCCAGAGAGGACGCCTAGTGAGAGGCATTCTCAACTTGCTCTTGGTTATCTTGTGGAACGATATTCTTCGGAAGAGGTAGGTACTAAGCCAGGTGTTCTTCGAACGTGGGTTGCTCCTTGGTGAGCCTAGCAACCTCGGGTTGGAACTTCTGCTCTTGCTGGCGTTGTAATTGATCCTCCTGCCTCAAATTTGGATTTATGGGCTGAGGTATCTGGCTACGGCTTCTGGTGTTTGCAACCATTGTCAGTGGTTTGGGAATCGAAGTTTATGGATCTCCACAGTCGGCGCCAATGTTCTGTTGTAAAACACAAATGTCTAGTCTCAGTGGACTAGTATGTTGTTTATATGGGATCAAAGGATTCCTAACAATAGCTATTAGGAAGGTACCGAAAGGAATGTCGATATACTCTCACAGATATCTATATGGAAGATACCAGTGAGAATGGAAGATCACTGAGTTACACAGGAGTGGCGAATCGCCTAGAAGGAGTGAGGTGTGTGCTCAGTGTAACAGTATTGTAAAAGATAATGAATAGAGAGTGTGCACATGTAGGTTAATCTCCTATTTATAGAAATTACCTAGGGTTTCGTTCCTCAGACTGTGATTCCGCTCCCCAGGCCATATACGCCTCCACGTTCTACAAATGTCTGCTCCACTATCTATACTACCCGCGATTATAGCCAGGATTATAGGGTAATTAGCATTTTACCTGATTATATAGAGATTCTGTCATAAGTGCCCTTGTTGGGCCGTATGACACTAGGCCCAATATACTAATCCATAACACACCCAATATAATGTTGAGACACGAAACCTTTATGAGATCAAAGGCTCACATGAAAACCATATCAATCCGGATTTAATATTATGAAAACTTAGCTTGACTAATGGCGATGACGTTAAGATAGTATTTCATCAAGTGAATTGACAATATAAGGTTCAAATAAAGTAACTGACATTCAAATAGTTTCGAATTGCCATTCAAATAATGAAAAGAAATAATATTGGGTTCTAAAAAAAATGTACATAATACTTCAGACCAAGGCCATCCAAGACCATTGGTGTTCTTATTCTCTAAAGTTTAAAATTATTTCCTAACTTCATAGAAATTTTCTTATGGGTTGTCTGTACAGGACTATGTTTGCAATTTTTCATTATATTCTTAAGCTTTGGAGATTATTGCTATTAGCTAAAAATGCATGTATATTTTTTTAAGGGTAAAGTAGAAACCAACACTCTAATATTATTTCTCTATTGCATCCAGCACCTTAATATTATATATGGTGCATCCTTCACTCTGATGTTGACTTTGCAAATGGATTATCTTTTAAAAACAGAAATTAGCTACTAGCAAGGAAGAGCAGGACTTCTATCTTTTTCTTTTCTTGTCCGCTCCTATTCTTTACTCCATTCATGAACATCAGATCAAGATTTCATGGTCCACATTAAATATTTTCTTCTCATTCTTTTCTCCATTTCATTTCTATCCATTGTAATAATATCCATTTTATTTCTATCATTCTCTCCATTGTAATAATATTTTTATAAAATATTAAATATAGACCATTAGATCTTGGTTCAACAGCCATAAAAGAGATAAAAGATTGGAGCGGACGGGAAAAGAAAATGTGAAAAGTCAAATCCGACCAAGACACATTTTTGTTATAAAACAACTTAAAACACAACCGAATAGATGAACTGATTTGAACTCAATTAAACAAACATAACAAATAAAATTACACAAATAAGTCAAAAAATTTTATTTTTAACATTTTAAAATTAGTTTCAATCAGTTTAACCTTGTTTGCTCGAATAAAACCAAACAAATTATAATAATAGTGAGATTTGTCTCTCTTTTCTTTTTCTTTTTCTTTTTTGGCCTTCATGATTGAAGAATATCTCGGACAACCATGATGTGATTCTGAGATTTTGTTTATCAGGTTTCGGGATTAATTTTCAAAAAAAAAAGTGAGTAATTTGCTAATGTTGGATATGATTAGTTTTGATGATGTCTTATATAAATGCCATTATTAATTATTAAGAGCAAAAAGATTGTATAATATATTTATCTCCTACATTGACTAACTACTATGTATTTAATGTAGATTAGTTCAAGAAGAATTATAGAGATTAATCAAGAAGGAGATAAAAGATTACAGAAAGAAGAAATTACAGAAAGTGTCAATGAAGCAAGAAGTTATCAAAGTATTTTGGGAATAATCAAGAAGAAGAGGAAATATTGAAGAAGGAAGAACTCACAAAGAATGATTAGTTCAAATTAAATTATGAAGAATGATCAAGAGAAGAAAGAAAAGAAGAATTTTCTAAATGGAATGATAATTCAAGTTCTTAGATTGATTCTAGAAGTTTCCACGATCAAATAGAAGTTGGAACGGCTCAATTCGGAGTTAAAATAAGCAAGTTCAAGCTTCCGGGTGAATACAGTGATTTTCGCATGAACAGTGTCTTGCTCGAGCATAAAAAAAGTCATTGCTCGAGCATGTGGTTTGCTAAGGTCATTTCTACAGTTTCAGGGTCTTGCTCGAGCATGAAAAACGTCCTTGCTCGAACATGAAAAATGGCTTGCTCGAGCAGAAGCAAATTTGTTGCTCGAGCAACAACGAATTTCAGCTACTCTGTTCAGCTCTATTTCTGGCGACCTCTGGTATTTCGACGATATCTCTCAAACCAGATGTCCGATTGAGGTGAAACAAATTTTTTTTGGAAACTAGACTTCCAATGCGTCATTTTGACATAATATTAAAGTCAAAAGGAGGTCATATGAGAGAGCTATGAATTTTATAAGATGACAGTGAAATCAACGTCACACAGCAGACCAAGCTTCGGTAATTTGAGTGTATCTTACACGTTACAAATCCAATTGAGCTGAAATCGGTGGCATATGAAAGTAGACTCAAAGGTGTTTCCGCCAAGAGTTTAACCAACCAAAAATTATTTCAGAACAGGGAGATATGGCCCTCGAAAGTGGATGATAAGTTCTGAATGTTGCAAAAAACGTTGGTCAAGAACAACCTCCAATCATCTGATGATAATAGACGAAATACAATGAGTTTGGAGCTGACTCTTCTTGCATTGGAAAGAAGACTTGAAGATATTTATGAGCATGGGTGGTTTTCCAAAATTGAAGTGCAAATTAGACAGTCATGCTCGAGCAAAGCATTTGGCATGCCCGAGCATCATCGAGCCAAAAGCAAGGATTTGCGAATTGAAGAGTCATGCCCGAGCAGAGTAAAAGGCATGCTTAAGCACCATGCTCGAGCAGAGGTAAAATCATGCTCGAGCAGCATCGCCAAAATGTCAAATTCTCGTCTCTGCCTAAGGCTTGCTCAAGCAAGCATATCGGCATGCTTGAGCATCAGCGTCTGTGACATATTTTCTCGCTCTTTTGAAACAGCTTGCCCGAGCATGAAAATGTCCATGCTCGAGCACCATGCTCGAGCAGACAAAAATCCTTGCTCGAGCATCAACGATGATGATCATCTTTTAACCTGTTCAAAAGAAGCTTGCCCGAGCAAGATCCCACTGCTTTCAAAATTACCGTCTTCGTAAATCCTAAATCATCGTGTGTGATTTCATTTCTATATATCATTACTCATTACTATTGCTAATTGCTTTTAATCAGTTTGCTAATGAGTTTCAGATGATTTTATCTTGGATTAACAACAAATTTGCATAAAGCAATTTGTGTCTTAGAGAAGCATTAAATGCAGTTGCCAAAACGAGTGATATCTTCTGTAACCATCTCTCTGATCAATATAAAGCATTTACTAATATTCCGCTCACGCATTAAAGTTGGATTAGAGCTCAACGGGCAAAAAGTAAGAAAAGCTTCAACGACTATATTTATTTCAACGGTCATATGCTAAATGGGAAGAATTGTTCAAACGGTCGAATACTCTTCATCAACTATAAAAGCAGAAGCATTCAAGATAGAAGAAGTCAGAGACACGAACTTACATCTTCAAAACGCCAATACTCTGATATACACATACACCTCTCTGTTTCTCAATGTTTATATAGCTTACCATAGAGAGTGAGATGAATGATTATGTACTTCAGTGTTTATTCATTTACTTCTGAGAGAGAGGAGATTCATTGTAAACACCTTATTATTTTATCTGAGAGTTGCTCAAGATTGGGTGATCTTGAGTGGGAATCGATTGTATCCTTACAGTGTGTAAGGGGGAGTATCTCGGTTGAGATTTGGCTTCACAAGTGCCTGTGTGAACTTGTGGTTTGTAAAGGCTTCTCTTGTGCCCGGTTCAAACAAGGGGATAGTGGATTGAAAATCTCAAGTGGAGCTTGGGACAGGACGTAGGTCAAGGATTGGCCGAACCAGTATAAATCTCTGTTTGCATATTCTCTTCCCTTATCTCTTATATTCCCAGCATATATATTTGTATGTCTGTTTATTGTTTTATAAATCCTTACTGTCATACAAACTATTTTTAGTAAGTTGTGAAAAGATTTTCAAAGTTTTATCGGACACCCAATTCACCCCCCCTCTTGGGTGAAAGCCAGGACTAACAGCTAATTCCAACAATAAATATTTGATAAATTAAAAAAACCCATAAAAGCATAAAATAAACTAAATCTAACCAAACCACCCAAAATGAACAGGTCATTCATTTTGCAAAACCAAGTTAATAATTCGATTTAGTTTTGGTCTAAGGCCGAATGGAATCAATCGTATGGATATCTTTCTTTGTGAGGTTATCATTTCTACATATACTACAATGCAATTGAGAAACTACTGAGAATAATATAGGTCAAGAAAGACTCGTATATCTCAAAGGAATAAATTGTGTTAATTTGAAGGAATGAATATTCTAATTGTGCAGGCTAGGACAGAAAAACAAAAGAAAATGTGGAAATTCTTCCATCGATGAATAAGCAAGAGAATTAGCCATCACGCCATTGGTTTCTGCACTTGTCATTCAAGCACATGTAGAATAAGGTTGCTGGCTGATCGAGTCTGAAATTCTGCATAAGCATATCATGATTGCATTTTGGACATGGCACTGCCAAAAAAAGGTACTTGTGAGAAAAGAAAATGAAGATGTATGAAGAAACATAAAGAAGCTAGAACCATATGGTAGCATCACCTCTAGGAGACACTCAATTTAAAGATCAGGGTGAATAAAAACAATGCTACCTCGGTTCCTTAATATAAGTTGTGCATCTTATATCAAGGACTGGAGGGAGTAGTTTACTTATTCTATTGTCTATCATTTCCTTTTGGGCCCCCAGAAAGAAAAGGCATACAAGTTCCTTATGTAAAACTATTGTCCAATCAAGCTAGCAGTTACATTATGCAATCAAATTTAAGAACTATTACTCTAGTCTAGAGTTTCCAAGCTAAAATTAGAACAGTCCCATGCTAGTGGTTCAAAGAATATATCTCATCTCCAAATTTAGATTAATCATGAGCAGATACAACCCAGAAGTTTAGCTAACAATAAGACTTCGGACCCGTGCGTTGCACGGAGTGTTGAGTTCTATTCTGTTTTAAATATGAATAATAAAGGCGCAAATGTAATAACTAAACTGTTTTATTAAGTAATAAATAAAATTCAGCACTAAAGAAAAACACAAATGAAAGTAATAAAATATTGAATTCATTTAAATATGAAATTCATCCGAACAAAAAAGAATGACAACGCCAGGCTCTCTCAATGCTCTCCCTTCGCCTGATTCTGGACAACGTAAGTTGCCACCGGACCGGCCACCGGCTGAAGGTCAGGATAACAGGAAGAAGAAAAAGAAAGTGGAAGCTGTTTCACAAGCCATCATGGATGACCGAATGGCTGACAATGAAATAGATCAAGATGAGGAACATGATAAGCTTTCCGAGGAAAAGGCAGAAACTAATAAGAAAGATGATGCCCCAATCAGATTTACCTCATATCGTGCTTCCTTAATGGGATTTAACGGTGTTGCGCATAGCACTCATATACTAGAGGAAGATGATCTTTTCGCTAATGATAGAGATCTATGCTGGAAACTACCAAATGAGTCAGAGGAGATGAAAAAGCTTATGGAGACATACCCAGTTGCGCCTTGCACAGAAGAAGAATTTAATGAATGGTGCGAACCGTGGAATTATGCGCTGATCATCACAGTGTTGGGCAAGAAATTCAATCTATTTGTTTTAAAAGAAATTTTGATTAAGCTCTGGGGATTTTCTAGCTTTGAACTTATCGACATCCCAAACAACTATTTTGTGGTCAGATTTCAGGACCAAGAACTATGGAGAACACATTACCGAAAGGTATTATATGATGGTCCCTGGGTGATTCGACAACATTGCCTGCTTGTGCAACGCTGGACGCCATACTTCAACCCTTATCACAATCCACTTGGCCGAGTAGCTACATGGGTCCGTATCCCGGATGTTCCAATGCATTGCTACAATAAGCATTGCATTTCACGATTGGGGGATCGAATTGGGCGTACTCTCAAGGTTGATATGAACACCTTGCATGACCTTCAGGCTGCTGCACCAAAAATCCAAAGAGGAAAGTTTGTGAGGATTTGTGTAGAGTTGGATCTTCAAAAGAAATTAGTTCCAAGGGTAATCATAGCTGGGTCGATTTTTAATGTAGAATATGAGGGACTCACCCTTATTTGTTTCGCCTGTGGCCGATTCGGACATAGGAGGGAAGATTGCCCCTACCAAGCTTCATCATCGTGCACCAACAATGGACCAGCGCTGCTGCACCAAAATGTCGCGCAACCACCTTCAAAATCCATCGCCGCTCGGACAACCATGAACCCTCCGAAGATGACCACCGATGATCCATTTGGCCCTTGGATGCTAGTCACTCGACGGAACAGCTGGTTCCGACCACCGCAAAGATCGAAGCTCCGAGAAACTCAACGATACTCCCCGAATCTCCATTCGAAGAAGGCCCCAACGGTTACTGACAAGGAGGGCTCGAGGTTTGCAGCCCTAGACGCCTTGGATGGAGAAGTCCACCTGCAACGAGATGGCGACTTAGTACGGCACGAGGAAAGGCAATCTGATTCAAGATTAGGGAAATCTCCCTCGGTGAAAAAACAAACCAGGCAAACAGGAAGGATCTAGGTGGCAGGTCAAAGGGTCAAAGGCTTCAATATAAGCCTAAAATTCATGCTAAGGCCAACGAAAATAAGCCCACTAATGGGTCAACCAAACAACTTGAAATTGTTGGGCCTAGTAATCCGCTGGACTTGCGCCATGTTGGGCAAAATGATTTACAAATTATCTCTAAAGGTGGAGCCCATTTGAGCAATGACATGAATAAAGACTTGGCTATACCTCATGCCGCGGAGCCTATCCCTTCACATGCTGGGCAAATCATTAACTATCAGCTTGAACAACCAATTCAAATTTCAGATGACAATCAACCTTCCAATCATGCGATGGTCTCACATTTAGGCTAAAAAAAAATCCACTGAAAAAAGAAGTAAAGGCAAAAGTTAGCGTGGCCATATTGTTGTGCAGGGAAATCTTAATAATTTGATCCAGCATAGCTCTCCCCTCATAAATCCTGCAGGCTCTCTCGCGGAAGAACAAAACCAAGATGCCGCTCTTCTGGATCCCAACCAACATCTAAATGAGACTGACCAGTGGGACCCGAATGAAGACATCGCGCCTGATTTTTTGGAGGACAACGGAACATCTGTCCCAGAAACCCAACTTCAACAACAATATGGTGGGGAGATTGTCTAGTCCAGGTAAGTATTCCTTTCCCTTGACTTGTATTTTTAGTTTAATGATCATTTCTTGTTGGAATTGTAGGGGGCCGGTAGCCGGACCTTCCCTTTATTAATTAAAGATATTATCCGTAAATATAGCATTAATATTCTTTGTCTTCTGGAGACTCGTATTAGTGGTGACCGCGCGAACAAAGTTTGTCGTAAACTTGGATTTAGTAATTGGATCTGGGTGGAATCTACGGGTTTTTCGGGGGGAATCTGGATTTTGTGGGACAATGGTATTTTTGATATTACCTATCTCACCTCAACCACCCAACTTCTCCACTGCCAAATCAAAGAGCGTAATACTAACACGTTGAGCCTTATGACTATTGTGTATGGTGAAACTACTATAATTGGTCGGAATGCTCTTTGGAATTCTCTCCGTTCGCTTTCAAATAACCGCTTCCCTTGGATTATCCTGGGTGATTTTAATTCTTATCTATCCTCCAATGATAAGCTTGGAGGAGCTGAGCCACCTTGGACCTCAGTGCAGCATTTTAAAGAGTGTATTGATGACATTAATCTCATTGAGGCCCCAATCCAAGGAGACAAATTTACATGGGAGAGACAGGGATTGAAAGAAAGGCTTGATTGGGTTTTTACCAACCTTAACTGGATTTCCTGTCACTCCAACTTCACCGTTCACCATGAGCTTAAGTTTAAATCTGATCAAGGGATCGTGGTGGTTAATTCGAACTCTTCCCCCCAGAGACAAAACCAAAAGAAAACTTTTTCCTATCAAATTGCGTGGACCCTGGAGAAGGACTTCAATGATATCACCAAAGAATCTTGGCGAGAAAGTAATTGGATTCAAGGCCTCCATAAATTCCAAGTCAACTCTTCTGAATGGAATGATAACAGGATTGGAAATTTCTCAAAAAAGAAAAAAGAGTTGATTCGTAGGATTGAGGGAATTGATAGATGCAGGCGAATGAATATGCGGACCGGATTATTCAAATTGGAGAAAAAATTATGGGAGGACTATCACAAAATTGCCACTCAAGAAGAAATCTCCTGGTTCCAAAAATCTAGAAGCAAATGGTTGCAGGGAGGAGATAGAAATACGAGATTCTTCCATGCTTCTACTATGATCCAAAGGAAAAGACAGAGAATTGGTGCAATTTTGAACGATAATGGAGATTGGGTTGAGGACCATGATACAACAAAAATGATGGCTCATGATTTTTTTCTTAATCTCTATACTCGTGATGATTCTGTTAAAGACCCTGACGTGCTGGGCTCTGAATTCCCCTCTCTTGATATTAACAATTTGCGCATGTTGTCTAGACATGTTACTAGAGTTGAAATAAAAAATGCAGCTTTTGCTTTGGGGGCATTTAAGGCACCGGGTCCTGATGGTCTCCATGCTCACTTCTTTCAGACACAATGGAATGTGGTAGGGGACAAAATCTGTGATTTTATAGAGAATTGCTTCAATAATCCTTCCAATATGTCCCATATTAATAAGTCAAAGATCGTTCTCATACCTAAAGTTGATAATCCTTCCTCATTAAGAGAGTTTCGTCCTATATCCCTATGTAATGTGAGTTTCAAAATCATTACTAAAGTTTTGGCGAACAGATTTAGAGGAATTATGGGACAGCTTATCGGCCGTGAGCAATGTAGCTTTATTGCAAACAGATCTACCTGTGACAACATCCTTATTGCTCAGGAAATCATTCATTCCATGAAAATAAAGGGTAGGAAGAAAGGGTTCATTACTATTAAAATTGATATGGAAAATGCTTTTGACAGACTTGACTGGGGTTTCATTAAAAATACTCTCATACACTTGAATCTGGATAGTAATCTTATTGATCTCATCATGGCTTGTATGTCTACTGCTTCTATGTCCATTCTCTGGAATGGTGACGAAAGCCCGAGTTTCATTCCATCCAGAGGTGTCCGACAAGGCGATCCCTTAAGCCCATATATATTTGTCCTATGTATGGAGCGCCTTAGTCATCTTATTAAAGCTGAATGTCAGGCTCGCCGATGGAAGCCTTTTACCTTTAATAGAAGGAGTCCTCATATTTCTCATTTGTTCTTTGCAGATGATCTCATCCTTTTTAGGAAGCTTCAACTAGTCAAATGGTTGAAGTCCGCAAAGTGATGCAAATCTTCTGTGAAGTCTCTGGCCACAGAATTAGCTTGGAAAAGTCTAAAATGTTTTGTTCTGCTAACGTCAATTTTAATAGAGCCGTTGAGCTAAGCACAACCCTTGGGATTGGAATTACTTCGGATCTTAGAAAATATTTAGGGGTCCCCATTATCCATAAGAGAGTCACTAAAGCCACTTACCACCCCATTGTGCAAAAAGCTGAAAAGAAATTGTCCATGTGGAAAAGCAAATACTTGACTATTGCTGGACGTTCTGTGCTGATCAAATCCGTTCTATCCTCCTTACCCAGCTACTATATGCAATCAACTCTCCTCCCCATTTGCACCATCAATGAAATTGAAAAACTTTCGAGGAAGTTTCTCTGGTCTCAGGAGGAAAATGTTAAGAAAATGCACCTCATTGCTTGAGACAAAGTTACCCGTGCCAAGAAGGATGTAGGGATCGGGATCAAAAATCTTCGACGTCAAAACAAAGCCTTTATTATGAAACTTTTTTGGCACCTCTTGACGAAAAAGGACACTCTTTGGGTCCAATGCCTCTGGTCCAAGTATAATTGCGGTGACTTACTCATTCCCAACGTCAAGCAAAAGCAAAACTCTTCGTCCGCTTGGAAAGCAATTGTGCAAGTTTGGGAGAAGTTTCTATCGGGGTGGGGGAAAAGGTGAACAATGGAGAGACGACAAAATTTTGGAAGGATCTATGGCTCCCTCTTGATTGTCCCTTGCGAACCCTCGTTGTGGATCCTTCCTGGATCAATGATGATGAAACTGTCCGAGATCAGCTCTCCATTAACGGGGGATGGGACATTAATAGGTGGAGGGGTATTATACTCCCTCAAATTATCAATGTTATTTCAAGGACCCGGCCACCTTCCAGCATCTCCCCTGACTGTTTCACTTGGAGGGCTGTGAAAGATGGTGACTTCTCTGTAAAATCTGCTTATCGTTTTCTCTCTGATCGTGAAGAAGCAAATAGAAGCAACTTTTGGTCTCTAATGTGGAAATGGCAGCTTCCCGAAAAAATCAAATACTTTATGTGGCAGGTTGGGCATGAGAAGCTTGCCACTAATTCTCTCAGGGCCAAAAGAGGTCTTACTAATGAAGACCTTTGCCAATATCAATGCAATTTTGAGGAGAATGTGATTCACATTCTCAGGGATTGTAAAAAAGCAAAGGATTTATGGAAAGTGATTTTATGAAATGATTATTTCTCACAGTTTTTTGCAGGAAATTTGCAGGCTTGGCTCCAATGGAATACTAAACATAGACCGGAAAAAGGAAGATTTCAAAGTTACTTATGGTCTCGTGTGTTCAGTTTGGGATGTTGGATCCTATGGACATCTAGATGTAACTTCTTGTTTCAGGGCAAAATCAGGAAACAGGGAGATGCTTCACTTATGTCATTATCTTCTTATGGAAAACTCTGTTAATTATAAATTCTCTCACCAAATCTTCCAAATTGATAGGTGCGACGAAGAATCTTGGACTCCTCCACCGGAAGATGCAGTCAGAATTGACGTGGATGGATCGGTGCGCCAGCAATACCAAGCGGCTTGTGGAGGACTCATCAGAGATTCCAAAGGACAATGGTTGATGGGGTTTTGCAAGTCCCTTGGAGCTCATACTGTTATCGAAGCAGAGCTATATGCTATCATGATGGGACTCAGAGTGGGACATCAAATGGGATTCAAGAAAATCCTGCTCTACACTGATTTCTTGGACGCTGTCAACATCCTCATGTGTGATTGTTGCTATGATGGACACCCGCTCCGAGACATTATCATGGATACCTGAGACCTTCTATTTCGGGATTGGGATGTCAAGATTCACCATACTCTGAGAGATAATATCGTTTGTGCTGACTACATGGCCAAGGAATGACATAATGTTCCTGTTCAGACAGATGTGGTTCTAATACCTAGGATACTGGGAGGATGCCTCGCCATGGCGCTGAAGGACCAGCTGTCCTGCAATTTCTAGTTTTTCTAGATATTGTAGTTTGTGCCAGATTTTCATAGTCTGGTTTTTTGTACCCTTCAAGCTATGGCTTTGACCTGACTTGCCTGTATTTCACAAAAAAAAGAAAAGAAATGCAAACCACAACAACAACAAAGTCAAACAAAGTGTCCCCTTATAACTATGAATGTGATAAAATATTTTGGAAAACTTCTCCGTATACAACATTAACTGTGTTGTCAATACATTTATTAAACTCATTGCGTAGCATGTATAGGTAGTTGAAAGTTGTTCAATTTAGAATAGTCCAGCAGCTTCTTTATAGGTAGTCGAAAACTGAAATTCTGAAATATGAAAGAAAACGTTTAATTATTTGTACAACAGTATTGACTTGGTTAATTAATTTAAAACAGACTTACATTATTATTTTCAGACATAATACCTCATTAGGTTGAGTAGTTAGTACAAATAAGATTTATGTGAAACTTCAAAACGTCTTTCAACTGGTTTCAATATCATTTTCATACAATGAATAAGCATTATCCTGAAAAAACAATTAACACTTCACCTAAAAGTAAAGCATTAATAAAGCAACGTACCTAGAAAAAGTTGATTGCCCCGTGTGATATGATATATAACAAATCTTCACACATGATCTCTTTAGTCTATTCCCAAATAATACCTGGTTGTTGTAATACCCGGATTTTTATTATCTGGAATATTATAAATAAATTGGATATTTCTGATAAGTGAAGTTTTGATCTCCAGATTTGTGTTATTATAGTCTATGTTTCTAAGTTAAACTCTGTAGGAAATTAGGGAATTTAAGGGTCAAAGTGTCAAAATGACCAAAATACCCCTAGAATGCCTAAATGACTTAGAAAAAAATTATGAAAAATCCTAAAAGGCATAGAAATGACCAATTGAATTATGAGAGTATATTATCTCTGATTATGGTAATTTAATAAATTATGAACTTGGAGAAATTGAATAAGAATGCTCAAAAGTATTGAAATGACTAAAATACCCTTGTAAATCCTAAAATAATGCGAGAGGACATGGAAACAGAAATGTCAGTGTAAAAGTTATGAGGCAATGAGGCATTCTAATTAAGAAAATTATCAACTAGTGATAATAAAGTAATTAGGTAATTATTGGCTAATTACTTAAGCATAAGCAAGGGAAATTCATGAATAATTATAAAACCCTAAAATTAGTGGTTTTTGGCTTAAAATTAGTAAAAATATATTTGCTAATTAATTGGAAATTTTTGAGAAAAATGGATGAGTTTAGATATTTTTAAGCCTAAATACAAGAATGGACCAATAAGGTAATTTTGTGAATTTTTTGGGAAAATTGAAATAAGTAAATAAGTAAATAATTAATTAAATAAAAAATAAATATTTATTAATTATAAAATAGGGCCAGCCGAAATTATTGCCCAAGAAAGAAAAAAAAATGAAGATAAGAATGAAAAATAATATCATGATATTTTTGTAAAAGTTTTATTATTATATATTATAATTAAATGTAGTGAATAGTAATGGAATAATTAGGAAACGGATCCTATCTAGAGAACCAGGAATGGGAATTCCAAAGTCAAGGTAAAATATTGATCAGTGCATTTTTATCTTCTGTAGCGAAGCTCTGGGTAAGTTTTTGGGTACCGAGCTTTAAGCTTTCGTAGTTCTTTCAATAGTTAGAGTAGTAATGCTAGTATAGCCTTTAATTTTTCAAGTATGATTAAATATCATATGATAGGGCTATTTTAGTCTAGAATTTCGAAAATTATCATTGGGTCGATGTTCTGGCAAAATTTTGGAAAATCGGAGCTAAAGTAACGAAGTGCTGGCGAAATTCCGCCAATTAGGGGTATAGGGGCAAAATGGTAATTTTTACCTAAAATTCCAGTTATAATACCAAATCACTAATGAAAGTGATATTACTCTTATAGGATATCAGAAACTCTGATCTGCTGTCGTTACGCTGCCCGACGTGCCGCTGTTGGACGTTTCACAGTTTTCCGTAAAAGTACGTTTTCCGCCAGAAGTACCTAACGTCGTCAACAAAGGTACGGACGCGTACTGTAACACTAATCCTATGTTGCTCATATACATATATGTCATAGATACGTTCATATACCGAGGCTCTGTCCAGAGTCGTCATTATACCTACAGCCTTTTACGGGTTATAGACATGATAATACCGTTTTGAGTTTTCCTAGCGCTGAGGACACGTGATCGTGGCACAGGTTAATGTGCAGGCTATTGTTGTGTAGGACTTTACATACTGCTTTATGCTTATGTCCTGTCTGTGTCACACTGTTGTTGTGTAGGACCTTACATATTGCTCCATGCTTATGTTCTGTCTGTGTCACACTTATCTGATGAGATGCTGCTGTTATATCATCAATATCTGTTGTCTGTATATTGTTTATTTGAACATAAGGTTAACCGTTACCTAAGATTCAATGTGGTAAATTGAATCTCAGCTATAGCTTCAGGGTCCGGAGGACCACGGATCGGAGATCGAGGCAAGCAGCAGGAGTAGATCATGAGCCGAAGAATCTGTTTTCAGTTTCTTTTGTACCTTCTTTTAGAAACAGTAGGATAACTGTATTATCAATACTATGTTACACTATGGTTACTGTTTGAATGTAAATGAGTTACTCTTTCGCTCCAATGCTCTACTCTGATTGGAAAAAAAATTCGCTTTAGAAAACGGGATGTTACATTTTTGGTATCAGAGCATGAAATTCTGGCATGAATTTAACTATGTTACTACGAACAGTTTGGTGCCGAAGGCAAGGCTAGTCTACGTGGTGTGCCAATCAGTCGCCGCTAACCCGGTGAGGCCCCATCGTAGACACTTACCTGGCCATTCTGTTCGGATAACGGAGTTAGGTTCTTAAGCCTTTTAAAAAACTTTGAGCACATTTTGAAAATGAGTACTGATATGACCCTGGTGTAATATGTAGTGATGGACAGAAAAGAAAATTCGTATACCATCTATCCCGTAATAATGAGACGTAATGCTCATAGATCCGTAATTCCAGAGACGGCGGGACGAAGACGAAATCCTGATATTTCTGATAACCCCAAACCGAAATATGATCCTGACCCAGTGTGCTACACTGAGTCAATGGCTAGTATGCCTTTAGAGCCGGAGAAACCTGTTGGCTCAGATCATTCATCTGATGATGACAACGCGGGGATATACGATTTAACCACTGGTCATAAACCAGCTGGATGATGTAATATACGTTAGCATGTACATTACATCTAATATGAAAATATATATGTTTTGATGCCACGTGTTGTGTTATTTTTCTGACACATATATCCGTTATTTAATTAAAGGAAAGAGATAAAAATGGCGATACTAAGAGGTGCTGGAGCACCAAGAGGAAGAGGCCGAGGTCGAGGTAGAGGAGGAGGAAGACAGCCTCAAATTAGAGCAGCGCCTGAACTTGATAACGAAATACCGGAACAACCGGCACAGAATGAAGTACAAGAGCTTCGAAGAACTCTCCAAGAACAGAGAGCCCTGATTGATGAACTCATAGCTGAGAGGCAAGAAAGACAACTACAGAACCGCCAAGCTGAGGAAGAACGAGCTAATGAAGGAGAAGAAGGAGGAGAGGAGGAGGAGGACGACGAGGGTGATGGACACAACGAGGATGAGGATGAGTCAGATAGATCCCGATCACCGCCTCGACATGGGAGAGGAGAGAAAACCACCCAATACTGGGTGAACCAATTCTGTAAGCTGAAGCCACCAACCTTTCGAGGGAAACTGGACTTGGCGGAGGATTGGCTAAAGAGACTAGAGAAATTATTCAGGGTGATTGACTGCCCTGAGAATCGTAAAGCCCAACTAGCGATTTACCAACTCGAAGGAGATGCCGACCGTTGGTGGGAAGTCACGGCGGAAACCCTACAGACTGATTACTGTCCCGTGACATGGGAGAAATTTCTGGAGAAATTTTATGAACAGTATTTTCCTCCTTCGGTGCAAATGAACAAGTAGTCGGAATTTCTCCATATCCGACAGGGACAGGAGGAATCTTTCGACGATTACTACGCACGATTCACCAATTTATCCCGATACTCACTGCACACGCGGAAGGGCAACGATGAAAGGAGTATGGTGAACATATTGATTCATGGTCTTAAGTATGAAATCGGTGAAAGACTCATGTCCCAACGATTTCGGGACTTGACCAGTGCAGTGGAAACTTGTCGGATGACGGAGCGTAATCTCAGAGGATTCCAGAGATCCAGGAACTTCGACAACAGCAATGCTGGTCGCGGTGGATTCAACCGCGAAAACTTTCCACAAAAGAGGAAAGCGCCCTGGAATAATCCCCGTGGTGGAAACAAGAGGCCATTCCAGGCCGGACAGCAAAATTTTCCAAGATTGGCAGGACCCCAGTCATGCCCAAAATGCAAAAGGAACCACCCGGGAGTGAAACTGTGAAGGGAAGCAGATATGCTTCAGATGTCATAAGCCAGGACACTTTAGCAGAGAGTGTACCGAGAAGGCTGCGGAGGCGAGACCTCAGAGCGCCGGCCGAATCTTTGCGCTGACCAACTCGGAGGCCAGAAAGTCCCCGGAGATGGTCCAAGGTACGATTTACCTTAATGGAAATATGCTTGAGGCATTGTATGATTTGGGAGCCAACCATTCTTTTATTTCCTATGAATGTGCAAATCGTCTAGGAATGCATGCCTATAGTTTACCTTTTGACCTAGTAGTATCTACACCACTGGGTGTAAAATCTTTAGCTTCTGACGCATGTATGAATTGTACTGCTAACGTGGATGGACGAGTTTCTAAGGTGGACCTTATCCGTCTACCTCTTCACGGCATCGACGTCATACTCGGTCTAAACTGGCTAACGGCCAACGGTGCGATGATCGACTGTGGCAAAAAGAAGATATCATTTCCCAGAGAAAAAGTTGATGTGAGCCTGAACTTTCTCTCTGCTACAGAAGCATATCGATGTGTGAAGCAAGGATGCCATGCCTACATGGTATTCTTTTCGGTTAAAGCAGAAGCTGATCTTTCACTCCAGGATATCCCTGTGGTGAATAATTTTCCCGATGTGTTCCCGGAGGATCTCACTGAGCTACCTCCTATCCGAGAAGTGAAGTTCAATATTGAATTGATGCCTGGCACAGGATCAATATCAAAGGCGTTGTACCGTATGGCTCCGAACGAGATGCATGAGTTGAAGAAGCAGCTGGAAGAACTTCTAAAGAAGGGGTTCATTCGGCCCAGTGTATCACCCTAGGGAGCCCCAGTACTGTTTGTGAAGAAGAAAGATGGAAGCTTCCGACTTTGCATAGACTACCGTGAACTGAACAAAGTAACGGTCAAAAACAAGTACCCACTTCCCCAGATTGATGATCTTTTGGATCAACTATCTGGTTCTACTGTCTTTTTGAAAATTGATCTTCGATCGGGATACCATCAGTTGCGAGTTAAAGATGGTGATATTCCCAAGACAGCTTTCCGAACCAGATATGGGCATTATGAATTCCTCGTGATGCCTTTCGGATTAACAAATGCACCTGCGGTATTCATGGATTACATGAACCGTATCTTCCGACAACACCTAGATCAATTTGTGGTGGTGTTTATCGACGACATTCTTGTCTATTCTAAGAACAAAGAAGAGCACGAAGAACATCTGCGAAAGGTGTTAGGCATACTCAGGGAGAAGCAACTCTATGCTAAACTGAGAAAATGCGAATTTTGGCTGCCGGAAGTGAAATTTCTGGGCAAGTTATATCTAGCGGCGGAGTTGTAGTTGATCCAGGCAAGGTGGATGCAGTTCTGGACTGGAAACGGCCAGAGACTGTGACGGAGATCCGTAGTTTTCTTGGTCTGGCGGGATACTATCGCCGATTCATACGGGATTTCTCGCGTCTAGCCTTACCATTGACGAAGCTTACAAGGAAGAATCAACCCTTTATATGGGGAGACGACTGTGAGGAGAGCTTTCAGAGACTGAGGGAGAGGTTGACTACAGCACCAGTGTTAATCATCCCAGATCCAGATGAGAAGTATGTTGATTACAGTGATGCCAGTGGGCAAGGGTTGGGGTGTGTCCTAATGCAACAGGGCAGAGTGGTAGCTTATGCCTCCCGTCAGCTGAAGCCTCACGAGTTGAATTACCCTACGCACGATTTAGAGCTAGCGGCTATCGTGTTCGCTTTGAAGATATGGAGGCATTACCTGTACAGTGTAACCGTAGAATTGTACTGCGACCACAAGAGCCTGAAGTATCTGTTCGATCAAAGAGAACTCAACATGAGACAGCGTCGCTGGATGGAGCTGATCAAAGACTACAACCTGGAGATCAAGTATCATCCGGGTAAAGCAAATGTCGTTGCTGATGCTCTTAGCCGAAAGACGGTGTAGATGGCATACATGATGATGCAAGAGCAGAAATTACTGGAAGATTTCAGAGATCTGAATCTATCCAATCAAATCTGCATTGGTCTCCACACACCAGCTGATGCCTATCTTGCAACTCTTCTTGTGAGTCAAGGGGAGTATGATCTGAGAGACGAAGTTGACGAAGCTCAGAAGCAAGATGATTGGGCTATCGAGATTCGTGAGAAGATTTCTCGAGGTGAGACCCCAGACCATGACCTATCACCTAGTGGTTTGGTCAGGTACAAGAAGCGAATCTACGTACCGCCAGTTGATGAATTGAGGCGGAAGATACTGGATGAGGCTCATAAGAGTAAATATACTCTGCATCCGAGGCATGGTCAAGATGTACCAGTATGAAGTCGAACTTTGGTGGCCGGGTTGAAGAAAGATGTAGCCGACTACGTGGCCAAATGCTTGACCTGTCAGAAAGTGAAGATTGAACACCGTCGACCCCCTGGTCTTCTTCAAGGACTAGAGCTTCCGGAATGGAAATGGGAGAACATAACCATGGATTTTGTGGTAGGTCTGCCCAAAATCAAAAATCATGATACAATTTGGGTAGTTGTTGACAGATTAACCAAGTCAGCACACTTTATTCCCATCAGTATCCACTATTCTCCAGAACGATTGGCGGAGATTTATATCAAAGAGATAGTGAGGTTACATGGTGTCCCTAAGAGCATTGTCTCTGATCGGGATACGCGATTCAAATCCCGTTTCTGGCAAGCGTTACATGAAGGTATGGGGACTAAGTTGAGGTTCAGTTCGGCTTATCACCCTCAAACCGACGGTCAATCTGAAAGAACCATACAGACACTGGAGGATATGCTGCGAGCATGTGCCCTAGATTTCAAAGGAAGTTGGGATCGACATCTTTCGCTAGCAGAGTTTGCATATAACAACAGTTATCATGCTAGTATACAAATGGCCCCGTTCGAGGCATTGTTCGGACGGAAGTGTCAATCACCACTGTGCTGAAGAGGAAGAAACTGAGTCCACGGTACGTGGGACCTTTTGAAATTTTGGCTAAGCGAGGAGAAGTAACTTATCAGATAGCTTTACCCCCGAATTTGAGTAATCTCCACGACGTTTTCCACGTGTCGCAATTAAAGAAGTACCAACTAGACCGTGATCATGTCATCAAATACGAGGACGTTGAAGTACGGCATGATAATACCTTCATAGTCGAGCCGGAGCAGATCATCGATCACAAAGAGAAACGGCTCAGAAATAAGACTATACTGACAGTGAAGGTGGTCTGGAAGGGTTTGTCACCTGAAGAGGCGACTTGGGAAACCGAGAAAGACATGGAAGAGAAGTACCCAGATTTCATGGCCCGAAGTTTAGTTAGGATAGATTAAATTTCGAGGGCGAAATTTTGTTTAAGGGGGGAGAAATGTAATATCCGGATTTTTATTATCTGGAATATTATAAATAAATTGGATATTTCTGATAAGTGAAGTTTTGATCTCCAGATTTATGTTATTATAGTCTATGTTTCTAATTTAAACTCTGTAGGAAATTAGGGAATTTAAGGGTCAAAGTGTCAAAATGACCAAAATACCCCTAGAATGCCTAAATGACTTAGAAAAAAATTATGAAAAATCCTAAAAGGCAGTAAAATGACCAATTGAATTATGAGAGTATATTATCTCTGATTATGGTAATTTAATAAATTATGAACTTGGAGAAATTGAATAAGAATGCTCAAAAAGTATTGAAATGACTAAAATACCCTTGTAAATCCTAAAATAATGCAGAGGACATGGAAACAGAAATGTCAGTGTAAAAGTTATGAGGCAATGAGGCATTCTAATTAAGAAAATTATCAACTAGTGATAATAAAGTAATTAGGTAATTATTGGCTAATTACTTAAGCATAAGCAAGGGAAATTCATGAATAATTATAAAACCCTAAAATTAGTGGTTTTTGGCTTAAAATTAGTAAAAATATATTTGCTAATTAATTGGAAATTTTTGAGAAAAATGGATGAGTTTAGGTATTTTTAAGCCTAAATACAAGAGTGGACCAATAAGGTAATTTTGTGAAATTTTTGGGAAAATTGAAATAAGTAAATAATTAATTAATTAATTAAATAAAAAATAAATATTTATTAATTATAAAATAGGGCCAGCCGAAATTATTGCCCAAGAAAGAAAAAAAATGAAGATAAGAATGAAAAATAATATCATGATATTTTTGTAAAAGTTTTATTATTATATATTATAATTAAATGTAGTGAATAGTAATGGAATAATTAGGAAACGGATCCTATCTAGAGAACCAGGAATGGGAATTCCAAAGTCAAGGTAAAATATTGATCAGTGGATTTTTATCTTCCGTTTGGCTTTTCCGGAAGTTAATTCTGAAGCCGGTAGAGCATTTTCCTAATAAGACGAAATAGGGAAAAATGCAGATAGTCACATTTTTGGATCTGAAGAAAATAAATTCTAACTCAACATCAGGAAATGAGTTTGGAATTATCTAGACATATTTGGAATCAGTGAATTTTTGTCCAGAGGTTGATGATTCCGGAAATTCGTTTCGTAACCGACATGTTTTTCCGTAGAGTAAATACCCTTTTTGGTCCCTGGAAAAACACATTTGACCCTTTTTCGTCCCTGAGTAAAAGAAATGTCATTTTGGTCCTTTTTAGGGACTAAAAAGGACCTTTTTGGGAATTTATGAGGGATTAAAATGTGCAAAAAGATGATCAAAAGGACTAAAAGGGACCTTATTTTTCCATTTTAGGGACTAAAAGTGACTTATTTTTTTTCAGGGACCAAAAAAGGCATCCGTGTTTTTTCCAGGGACCAAAAAGGGTATTTACTCTTTTCCGTAAAACTTCCGTCAGACCGGAGAAGGCCTAGACAGAGTTAAAAAGATTGTTAGACTAGAAATTTCTAATGAGGAATGAATTGTCTTGGAATTGTATAATCCAGAATTTTGAGATTTTCCGAAATTACGCGATTCAGACATCGATCGGGGAAAATCTATCAGACCGGGCATAAAGTGAGCATGAGCCATCACTTTTGGACCACTCATTTGCTGCTACCTCAGCCCTCTAGGTCGGCCAAGAGAGAAATGGAAGAGGAAAAAAAAAACTTGTTGCAAAAGTTGTCTTGGACGGTCTAGATCGATTCTCACAAAGTTGATCCGACGGCCGAAATCCTTCCTCCTAATCTATAAATACCCCCCTCCCTTTGGTTTTTCACACCATTCTCCAAGTGAGAACCGAATCTAGAGAGAGAAAGAAGAGAGAGGAGCTCTGGGAAATTCTGTAGCGAAGCTCTGGGTAAGTTTTTCGGTACCGAGCTTTAAGCTTTCGTAGTTCTTTCAATAGTTAGAGTAGTAATGCTAGTATAGCCTTTAATTTTTCAAGTATGATTAAATATCATATGATAGGGCTATTTTAGTCTAGAATTTCGAAAATTATCATTGGGTCGAAGTTCTGGAAAAATTTTGGAAAATCGGAGCCAAAGTAACGAAGTGCTGGCGAAATTCCGCCAATTAGGGGTATAGGGGCAAAATGGTAATTTTTACCTAAAATTCCAGTTATAATACCAAATCACTAATGAAAGTGATATTACTCTTATAGGATATCAGAAACTCTGATCTGCTGTCGTTACGCTGCCCGACGTGCCGCTGTTGGACATTTCACGTTTTTCCGTAAAAAGTACGTTTTCCGCCAGAAGTACCTAACGCCGTCGACGAAGGTACGGACGCGTACTGTAACACTAATCCTATGTTTCTCATATACATATATGTCATAGATACGTTCATATACCGAGGCTCTGTCCAGAGTCGTCATTATACCTACAGCCTTTTACGGGTTATAGACATGATAATACCGTTTTGAGTTTTCCTAGCGCTGAGGACACGTGATCGTGGCACAGGTTAATGTGCAGGCTATTGTTGTGTAGGACTTTACATACTGCTTTATGCTTATGTCCTGTCTGTGTCACACTGTTGTTGTGTAGGACCTTACATATTGCTCCATGCTTATGTTCTGTCTGTGTCACACTTATCTGATGAGATGCTGCTGTTATATCATCAATATCTGTTGTCTGTATACTGTTTATTTGAACATAAGGTTAACCGTTACCTGAGATTCAATGTGGTAAATTGAATCTCAGCTATAGCTTCAGGGTCCGGAGGACCACGGATCGGAGATCGAGGCAAGCAGCAGAGTAGACCACGAGCCGAAGAATCTGTTTTCTGTTTCTTTTGTACCTTCTTTTAGAAACAGTAGGATAACTGTATTATCAATACTATGTTACACTATGGTTACTGTTTGAATGTAAATCAGTTACTCTTTCGCTCCAATGCTCTACTCTGATTGAAAAAAAAAAATCGCTTTAGAAAACGGGATGTTACAGTTGTGATAAGGAATGACTTCATAACATACTGGTGAAAAAGTGACGGAGGTAATTGTCTGATGCCCACAATGATGCTTCTTTAATTGCATCGATATACTCATTGTCATCATCTAACAATTCAAGTGCGTAACATGCTTCCCTGAATGTCGGATAGACAACATTGTTAACAGTCCTAATATTTACATAATTCTTTGGACCTCAAACTTTTGTCAACAGCAAACATAGGTAATATAACTCTCCTTGAGCAGGTGTACAATGACCAAGCCTTCCAACGGAAAAACCACATTCACGATGCTTCCAAATGCTTTTTTCCCTAACAAATGTAAAGTAGTTAGGGAATATAATTGAGAATAATTTAGCGTTCTTGCAACAATGGAAGGGATGCTAATCAACTAACAATGAAATATTTGACTAAATACATCAAATGACAATGAAATATTTGTAGCAATATATTGTAATAATAGTGGTAATTAAGAATTGATGCTAATTAACTTAAAAATGAAAGATGCAATTAAAACAAATCATAAAACCAATGGATACCTTTGTAGGTATGGTTTATTTGTGCGCAAACTACGTATAATGTTTTGGTAATATGCAAAGGTTTTCCGTAAATGAATTTGTTGTATGCCTTCCACAAATGTAGTAAACTTTTTTAATAGAACAAAACAATTTTTAATAATTCGCATATCAATGTATGACAATAATTCGAAGGACCCAGCATATGTAATTGATAAGATAAACTAAATTGACATTTGTTGAAACGAAAATGGAAAAAATATTTAAGAGAATGTTGATAACACCGTTACAACCGAAATTCCAAAATGATAAACTTCATAGCGTAGTAAAGCACATGCATAAGATATAAATGTCACTTCTCCTTCTTTATGTTCTTAAGAGGTTTGGTAGAGCTCAATTTTGGTGTGCACATCTTTGCAAGGCCAAGGTCTTCACACACAATTGGAACATCATTCGCAATAGTCTTCCTTTTTGCGTTGGCGTCAGGTGGGGTTGTAATTTAGGAAAAGGTATTAATGTCATCTTCAATAACATTACTTTGTGAAGATGTATGGCCAATTTCCCTTGAAGCAGTAGATTCCTAAGGGTATGCAAAGTAAGTTAATAATTTTTTTTAAAAAAAAAATACTATAAGAAAAGATGAAAATTATAACATAATACCTGTCATGTTTGGTGTGTGTTGCTACAAGTGAAACATGTAGAAAGTGTTAGTTTATCAAATATCAAATAAATTGTATGGAGGAAATTTTTATTGTAAATAATATAAACATCAACCTCCCCATTTGAATATTGGAATTGTTGAATCAAGTGTGTATCAGCACACAACTGACCGACCCCAATTCTGCTTGACCTATACTTGATATTGTGGCTCCTAATCGATATTGTGGCTCCTAATCCTTAGTTTGACAATTACTATCTTTCTAGCAATTTCGTCCAACTATTTAGGAATTGTACAATTCCTACCGTACCCTCCTATAGGAAGACCAAACACATATAGACATGCATAACAAAACATTTATAAAAAGATGTATGATGCAAATGAGTATCTAATACGATGAATACCTTGTGCATATATGTCCTCTTTTATCTTAGATGCAGATTTACCCAACAACTCAATTGCACAACGATCAAAGAAGATGACTAAACATTTTCCAATCTTGTCAAAAACTTTGTAGTGAACTTTAAACCTATCGATACAAGTGGAATGTAATTTTTTTAGAATTATATTATCAATGAATGGATTAATATAAAATGGTTAAGTTTAAAAATGTACTTTGGGACAGTCATAAGTACATTCTTATCACACTTGGTGCATCTAAGAGTGCCATTAGATATGTACTCTGGTTTCTTGTCACAAAGACGTGTATCATAAACCCACCCATACAGTGTTTCACACTTTTGAATAGTCACCTTTGAGACAACATCACACTCCTAAACATTGAACGAAATAGAATGAAAACCTTATTTGCATGAGAAATAAATCTTAGCATTTTTCTAATAGTTGATATGATGAAATAAAATAAATAGTCAAAGTAAAAGACTATGAAGACATGAAAAAAAAAAATTACTTGCTCTAACTTTGAAATATCAGACAATGGAATTCTAGTTCGGAAACTAAGAAGGGATTCAGCTGAGTAGGTTGGATATTCTGCACTTGATATTTGACTAAACAGCTAGCTGGATACATAATCTTGGCTAAGTCTGTACATTATATGTAGGTACATTAGATAGAAGCTAACAACAACAAAATACAGTATTATAACAAAGGCACTATACAAATTAGTTATTAATGTCTAACCTTTCCTTTAGCAATGATGCCTCTGGTATATCCGGAGTTAGAGTGACTAAAGTTGCATTAAATGCATTACTCAAATGACTGTAATCTGATGATATGATATATTTGATAATGGATTAAAATTCTTAAAAATAAGTTATTAATTTATAAAGATTAATAACAATTTAAACGGAATTGCAAAACCTGTATTCCTATTTAATCTAGTGAAACACACAAGCACAATAATTGGAGGTTCCATTTCCTCATTTTTCTTTGCATAAGTCTCCTCAACACATTCACCCCAAAGAGTGATATTTATTAAGTTTTCACTAAGAAACGATGAAATATGATTTCATGGAAAACGTGTGAGAAATACTTGTACACATACATGACTATCTGAAGAAAATGTTAGATGATGAGCATGAAAGGTAATGGTAAATATTACTTCTGATCAGCAATGCTAAGCCTCTTGATAATATCACTCTCCCTTCTTTGATCTTGCAAATGTCCAAAAGCTTGCAAAAACCCAATTATGTCTGCAATTGTTTGTATGAGCTCAAGTAAGGAAATGAATTGAATAGTAAGTTGCTCACCATAAAAATTATTTCGGTTTAAAAGAATGAGATAAAATTAGACAAACCTATTAACCCTGTGCGTCAGGGACATTTCCATGTTGGATGTCTACAATGGACTTGAAGTTATATGCCTCTTGGTTAATGACAGCGTCAGATTCTTCTACGAACGTGTAAGTATGGAAGTTGAATTTCCATGGGTTTGAAGTTACTCTATACTTGTCATCATTCTCGACTACCTCGAAGTTTTGAAAGTTGTACACCATCCCTTCTTTAGGGCCATCAATCAATTTGTTAATGACATTTTTGTGTATGTGTAGCAGAAACTTCAATCCTTGTCTCCTAAAACAACAAAAAATGATTTGTGTGGACATAAAAAAATTCGTTTGAAAATAGTGGATAACAAACATTGTTTTCATGAGGAAGATAGGAAATATAAGCACAGATTAGAGAAAAAGGGAACTATTTCGATGTAATATTCTATACAACAACATATCATTTCATTAGCCAATATCATTAATTCCTATCTTTCATATCGGGTATGGTGCAGCCTTCTTCCTAACAACCCACTTTCTGCGAACTTTTGCAACCATTGACCAAGTGTCCTTGCTATCATCGACGTCAGGAAGGGAAAAAAAAAAAAACCTTGCTCATTTCCTGATAGTAAAAGAAAAGTAATGTTCTTTAATGGAACATGAAGATGTCAGGGTTGATGATGAAAGTGAAACTGTAGTGGCTTACTATAATATTTCAATAGAATAGGATTTCTGAGACAAGTATGATACAAATGAAACAAAAAAATTGCCTTTATGATGATTGCATCAATCCTGTTCGACGCTCCTATACATATAATGTAAAAGTTTCATTGGCGGGATCTGTTCAACCAGTGTAAAATGTTTAACACTTTTCGTGCCAAAATGAAATTATCACACATGTACGTAGCGAGTTACTACTTACTAGTGGAAGTTCTTACAATAAAAGTCACAATAATATTTTGTTTTAGGTCAGAATCATGTAGTAAATTGTTTTTGGGTAACATGTTTTAATAACACATTCAACTCGTTATGTTTTTATTAATGTAATGTCTAAAGATATGTTCTTGCGGGATACTGGTTGACGCATAGTTTTAAAAGACGTAATGATTTTTTTTTAGTAAACATTGACAGTAAGAGAACAGTGATATTTGAAGATTCAAAAACAGGTTTACAACTAATGAAATTACATTTATTACAAATTTGAGTAAAAAGGATTGTACATTTTTTGGATAATAGATGTACAAATTTTTAAATCTTATGGGTCATGTAAAAATGAATAACAATTGCTTATGAAATAGTGTTAGCTGGTGTGAAAAAAGTTGGCAAGAGGAATAAACGTATGTGTTATTTGTGGCACATTATAGGATAAGAATACAAATATTTGAGCACGAAACATCACAGTGATCTAAGTTCGGTTGTCGGCCACTGAGTTGTTCACATTAAGACGTATGCTAGCTGTATAGGTAATCCACCTTAGTCATGTCGCTGCTCAGTCGGCAGATGTTGTTAGACTAAACAGACTGACATAAGTATATTAATGGTGATTTAAATGCTAACCAACAAAAACTGAAGTTTTAGTAAATGATGAGTACCAACTCTGGCGCATACTACCAGTAGTAATAAATGATTTTAGTAATAAATGATTTTAAAGACTTTTGGTGTGCACATATTTATACGCAGCATATTTAACTCCCATAACAGATTCCAATGTCCCAAAAAGGAATATAGCTTTATCTATCTATCTATATCTATATCTATATTTGTCCAATATATATATATATATATATATATATATATATATATATATATATATATATAAAAGACTAACATTTCGCCTTTGAAGAAACTGATAGGCAGGAAAAAAACCTTATTACGTGGGAAAAAAAAAAGGGAGAATCCTTGCCAAGGCCCAAAATTGCAAAAAGGGCCCCAACCACTTTCCTCTACCACAAATGGCCCTAGGGCCCTTTCTGACATTTAGTTTTAAAGCAAAATGACCAAAACACCCCAATGGCTTTTTTTTTTTAAAAAAACTGCAGCTCTCTCAAAACCACCTCTTCGTTCAGAGGGAAAACCTGAACTGAGGTCCACAGCGCTTCGCGCTTTCTGTTGTTTTCTTGGCAACCAAACGCTGAATAGATAGAACCGTGGAAGATGGTGGATCAGATCCACACTCCACCGCCCAGATCTTCTTATCTCTTTCGTATGTTCTTCAACAGGACCGTCTCGATTCACGAGTTGGGTCGTCCATTGATTGTGGATTAGCGCCGCTCCCTCATATTCCACTTTGACTTTGGTGGCAAAGGCGGGGAAAATTAAAAGCAAACTTCTTCTCGGTATTTACAATCAATTTGTTCCCTTAATTATCTATTTTTTCTTTATTCACTCAATTCTTGTTTGTTTCTTCTGGGGTTTTCGAAGTGATTCCCAAGTGGGGAATTTACGAACTTAAGTTGGGGTTTTGTTTTGGAATTATGTGGCACGAACGCTGCTTGGGTCATTGTGTTTCTTGATTTTCCTGTTTCCCTTCCCTTGGATTCCGGTGTTAGTGCTTCTGTTTATAAAAGTTGACTGCTTACTTTATCGAAATCTGATCAAATTTTGGAACATCCCTTTCATTGACTGTTTTTCGCCACAGCTTTTATTAAGTTTGGTCCAATTTGTGTTTTCAAAGTATTTCCTTGGAATTTTTCAGCTTTTATCAGTAGACTCATCTGCTGCTGCTGCTGCATCAAAATCTCCCACTCAGGAACAAGTCTCCAGCGCTAGAGAAGAGAAACGCACAGCGGTGGCTGATGTTAAAGTCGGAGTGGGTGAGAGTGATGATTCGGCAAGCAACACGTGCAAAGCCAACAAAGTGTTGTCCATCATTGAGGAGTCTCAGAAGTAGAAGATGAGACATTAGCCAGCATAGTTGTTAGGACACATTGTAGTTGATCACTTGTTGTGTACACGTGCATATGTATTTATGACAAATTTGTATTCATGAGAATGACCTTTAACATTTGTATTTCTGTAGATTGTCTACTGATGGTAACTTGACCATTTGAATTCAATGACAAGAGGAAATTTTTCCTTCTTTTGTGATATTTGTTCATGATATGAGAAAAAAAATGCAGCTGGAAACGCCCCCTGATATTGTTGTAAAGGACCCCTGATATTGTTGTAAATGACCCCTGTTATTGTTGTAAATAACCCCTGTTATTGTTGTAAATGACCCCTTTGTAATGACCATCGTTATTGTTGTAAATGACTCGATATTGTTGTAAATGACTCGTTATTGTTGTAAATGACCACCGATATTGTTGTAATTTGGCTCGAGTCAAGGGCATTTGGCTAGAGTCCTGAGCTAAACTCGAGGCAAAATTCCCGGCTCGAGTTTACAACAATAACAGGGGTCATTTACAACAATAACAGGGGTCATTTACAACAATATCAGGGGTCATTTACAACAATAACAGGGGTCATTTACAACAATAACAGGGGTCATTAACAACAATAACAGTGGTCATTTACAACAATATCAGGTAACAGGTGTCATTTACAACAATATCAAGGGTCATTAACAACAATAACAGGGGTCATTTACAACAATATCAGGGGTCATTAACAACAATAACATGGGGTATTAACAACAATATCATGGGTCATTTACAACAATATTAGGGGGCCTTTCCAGCTTCATTTTTTTTCCTCATATCATGAACAAATATCACAAAAGAAGGAAAAATTTCCTCTTGTCATTGAATTCAAATGGTCAAGTTAGCATCAGTAGACAATCTACAGAAATACCAATGTTAAAGGTCATTCTCATGAATACAAATTTGTCATAAATACATATGCACGTGTACACAACAAGTGATCAACTACAATGTGTCCTAACAACTATGCTGCCTAATGTCTCATCTTCTACTTCTGAGACTCCTCAATGATGGACAACACTTTTTGGCTTTGCACGTGTTGCTTGAAGAATTCTTTAGTGAACTGAAGAACCTTGTGTCCCTTTGTGTAGAACCCATAAGTTTGAAATGAGCCTTCTGAGTTCTTCTTTCAAGCTTCTTCTGCACATCTCTACGTAAATCCCAGTTTGGTTTCTTTGCAGTTTCGGTGGCATAATTGAGAAAAAGAGATGAGCACAGAATGTAACATGGTCTAAAAATGCACCAACAATGCATAGATCAGATGAGTGTTTGCATTTCAAGTTTTACAACATGCAACGTGACAATGCTCTAGCAGCTGCATACTACAAGATGAAGATTGAAGAGAGTAAGGCATCAATATCTTTTGACATTGTAATACCCCAAAAATACGTATCATAATTTGGTAAGATTATACCTATAAAAAGTAGGTGAATATGGGATATCAAATAATAAGATATAATTATCTTATTTTCTAAGGAAAAATCTCTTGGAAATTAGAGAAATTAAGGGCCAAAGTGCCAATGACCAAAATGCCCCTAAGGGACATAAATATTTAGGAAAAATGTGAAAAATCCTAAAAGTCAGTGAAATAATTATTTGAATAATGAGAGTATGTTATCTCTAATTAGGGTAATTTGACAAATTACAAACTTGGAGAAATTGAATAAAGATATTCAAAAAGTATTGTAATGACTATAATGTCCTCACAAATTCTAAAATACTGCAGAACACAGGGGCAACAGAAATGTCGTTGTTATAATTATGAGGTAATGGGACATTTTAATTAAGAAAATTATCAACTAATGATAATAAAGTGATTAAGTAATTTCTAGCTAATTACTTAAGTCTCGTGCAAAAGAAATTATGAAATAATTATGTAAAACTCAAAAATTAGTGGTAATTGGCTTAAAATTAGTAAAAATATATTTACTAATTAATTGGAAATTTTGGAGAAAAATAGTTGAGTTTAGGCATTTTTAAAGCCTAAATGCAAGAATGGACCAATAGGAAAATTTTGTAAAAATTATGTGAAAATAATTATTTAATTAATTAAATAATTAATTAAATAATTAATAAAAAAACGAAATAAAATAAAAAAGGGCAGAAAAAAAAATAAATAAAAAAATGAGAAGGAAAAAGAGAAAAAAATATATATATATGTATAAAAGAATTTTGCAACTTGCTATTATAATATGATATAATTAATTAAAGTGGAAAAAGGGTGAATAGTAATATTATATTTAGGAAACAAATCCTATCTAGAGAACCAGGAATGGGAATTCCAAAGTCAAGGTAAAATATTAATCAGTGGGATTTTATCTTCCGTTAAACTCTTGCGGAAGTTAATTCTGAAGCCGTTTGTGCTTTTTCCTAATAAGACGAAATAGGGAATTCTGAGAAAAGGCCAGATAGCCAAGAGGACGAAAAGGTTATGTTGTGACATTTGGAAAAGAATTGGGAATTTTCATGAACATATTTGGATTCAGTGAATTTTTCTGAAGAGATGGGTGTTTCCGAAAACAAGTTTCGACACCGACGCGTTTGGACACGTTTTCGAGAAAGACTCAACTGGACTGTTGGAGCCCTATATGGAATCAAAATATAGGTTAACTTGGACATTTCTACTAAGTGAGAATATGTTTTCAAAGTTGTAAATCCCGAATTTTGAGATTTTTCCGAAATCACGCGAACGGGTACCGATCGGAGAAATCGGTCTAAAAGCTTCTGGAAGGTGACACATGGCCACCTCCCATTGGCCAAACCCCTTGAATTTCGGTCAAGTGTGAACACAAAAGGGGGAAGAAAGGGTTTTTTTGAAAAGTTGCTTTGGACGGCCCAGATCGCTTCTCACAAAGTTAATCCGACGGCCGAAACCCTACCACCGTTTCTATAAATACCCCCCCCCTCCCTTCACTTTTCTTCACACCATTCCTTCTTGCCTATTTCGAAATTCTAGGGAGAGAAAGTAGAGAGAGAAGCTCTGGGAAGTTCTCGCCGAAGTCTTCAACGGGTAAGTCTTTCGGCCTTTAGTTTTTAGTCTTTAGTTCAATAGTTAGTAAGGCTAGAGTAGTCTTTATTTTTATGATTGGATATCATATGGGAGGGCTATTTTAGTCTTTATTTTCGAAAATCATGATGGCGTCGAAGTTCTGGCGAAATTTTGTTATAATGTCAAATTACTAATAGAAGTGACATTATTCTCATAGGATATCTGAAAAGCTGATTCTGCTGCCGTTACGCTGCCGACGTGCCGCTGTAGGACTTTTGCACGTTTCTCCGTAGAAAGTACGTTTTCCGCTGGTAGTACCTAACGTTGCCAACAAAGGTACGTTCGCGTACTGTAACACTAATCTGATGATTATTGAATGATTATATGTGATAATATGTTGTGTGAATAGTTTGGTGCCGAAGGCAAGGCTAGTCTATGTGGGTAAGCCATTTAGTCGCCGTATAAGTCGGTGAGGCCCCATGATAGACACTTACCTGGCCATTCTGTTCGGTGCTAGATGCACCGTATCTATGGAACCGTACTTAGATACCCCGTGTCTAAGGAATCGTACTTAGATGCATCGTGTCTATGGAACCGTACTTAGATACCCCGTGTCTAAGGAATCGTACTTAGATACTCCGTGTCTATGGAACCGTACTTAGACACACTGTGATTAAGGTATCGTACTTAGATCACTATTACGCTTTTATGTTGTTATTTAATGATCATGTACCGGCTTGATCGATGTTGTAAAGTTTGCAATACCTGTTGGACATATACTGTTTATAAGCATGAGGTTAACCGTTACCTGAGATCCAATGCGCTAAATTGGATCTCAGCTATAGCTTCAGGGTCCGGAGGACCGGAGAGCCGAGAAGAGAAGCAAGCAGGCCACGTAGAAGATCCAGTTGAAGATTCCTTTCTGTTGTATACTACCTTTGAACCACATGGTTTTTGTACCGTTGTATCCAAATGGACTTACGGCATTTTATATGTACATATCGCTTACTCAATCGCTCCAATGCTCTACTCTGATCATTTTGAAAGGATGTTTTAAAAAAAAAATTATACTGCTTTTGGAAATTGGGTTGTTACACTTATGGTATCAGAGCAGTAGTCCTGGCATGAACTTGACTATGTTACTACGAACAGTTTGGTGCCGAAGGAAAGGCTAGTCTACGTGGGTATGCCATTGAGTCGCCGTATAAGTCGGTGAGGCCCCCATGGTAGACACTTACCTGGCCATTCTGTTCGGATAACGGAGTTATGTTCAAAAGCCTTTTAAACTTTGAGCATGTTTTGAAAATGAGTACTGATATAGCCCTGAGTAAATGTACTACCCTATGTCGGTATACCGATTGAACCGGTGTACCATCCTGAATCGGTGTATCACTTTCTGTGGGTGCACCACTCTAGACCAGAGCTTAGATGTGAAGCGGGGTCACGTCGGATGAAATTCCGGGACCAATAAGGATAAGTACATGTAGTATTTGACTCATGTAGAGGAACTTCTGATACGAAATTCCATACCCGTGTTTGAGTAGACCAAATCAACGGAACCCTGGACGAGGGAAATGTTGCGAGTGGCCGTTCGTTTGTAGTGTTAGTGTGATAAAGTCTGCGATATAAAAATCGTTGTCTTTCTTATGAATGGCTAATGTTTTCTTTTTGGGATACAGTAAAGATGGACGGAGATGGACCAATCTACAATCCCAAACCTGAGTACTTTCATGCACCCGAATACCAATTTCTGCCGGAATATCACCCCGAATTTGGATACTACCCTGGGCCAGAGTATAACCCTAAGCCCTTGAATCTATACTCCCCTACCAGTATTCAGGAACCTGAACCCGTGTACTATGATGGACCAGAGTACCCACTTAAGCATAATTATTATCCTGAACACGTGAATGCTGCACCTTGGAATATGGCTCAACCTCCGTCGGAGCCAGAAGATACAGATCCAGCGGATCATTCGTCTGATGGAGACAACTCTGAAAATTCCCAATCTAGTAACCAGGAAATTTCTGATTGTGAATCTCATACCAGTTATAAACCTGTCTTCCCGAAACATGTCCTAGATCAAAACGGGAGCTAGTGGACATCCTAAGCGCCGACTATGAACAAGCCGCGCAACAAGTCAGTAATAAGAAAGGAAGAATATTACCGATACTTGAAGAATGTGGAAACAACGTATGATCGGAGAAATATGTACTTCATTCCTTCCTACTCGTGAAGATTGGGCAAAATCCACCTTGTACCACTTCCCTCGCAATCGCTTTTGGGTGGAAAGCATAAACGAGCTCTTAGGAGAAGGCCCTATCCAAAGTTTCCATCCATTCCTCTGTCGTCTCAAGTGGCGTGTGATCCACAATGTTTAGAGGAGCAGAAGTCGGAAAATCCTCAGAAATGGTTCCGGATACTATCGTTTAGTTAAAACTATTTCAGTAGATATTATGAATCGATCCAAGTGCTAAACCGATCAATTCCTTTTTATGCTTGTACGGATCCTTTTGGGATGCATACATATATCTTCCTTACGATGTAATAGCAGCTACACCATTGGGTGTAAGCTTTTAGTTTGTAAAGCGAGTTTTGAACCAAGTTGCAAGTATAATATAAATCTTGTTACTACTTCATAATGTCAACGACATTCTCGATGGTGTTAAACTAGCGCCATATCAAACAAACGTCAAACGGAATTAAAGTGATGAGAAGGCAACTTGAAGAAATAGCCGAAATGGTAATATGGAGGCGTAGTTTTGGATCTAGCGGGATAGTACCGCAGATTCATGAGGAATTCTTCACAACTTAAACGAAGTTCACAAGTAGGAGACCAAATCATTAATGTTGAACAAAGACTGTGAGACAAGAATTCATAAATTGAAAGAGGAGTTGGTCACAACACCAAGAAATTGGTTATCCCAAATCCAAGTAGATTGTAATATGGTACCAATAGGAATGGATCGGGATATGTCTAGCTGCAGCATGACAATGTGATGACTTACCACTCTCAAGTTTCTCAAGTCAGAACCAAACTACACATGACCTAGAGATAGTAATTGTCATGTTTCTTAGTGATTATAAAACAAACCACGATTTTATTATTAAGTATTAGGTATCTTATGTTGCCACGGTGTATGGGAATCATGGGAACATAATATATCGAAGTACGGCATGATATCCATGAGTATGAGATATATGGTATTGCTGCGGTGTATGGGAACCACGGAATACAAGTATATCAAAGTGCGATATGATGAATGTGTAGTACGCGGTATTATGGGTGCCACGGAAACACTTATGTACGCGGTGTTATGGGCGCCACGGAAACGCTAAAACACTAAAGTACGCGGTGTTATGGGCGCCACGGAAGCAATATATATAAAGTACGCGGTGTTTTGACGCCACGGAAACACCGTATATATCAACTTAAAACATGATAAAAACTTTATAATCAAGCTATAACAAGTTCTCAATCACCGGGAGGAGCGGTGACAGACAAAGTGAAGATCCGACGCGTATAGCCCGAGTCCGAGTAGGACGGAGTCTAGTTAGTACAAAGTATAGTGGGTTGGGTACAAATTTCGAGGGCGAAATTTTGTTTAAGGGGGGAAGAAATGTAATACCCAAAAATACGTATCATAATTTGGTAAGATTATACCTATAAAAAGTAGGTGAATATGGGATATCAAATAATAAGATATAATTATCTTATTTTCTAAGGAAAAATCTCTTGGAAATTAGAGAAATTAAGGGCCAAAGTGCCAATGACCAAAATGCCCCTAAGGGACATAAATATTTAGGAAAAATGTGAAAAATCCTAAAAGTCGGTGAAATAATTATTTGAATAATGAGAGTATGTTATCTCTAATTAGGGTAATTTGACAAATTACAAACTTGGAGAAATTGAATAAAGATATTCAAAAAGTATTGTAATGACTATAATGTCCTCACAAATTCTAAAATACTGCAGAACACGGGGAAACAGAAATGTCGGTGTTATAATTATGAGGTAATGGGACATTTTAATTAAGAAAATTATCAACTAATGATAATAAAGTGATTAAATAATTTCTAGCTAATTACTTAAGTCTCAGGCAAAAGAAATTATGAAATAATTATGTAAAACTCAAAAATTAGTGGTAATTGGCTTAAAATTAGTAAAAATATATTTACTAATTAATTGGAAATTTTGGAGAAAAATAGTTGAGTTTAGGCATTTTTAAAGCCTAAATGCAAGAATGGACCAATAGGAAAATTTTGTAAAAATTATGTGAAAATAATTATTTAATTAATTAAATAATTAATTAAATAATTAATAAAAAAAACGAAATAAAATAAAAAAGGGCAGAAAAAAAAATAAATAAAAAAATGAGAAGGAAAAGAGAAAAAAATATATATATATGTATAAAAGAATTTTGCAACTTGCTATTATAATATGATATAATTAATTAAAGTGGAAAAAGGGTGAATAGTAATATTATATTTAGGAAACGGATCCTATCTAGAGAACCAGGAATGGGAATTCCAAAGTCAAGGTAAAATATTAATCGGTGGGATTTTATCTTCCGTTAAACTCTTGCGGAAGTTAATTCAAGCCGTTTGTGCTTTTTCCTAATAAGACGAAATAGGGAAATTCGAGAAAAGGCCGATAGCCAAGAGGACGAAAAGGTTATGTTGTGACATTTGGAAAAGAATTGGGAATTTTCATGAACATATTTGGATTCAGTGAATTTTTCTGAAGAGATGGGTGTTTCCGAAAACAAGTTTCGACACCGGACGCGTTTGGACACGTTTTTCGAGAAAGACTCAATTGGACTGTTGGAGCCCTATATGGAATCAAAATATAGGTTAACTTGGACATTTCTACTAAGTGAGAATATGTTTTCAAAGTTGTAAATCCTGAATTTTGAGATTTTTCCGAAATCACGCGAATCGGTACCGATCGGAGAAATCGATCTCAAAGCTTCTGGAAGGTGACACATGGCCACCTCCCATTGGCCAAACCCCTTGAATTTCGGTCAAGTGTGAACACAAAAGGGGAAGAAAGGGTTTTTTGAAAAGTTGCTTTGGACGGCCCAGATCGCTTCTCACAAAGTTAATCTGACGGCCGAAACCCTACCACCGTTTCTATAAATACCCCCCTCCCTTCACTTTTCTTCACACCATTCCTTCTTGCCTATTTCGAAATTCTAGGGAGAGAAAGTAGAGAGAGAAGCTCTGGGGGAGTTCTGCCGAAGTCTTCAACGGGTAAGTCTTTCGGTCTTTAGTTTTTAGTCTTTAGTTCAATAGTTAGTAAGGCTAGAGTAGTCTTTATTTTTATGATTGGATATCATATGGGAGGGCTATTTTAGTCTTTATTTTCGAAAATCATGATGGCGTCGAAGTTCTGGCGAAATTTTGGGAAGAAAATAGCTTATGTAGCGGAAGCGCTGGCGAAATTCCGCCAAGTAGGGGTAGAAGGGCAAAATGGTAATTTTTACCTAAAATGCCAGTTATAATGTCAAATTACTAATAGAAGTGACATTATTCTCATAGGATATCTGAAAAGCTGATTCTGCTGCCGTTACGCCCGACGTGCCGTTGTAGGACTTTTGCACGTGTTCGGTGCTAGATGCACCGTATCTATGGAACCGTACTTAGATACCCCGTGTCTAAGGAATCGTACTTAGATGCATCGTGTCTATGGAACCGTACTTAGATACCCCGTGTCTAAGGAATCGTACTTAGATACTCCGTGTCTATGGAACCGTACTTAGACACACTGTGATTAAGGTATCGTACTTAGATCACTATTACAGTTTTTATGTTGTTATTTAATGATCATGTACCGGCTTGATCGATGTTGTAAAGTTTGCAATACCTGTTGGACATATACTGTTTATAAGCATGAGGTTAACCGTTACCTGAGATCCAATGCGCTAAATTGGATCTCAGCTATAGCTTCGAGTCCGGAGGACCGAGAGCCGAGAAGAGAAGCAAGCAGGCCACGTAGAAGATCCAGTTGAAGATTCCTTTCTGTTGTATACTACCTTTGAACCACACGGTTTTTGTACCGCTGTTGTATCCAGCCAGACTTACGGCATTTTATATGTACATATCAGTTACTCAATCGCTCCAATGCTCTACTCTGATCATTTTGAAAGGATGTTTTAAAAAAAAAAATTATACTGCTTTTGGAAATTGGGTTGTTACAGACATGATAATGGCCAAAAACAAAATCTTTCAGCAGGACCTTAATTAAGACTAACATTGAATTATTTAAAAAAACCAAAATTTTCCCACCACAGCATGTAATTGGCAACTGATTATCTGTTTGGTCATAATCCTTTAAGATTCGAGACAATTGTCGTATCTACTTTTCCACCACCATATCTTTTCTTAATATTGAACCAGTTTGCCTCCTTAATAAGTATAATTTACTTCATCAATTGCAAACCAAAGCCACATCAAGTACCTGCAATCCTGGAAATATCCCCATGAATTAGTATAATTTATTCCATCACTTTTCAAATAGTTTACTAGATTTATTCAACTAAAGCACTATTAAACATCAGAGTTCGCAGTCATATGATCCTCAACAATTTACTGTTTCATAACCAAAGACAGATAGCTACCTCTCTCAATGCATAACCAAGAAAAGAGAAAGCAATTCAAGTATGGAGTGAGAAAGTATGGAAGAACACTTTTGTTCTGCTTCTATCAATATTAACATCCACCCAATTAGCCCAAGTTTTGAGACCTATTTCTAAAGCTGCCAAACGGTCCATATCTGGATAGAATTTGCCTCTTAATTCTACATAGTCCCATCTGCACAATTTGATAAAAGAGAACTCAAATTCATAGTAAAATAATTGAATTAATCATGGCAAACATTGATTCCATTTTGACATATTTGGTTCCATAGAGTTTAATATTACCCTTGAAGGGATCCTTGATGAGTCCACCAATGTCCTGTGTTGAAGGACAGTACATCAGCATTTCTCCATGCCTCACCATTCCCATCTACCCCATCCACTAATGACCCAAGCAAATGTTCGTGCCACATAATTCCGAAACAAAACCCCAACTTAAGTTCATAAATTCCCCACTTGGGAATCACTTCGAAAACCCCAGAAGAAACAAATAAGAATTGAGTGAATAAAGAAAAAATAGATAATTAAGGGAACAAATTGATTGTAAATACCGAGAAGAAGTTTGCTTTTAATTTACACCCAGCAACTACAACTCGCAGGATCGATGCTTGACTTTGATATACTGAAAGATTGTGGGAGACACATGAATGCACACAAAAATTAAACAAAGTTCATAAATATACCAAAGATTATACTTCTCTTAAACGAAATGGGCGAAAAAACCTAATCCCCAAAATGTTACCTACAAGCGAACCACGACGGCGACGGCGACACACACGAAGACGGCGACGGTGACGGCGACACACACGAGCTTCAGAAGGTCGATGGAACACAGTGAAGATGGCGAGTCAGCGTCGAGCACAGAGAAGAGAGTCGGGCGAAGGAGATGGAGTGATTTTGAACGATTTTCAGAATGTTCGTTCCCCTTTTTTCAGATTCAGATACGAGTTTTTTGGCCATTTCCCTTTATAATTGAATGTCAGAAAGGGCCCTAGGGCCATTTGTGGTAGAGGAAAGTGGTTGGGGCCCTTTTTGCAATTTGGGGCCTTAATTGGGCCTTGACAAGGATTCTCCCAAAAAAAATTCAACTATACACGCATGTTGTTAGAATGTGAACCGACTTGTTAAATTTTAAAACCAACATAATTTTTTTTCAAAGTAAAAATAATACATAACGCAAAGCATTAGTCAATTAATATGGAAAGTGAAGGGGAGATATCAACGTAAAAATAATACATCACTCTTACATTGGAATGCAATATCCCACATTATTTCCAAGCAGGACAACTCATTTTCATCTACGTCTTCTGTTACTTCTTTTCAAATATTTTCTGAAATAATCAAGGATATAGTGAAACTTCGTAGCCATTGACTGATAACATGAAACAACATAAAAAACTCTGTAAGTCATCTTATAGGATTTCAGGTTTGATATTAAAAGAATCATTAGTATTATTATTTTATTTGATAGGCACAGTACACAATGATATATGTACATAAACACGGAATGCATTAAATATTAACGTACAACTGAGTAATATTATGTTATTTGATAGGTAGGGTGGACGATATGATGATATCTACGTTGTTTTGTACTTTTTTCCAGATTTTTATTGAAATAATCAAGGATATAGTGAAACTTCGTAGAAGGTATTGACTGATAACATGAAGTTTCACTATAACACGTATAACAGTCTTTGAATCACCTTATAAAAGTTTTGGGTTGATGTTAAAATAATCATCAGGGCACAAAAATACCATAACACGTAAAACATTAAAAACATATACTAATTCATAGTTATGACAACGGAGTATATACTCAATTTGAGTATAAAAGTATGAGGTTTTAATTTATTACAAGTTAAAAAGGTGTTACACAGAAATTAATTGCACGATACATGGATATCAAATATTTATACAAATGGTTAATGAAATAAAAAATAAACAAAAACCTAATTTATAGAATGATATTGACGTCCATACATGAAAAAGAAGCATTAACAAACGTGATGAAATACCGAATCTGAAAACGGACTTGATATGAGCGTGAGGATGAAATATTTCAGATACAACCAAAAAAGGACTAATGAAAACATTTCAATCGTGGATGGTGATCAAGAGTTACGTAAATGTCCAAAAGATGCAACAACAAAAATGATAAACATAACCGAGAAAATTAAAAGAAACGCCTTAAGGCAACAACTGAAAGACTTGGCGCGATGGTCCATGATAATCATCGTCGTCAGTCATATTAGACGCAGATAAACGATTGAGTCTGAAACAGCAGTCCACAACAGCCTGGTGGTTATAATTAAAAAGAGCTTATGAAACGTCACAGTGACTAATAAAAATTATATCTCCATCTACAATGTGAAGAAGAAAAAATCAGAACATGAATATATGAGTAAAAAAAATATGAAAAAAGGAACTTTGATTTAAGCCGTCGAGAACAGGGGAAAAAAAAACCTACAGTTTTTATCATCTTCACGAAAAGCAACGCAACTACTAAATCTTCTTTGTTCAAAACCTTTGAATAGCTGATTGAAGCCCAAAAGGTTGGGGTACCCCTGAAGCAACAATGAAAGGGAATGCCACTGCACAAAGGGAAACAATAAACAGACATTGATTTAATATAATAATGAAGAGACGTAAAATGATATCCAATCCACTCGTTCATGATCTCGAAGTTCAACTGATATAAAGTTTCCCCATCTTCAATAACGTCGGACAGTTCATAGACAACAGTGACTGAGTTTAATTTAAAAACAAGGGCTTATTATCATAACCAAATGCATGTGAGAAGAATAAAGATAGTAATTAATACACTAAGAAATTTCCTCCATGTAGCAGTAGCACTAGCACCTTTGAAAAACCATAAGAAGTTTCAGATTTTCTTTTCTGTTTGCTTTTGGTTTAGGGGAATCAATCTAACCATGTAGGGAAATAGCTGTTTCCCACCCATCTGAGCAACCTTGGGACGAAAATTTGGTCCATTTCTGGGGCATGGGTAGTAAAGAACATCAATGTCCAAAACAACAACCATTTCTCTGACCTGTGCATGATCAAAATGTTAGTCCAGCCCACACCAAACACAAGGTCTCGTGTATGATACCAGAAGTATTCCAACCCGAATCCGAAGATTCAATTTTTGCATAGATCCTAATGATTCCTACCTCCACCACTGAAAGAAAAAAGTAGCGACGGAAAAGACCTAGAGTGAATCCTCCAAGATTAAAACCCATACCTTTCGACAAAATGGACAGCTGCACATTATCCATGATAGCCCACAAATTAGAAGGAAAAACAAAATATAGATAGTTAGTTTATACCTTGAAGAGGTATGTGAAGATAAACATAAGCCAAAGAGAAAGGAAGTAACTGATATTTTCTTTGGCATAAAGAGGAAGAAAAGGGAGTTATATAGTCCAATGCATTCTAAGTTCTAACATATGCCTGCATTTTAGAATATTTGACAGGAGAGTGTTTGTCAAATTCCTACAAATGGAATTATACGTAAGAGGAACAGAATAATCGAGTTTTGCAACTGAGAGTGTAAATGTCAAGAGCAAACGAATATATAGCACCAGGACTCTTCCGTGAACTTCAAAAATGATGAAAGATCATTAAGTGCGTTCATTTAAGTTGGACGGTTGCTTCAGCCAATTATGCATTAGTTCTGAAAAATAATTACGATATACAGCATGCCAATGCATGGGGAAAAGGAAGGAATCATCGGAAATATACGCTATTAAATATGATAGTTGGAAAGTCGATTGTAGTACCCAATGGATATCAAAGTAGGGTTGAATTTGTATGCTAACTGGAGAAGCTGCTAGCAAAAATATAAAGATCAGCATTAAAGCTTTTTTTCCTTACACATTAGGCATCAGAATAAGATAGAAGAGTTTCATCCAAATAAAAGGGAATTAAAAAGCAGCAAAGTGTGCACGGATCAGCAATTAAACAAGCCAAAAAGAGCTGAAGGAAAAGAAAACATAATTCTACTCTCAGCAGTAGGGGGAAAAACAATGAAGTGGGAATATATGTACCTTCAGCTGTGGGTGCATTCTTCATATCATCTAGGGAGATGACAGGTCCTATCTCTTTTCTGACTAAACACTGCTTTCTCTTTATCTTTACCTGCACAGTGCAAAGATGAAGTGATAAAAGGGGAAAAAAGTATAACATTGATTATAAAAACAAGAGGAAAATTTTCATCAGGGACATAACTCTTGAAACATACATTTTTCTCAATGTAGCAAACTACATTTTCAGCAAATAAGACAACAGAATCACTTATAAAAGTTACCTAATAATTATTGTGCTCTCCCTTCCTCTACTGGTTCAGCAAAATCTTTGGCAAGAATAAACCGGGCATTTCTTATAGCATTCCCATATGGTTGTAAGAACCATATGGAAAATTTTGATTTTGGTGTAAAATTTTCAGATGACCAGAATTCGTTGTCAAAGTGAAGACGGCAGATGCCCCTTTTATTCACTGCCGTAAATGGAACTTCAAACTTGGCTCCACTGCTGTTGAATACCTCTGCTTTCTGCCTAATGAACTTCTGAATGTAGGTACTGCATTTGAAATCCAAGTGTTTTTCTTTCGAAAGATTGGGTCTTTCCCTGCCCCGAACAACTTTCTGGATTTTTAGAGTGTCCATGGTGAGGAGGTTACTGAGCTTTTGTGATAAACGGGTTGCCAAAATATGTTGTAGCCCATTTTCCTCGTTTAAATCTTTTAAAATCAGTTCAGCTTCAGCCATTGTTAGTCTCTGCACAATGGGTACAAAGAAAGAAAGAAAGAAAAGTAAGAAGAAGCAAGCATCGGAGAAGGGTTCTGAAGGAATGGGTTCTATATGAGTTCGGGAGGAATGATTTGGGAAGGAATGAAGCACTAAAAGAAAAGATGATATAACAGAAAAAATACATATATCAAAAGACATGTAAGAAAAATCAAGATCAGAGAGGGAGATGAATAAAGAGCAAGCAAGGCCGCATGTAAGAAGATTATCAACCTGAATGAGTCGGAAGGAATGAGTTCTGACGAAGCTGCAAGGGTTCTGAAGGAATGTTCTGAAGGAATTCGGGAGGAATGATTTGGGAAGGAATGAAGCCGCTAAAAGAAAAGATGATATAACAGAAAAAATACATATATCAAAAGACATGTAAGAAAAATCAAGATCAGGGAGGGAGAGGAATAAAGAGCAATCAAGGCCGCATGTAAGAAGATTATCAACCTGAATGAGTCGGAAGGAATGAGTTCTGACGAAGCTGCAAGGGTTCAATGTATTCTAAATGAATTCGGGAGGAATGATTTGGGAAGGAATGAAGCCGCTAAAAGAAAAGATGATATAACAGAAAAAATACATATATCAAAAGACATGTAAGAAAAATCAAGATCAGAGAGGAATAAAGAGCAAGCAAGGCCGCATGTAAGAAGATTATCAACCTGAATGAGTCGGAAGGAATGAGTTCTGACGAAGCTGCATGCGAATGAGTTGGAAGGAATGAATTTTGATTTAGTTCTGAAGGAGTTAATTATTTAAAAAAGGCGCCACTTTCAAAAATGTGTGTTAAATTATCTTTTAAAATATGGCCACGTGTACAATGGAGCAAGCACTTACCGATCGAGTGACATTGCCGACAGCGGACCAAGACCCACACCAGCACGTGGAGGATAATCAAGACCACATTTGACACCTCCCCCACGATCGTCGCCGCGGCTATCATCGGCCAAGAACAGAGGATGATGATTACACTCCTCCAACTCGATTAACAAAGATGGAATTTCCACGATTCCAAAAAACTGATATTCTTGGATGGATTTATAATTGTGAACGTTATTTTGATCTTGACGGTACTCCTGACAATTGAAAGGTGCGTTTGGCCAATGTCAACCTTGATGAGAAGGGGAATGTGTAGCACCAAGCATACATGGAAGGGGAAGACAATCGAGCGATCTCATGGGCTGAATACAAACATGCCCTTCGAACCCGTTTCGGTTCTCCATATGAATCGCCAATGGGAGATTTTAAAAGATTATATCAGACAGAGTCACTCGATGACTATAACGACGAGTTCGATACCCTTCGTTGCAAGTTGCATCTTAGTGAGGATTCAAGCTTACATTGAAGGTCTCCGTCTCGACTATGTTGACAGGTCAGGCTCCAACATCCTCGATTATTGTCGGAAGCTAGAAGCATAGCCAAGATTTACGAGTACAATTCTCATGAAGACTCTTTCCCATTCCACGTCGTAATGCAACCAAAGTAGCAAATTCTCAGTCACGGTGGTCAAATTCCAGAACGTCATTCTGATAGGGATCAGCCCCAAAATAAGCCTGAACTGCTGGATTAATTTAACACACCAGCTATGAATAAGCCAAAGTACAATAATCTGATGAGAGCAATAAACTCCCTCAGCCAAAACAGACTCAGGACCTCTCGTTGAAGTCCTGTTCCCTCTCCAATAACTCACTAAAAAAAACATATCTCTCTCCTACAACACTCAACGGTAATATAGGGCAGAAAGTATCTTTCACAATACCCCAAAAAGCCACCCTAAGATACAGCTAAATAACCTAGTCTTACTTCAAAATAGAAGGTCAACCCTGCAACCTTAAAAAGCCTCATGTTCCCTTGTTTGTGCTTCCTTTGTCTGCCTAAGTCTCCTAGTGTATGTCTTGCCATTGAATAGAGTCCTTTCATTACCCTCCCCTAAAAGGTTCACCTTGTCCTCAAGGTGAAAGTCAGGAAATTGCATTGCAATTGTATCGGCGTCCTCCCATGAATTTTCATGAGTAGGCAGGTCCTTCCATTGAATGAGCACTTCAGTCTGCCCATTCATCAGCTTCCTTGTCTTGCAAACAGCTTCCGGTTGAACTTGCAGCTCAAATTGTTCTGATAAGGCTGGGGGAATGGTGGGAATGACAGCGCCTGATTGCACAGATTTTTTAAGGACTGAAATGTGGAAAACTGGGTGAATACGTGCCGTGGGAGGGAGATCCAGCCGGTAGGCAACGGCGCCTACTCGTTCCACAATCTTGAAGGGCCCATAAAATCGGGGACTAAGCTTCTCATTGACCCTCTTGGCTAGTGATCTCAGTCGGTAAGGCTGAATTTTGATGTAAACTTGTTCCCCAACCTCAAACTGTATGTCCCTTCGGTGCTTGTTGGCTTGCCTCTTCATCTCTTCCTGTGCCTTGAGTAAGTTCTCTTTTAGTATGTCAATAATGGCATTTCTGGATCTGATCTGCTCGTTTACTGCTTCCACCGCTGATGGCTGATTGATAAGTTTGAGAAAGGTCGGCGGGTCTCTCCCATACACTGCCCGGAAGGGGGTCATATTAGCTGCCCCTTGATGAGTAGTATTGTACCAGTACTCGGCCCATGGTAACCACTGAGCCCATTGATTCGGCCGCTCACTAGTGAAGCATCTCAAATACGTCTCAACTCCCTTGTTAAGTACCTCGGTTTGGCCGTCCGTTTCAGGATGGTAGGCTGAACTTAAGCATAACTGAGTGCCGGCTTGCTTAAATAGTTCTCGCCAAAACTGACTTATAAATACCCGGTCTCGATCAGAAATAATAGTCTTTGGGAAGCCATGTAACCTAACAATCTCCTTGATGAACAGTGCTGCCACATCCCTTGCACTATAGGGGTGATGAAGTGTTAGGAAATGCGCATACTTAGTGAGGCGATCCACGATGACAAGGATGGTGTCATATCGTTGGGATTTGGGTAGGCCGGTGATGAAATCCATGCTGATGTCTTCCCAAACAGCATTGGGAATTGGAAGTGGCTGCAATAAATCAGCTGGAGAAAGAGCTTGGTGTTTATTTCTCTGGCACGTTTCACACTCAGCGACGTATTGCTGAATTTCCCTCTTCATTCCCTCCCAGTAGACAATATTAGCAAGTCTTTTGTATGTCCTCAAGTACCCCGAATGTCCTCCGATTGGAGAGTTATGGAACTCCTTCAGCAACAGTGGAATTCTTGCTGATTTCCTGGGTAAAACCAGGCGGCCTCGATAATGGAGACAACCCTTCACTAGGTTGTACCCCTCAGCTCCGCTATGGTTGGTGAGAAATTTCTGCATGATGCCCCTTAGTTTAGGATCACCTTGAACCTCCTCTTCCCACTTCTCTATGTCATCGTTCTGCCACATAGATAGTGCCATTAATTTCAGAGGTTCTTCTTGACGTGAGAGAGCATCGGCTGCCCTATTTTCCTTCCCGGGTTTATACAAAATTTCAAACTTGTACCCCATCAATTTGGAAACCCATTTCTGCTGGTTTTCTTCCAAAACCCTCTGCTCCAGCAAATATTTTAGTGCCTTCTGATCAGTTTTGATGATAAAATTCTGCCCCCAAAGGTAGTGTCTCCACCTCTTGACTGCGAACACAATTGCCATCAACTCCCTTTCGTAAACCGAGCATTGTTGAGCCCTCTTGGACAATTTTTGGCTATAATAAGCGATGGGGCGCCCCTGCTGCATTAATACAGCGCCCACACCCGTCCCGAAGCGTCGGTTTCTAGCTCGAAAGGAATGGAAAAATCTGGCATAGCAAGTACTGGTAGGGTGGTCATGGCCGCCTTGAGTGCTTCGAAGGCGTTAGTAGCTTCCGCAGTCCATTTGAAAGCCTCTTTCTTGAGGAGATCTGTCAAGGGGCTGGCAATCCTTCCATAGCTCTTGACGAATCGCCGGTAGTACCCGGTTAGGCCTAGGAATCCCCGTAAGGATCTTACGTTCTTTGGTTGTGGCCATCCCAACATGCCTACCTTCTTCGGATCAGCTTGAATACCATGTTCTGAAATGAGGTGGCCAAGGTACTCAATTCGCGGCTGTACAAAGCTGCACTTCTTAAGATTGATGACTAATTGATTTTCCTGCAAAATAGCTAACACCTTCTCTAGGTGTTCCAAGTGAACATTTCTATTGCAACTATAAATCAAAATGTCATCGAAGAATACAAGCACAATTTCCTTAGATATCCCCTAAAAATTTCATTCATCAAACCTTGAAATGTAGATGGCGCATTGGTAAGACCGAAAGGCATCACCTGAAACTCGTAGTGTCCCTCATGAGTTCTGAAGGTTGTCTTGTGTTCATCCCCTGGCTTAACTCTTATCTGGTGATACCCAGATTTCAGATCCAGTTTGGAAAAAACCGTAGCCCCCTTTAGTTCGTCCAACAACTCATCGATGGTTGGGATGGGAAATTTATCAGGGATGGTGATTTTGTTTAGTGCCCGATAGTCTACACAAAATCGCCAACTACCGTCCTTCTTCTTTACTAGCAAAACAGGGCTAGAATACGGGCTGGTACTTGGCTGAATGATTCCCGCCTGCAGCATATCCCTGATTAATTCTTCAATTTCCTTCTTCTGGGAGTGAGGGTATCTATACGGCCTGAGGTTTGGTGGTTGCTCCCCTGATTTAATCTCAATTGCATGGTCGCGCATTCGCCTAGGTAGTAAGACCTCAGTAGGCTGGCAAACCGAGAGGAATTTGTCTAGTAGCTGCTGGATCTCTGGGGTCATATTCTGACTGTGTTCCTCTTCCCTCTCAAGACTAAGGCATTCCACAAGAAATCCTTGTCCCTTCTTCCTGACTGACCTGATGATCGACTGTAATGAAGCTTGAGTTCGTGACAATTGTGGATCCCCTGTTAGGCAGATCCGATTGTTTCCTTTGCCAATCTTCATGGTCATTTGTTTCCAATTCACCTTAACATCGCCCAAGGTGCTCAACCATTCGATTCCCAGTACAACATCAATTCCTCTCAATGGAAAAGGATAGAAAGTTTGGTTAATGTCGAGTCCCTGTATCCGTAGGACCACCCCTCTGCACCTTTTATTTCGTGTGACTGCGAACCCATCCCCCACCGTGACGGTGTATTCGTTCACCTCCTCTGTGCGTACTCCAGGTGATCCGCAATAAAATTGTGCGTGGCTCCACTATCAATTAAGATTACAATAGCTGCTTTGGCGAGTTCCCCGCGTACCTTCATGGTGTGGTTATTCTCAAGACCAGTTAAGGAATTGAGTGATAGTTCCATTCGTGTGGCGTCTTCGTCTCCTTCCAAGCACTCCTCGGCCTCTTCCCCTGCTTCGCCGGGATTTTTCTCGGTATTGCCGGGATCGACGTCCAGCAGGTATACTTGTAGATGTTTGTCTCGACAAGTGTGAGCTGGTCCATATCGGTCTCCACATTTGAAGCACAGACCGAGTTCTCGCCGGCGTGCCATCTCTGAGTCCGACAGCCGGCGTCCCCATCCTGGTTTGCGAGACGTTGATATCATTGTCGAGGTGCTTCCCGACTTGGTCTCTGTCGTCTTCTGGTCCGGTTTACTGTAATGGGTTGATTGAGGTGTTGATGGGTGTCGGGCGAGTGGTTTCGGTGTACTGGGCTACCCGTGAGAAGGTGGGCTGGGTCGGGTATTTCTTGTACCCGTTTGCATTCGTTGGTTTAGGGGTCCGACCAGCCTTGTCTATGTCTAACAGTCGATTCTTGCCATCTACACGAATCGCCATTTTTATGAGCTTCTCCAAGTCTGTTGCGTCTGCCACCTCCAATTCGGCCTGTATTTCAGTCTTCAAACCGTGCAAGAAGGCTCCCATCAAACATTCTTTAGGTGCTTCATTCAACGGAAAGGAGAGTCGTTCAAAGACCTCCACATATTCCAGTACTGATCCTTCTTGTCTATTGGAGAAAAGCTCTTTATATTCACCCCCACGCTGGAAAATATGGAATCGTTCCAGTAGTTTGAGTTTGAACTCTGCCCAGCTTTTCAACATGCCACGCTCTTCTTTCCATTGGTACCAGTGGAGAGCTCTACTTTCAAGGCACACGACGGCGGCTTCAAGTTTCTCCGATTCCGGCACGTGGTTGATGTGGAAGTATCTCTCCACTCTACAAATCCATCCTATCGGGGTCATCTCCATCGAAGACAGGTAATTCTAATTTACGGTACCTGGCTGCTCTGTTATTTGTGTCTTCGTTGCTCTCCGTTTCTGTATCTGAATGGTTGTCCTCAGTGTCTCTTTTACCCTTACTCCTCTTGCTCGATCCTTGGTCCATTCGCAAGAGCACCTCCTTCATCAAGTTCATACCTGCTGTCAGTTCGGTAACTTGCTTATGCAGCCCTGAAAGTTCATCCACTTTACTGGTTAGGCTAGCCACAGACTCCCGTAAGTCCCTGATTTCGTCCGCCATCTTCTGAGGATACTGTAGCTCTGATACCAATTGATAGGGATCAGCCCCAAAATAAGCCTGAACTGCTGGATTAATTTAACACACCAGCTATGAATAAGCCAAAGTACAATAATCTGATGAGAGCAATAAACTCCCTCAGCCAAAACAGACTCAGGACCTCTCGTTGAAGTCCTGTTCCCTCTCCAATAACTCACTAAAAAAAACATATCTCTCTCCTACAACACTCAACGGTAATATAGGGCAGAAAGTATCTTTCACAATACCCCAAAAAGCCTCCCTAAGATACAGCTAAATAACCTAGTCTTACTTCAAAATAGAAGGTCAACCCTGCAACCTTAAAAAGCCTCATGTTCCCTTGTTTGTGCTTCCTTTGTCTGCCTAAGTCTCCTAGTGTATGTCTTGCCATTGAATAGAGTCCTTTCACATTCTTTTCGAAAGGACCCCAGATGACTGACATCAAGACCACACCGGTCGACTAAAACCAGTGTATATTCAGGACGGAGTGCAGCAACCACCAGTGATGGGTCATCGGTAAATTCAACTGCTCAGACAGGGGGATATAACTCTAAAAGGGGAGCGATGATTAATCATAACGATTTGGATGAACTTCGTGCCAAAAATCTTTGCTTCTACTGTTACAAGCCATATTCTCGTGTCCACAGTGTCCTCAACGTCAGAAAATGCAAATACAATTAATTGAACTCGACCCTGATGGAGCATAGGAGGGTGAAGACCTATTGGAGGACGATAATATACCCCAGGATGAGTCTTTCCCCAAGAAAGACGAGTGTTTGCAGATTTCTCCCATGCCATTCAGGGGAGTTTAGGTGTCGTCTTGATGCGGATCCAAGGTTATGTAGGTAGGCATCCAATCCAACTATTAATTGATAATGGAGCTTCTCATGGCTACTTGGATTATGCACTTGCCTGCATGCTTGGTTCGAAGGGGAATTCAACTTTAGGAGGTGAAGTAAAAGAAGAAGGGGGTGCGAAATTGCTTGTTGAAGCTTCTTCAGAGCAATCAGTGGATGTTCCTCGTGGATATCAGTAAACTTGTCATGCATTTGTTTGAAATAGTCTTCCCATCAAACATTAGAAAAGGCTCGATAACACGTGAATGTCTGATGCATTGAAGAGCATGTCCTTCCAAATGAATGCTCAGAAGACGAATGCCATCGACCTCAAAAAACTGTCGACAGCGATAAGCCCAACCACAAAAATCAGAACCGTCGAACCTCGGGAATTCCACACGACTCTGTTTTGTGGGAATAAATAGGAAGGTTGTTGCTGGTGATGCAACTCATGGAAATACCCGAAAGAAAGCGTACGAGAATGTACAATGGAGGTAGAAGCCTAGAACCACAATCACCCCACTAGTACCGAGAGGTTGTTTCCCAGGATTTGGGTTTGGTGGTAAGGAAAAACGTGTTTCGAGCTACTGCATAAAGTCCTCAAGTCAAGTGGCAGTTTGCTTGAGGTCAGTGATGTCCTACGAACTCTATTCAAAACAGGTATGCATCATGGTGTGAAGCGTCTCGATGCGGTGCTTCAGCTCAACCAAACGATCCTGGCGGTGCCATGGCCATACAGATGGCTCTGATACCTTTGATATTGTAGAAAAGAGGAAACAGACTAATTCATTCACAAAGAAAGCAATGGTCCATTACAGTATGTATATTCCCTTCTGCCTAGCCACGTCATTGCTAATTCTCTCTCTCTTCTAACTAACTTCTGAGCTAATGAGCACTATTCCCCACTATTGATTTACTATAAAGCCCTATCACTCAGCTAGAACAAAAGAGTTAGTAGTTTCTTTTCACAACTGAGCTGCGTGATTGTCTGTATGAATTACACAATGAAAAAGGATGCTGGCAAGCAACTAGGATTAGGAAGAAATAATTAGAGAAACTCAGTGGATTTACAAGCCATCATTTTGTGGTTTCAAAAATGTTATTTGGTTCCTTGTGGCTTAATCCTTTAGTAACAAAAGCTGCGAATGCCTATTTCGCAACCATTGGTGTAATTTTTTCAAGGTAACAGGAATACAGTCACGTTCAGCTCATGCATTTTTCATCATGAAGTAGACGGGAGATTTAAGCCTTATGTGAGAAAAATGACACTTCAAAATTGCTGAGGACATGCACGGGATGCAAATAATAATTTTGATCTTAAAATTGCAATAAAGATATGAGAATATACAACAATCAAATAAATTATATGAATGTACAAGAGCCAAAGACAAAGCATCTACCTGAGAGCCACACGATATTTCTGGCCTAACTTCTCAAGTTCTGCCATCACACAATCTGTGATGCAAGGAGTGCCTGGATGCCAAAATACACACAGTTTGAATGTCATTCAGAAATGAAACAACCAATAGTATCTTTTACCCCCTAAAAAGGGCTATAAAGTAACTTAATCGCTAATAAATGGATTATAACCCAGAATTCTACTGCCACACATAAAATTCACCAAATGAATATATTAGCACAAAACAGATAATTTCACATGAGACACCACACCATTCCGTTAGAACCACACGTATATAATCAAGTTAGTATAAGCTAAACTTCATAAAATGATAGCCGCAATAAAAATAAAAAGGCGCACTCACTTTGTTCTCAATGGAGAAATGGATAAAGTTGGTATCCACCAAAACACGATAAGGAGGTCCCAATTCAGTGTTGTGTGCAAAGAATAGCGCCGAAGGATAATAAGGGCTTCATCCAAAAAGTAAAAACAAAGGTCACAGAAAAAGTGTCCTAATTATCAGGTTTAACATTCAAACAATAGTCAGCACGAGCGCTTACCCGTTTCTGGGCAGCTTTTCCCTGCTCAGGTCCTTCTTCTTAGGGTTTAACACCTCTTCTTTATAGTTGAATTCAACACAACATAAAATTCATATCCAGAAATAAAATCATAAATACTAAATAACTATGAAACTCGAAGGGTAGGCACAGAAAAAAAATATGGATCTCACTTTTTGATTGCTTTGGCGGTGACGAACTTCTTCATGACTGCGAACGTGGGGCCTTTTTTGGCTCTACCCATCTCTTTTGTTTGACAAGCACAAGGAGATCTCCAAGAGAAGATTGATTCTAACCTTGAAAACCCTTTTCTTTGTTTGAATCCTGATACGATGCCTTTTGGAAACTGTTTAGGTATGTGCGCCCAGTTCAACTGCATTTTGGACGACCGACCGAGCGCGCGGGAAGGAGGATCATGTCCGAATCTCCGAGAAGGAGAGAGACGGTGAGATTACTAAATTGAATCCATCAAATTAAATGATTCCAAAGAAAGAAAATATTTCATTACTGATATTTGTTCCATACATCACAATAATAATGACAATCAATATTTCATATATGAAACTCACTTTGTACCAAGTCAATGGCTGCTTTTGTGAAACTAAATATCCCTGCATCCACTCAACTGAAGAACTTCCGCTACGAGAATGAAGACTCAAGGATTCACCTTTTAGACCAATCTGAAGGTAACATGCATTTGAATGAAATTTCAAGAAATAAGGAAGGGAAGGTAGCTTATTTATGGAAGGGAAGGTGGCATAACGGATGTTTGAGAAAGAACCTTGTAAGACCATTTCTGCCATGATAAGTCCCTTCTCCCCTCATTGAGACCACTCAATGTAAAAGGACCAAGAACACCAGCATTCCATGTTTCATAATGTGGGCCAACATTCTATACGTTAACATAATGGCAACAGGAAAGTCGACTGAACTGAAACTGTTGTTTTTCTGAAAGATCAGACTAGCCGAGAAGTGCAGGAGTGCATCTGAAAAAATCTTTTGATTGGTGAGTGTGTGTGGTGAGAGCGTGTGAGACAGAGAAAGGAGGCTGTTGGGCCTAACAAATATTGGGACGAAACCTACCAGCGAAGGGGCAAGGCTTATCTGCAAACAGGCCTGGGGAGGTCCACAGCCCATATCAGATCAGATAGTGCTGAAAAGGAGGGGACCACCCAAGAATAATGGTGTAACTGACATTGATCAGGTAGTGGGAGTGTGTTATATAGGAAACGGAAAGGGATTGACAGGGCAGAGAGGATTTGTAAGGAGAGTGAGCGGGTCTCTCGAATACCTGGCTGGTTGGTTGATGTTTTGCTGTTCTTTATTATTCTTCATTGTTCTTAGGCTTCCAAGTACTAGTTTCTGGTTATAGATAGCCATTTGTGTGTAATCTCTACTTTTCCCATATATATCAGAGGTTATATGGTGGATATTTCTTCATCCTAACACCCTAAATTGCTGGCTCTAACACTTTGGTATCAGAGCACTCGACCTGGGGCATGCCAGTGACCAGAATGGAGAATAGAGTAGAGCAGTTGGAACGAATTGTGGAGGAAATACAAAGGAGACAGACAGAATCGACAGTGAAACTTACGGGAGTGGATGCAACAGTGAAAGTCATCCTGGAGCAGCTCAATGAATTCCGAGCAGCTTTCAATGCTATGAATGACCATCGAAACCCAGCAAGAACTCCAACCGATGGCCCACAATCTTAGGGACTTCACAGAGAGAGAGCTAAGGACGTTGGGAAAACTGAAGGGCCTAAGCATCATAAGCTGGAGCTCCCATTATTTTCTAGGGAGGATCCACTGGGATGGATTTGTAGACTAGAACGATACTTTACAGCCAACAACATCACTGAGTTGGAGAAGTTGGATACGGGAATAGTCAGCTTGGAGGGAAAGGCAATCACGTGGTTCTAGTGGTTGGAGACACGAACGTCGGTGACATCTTGGAATGAGTTTAAAAAAGAAGTCATTGACCGATTCCATTGTAGACAATCGGGAGATGAGTACGAGCAGCTATTTGCTCTCAAACAGGAAGGCACGGTGGCAGAGTATAGGGAGCATTTCGAGTTGCTGTCAGCGCCATTGGAGGATGTGCGAGATGAGATCGTACTTGGTGCATTTATGAATGGATTAAGGGAGGACATCCGTTGTGATGTCAAATTGATGCACCCAAAGGATCTAAAGCAAGCAAAGGGATACGCGAGTCAGGTGGAGGATTGAAATCGAGTGAAGGCACATCTAGAGGAGAAAAAAACCAGAGAATTGAAAGCAACGTCCAGTTACCAATGGAATGATCTCAGACCTGGATTTTCCAAATTCAGCAGTGTGGAATCAAATAGGAGCAACAGCCGCCTTGTGACGTCGAAGGAGACAAGGGACAAAGGAGGCGAGGAGGTCAGGGCAACGCCACCACGACCGGCGTCGTCTGTAGGCAGCGTCGGAGGGAACTCTGTACGAAAAAGGCTCCCAGAAGCTGAGATAAATCGCAGGAGGGAATTGGGCTTGTGTTTTAAATGTGAGGGCAAATATGGGCCCAACCATAAGTGCAGCCCAAAACAAATGCAATTGATCATTTTAGAAAAGGAGTTTGGGGTGCTTAACACTGAAATTCCAAAGGCACAATTGGAAGAAAAGGAAGACGGAGGCCACGAGTTGGCTGCGATGGAGCTCTTGGTAACTATAGCGGTGAGGCTGACTGGCAAGAAGACGCTGAAGATGCTGGGCAAGGTCGGAAACCGAGACGCACTTGTGCTGGTCAACTGTGGAGCTACGCATAACTTTGTGTCAGAGTTGCTTGTCTCAGAGCTTGCAATCCCGACGGTGATTGTTCATCGATATTCAGTAACAATGGGCGATGGGAGGAGGTTGATATCGAACCTCAAATGCCTCGAAATTGAGCTGCCTGGAGATACAAGGGCAGAAGATCCGACAACCTTTCTACCCATTCAAATTGAGTAACGTGAACTTGGTGTTGGGAGTCGAGTGGCTGGAATCGCTTGGGGAGACTAGGATGAATTGGAGGCAGCTATATATGAAGATCAGAATTGACCACAGGTGGGTCTGTCTTAGAGGCAATTTTGCTTTCACTGAGTCTCAAGGCAGCTACCACTCTCTCAAGAAGGATATACGGAATGAAGGAGGGGGTATATCGTTGAACTGAGGCTTGCAGCTAGGGATGAAGAACCGAGGCAATTGGGTGACGATGAGGAAATGACGGCCATCCTCAATGAGTTTCCTCAGGTCTATGCTCTCACCCAAGGAATGCCACCTCCGAGGACTCAAGATCATGCCATTGTAACCAAGGTAGGCGCCCAACCAACCAACACACGCCCATACCGATACGAGCATGCCCAGAAAACTGAGATAGAGAAGTTAGTAAGGGAGATGTTGCTCACAGGAATAATTCAACCAAGCACGAGTCCATACTCTAGCCCAGTCTTGTTAGTTAAAAAAAAATATGGTAGTTGGCGGTTTTGCGTGGATTATATGGCTTTAAATCAGATAACAGTGCCGGATAAGTACCCCATTCCAGCCATCAATGAGTTGCTAGATGAATTGGGAGGGGCGACAATATTTTCTAAGCTAGACCTAAAATCTGGTCATCACACGATCAGAATCAAAGCAGGGGATAAGCCAAAAACTGCCTTCCGGACACATGACGGCCATTACGAGTTTAAGGTGATGCCTTTCGGTTTTGACAAATGCCCCATCAACTTTTCAATCTCTTATGAATGACATATTTAGAGAACACCTATGAAAGTTTATACTTGTATTTTTTGATGATATACTTGTGTATAGTAAAGACAGGAAAACTCATCAAGAACACCTGAGAACAACCCTGAAAACATTGCAACAGCACCAACTGGTGGTGAATCCCAGCAAATGCTTGTTAGGACAGGCGCAAATTGAGTACTTGGGCTATATAATCTCAGCTGAAGGGGTGAAGGGAGATCCCTCTAAAATTTCTACGATGCTCTAATGGCCAAAACCAAACAACCTGAAGGCGTTGAGGAGATTTCTTGGGCTGACCAGATACTACAGGAAATTTGTGAAGGGATACGGGAAGATAGCTGCCCCTTTGACTCGGTTACTCAAAAAAGATGCATTCTGTTAGGGATCAGTCAAAATAGAGCCTAAACTGCTGGATTAATTTATCACACCAGCTATGAATATGCAAAATATAACAATCTGATAAGAGTCAAATAACTCCCTCAGCCAAGACAGTCACAGAGCCCCTCGTTGGAAGTTTGTTTCCTCTCCTACAAACCCCAATCTGATAGAAGCACTCTACTTCCTATCAGCCCAGGAAAGGTTCAGGTTGTTCCTGAATTTCCTCTCCTATTACAACTCTCTCCAAAATACTCAATACCCTCCCTCAAACATCTAACAGTAATTTATAATCAAAATAAAGGAACTGTCACAAGCCATGCATGAGCCACCCTAAAAGCAGCTACTAATCCTACTCTTTACTACAAAAGGGATATAAACCAAAGGGGTCAACTCTGCAACCTTAAAAGGCATATTTCCCCTTTGTCTACATTGTTGCGTCTGCCTCAGAGTCCGTGCGTAGACCTTACAAGGGAAGGGTTCTTTCATTACCCTCCCCTAGAGCTTCAACTTGTCCTCAAGGTGAAATTCGGGATACTGTGCAGCTATGGCCTACCAATGAATTCACTGATAATTCCATGCGATTAGCTTCCTCGTTGGCGTCGAAAAATTCCTCCATTACCTCCCCCGTTGTGCCGGTGTTCTTATCCCTATTTTCAGTGTTGATGTCGATTAAGAATACCTGGAGGTGTTTGTCTTTGCATGTATGCACAGGGCTGTATCGTTCGCCACACTTGAAACATAGCCCCATCTCGCGTCGGCATGACATCTCGGAGTCCGACAGTCGTCGACTCCAGCCAGACTTGCGCAAGGTGGAAGCCATCATCAAGGTGCCATCGGATTTTGCCTCCTGTGTTTTCGGGTCATCCCTGGGTGAAAGCCAGACATCCTTACTGTTGGAGGATGTGTGGGTTACTGGGTTTGGAAGGCGATTGGGCTCAGAGTAGTTTGGAACCCAGGTTAGGGAAGTTTGGGTCTGGTACTTCTTGAACCCGAGGCTCCCAGGTGGTTTGAAGATCCAGTTCCCTTTATCCAATTCTAACAATCGATGCTTCCCTTCCACGCGCAGTGCCATTCGAACCAGTCCTTAAAAATCGCCCTCGTCGGCCAACTCCAACTCCGCCTGCACCTCCGTCTTCAACCCATATAAGAAAGCACCCATTAAACATTCCTTCGTCGCATCCTTCAGTGGAAAACACAGCCGTTCAAACTCTTTTACATAATCGACGACTGTGCCCTCCTGTTTGTTCGAAAATAAGATCTTATATCCGCCCCCCTCTGAAAGGAATGAAATCTCTCCAATACTTTCTGCTTGAACTCCAGCCAACTCCTGATGGTGTTGCATGCTTCTTTCCATCGGTACCAATGAAGAGCTCGATCTTCGAGACACACCACAATAGCCTCCAATTTATCTTATTCCGGAACGCCATTGATGTGGAAATATCTTTCCACTCTGCAGAACCACCCGATAGGGTCATCCCTATCAAATACAAGTAACTAATTTTCTAAACTTCATTATTCCCCTCTCAGCATCATCATTGCTATCGAATTCAGCCTCTGAACGTGACTCCCCTTCGTCTTTTTGTTCATTGTTCTTCTTGCTCGAACTTTGATCCATCCTCATCAACATTTCTCTCATCAGTTTCATGCCCTTTGTGAGCTCTGTTACTTGGTGTGACAGAACCGCCAAATCATCTACCTTCTTCGTCAGTTTGGTCACCGACTCCCTCAACTCCCTAACTTCATCTGCCATTGCCCCAAAGATCCAACTGCTATGATACCAGTGTTAGGGATCAGTCAAAATAGAGCCTAAACTGCTGGATTAATTTATCACACCAGCTATGAATATGCAAAATATAACAATCTGATAAGAGTCAAATAACTCCCTCAGCCAAGACAGTCACAGAGCCCCTCGTTGGAAGTCTGTTTCCTCTCCTACAAACCCCAATCTGATAGAAGCACTCTACTTCCTATCAGCCCAAGAAAGGTTCAGGTCGTTCCTGAATTTCCTCTCCTATTACAACTCTCTCCAAAATACTCAATACCCTCCCTCAAACATCTAACAGTAATTTATAATCAAAATAAAGGAAATGTCACAGGCCCTGCCTGAGCCACCCTAAAAGCAGCTACTAATCCTACTCTTTACTACAAAAGGGATATAAACCAAAGGGGTCAACTCTACAACCTTAAAAGGCATAGTTCCCCTTTGTCTGCATTGTTGCGTCTGCCTCGGAGTCCGTGCGTAGACCTTACAAGGGAAGGGTTCTTTCACATTCCAATGGGATGAAGAAGCTCAGCAAGCATTTGAAGCACTTAAGGGTGCTATGACTTCTCTACTGGTGCTTGCTGTACCTGAGTTTGATTTGCCCTACGAGATCGAAGCAGATGCCTCCGGCAAGGGGGTTGGGGCTGTATTAATGCAAAAGGGAGACCCATAGCCTATTTCAGTCAGAAGTTATCCAAAAGACACCAGCAATGTTCAGTCTATGAATGAGAACTCATGGCAATCGTGTTAGCGATTAAGAAGTGGCAACACTATTTGGCCAGCCACGCATTTATCATCAAAACAAACCAAAAAGCCCTCAAATACCTGTTAGAACATAAGATAATTGCCCCAGAAGAAGTGGGTCTCCAAATTGATGGGGTACAAATTTGAGATCCAGTACAAACCAAGAAGGGAGCACCGAGTTGCTGATGCACTCTCAAGGCAGCATACAAAGGTGGAACTACGTGCAGTATCATTGTGGCAATATGAGGGGGCCTCTGATTTTGAGGATGAGGTTCTGAAAGATGAACATTTACGGACCATTATGCAGAAATTGCTGCAAGGAAAGGAGGGTCCGAGAGGGTACACCGTGTAGAAGGGAGTTTTGCTTTTTGAGGGAAAGCTGGTACTACCTCGCCTTTCTCCTAAGACGAGGGAGCTTGTTAAAGAGTTTCATGATTCCTTGATAGGGGGGCACTCGGGATATTTAAGAACCTACAAAAGGTTGTCTACAATGGTGTATTGGGCAGGAATGAAGAAAGATGTGCAAGACTACGTGGCTAGTTGTGATGTGTGTCAAAAGAACAAATATGAATCCTTGAGTCCAGCAGGGTTGTTGCAACCTTTACCCATACCGCAAGCTACATGGGAAGACATAAGTATGGATTTTATAGGCGGGTTACCAAGGAGTAATTGCTTTGATACAGTGTTGGTAGTGGTAGATAGGCTCACCAAATATGCTCATTTTATTCCTCTCTCTCACCCCTACAACGCAAAGGAAGTAGCTGAACTGTTTGCGAAGGAGATAATCAAACTTCATGGGTTCCCTAGTTCCATAGTGTCCGACCGAGACCGAGTCTTTACTAGTCAGTTCTGGAAGGAGCTGTTTACTATGGCGGGCACTACCCTTAAATTTAGCTCCTCCTATCACCCGAAGACAGACGGACAAATAGAGGTAGTGAATAGGAGCCTCGAAACTTACTTGAGATGCTTTGCTGGCTGCACACCAAAAAGATGGTCCAAAATGTTGCCTTAGGCTGAATATTGGTACAACACATCCTATCACGGAGCTACGGGGATGACACCTTTCAAGGCACTCTATGGAAGGGACCCTCCCACCCTCCTCAAGTGGAATGATCAGCCTTTGCGCGTACAAGCAGTGGAACAGCAGCTGCAAGAAAGGAATCAGGTGTTAGAAGAGCTGAAAAATCAGTTGGAACGTGCACAGTCCCGTATGAAGAACCAAGCTGATAAGCACCGGCATGATTTGGAATTTGAGGTTGGCGAATCTGTTTACCTGAAACTGAAGTCATATCGCTTCAAGTCGCTGGCCCCGAAGCCCAATGAGAAATTATCTCCACGGTTCTATGGCCCTTATGTGATCTCGGCCAAATTGGGCAAGGTGGAGTATAGGCTGCAGCTACCACCTAGTGACCATTGATAAAGACATGTTAAGCATGCCCAGCAGATAAGATTGTAAGAACAGTGTCCTTTCCGTTGCTCAAAAATACTTCACTGGGATCAATCACAACACTGGCAAGGGAGAGAAGAAGGAATAATCTATGAAAAGTTTGTTCAAACCAAATATTGAGTGAGAGAGAGAAACCAGACTGGTAAAGGAACTATCATAAGTTGAGGTTGTATCTTCATTAAATGAATCCCAAGAGAGTTCTCCACGAATTGGAACAAAAGTCATCTTCAGTTGCGCAGTCTGCGCTCCAACCTGTACAGAGTATTGATTATTCATTTCTGAAATCCACAACGTGAAATTTGTTGAAGACAATCATTTTCATTATTCTAAATAAAAATTAATCCAAACAAGAACTTGCAAGTAGAACTTAGAAACCAAAAAGTACTTATTCCTTCCCTTTTATACATGTCTACTTTTATGAAAAAAGCAAGTCAATCTTGTAAACAGAACTAAAGCTGAATATAATCATCAGCAGAAAATTATTCAGTCCTCATATTCACATATACTTAATTCTGAGACAAAATTGTATTTCTTATAACTAGCTTAGATAATATCTTAAGCTTCTTTTTTCCTACCCTTGCAGTGTTATAAGCAGTGTGCTTGCAGTCAGGAAGAATGCTTAAACACCACGGAGGCAAGTAATGCCTATCTCCAAAGGCTACCGTTGCAGTAGATCTTGAATCATAGTTTGCAAGGAATGCAGCACAAGCTCCCAATTTTGATTTGAAGACATGAGACTGGACATTAAAGAGAGAAGTTAGAAATCTAGTTTAGTCATAAATCATATTAAATTTCAGGCCAAAAAAAAAGGCATATTAGATGGGTTTGATAATTCTCAGGAAACTGAATCAAGATAAATACCTCTTAAGAATGTCCAATCTGTGTAACAATAGGATCTCCAGATACTGATGGGCTTTTAAATTGGAGCTTAAAAAAAAAGCAGGAATTTGGCTTTTTTTGTGACTTTTGCTGGTTCAGGCAAGGAGTTAAAATAAGGGAGACATATTTTATTTCACTTTTACTCGGGCATACATTTATGAATACTATGTGCACTGGATCACTGTAACACCATATTGTGATGGGCTTGGCTTATATATATCATTGTGGTAATGATGACATTTAGGAATTAGGAGAAAAACATTCATATAAAGAATCCAAAGAATGACACTTATGAAGTTCTACACCATAAAATTTTGTCTCCTATATATGATGAAAAGTATTAATACTTTGTGTGGAACTTTACAAACTTTAAAGACTCAAAATTAGGAGAAAAACATTCATATAAAGAATCCAAAGAATGACACTTATGAAGTTCTACACCATAAAATTTTGTCTCCTATATATGATGAAAAGTACTAATACTTTGTGTGGAACTTTACAAACTTTAAAGACTCAAAATTCAAACTTCAGAGGCTCAAATCATATGTAAGAGGTACAGATAACAAATTATTCCAAAGAATGGCAAAATGAAAAAGTGATTAAGAATGCCTTTGGCATTATGGTTTACTTTGAAGTAATAGTGGTGACATGATTGATATGGCTTCAACAGAAAACATTGGAGATTGCACCAATCTCTTCTAAATAGAAAGCATTCACCCAAAAAAAAACAGCAGAAGGGTTTATTTAAATAGAGCTTATGAGACCCACCAGCAGGGAGAAAAAGTGTTTGAGTCATACAAGGGTTAAGAATACTTTATTAATACCATATTCATCAAGAGGTGCATCATAGTCAAAGCTTGTGGCAATGAATGGACCCCCAGCAGTTCGGCCAAAATTTGTTCCCCCATGACACTGGAACAAACAAAACAAATGAACCTAGTCTCATCATTTAACAAAATAAGTCTAAAAATTTGACAAATAATGAAGTTACCATGTAATAATTAACAAAAGATCCCCCTTTCTGTATAAACCCTGCAACTGAAGATGCCATGTCTTCAGCAGGCCGGTGAGGGACTGGGCCTCCAAACTCGGTAAACCTGCAAGCATAACCAAGCAATACAGGCGATAAACAGGTCAGGTGATAACTCAGGTTTGTATATTTCTTGTTCTCAAGGAAACTACCTTTTTTGGACAAATGCCGAATGAAAAAAATGCATCTAATGCAAGTAGTACCCAAGTGATGGAATTTTTTGTTTATCTACTCTTACACATGCAAACTACACAAGAATGTGGGGCCTAAGCCCCACTCTCAAGTAGTACCCAAGTGATGGAATTTTTTGTTCATCTACTCTTACACATGCAAACTACTCAAGAATGTGGGGCATAAGCCCCACTCTCACCGTCTCAGTGAGTTCTTAAGGCAACTTAAGAAGTAAATAACAAGGTGACAGACAAAAGCTACAAATTATACCAGCCAGTCCAAGCTTCTGTCCACATCTTTGGTTTGTAGTCATTATTTGGAGAGAAATAATCACAGTAGAAGCCTTTGCATGTGATAATCTGTCAAAATTCATATTGAAATTAGGAGCCAAAAACTCAAAGATGCAAATGACTAATATCAATGAGGAAAGCATACGAAGCCTCAAGTTATGATTCCCACAGGGAGACAATCAAACTACACATACCCCCAAAAAGAAAGCTCTCTCTTCTACTAGTTGAGCATCGATTTTTGAATTGTAACAATAAATAAGCATTATGCAGGGTAATGTGACTCTCATTACAACACCCATTAGGCCGACGTGATAATGGAAAGAGTATTGAGAAGATAAACCATAAGCTAAGCTAAACTGACATGGATTTGGCATATTGTCTATTAATCAAAAGGTTGAAAAACTTTAGAGAACGCTTGGGCCATATGTAAATACATGTTTGGAATAACACACTTCAGCTGGACTTACAAGAGGATCAGGAGCATCATCTTGCCTGCACATCACCCAAGGAACACCTGTGCCAAGTCCTACAGCCATATCCGCTGCCCATTGAGTGTAGGCTTTACCAGGTGAGCCGATTTCTTCCACAGGTCCGTATTCATTTTCAACCTGTACAGAGTGTTGGAAAAATAATTAATCTCAGCATGTTAAGCCATTCTAGCTAATGAATAACAAGGGTTTTTTACTAAATAAGTAATTAGAATCAGCAAGAAAATATACAGTAAATGAAGCAGGCGATTGAATGAAGTAATAGGCTAACGAAGCATTGAGGCCACCTGAGATAGAATTATTGGGGCACCCTGAGATTCAAATAGCTTCTCAGCTTTCATCATATCAACAATCTTAGTTGTAAACCTTTGCATTCGGAACTTCATGAAGGAGACATTAAAATATAAATAACCACAACGTACAACACACGAAATAGGAAAAGTTTTAGATACTAAGTTTTTGGCAAAATATAAGGATGCAAGTTATTTCACCTTGAAAGGCTCATTGTCAGTTCTGAAGCTGATACCTGGAATGAACTTCAGCCAAACAGGGAAGCCCCTAAAAATGGATCAGCAAAAATGTTGACGCATTTCTAGTTTCCCTCATGAACAGAAATTTTTTTTAACAAAAAAGGTGTCTTCAATACCCGAAGTTCCACTCGGCACAGGCATAACGTCCAATTCTCGGATGAGCGTAGAGGCCTGCTTGCTGCACCAGCTTAATGAACTTCACTAGATCATAGTTCCCCTCAAAATAATACTACAGTCAATGAGAAAAATAAAATTGATTATTTCTCGCTATTAATGGACGACTTTAACATTGCAACCAAAAGTAGCTGGAAATTGCTCATTACTTTGCCAGGCTGAGGTTCATGCCCATTCCAGAAAACGTAAGTCTAAATGACATCCAATCCTCCTTCCTTAGCTTTCTGAATGAGATCCGGCCACATCTGACACAACCAAAGATTTCGAATAATGAAATGCAAATCAAAACAGAAAAAGGAATATCAGCAATCTGAGAGAGACTCATGAAGCACATTTTAGAGTAGATACCTCAGGGGCACTTCTCGGGTAATGAATGGATCCAGTCATCCAGATATAAGGTTCCTTCTCTGGCCATTAATGGTGAGAGCTGTATGGTCGCAAGACAGAGGCTCTCACATAACCAAATAATGAACATGGAAGCACCACCAGGATGACAAGAACATTCCACATGAGCTTGAAGAAGGCCACGAGCATGAATAGTAAGTAACCTTGGTCTTCAGCTTCGTGAAGTAATAATGACCTCCTCCTGTTCTTGATATTCTCTAATCTGGTACTTTATTCTACGCTTCTTCCTCCAGTTTTCCCCCAGATTTTCTCTCCTTTTTCTTTTGGTGAATGATTTTTTTTTTTGGTCAAAATTTTGGTGAATGAGTAGAGGAAGCTTCAGGGAGTGAATTTTGAATTTGCAGTTACTTATTTAATTAATTTATTTATGGAATTTTGGCCTTGGATGCAAAGTTGAAGGTGCTTTGCAGCCTAGGGTTCACATTAATTAGGTGTGTTTGGGAAAGCTTCTACAGCTAATATAAGTCCATCTACAGCCCAGTGAGAATAAAAATCCAAAATGAGGTGTTTGGCATAGCTCATTTATTGATGGGCTTCAAATGTGATGCTCCCTTTTTTTTCGAAGTTGGCCCTTAGGTGCTTTTAACCCCATCACACCAGCTTCTCTTTTTTTCCGCATCGTGCATCGTGCAAATTTCCTAAAGGTCGTTGCCTGCAGTCGTTCCTCTCCCCTTTCTCAATTTTCGCCTGCTACTCTCCTCCCCTCTTCAATTCGCCAACATCCAGCTACCTCCTCTTTATGAGTTTGAAACCATCCACTGCCCAACAAACCCAAATTCAGGCCTCAAGGATCTTTCTGGCTGTGAAGTTGAACAGGAAGTGTCTGATAGAAGTTTTTCTACCGCGAATAAAAGAAAAGGTGAAGTCTGGTGTCCCTCTTTCTCTATCTCTAATTCTAGCATGGATTAATGGATTATTGATTTCATACCAGTTTTTAACCCAATAATTTATGCCTTTGCGACGAATTGTATATGTTTGCCCTACCCTCGGTCATCTCGTGTTACACTTACATCCCACTAACGCCTCAATCACTAACACTAGCACCACACTAGCGGAACACTGGCCACCTGCATCTGCAGCGCCATCGTGCTAGCTGATTGGCGATTTGGACTTTGTTCTCAGCACAACTATTAGTACACACCTTCTTCCCCCTCTTGAGTCTCGGTTTATGAAATATTAAATAAGAATTGGTTGATAGTGATGTTCTGGTGAGTGAGATTTGCATAATTGTTGCTTGGTTTCCTGAGTAATAAAGGACAGATTGTGAATGCATAGGTGGATGAAACCTGTGAGTCTGTTCAATTGCCAGCTTTGATTTACGATTTTGATATGCAGAACCATATAGGTGGGCATTTGAACCGATTTTGATCATAGCTAGTGTTAAGCTTTTACCCCGAGCATTGGTGTAATTGTTGAAGAAACGCCCTGCTTGTTACCCCACCTTATTTATGTGCCTTTAATTGAGCAAGTGGATGATGGCTGGATTAACTTGAAAACCAGCTCCAATTAATTACTTTTAATCTAAAACTAGACTTGCGCTATACGTTGGAATGAGTTTTATTGCTTGATTTGTAGATTGCATGGATTTTGTGTTTTCTATATTAATTAAATACACTTCTTCACACGGCCTATTGTGTAGTGTTTTATATTTCTGGTATATAGCTCTGGTCGTGAGATTAAATTTCTGAAAATGCAGAGTCGTTTATTGCAAATGCTTGTAAATGAAATGATTTTTATTGACAATAGTTTGTGTTAACTTGCTCATTAGTGACATAGAAATATGACCACCGTAGCAGCAGAATGGGATGTAGGTTCCACTAAGACTTTCATTGACTTATGCATTGAGCAAATATATAAAAAAGAACGACTTGGCTCATCTTTTACGAGGGACGGGTGGAATTACATCATTGCGGATTTAAAGAAAAACATGTTTAGAATATACCAAGAAACAACTGAAAAATAAGTTAGATAGCTTGAGGAGAGAATGGAAAGCTTGGGAGAAGTTATTTTAAAGGAGACTGGTATAGCCATTGACTATGCAAGGAATATGGTTATTGCAGAAGATGAATGGTGGGAGAGGAAAATAAAGGTACCAAACTTTTAAGCTTTTAATATGTATTGTTATTATTATTACCGTTATTTTAGATTCAACTTTGATTTGGTTGATTTTTTCATGCAGGAGAATAAAGAGTATCGAAAATATAGGTATAAAGGTATGAAGTTTGCTAGAGAATTGCAAGTAATGTTCGAGGATGTTCTAGCATCGGGAGAGGATAATGTATGTCCATCGTCAACTAAAACTAAAAGGATGTCACTTGGTAAACGGGTGTCACTTGGTGATGATGAAGATGATGTGTATCGACCGCAAATGGACCTACAAGAAAGCTCAAGTGATAGTGAGGAGTGGCTTCAAGGTACTAATCTTTGGAGGTAGTGTGCAAGTGCCGCAGATTTAGAAGGCATGAACTTGACATCCAACACCCAACCTTGTGCACCTAGTGGTTCAACAAGCATTGGGAAGAGAAAGGGGTGAGAGGGAAATGGATCAAAAAAGAAAAAGACGAACGAGAAAAAACTAGTTGATCTTTGTTAGTGTGATAGCTGACGCATCTAAAGATAGCACAAATGTCCTCAAAAAGATATCGAACGTGATGATCAAACATGTGACATTGTAGTGAATTACTTACCATTAGGAGATTGTCGTGTGAGTGATTTTCGAAGGCGATGTTGTAATATGATGATGTATCGAACGCCTCGAACATGTTTTTAGGCCTAAAAGGAGATAAATGTGCCTTGTTGGATTGGTTGCGCGAGCATGCCTACAATAGCCCACACTGGCGGTGGCCCGAAGCACTAAATCCTATTATTTCCTGAGTTCTTTTACATTAGTTTTTTTTATATATTGTATGATGTATCTTTATTTAATGACACTTATTATTGATAACATGTATCAATATATATTTTTAATGACAATTATTATTGGTATTGATTCGGTTAAATCTTGCAACATATATCATTGGTATTGATTCGGTTAAGTCTTGGCCTTCACACAGGTTTCATTATATATCTATGGCAAGTTCGAGTGATGAGGATATTTCAGATAGTTCGGAGGAACTAGGATTGTCTTATGAAGAAAGAAGGTCCCTACAACTTGCTATTATAAACGAACAAATGTCAAAGTATGCGCAGATTGGTAATTTGATGGCTCAGTATATCGCGCCTTCTTTTTTGTTAGTAGGATTTTCCACAAGGTTCTAAAAGCTTCTTACAGGCTTTCAACAGAAAATATCAAACCACTCGATCCGGAGTTTCGTCAGTGTCACAGAAAAATAGCTAACGATGCACGATATCACCCATATTTCAAGGATTGCATAGGAGCAATTGATGGAACTCACATCAAGTGTGTGGTCAGCCAATCGAAGCAAGACAAATATATTGGAAGAAAGGGATATCCAACACAGAATATCATGGCCGTTTGTGATTGGGATATGTGCTTTACTTTTGTGTTGGCAGGATGGGAGGGTACTGCACATGATGCTCGTGTCTTCCCAATTACATTACTTTCCGTCTTTATTTCACAATGTCAAGTAAATGTCAACGTTTATCAGGGAAATATTACTTGGTCGACGCTGGCTATCCAACACCAGTTGGATATATTGGTCCATATAGACGTGAGCGTTATCACCTTCCAGAGTTCAGGCGACGATCGATTTCGAAATCCCAATGAGTACTTCAATTTTTATCATTCAAGTTTGAGGTGCACGATAGAAAGGACGTTTGGAGTCTGGAAGAATAGGTTTCACATCTTGCAAAATATGCACTCATATAAGTATCGAACACAAGTCCGCATAGTTTGCGCAACAATGGCGATACATAATTTTATTCGTAGATATTCCCAAGATGATGTGGAATTTGATCAAGTTGAAGAAGGAAATGTGGGTGATGAAGATAATGATGTTCTAGTTGATGAAGAATCCACATTATTATCTTCAACAAGTATGAATCATCTTCGTGATCAAATTAGAAATGAACTTGTAGGTGATAGGTTTATTTAAACGTTTCATTGTATTGTAATTTTTTTAATAGTAATTTTACTATTTTATTTAGCAAATTTATTTTTAATTTTTTATCCTAAATTATCGCATTTTATACTATATATATATAATTCATGTCATTTTCAATCATTTTCCATCTCATCTATCTTTTCAAAAGCTATGCCAAATAAGTGCTGGCCATTAAAAAAAAAAGTCACTTCTGCCACCGCTATCCCAAACACAAATCACATCATAAAAAGTCCAAACTATTTTTCCTTCGATTTTTTTCAAAGAAATATAATTAGTAAATTCCAACCATTAAAGTTCTAATCTGTCAAATAAATGTTATCAACATTAATATCTAAACAATATAATGTTGGGATCCGTACACGCAGCGGAATAAAATTTTTTAACGAATCCCTTAGGCGGATCGCTCAATAGCGTTTAAATCTAGATTTAGGGTTTCCGAATCATACCTATGCGGAGGGTTCAACGTTCCGTTGGCGTTTGCGCCTGGAACCTCGAGCGCCGCAGACGTCGTACACGTCGAACGAGGTGTCATCATTTTTCGTGCTTCTTGATCACGTGGGCTAACGCCTTCTTGTTCGATCAGACAGGAGCAGACTGCGCGTGTCCTCTCCCTCTACCGGTATCCATATGAATGGCCTCCAACACTGACGGCAGCGTGCTAGCGTCTTCTTGTTCTTGTGTCTCTCTCTCTTTCGCTCTAGGGTTTTTCTGTTTCGCGGCCGTCTAATTCATCCGTAGTTTAATACGACTAGATCAGCATCTGTTATAGGGTTCCTAAAACCCTAATATGTCGTATTAAAATATTCAAAATTAAATTAATTAATTTTGAATTTGGATTAAATAATATTAATTAAATCATCCAATGAGATCTAATCTAACTACTTGATCCGAATTAATAGGCCTTCAGATTTAATTTATATTTATAAGCTAAATCAAGATATGATATGCTTATATTTAATTTAAAATGAGATCCGATATCTCAGTTCAAATTAAATCTGATATGCAATATCTTTATTCGAAAATTAAATCTGAGATACAATACCTCAATTTTTTATAGTTATAATATTATTATCAATAAATAATATCATTATTATTTTCGAATTTATATATACACATCCTAGATTAAATAAGTATTCATTAAATCTTAAACATATTTAAGATTCAATGAATCTAGACACCCTTGCTCGTGTTGGGCCATTCTTGTGTGCGACCCTATAGGCCCACATGAGATTGGCAGTGGGCCAATACTATACCAGCCCACAAGTCGCAAGCGGCCTCTAGCAAGACATTGCGACTACCCAATTCATATGGGGATCGTTGATACGATACAACCTTTCGTACAACCATGTCACGTCCCTTTTGTCACGCGATAATTTGGTCAAGGATGAGGCATGGAGAAAGTCAACTTCCTGTTCTTGACCATTACTTTCTCGATTCTTGAGTAGTCTAACAATTGAAATGGAAACTCCTTTCCATCATAGTATGACCATACATTTCTTAGACTCACTCATCGAGGGGCCCAATATTATCTCTTTACAAATGTGAGGGACAAATTTCATCTTGACCATTCACATTCCTCTACATGAAAACCACTGATCCTGATCCAAGCCTTTATCATCACCCGGTCAAAGGTGACTTTTGACTAGGTCAAAGACCAGCGACTCATCATGTAGGAATCCATGATGATCTCAGGTCATAGGGCGTCGTGACGCGGTTATACATGAGATAAGCTTATGACTAAATCCATGCAGCTTTCTCATGGTGGGTCGGTCCAACACCTTGTACTTTTACAAGTGCCCATGACTTTGACTCGTATCCCCATACTCATCAAAGTCACACTGGTCTTATTTCATCTTCGCTCCCGCGGAGATGACCGACCAGGGACATTTATGATAATCTATTAGATATATCCAAGGATACAGTTATTACTATAAACATGCAAATGAAATGATAACTAAAGGAGAATACTTTAAATAACATTAACGTTTAAAGTACAATGACTTGCCCCTAGGGCATATATTTCCAACATATAAATCATTCAACAAATAAACACATTCATTAATTCGTAATAAAAAACAAATAAACACAAAGAATATGTTTTTTCCTTTTTTTTCAAAAAATATTAAACAAAGGAATTGCTTAATGTATGCCCACGACAAAATGCCTTTCCCTCTCGTAATTTTGTGTGTGTCTGAAGATTCATTCGGCTCATACATGATTTTACTGACAAGTAAAAATAATTATACTTATTTTACACAATATATTTATAATTTATTACTTATATAATATTGTAATACCAAAGTATGTGTTTATTTAATATGAAAACATCCCTTCTTTAAAATTTATAATAACTAATTATGTGTTTTAATACAAAAACATAAAAAAAGGTTATAGTTTAAACTAAAAAAATCTAAGTAATTACAAATAAACATATTTATTAAGTGGAAATCTAGATAATTAATATTTTTTTTTAAAAGCTACAGTTAAACGAGCCTGCAGGGCCGGCCCGAGGCCCTACAGGGCTGGCCCGATTAAGCCCGAGACCCTGCAGGGCCGGCCCTACAGGGCCAATTTCAAATTTCTGGCCTATTTTTCAAGCCCGAGCCCTGCAGAGCCAGGGCTTAAACGGGCCGGCCCGATGGGCTCGGCCTGATTTTCCGGCTCTACTGGGTATGGACAGGTTTAGAAAGAGGGTGGGACCTACTTTTGTGAGGCCTGTGGGACCCACTCCTTGTCCTGTTCCGAATGCCTATATTATATGGGATTGTTATTTAAACCTAGAAATTTGAGGATAAGTATGTATCAAGTCAACGACTAAAACCAATTTAAGAAATGTTATATTAAATCTTAGAAATATTATATGGGATTTTATTATGAAAAATGGGTCAAATGGAGAATTTTTATTGGTGGATTGCAAGTATACACAAGGGGAAAAGTAAGAAGTTAAGGGAATTTGGCACATGTTTAAGTGTATTTAATAAGCCGAATACACACATATGTTTCAGCCAACAAGGTCACAAGAGAGAAGGAGTGTGAACACATCTTAAATGGTCAAAAGTGTAAGATATAAGTCTCCCAATTGATCATTAAATTTGGCCAAGTGGCCAAAGAGGGAGAAGAACTTGTGACATAAGTCAAAGGTGTAATCAAGAAGCCTCTTATAAGCCTTAGATTTTTACCAAGTGTATTGAGATATTTTGACACATTGAAGAGAATTTATGAAGTCACAATTAAGGACGCATTTTAGTCAGGAAGAGAAAGGGAGAGGGAGCATAACATGTTGAATTGCAAGACAAATTGGTCAAAATAAGCATCATGTTGATCTTCCATCAAGAGCCAAGATTTTGGCCACTTGTCAAAGCAAGAAGGGAGGATAAAATAAATATCTTTGACTATGTTGAAGAGTCTTCAAGAAGCCACACACACACATAAGTTGGTTTAGAGAAGGATGAGAGACATAAGACATATGTGAAACCAAAAAGGAAGAGAGAGAGAGAGAGAGGAAACTTGAGTTAAGACAAAGAGAGACCACAAGATGAGTTCCCAACCAATATAAACACACTTGAAACTCCTCCTTCCTTGTATATGTCGTCCAAACTCATCCAAGAATAGATAAGAAGAGCAATAAAAAGTTGGAGGAAAGAGAGCAAAGGAAAAAGCCAAGGGATTCAAGGTAAGTTACATGTTGAATCTTGCAACTCTTCTTCTCATTATTTCATGCAAGCTTCTAGCCTAATGAACTTCTTTGCATGGTGATTGATGGGTTTAGGCCAAAACCCTAGAAAGCCAAAGAAGAAGAGAAAGTGACAAGAAGATCAAGAACAAGACAAGTAAGTAACATCTCTTACCTTCTTGCACTTGTTCTTAAAGTTGTTGTATATGGAATCATTTTCTTCTTGTTTTCTTGTGGATTTGGAAGCATTAAACCCTAAGGGGAGGTGCTGCCCAAATGGATAAAGATGGGTTAAGACATGATAAAGGCCTAAATAACAAGCTAAAGGACAACGCAGGGCTAAAATCATGGACTACATAAAGTGAACTTGAGAAAAACATGTATATATTCTTCATGCTTATTTTTCGGTCAGAACAATGTTAGTTCTATGTTTGGTAATAAATGACAATTGTAAACTTGAATGAAGTTTGTCTTTGTTAAGTTGAAAACTTACCGTCAAAGGCAAACTCGAGTTTGAACTTGACAGATAGTAGCTCAAGTTTTCTAAACTTAGCCAAACTCAAGTTAGTTATGACAAACTCGAGTTTGTGTCAAACCGAGAGCACTCTAAATTTTTACAAGTTAAAGGAAACTCGAGTTAGTTGTTGCAAACTCGAGTTTCTGTCAGACCGAGAGCTTTCAAGGATTTATGAACTTAACTAAACTCGAGTTCAATTTATCAAACTCGAGTTAATGCTTGGCCGAGAGTTTTTAAAGTTTTCATCCTTTAAGCAAACTCGAGTTTGATATGTCAAACTCTAGTTTGCGCTAAATCGAGAGTTTTCAAAGATTTTATTCTTTTATGAAAACTCAAATTTGTTTTATTAAACTCCAGTTTGTGGCAAGCCAAGAGCTTCTCACTATTTTGAACTTAAGAAAACTCAAGTTTAAATTTGGAAACTCCAGTTTGAGCTTTGTGGGTTTAACTTTATTTTCATTTCAAAATTTCACAAACTCGAGTTTGTCACTTAATGACTCGAGTTTGCTCCTATTTCAAAGTGTTCTTCAAAGCTCAGTCGTGATGTTCATTTGAGAAAGAACTAAACTCGAGTTTTGCTTTTAAGAAAATATTGCAAACTCTAGTTTGCTTGAACAAATTCCAGTTTAAAGTGCTCTGTTTGAAAATCAGCTTTCTTGAATTTGTGAAATCTTCATATATGATCTAGTTACTTTTTATCATCACTCATTACCATTCTTAACTATGTTTAATCAGTTTGTTAGTGAGTTTCAGATGATCAAATGAGTATTAGAATGAAGATTAAGCATAAAGCAAAAGTGATGTCAGCCACATTTATTGCTGGTCCATAAATCTTAGCATCCTTTTAGCAAGACGTTGCAAAGGTTTAAATGTTTTCTTTCCTTCTATGGAAGCCACATCATCCAACGGATTTATTTCATGGAAAGCCAACAAGAATTTCTGAGCACCTGGATTAACTCAAAGCTAGAGAGAGAATGGACCAAGTTGCAACCTAACAGCTACATTAATGTCTCCAACGGTTACATTAATGATTCCAACGGTCATTTAATGCTTCCAACATATATAAGCTGAAGCATTCAATTCTCAACAACGACCAGAATACATAAAATGAAAAGCTATCAAGTTTCATTTGCATTTAGTGTTTTCTACTCTTTGTAAAGTATCTTTTGATACATTGAACTTCAGCGCTTATTTTATTTGCTCTTTTAAAGAGTTTATCATTGATTATCAATCATTGTTAGAATCTCAAAGTTGTGAGACTTTGAGGTTGGGTTTATCAATTTACAACTTGTAATGGGAAGTGTATCCTAATGAGAGGATAACTTTCGAGTGAAGAGTGTGTAAATGATTTAAGTGTTAGTGAAAATCGCAGAAAGTTTAGGGACTGGACGTAGGTCAAGAGTTAAGACCGAACGAGTATAAATCTTGTTGTGTCTAGCTTTTATTCTCTCCTCTGTTATAACCTGTTTTATTGTCTGTTATCTGAGTGTTTAAAAAGAAATTTTTAAAATCCCAATTCACCCTCCTCGTAGTGATTTCCTCCATTTACAAACAGGGTATGAGGAAGTAATTGGATTTGGTCCATTTCAATGCTTCCAATATGTTTAAAATGGAAAATTGTGTAGGATAAAGGTTAGATAGTGATTTTGGAAGCATAATGACTAAATTGTGAAAACCTCAAAACTGTCCAGTGAAGAATTCTAGCGAGGTAGTTGGATTGTAACATATTTTTGGATAAGTAAATGGTGTCCCGAGACTAAGATATTTTTCACAACCAAAGCTAGGTGCGCGACGCGGGTCAGATCCGGATTAGTCGAGGCGAAACCCCGGTGAACCGGGTGGGCAACCAAAAAAAAAAAGCCATAGTAAAACCAACCAAGAAAGATTTTCTATACTTTTATTCCCATCTATATACTCTCAAATTTTACTATTCTCTCATTTCCTTAATATAAGACCAATTTTATTTTAAGAAATTTAGTTAATATCACATGTATTTTTTAAAATACCCTAGTTATTTTTTTAATTCCCTCTCCTCCGAAACTATTATTAAGAGAGCATTCGTAGGGTAAATTAAAAAAAGATGAACAAATATAAAATAAGAGATTTACATTTAGAACCAAAATCAGCTGCCCAAATAAGTTTTATGGGACTTTTTACAACCTAATTTTACTTCCATAGTTTATCTGGGAAATTAATGGAGAATTATTATATAATTCTAAGTAGGCAATCATCCTGCAATAAATTATGAGTATCTTTTTTTATATTAGAATCCGTTATCCAATTGGGGTTGTAGCCGCCTCTTCCAACACATATATCTCTATTGAGACTCAAACTTGATACCTAGAAAAATCTAGTGGAGCGTTAAACCGCTAGACCAACTCTATGTTGGTGCAATAAATGAGTCTATATCATGTAACAAGTTATAATTTTTTCATCAGATATTGGTATCACATACTCACTTGTTGTGAGGCTTTTTAACAATTAGATTGCTTACATGAGATGTACAATAATTCTCCCTACAATTAAAGCTAAATGGAATTCATTATTCATGAACAAGTAGTAATACTCACTTATTGTGAGGTTTTTTAAGAATTAGATTGTTTACACGATATCATACAATAATTCTCCCTACAATTAAAACTAAATGGAATTCATTATTTATGAACAAGTAGTGTAAATGAAGGAGAAGAAATTATGCCTACTATTTCATAAAAAGAATAATAGCATTCTTGGAAGGTAAGCAAAGAGTGAAGAGGACAAGCAAATAAGGCAGCAGTGAAATTAATGGATCTTGTTGAACACAAAAACAAGTGAACAAAACCTTTGGCTCTAAACCAAGAAAGTGAAGATATTGATGATATATAATACTCTATCCGGTCCTAAATATAAAATAAAGTTAATTTTTTTAAGAGATTAAGGAAGCTAATTAAATTACTTTAAAATATTTTTATTTTTGTGTCCAAACTAATTAGTTTGACTAATAAACTGATACATAATATAAGAATACATTATCTATGATATAATTAAGTAACGTATGTAGTTTCCTTAGTCTCTCCATAAACAATCAACTCTATCTTATATTTAAGACCGGAGGAGTATTTGGGGCAAAAGGCAAAAGGTGAAATAAATATAAATATGAATGAATAATCAACATACAGGCATACAGCTGTGTCAAGTGAGTTTCACAAAAACACATTTTACTTTCATTGTGATTCACACTTATATTATATTATATTTATTATTATTCCTAATTAAAAATACAAATGTCATTTTTTTCTATATTTTATATGTGAAGTTGAATGAGCTTCCCGCCCAACAGTAGTGGGGGACAATTTTTCCAGAAATCTCTTAGAACCGTGTGAAGCGTTTTCATATGGCTAAGCAGGTTTCAGAAATCTTGAACTTCGTAAATATTACGAGTATGTCACTTTCTAATTTAGAATGTCGCTTATCTGTTAATGATATTGTAATATACTCTTATAAAAGGTTGGAGGTTGCGATTTAATTTTGTTTATAACCTCAAGTTGTTAGTGTCTACAGCTCTAAAATATAGGTTTTCAAGTTGTTAGTTGAGAAATGTATTGTAAATATATGGGCATATATGTGTGGGTGTATCGGTGAAACAAGTCACACATTGTTTGGAAACAGTACAAATCAATATATATTGATCAACATATTATTTTGAGTTTGTAAAAAGACTTAGAGGAGTGGTGGGTTCATACGCACAACAACGGGCTACCACAAGGCAAACATAGTTTGAATCCGGCAATCTCCTCCTTTTGCGTGCGAGTTAAACATGGCAGTGGCACATTTTTCCGAAAATATTTTTGGTTTGCCCAAAATATTTTTACTATTTAAAGGCTTAATGGAAAACCTCTTAGTTTAAACATTTAAAATCGATTTGGAAAAGGATTATGATCCATTCAATGATACTAATTAATGGGAGGAAAGATGGCATTTATGGCTATTAAAATCGATTTGGAAAAAGGCTTATGATAGAGTGAATTAAAAGTTCCTTCTTAAGTGTTTGCATGAACTTAATCTCCCTATTTACCTTATTCGGATGGTAGAACAATGTGTTAATACTGTGAGTATGCAACTTTTATGGAATGGAAATAAAGCAGAGTTTTTCAATGCATCACGTGGACTACAATAGGGTGACCCTCTTTCGCCCTATTTATTTGTTATTTTGTATTGAAAAGTTAGCTCACATGATTCAAGAACGAATTGAGGCAAGGGAATGGAAGCATGTTTTTCTCACGAAGAAGGGGCCACTGATATCACATTTGTTCTTTGCAGATGACATTATTTTGTCTACTGAAGCTTCTCTTCAACAAGCGGAGATGATGCGGGATTGTTTGTCAATTTCTATGAATGCTCAGGACGTAAATGCTTCTAAGACCCAGATATTCTTTTCTAGAAATATAAATCATAACAGGTGCACAAAGCTTAGTACGGTCCTTGGGTTCACTCAAACGGCTGACCTTGGCAAATATCTTGGGGTGCAACTTCATCACAAGAGAGCCCCAAATGAGTCATTTCAGGTGGTAATTGATAAAGTGAAAGGAAGGTTAAATAGATGGAAAGCTAGCTCATTCTCTTTAGCTAGCAGCGTGACACTTATTTCCTCAGTGTCTTCAGCCATCTCGGCATATACAATGCAAACATCTTACCTACCAAGTTCTGTTTGTGAAAGTTTGGATAGGCAGAGTAGATCTTTCTTGTGGGGGACCACAGTGGATAGTCGTAGGATGCCGCTAGTAGCTTGGGATGCGGTATGTAAGGAGAAACGAAGGGGTGGTCTAGGTTTGAGGCACGCTAAGTAGCAGAACCAAGCTTTCCTCATGATACTGGGATGGAGGCTCGTAACGCATAGAGATGACCTCTGGGTCAAAGTTGTACGAGACAAGTATAAATAATGGACAAACTCCTTCCTCGTATTGAGAAAAAATGGCATGGATCTAATGTGTGGACGGGAATCAAGAAAACATGGGATAAAGTTGTTGGGGGGATCAAATTGAGAATGAAGCTAATAGAGTTAAATCGGGAAAGGCATGGAGAATTCACAATGAAATTTTCATATAGTTCTCTCAAGGGATGTGATGGAGCAAGGGAGGGACTTGGTTTGTTTGTGGAAGGTACGAGTGCCACACAAGTACAAGATGCTAATCTGGTTGGTAACTCGTCAATGCCTACAAACAAATGCAACTCGTGTGAGAAGGGGCCTGACGACGAATCCAAGTTGCACTCTATGTGGTGGAGGCTTTGAGGATACCATTCATGTCTTCCAAGATTGTGCACATTCAAGATCGTTATGGAGAAAGGTGTTGCCTATAGAGAGGTGGCGATTATTTTGTAGCTCGTCGGATTGGCTATGGTGAATTATCAAAGGCTAGAAAGAAGCAAGTAAGGAGTGGGCTTCCAGGTTCGTTATTTTGTGCTGGTGGATATGGAGATGGATGAATCTGTTTGTGTTCGAGAAGAGTTGCACCTTGAACGACAATATTCTTACTAGTACAGGTGTCGTGATGGAATATTTGAATTCGACTCACGACTGCCTAGTAGGGACAAGACATAAAGATGTTACCTTGGTGTCTAGTCGAGAGTCTTGGCACCTACCAGAGGAGGGGTGGGTGAAGGTGAATGTTAATGGTGCTTATTCTAGAGCTGCGAAGAAATGTGCTTGTGGAGGGATTATTCGTAACTCTTCAGGTACGTTCCTTAAAGGTTTCATATGTCCTATTGATTATAGGGATGAGCTATCTACGGAAATCTAAGCTTGTCTTTTGAGGCTTGAAACAGCATGGGCGACAAGGGCCAGGAGAGCATGGTTGGAAACTGATTCTACTGAGTGTATTGAGTTGCTTACGCATGAACAGAGAGTTAATCATCGCGATTCTGTAATACCCCTGATTAAAATAATACTAATAAAAGAATTAATAATAATAATAGATAATAGATAATGATAATGATAATGATAATGATAATAAATTAAAATAATAAGATAATAATAAGATATAAAATATCTAGAAATTAATAATGTTTTTAGTATTAGTTTATTAATTTACAATAATTAAATAGCCTGTACCAATCGCTAAAACCCTAGATGTTAATTATAAACTTAGGTTTAGCCGCCTAAATCTAGAAAACGCTCGACTCTTTTCTCTCGACTCTTTCTCTCGCTACGGCATCCTCCTCCCGCACTCTTATCAAAGCGTTTTTCTCGAAGGCTAGCAAAGACGGAGACCAGGTAATCCTAATTCCCATGAGTCTTAAGTTTATAGGGATCTCGATAGGTAATCCTAATTCTCATATAGTTTAGGTTAATTCATACTATAAGTAATCCTAATTCCCATATAGCCTAGGTAATTCCATGTGGATTCGATAAGGTAGTTGAGCTCCTAGAAATATTAGGATTGTTTTACATGAAGTATATATATCATATGTAACCCTAATATGTAACCCTAATAGGAATTATTTTCTTACGTGCGTCAGATTGTGAAGAGAGGAATAAAATCGTGTGAAAAGATTAATAAAAATCGCATCGATTTTCGTGCCTACATAATATATATATATATTACTCAATGGATTTCGTAGGTGTGAATTGGGATCAAAGGCATAAAGGCGCCTCGATTTCCGTGCGTACTATACTAGATGTTAACTTTTTTGTACGTTTGTTTTTTCCGTAATTGTTGAACTCGTACGTTTCTTTTGTTTATTGAATTTATGTATTTTGAACCTGCAAGTTTTTGGTCTCCCTGTTCCGGCATGCGCCCTTGTGATACAATATATACGTACATATATAAATGCTATATAATTATTATTTATTTATTGATTCATTAAGAAATACATTGTGTGTGAATTAAAATAATTTAAATCATGGGAGGATAGCTTTGGGATGGTACCCCCAAAGTGATGAACACAACCAGGCTTTATGCCTCCAATATGTTACTGAAGTGAACCGATTATATCCGTTCTTCCTAAAGTGGTGTCTGCGGGGTTTCCCGGGACACTAGTAGCAACTTTGGGAAGAGGTGTGCACATTAGGACGAAGTATTTTTATGGCCAATTTGATTATTAGCATTGGTCGGCCGGTTATCGGTGCTCCGGTCACGAGGAGTAGTGGCCGATTTCCGGTGCTCCGGTCACGAGTTAGGATCGGCCGGTTATCGGGTGTTCCGGTCACAGGGAGTGACCGCCGATTTCGGGTGCTCCGGTCTACCATGGTTCTCTTCCTACTAAACAGTGGCGGGGTTTCCGGTCTAAACTAAATTAAAATGATAACGAATGATAAATGCCGCAATTACTATATTATTGTTGATGCTTGATTTTATTAATACGTTTGTGTTAGATAAATTGTATTTATTAGGATTACCGGCGTTCTTGCGACTTTTGTGTGTTATGGGGTGCGACGATCCTTCGGGAGCAGATTTTGATGAAGCGGGTGCTTGAGGTTGGGGCTATTTGTGAGAAGTGAGGAAACACCTTCAGTTTAGTTTATTTTATTTTACTTTATTTGTTATGTATAAAACACATTTTTATTTCAGTTGGATTCATGTTAGTAAGTAGCCTTGCATTTGTCCCGATACAAATGCGGCGGTAACACTCCCCAATGATATTTACTTTGGAATTCAGTGTTTATTTATAAAAAACCATTGCACTTTTACGTTATCATAACTGCCAGAAATTGGGGTGTTACAAAATGGTATCAGAGCCAGGTTCTCCTTAGCTCCGCTTTTGATGCTAACTCAGGGATCAAAGATCCCAGAGGTTAAAAGAAATAAATTAATTAATTAATTTTTTTTTGATGATAATAATAATAATAGATGCATAAATAAATTTCAAATGTGAGAGATGGGTAGTGAAGGGTTATTCTCTTGTTTTTCTTTTGGATATGTTTCCTTGAAATTTTGATAATTGTATGTTTTAAATTATTTTGTAATTATATGATCATTATTGCCTTGTGGATTTAATATTCGTTTTTTAAATTCAAAGAAAGTACGCAATTAAGTTTCGAGGACGAAACTTGTTTTAAGGAGGGTAGTTTGTAATACCCCTGATTAAAATAATACTAATAAAAGAATTAATAATAATAATAGATAATAGATAATGATAATGATAATGATAATGATAATAAATTAAAATAATAAGATAATAATAAGATATAAAATATCTAGAAATTAATAATGTTTTTAGTATTAGTTTATTAATTTACAATAATTAAATAGCCCAGCCCAATCGCTAAAACCCTAGATGTTAATTATAAACTTAGGTTTAGCCGCCTAAATCTAGAAAACGCTCGACTCTTTTTCTCTCGACTCTTTTCTCTGCTACGGCATCCTCCTCCCGCACTCTTATCAAAGCGTTTTTCTCGAAGGCTAGCAAAGACGGAGACCAGGTAATCCTAATTCCCATGAGTCTTAAGTTTATAGGGATCTCGATAGGTAATCCTAATTCTCATATAGTTTAGGTTAATTCATACTATAAGTAATCCTAATTCCCATATAGCCTAGGGTAATTCCATGTGGATTCTGATAAGGTAGTTGAGCTCCTAGAAATATTAGGATTGTTTTACATGAAGTATATATATCATATGTAACCCTAATATGTAACCCTAATAGGAATTATTTTCTTACTGTGCGTCAGATTGTGAAGAGAGGAATAAAATCGTGTGAAAAGATTAATAAAAATCGCATCGATTTTCGTGCCTACATAATATATATATATATTACTCAATGGATTTCGTAGGTGTGAATTGGGATCAAAGGCATAAAGGCGCCTCGATTTCCGTGCGTACTATACTAGATGTTAACTTTTTTGTACGTTTGTTTTTTCCGTAATTGTTGAACCCGTACGTTTCTTTTGTTTATTGAATTTATGTATTTTGAACCCGCAAGTTTTGGTCTCCCTGTTCGGCATGCGCCCTTGTGATACAATATATACGTACATATATAAATGCTATATAATTATTATTTATTTATTGATTCATTAAGAAATACATTGTGTGTGAATTAAAATAATTTAAATCATGGGAGGATAGCTTTGGGATGGTACCCCAAAGTGATGAACACAACCAGGCTTTATGCTGACTTTTGTGTGTTATGGGCTGCGACGATCCTTCGGGGGAGCAGATTTTCAGTGAAGCGGGTGCTTGAGGTTGGGGCTAGCTGTGAGAAGTGAGGAAACACCTTCAGTTTAGTTTATTTTATTTTACTTTATTTGTTATGTATAAAACACATTTTTATTTCAGTTGGATTCATGTTAGTAAGTAGCCTTGCATTTGTCCCGATACAAATGCGGCGGTAACACTCCCAATGATATTTACTTTGGAATTCGGTGTTTATTTATAAAAACCATTGCACTTTTACGTTATCATAACCGCGAAATTGGGGTGTTACAAAATGGTATCGAGCCGGGTTCTCCTTAGCTCCGCTTTTGATGCTAACTCGGGGATCAAAGATCCCGGAGGTTAAAAGAAATAAATTAATTAATTAATTTTTTTTTTTTGATGATAATAATAATAATAGATGCATAAATAAATTTCAAATGTGAGAGATGGGTAGTGAAGGGTTATTCTCTTGTTTTTCTTTTGGATATGTTTCCTTGAAATTTTGATAATTGTATGTTTTAAATTATTTTGTAATTATATGATCATTATTGCCTTGTGGATTTAATATTCGTTTTTTTAAATTCAAAGAAAGTACGCAATTAAGTTTCGAGGACGAAACTTGTTTTAAGGAGGGTAGTTTGTAATACCCCTGATTAAAATAATACTAATAAAAGAATTAATAATAATAATAGATAATAGATAATGATAATGATAATGATAATGATAATAAATTAAAATAATAAGATAATAATAAGATATAAAATATCTAGAAATTAATAATGTTTTTAGTATTAGTTTATTAATTTACAATAATTAAATAGCCCAGCCAATCGCTAAAACCCTAGATGTTAATTATAAACTTAGGTTTAGCCGCCTAAATCTAGAAAACGCTCGACTCTTTTCTCTCGACTCTTTTCTCTGCTACGGCATCCTCCTCCCGCACTCTTATCAAAGCGTTTTCTCGAAGGCTAGCAAAGACGGAGACCAGTAATCCTAATTCCCATGAGTCTTAAGTTTATAGGGATCTCGATAGGTAATCCTAATTCTCATATAGTTTAGGTTAATTCATACTATAAGTAATCCTAATTCCCATATAGCCTAGGGTAATTCCATGTGGATTCGATAAGGTAGTTGAGCTCCTAGAAATATTAGGATTGTTTTACATGAAGTATATATATCATATGTAACCCTAATATGTAACCCTAATAGGAATTATTTTCTTCGTGCGTCAGATTGTGAAGAGAGGAATAAAATCGTGTGAAAAGATTAATAAAAATCGCATCGATTTTCGTGCCTACATAATATATATATATATTACTCAATGGATTTCGTAGGTGTGAATTGGGATCAAAGGCATAAAGGCGCCTCGATTTCCGTGCGTACTATACTAGATGTTAAATTTTTTTGTACGTTTGTTTTTTCCAGAATTGTTGAACCTGTACGTTTCTTTTGTTTATTGAATTTATGTATTTTGAACCTGCAAGTTTTTGGTCTCCCTGTTCCGGCATGCGCCCTTGTGATACAATATATACGTACATATATAAATGCTATATAATTATTATTTATTTATTGATTCATTAAGAAATACATTGTGTGTGAATTAAAATAATTTAAATCATGGGAGGATAGCTTTGGGATGGTACCCCCAAAGTGATGAACACAACCAGGCTTTATGCCTCCAATATGTTACTGAAGTGAACCGATTATATCCGTTCTTCCTAAAGTGGTGTCTGGCAGGGTTTCCCGAGACACTAGTAGCAACTTTGGGAAGAGGTGTGCACATTAGGACGAAGTATTTTTATGGCCAATTTGATTATTAGCATTGGCGGCCGGTTATCGGGTGCTCCGGTCACGTGGAGTGATCGCCGATTCCGGTGCTCCGGGTCACAGGTTAGACTGGCCGGTTATCGGGTGTTCCGGGTCACAGGGAGTGACTGGCCGATTTCCGGGTGCTCCGGGTCTACCATGGTTCTCTTCCTACTAAACAGACTGGCAGGGTTTCCCGGGTCTAAACTAAATTAAAATGATAACGAATGATAAATGCTGCAATTACTATATTATTGTTGATGCTTGATTTTATTAATACGTTTGTGTTAGATAAATTGTATTTATTAGGATTACCAGCGTTTCTTGACTTTTGTGTGTTATGGGCTGCGACGATCCTTCTGGGAGCAGATTTTGATGAAGCGGGTGCTTGAGGTTGGGGCTAGCTGTGAGAAGTGAGGAAACACCTTCAGTTTAGTTTATTTTATTTTACTTTATTTGTTATGTATAAAACACATTTTTATTTCAGTTGGATTCATGTTAGTAAGTAGCCTTGCATTTGTCCCGATACAAATGCGGCGGTAACACTCCCCAATGATATTTACTTTGGAATTCAGTGTTTATTTATAAAAAACCATTGCACTTTTACGTTATCATAACTGCCAGAAATTGGGGTGTTACAGATTCTAACATCCTTACTGAAGTTAAAAGGCTATTACATATGGGTTGGATGACGAAGGTTACTTATGTGCCTTGATCTTGCAATTTTGTGGTGGATTACCTAGCAAAGAGAGGCCTTGAGTTGGGATGGGGGGGCTACATGAACTCTATCAACCTTCTGAGGACCTTCAAATGATACTTCATCAGGATTGTAATAGGTATAATAATCCCATAGGTATTAGCTGAGTTATCATGATTGTAGGAAAAAAAAAGTCCTTACCCTCAATGACCGAAAATTGCCTATCATCAAGCGCTCTTGAGCGATGTGTTTGCTATTGGCAGTGAGACCTGTCTTCTTCATCGTGCCTCCTAGTTTTTTGAGGGCATGTTTTTGGGCATGCCTGGTGCCTCTTCGGCCTTCACTTTGACGTCCTCGACTATAAAAGGGCGATGCATGGAGTGCTCAATACCCAAAAATCATTATTTCCTCGTCTTCATAATTTCTTCTCACTGTGCTTGTTACGTAGTATTATATTTTGCCAGTTCTGTCGCTGAGTTATCTCAAAGAGGGTCCTTTTAATCTTTAAAGCACCGCTTCCTTTCTGCTAGTGGCCACGGAATAACTTTTAAGGACAAATGTCTCCAAACGTGACTTGGATCATCGAGTTCTTTGTTCTCATAAATTGCTCGTGTTTTCCAACAAAATGTAGGTTGCTTAAAGTTGAACAAATGAAAGACAAAAGATAAAATGCCATGTTATCCATATACAATATACAATTTTCCAAAAACTTGTATATTATCATCGATTTAATACATTTTGACCGGAAAAAATCTCCCTGCATTGTAATGTAAAGTTACGTGTACACAAATATTAAATTGAGAAAATCATGGAAGGACTTTGTTTAAACTTTAAAACACCTGATATACTTTATACACATAAAATACGGATACTTTGTAAATTTCATGCTGGAATTTAAGGCGATATAATCATGCTAATTAATTAAATGAGCAATTAGATTAATGAGGAATAAAGGAAATTATAAACCAAAATACCTCCAGCCATTGATTCGATCTCGATAGAAGAAGCCTATGGTTCTTCTAAGTCCTCACTCTCAATCTTTAGATGATGTAAACTTGAGTCGTACGTTTTTCGTAGTCGTCGTTATGAGAGCAGACTTAGGGGACCATATATAGAGAAGCACGGACTAATTAATCCCACTTCTTCCCATCAAAGGAGTGGTAGTCAATCGTGCTAAGATAATGGGTTAGTTGAGAGAATAGTGGGTTAGTGGATCTAAACGTGGACTACTCAATGAATTTTTGAATTAGATAAAATATATAAAACATATTATCTAATTATTAATTCAAAAATTCTAACATTCTCCCACTTGGTCCACACACTTCATCATACAACACAAGGAAAAACAAAATGCATGGATCATAGCGATAGGTCCTCTTAAAGCGAGTATTATCTTCCATGTATCACAGTGCATCATGTATCCCTAGCCCATGTAACTTAATGAGTAAACCCCATGTTTATTCTAGGTCCAAACTTAATGATATTTCTCAAATTAAATAAACAAATGAATGTGTACACAAAATTGAATGAGAAATAATCTCAAATAGAGTTTCATAAATAACATCGTTCTTACAACGAAAATCATATAAGGAACCAAGTCCCATTCTTTCTGCATGATCTTGAAATTTCAATGTAGGCATGCCTTTAGTTAAAGGATCAGCAATGATCAATTCAGTGCTCATGTGTTCAATAACCACTGTTTTATTTTTAACACGGTCTTTTATGGCTAGACACTTAATGTCGTTATGCTTGATTCAACTACCACGTTTATTGTTCTTAGCCATAAAAACATCAACTGAATTGTCACAATATAATCTTAATGGCTTAGAAATTGGATCCATAATTCTAAGCTCAGAAATGAAACTCTTCATTCATACACCATGTGAGATAGCTTCAAAACAAGATACAAACTTAGCTTATATAGTGGAAGTAGCAATTAAAGACTACCTTTTACTACTCCATGATACAGCTCCATCGGCTTAGCATGAAAATATATCTTGAAGTGGATTATCTTAAGTCCATGCAGCCAGCATAATCTGAATTGTAGTAACTAGTTACTTCCAAATTGTCAATTAGTTCATACTTAAGCATGTACTCTTTAATCCCTTGAAGGTATCTCAATACCTTCTTTGCAGCTCTCCAGTGGTTTATACCTGGTTTACTCTGATATCTCCCTAGCATTCCAACAGCAAATGCAATGTCAGGTCTCGTCAGACATGAGCATACATAAGCAAGGTTCTGAAACCCGGACCGGTCACTGAACCAGTCGGGGTACTGGGTTAAGGGTTAGTGGGTCAGACCGGAGTCAGCCCGGAGTCAACCCGTGTCAGACCGGTAAGGTATAAAAAATTGGAAAATAATTAATTTCTCATCACGCCAACCTAAATTTGACATACTATATATCATTTCAATGTTTTAGATCAGTAGCAAAATAACCATATACTTCAATACTTGTGACATATTCAGATATTCCTAACAATTTTCTTTACAACCTATATTTGAGACAATATATTCATGGTAGCAAAATATCAAAAACAAGTATATGATGACAAAATATTCTCAAACAGGATCTTTTTTACCAGAATGTATGGGAGGATTGCTAGACTCGGGATTGGGAGTGATAGTATTCTGCGCACTTTCATTATTAATATTTCCCTCCATTAACACAGCTTCAGGAAAATAATCAAACACAGAACCTCACAGACCAGAATCTCACAAACCAAGCAAACCAAACCTTCAGAAATCCAAACCAAACCGAAGCACAACAGAAACCAATAGGCAAATCAAAGCCAATATTCAAAAATAAGCAGAGCCAACCAAAAATAGAGCAACCACGACAGCATTAGGAAAATAAAAAACGAACCCAAATCAAACCAATATGACAGAACACGAAGAACAAAGAACTAAAAATAAAATAAAACATTCAACAATAATAAACCTGAAGCTCTGTACAATGGAACGAAGCTCTAAATCGAGATGAACAAAGCTCTTTCACGGTTTCATCTGAAGAAATAAACGATAGTGGGAGACAAAATTTAAAATAAAAAAAAACTTTAAAAAAAATTGTTTACCAGGTCAGTCCGGTTTAACCCGTCCGGGTCACACTGGTTTCATCGGGTTTACCGGGTCAGACCGGTTTAACCCTAAACCGGATCGATTTCACGGCCAGTTCCCGGTCTGAACCGGCCGGTCCGGTCCGGTTTCACAAACCATGTACATAAGGATATTTACTGTTGAAGCATAAAGAATGTTTTTCATTTGTTCCCTCTCAAAGTCATTCTTTAGGCACTGGTCCAAATTGAACCTGTCACATTTCACAATGGGAGCTACACTTGGTGAACAATACCTCATCTAAAAGATCTTTCCAAAACTTTGTCGATATAGGTCTCTTGAGACAAACCTAGACTACTTGATAACTGTCTCTATGTATCTTAATGCTAGTGACATAAGATGCATTTCTCATATCCTTCAAGTCAAAGTTTTTCAAAAAGGAATTGTTTCACCTCATATAGTAAGTCATTATCATTGGTTGCAAGTAAAATATCATCCACATATAGAATAAAGAAACAAATCTTGCTCCCATTAACCCTCTGATATATACATTCATCCACAATGTTCTCTACAAAACCAAATGAAGAGATAATATTATGAAATTTTAAATATCATTGACGGGATACTTGTTTCAATCCATATATAGATTTCCTGAGCTTGCACACCGAATGCTCACCGTTATTAGAGGAAAATCCTTCTGGTTGTTTCATGTAAACCTTTTCCTCTAGTTCTCCATTGAGAAAGACCGTTTTCACATCCATTTGTTGCAACTCTAAATCAGAATGTGCAACTAATGCTAGAATGATATGAAGGGAATCTTTCTTAGATACAAGAGAAAATGTCTCCTTATAGTCGATTCCTTCTCTGAGTGAATCCTTTAGCAACGACGAGTCTTGCTTTATGTCTGTCAAGGTTGCCCAATGAGTCTCTCTTTGTTTTGAAGACCCATTTACATCTAATGGCTTTCACACCATCAGGCAACTCAACAAGATCCCAGACTCTCTTAGAAACCATAGAATTCATCTCCTCCTTCATAGCATCATATCATGATTTTGATTCTCTACAGTTCAAGGCTTGTGAAAATGTTCCTGGATCATTTTCAGCTCTTACATTATAGTCAGATTCCTATAGGTACACAATATATTCACTTGTTATCATTGATCTTCTTATTCTAGTAGATCTCCTTAATGTTGTTGCATTATCTTCTTGAGGAATTTGTTGTTCAACTGGTTGCTCAACAATTTCTTATTGTTCCTCATCAACAACTTGATCTACTGGATCAATCTCATCATGTTGTGTATCTTGAATGATTGGTTGTACAATATTCAGTTGAACTGAAGGAACATTGTTAACAATCAATCTTAAACTCGAAGTGGAAGGTTGATTATTTGAATAATGTTTTTCAGAAACAAGGTTTCTGAAATGATTGCTCCCACTAATCAAGTCATATTCAAGAAATTCTCCCATTTTCATTTTCAGCCTTCCCTGCTCCTAAGCACAATGGTCAAAAGTTCGTAGATGGACCATTTATCCTTATGTGTGTTGTAGGATATCCTAAAGGGTCTATATGGCTGTGGAAGAGTGTTTAGAGTATAGTGTACAAGGAAGGAATTAGACATTTCAACCTAAAGTGATTTCAGTTGAGCTGTAATGTCCCTCATCTGTATGATGTGGTTACACACATCTTTTTCTATAGTGAGTCTTAGGGATGCAAACTTCATAATTAGGGTGTTGGCAAGTGCCTTATCTGAAGTAGCAAATTGTTCACCAATTGCCTTCAGAAGTGGCCTAATCTTGTTATGCTATTCAATAGAACCACGAATCCCAGTAGAGATTGAGGTCTTTATGAACATAACTGAGAGGCGATTAGATCGCTCCCACTTTTCATACAAGATCAATCTCATCTGGAGTGCTGGTCTCAATGATAGAAGGTGGTTCGTCTTTCCTTATAGCATAACCAATTTCCATCCACCATAAATAAATGATTCTTTATAGTTATCACCTCTCAATTCGGGAATGTCACATTTCATATCAGAGAAATTCGTAGGTTGTATGACTGCATAGTATTGAACATACATGCTTATAACTAAAATTTGAGACTAATAAATCATATCATGACCAATGTAAATCATGCTTAAAAACATGAATCTATTGACATAGAACTTGCTTGTGGGCTAAAGTTATAATTCAATTAGATCCATATATAACTTTATGATAAAACTATCAAATTATTTCCTTATTCTTAATTCTTGTGGGTAAATTAAGAATATAATTTGATATCCTATCTCAATTAATCATACATTATAAATTCGTATCACTAAAGTCTACATGTGGGCCAAGACATTAGCATAGCATGAATTTATCTCAAATTGATGAAACTGGAATGCAGTCATATCCCCTAATACCTATGGGTTACTTAGAAAATATAATGCCGTTCCATTCCACCCTAATTAAAGCTACAATTATAATTATCTACCTGTGGGCAAAGATTAATTATAACCACACATTTAATTACAATGGATGTCTTTAAATTTTTGTGTGATGTATTTTGTTCATTAGAACAAAATAGAGCTTATGTGCCTAGTGAGGATCTTTTGGTTACTCCTTGGTTCTACATACTCATCACAAAGACATCACACCATTGTGTATATTAATTGTACATATAATCATAATTTTGATATGGTATATAACCTTATGTGATTAAATATGCATACAATATGTGCATAAAGATGTTGTAGCTATTCCTTAAAGAAATATATATGACAATCACTAATGTCAAATATGTACAATGTAAATACCATACTACACACAATGTCAATAGAAATCTTAATTTAAACAATTTAATCAACTAAATCATTAATGTGAATAAAAATATTCACCTTCAAAGATTGATATTCTAAAATCCATATGTGATTATTTATGCATGTTATAAGAGGGAGCTGAAGCTACCACTCTAACATGCAAGTTAATCATAAATATCAATAATGTGCACTTAAATTATGTATATGCACAGCTTCATGGAGGACTTAACCAATTGATTTAATCAACATAAGTGACTAAATACAATCCTCCCACTTTGATTAAATTAATGTTACCAATATTAATCACCAAAATTGTGCATTTGGATTTGAAATATGCACAAATCTTTAATGATAATTTATTTGATTAATTTAATCAACAAAATGTGATTAAATAATCATCTTAGATAAATTCTGCCACTATTTCATGCATTCAAAATAAATCCAATATATGCACAACTTAATGGAGGGATTAATTGATTAACTAAATAATCAAATTGAAAGAAAAAAATCCTCCCACTATTTTATGTATCCAAATATTGTTTAAAGAATTAATTTTGGCATAATTCATCTAAAATTTGGCTTCAACAATTTGAAAAAGATATATAATTGTCTAAAGTTAATTTTTTTCCAAATATTTAGACAATTAAATAACTCAAAAATAGTAATATTTTTTTTAAAAAAAAGTTTCCAAAATGTAAAAGTTGCCAAAATTAACTTTCTCAATTTAAACAAATTAAATGTGGTATAATCAGAATTATACATAAAACAGAAGTTTATGTAGATTATAATCTTAATTTAGCAAAAAATTGGCAAATTATTTAACCCATAATTCATTTCTGTAGATTAAATTTTCAAAGCCCAAAGCACAAATTTTCTTTCAATCATTCCAGAGCCCAAAACGTGATAAAATCAATCCAGAATTAAATCACAAGGTTTTCGGCCCAAATGCTAAATGAATGACAAAAACTGATGATTTTGCAACCAAAATTTTTTTTGGCCCGTAACGCAAATGCCAACCATAAAACCATACACATAATGGAATCCAATGTGTCTGGCCCCACCCAGAAAATATTCAAATCACATTTGGCACTAATAAATCATTTAAACTTAATAATGATTCATTTTCTGCAATACATATATAGGTGACTCAGATGGCAAAACGTCTTCCGTAGACTAGCAGCATAGTCGAAAATGTCAGTTTCCATCTGAGATTCCACAATGTCCAACTTCCTTCTCTTCAGCGCCTCAGTCTCGTCCATATCAATAGCTTTCCGTTTTAAGCCCAAGCGGTCCAAGTCATTAATGACCTCAGACATAATCCGGCCATCATACACCACCATGGTCAAGGCCTGCTCATTCTGATTAGGCATATTTATGTTCGCATGGGACATAGATCCTCCCAAACCAGAGAAGCCTGAGGTGTCAAGACCCGTCGAGTTGAATTCATCATAACACCCTGAGTCTCTGTTCAACTCATCCAGTGCTGACTGCTTCATTCTCTCCCTATCCGAGCCCCCCATCCTACCTCCTCTCTCTACTTCTGGAGCCACCCAATCATCCCTAGGGTGCTTCACACTTGAAGGTTCCACACTCACCTCCTCATTGTTCTGCGGTAAATTCCCACCTCTAGCCTCAGTGGTAGGATTGAGTACCTTAATAACAAAAAGGTTTTCATCACTAGTAGGAGACCTCTTGTCACTCTGACGCTTCTCACTATTCCTCCTCCTAATCAATGCCTCATCTCGTCTCTTCTTGGCAGAGACAGCCTCAACCCATATCTCATTTACTACGATCATGACTTCATCCCAATTACGGCAAGCATTCGTCGCAGTCCAAGCACCAAAATGAGGTTCAGAAGGTTGAACCAAGGACATTAGTTTCTTAGATCTGCAGCTCTTGTTTTCATGACCAACTCTGCCGCAGTTATAACAGAAATTTTGCAATTTCTTAAAACGAGTCGAGATCCATACCTGCCGACCATCAGGCCTTGGCAACCAAAAACCGCATGCTAGAGGTTTCCTCAGATCTAGGACCACTCGCACACGGAGGAAGCTACGAAGATATCTCCCATTGTAGACCGGATCCTCAGCCAAGACCACTTCACTAACAGAGCCTCCAATAGTATCGCATTCACCAGGCACATTGCCTCCATCGGCACGTTGTGTAATTGGACCCAAATTGGACATCGACTGAAGTCAAAATCCTCAAATGACTTATACTTCGACCTCTCCATTAGGTTCAGCAGACTGCCGTTAATAGACCACATCCGTCCTCGTAGTATTCTGTCAAACTCCGCAATCGCCGCAAATTTAAACGCGAAAGCATTACCGCTAATCTCAACTACATCAAAGCCGTCTTGCAAGTTCCACGCCTTCCTCAAAATCGCCTCAATAGCAGACTTCGTATACATTATGTTGGATAGGACTTTGCCAACAAGAACTCTCTCCACTTCCGCCTCCCTCCAGATCAAAGGCGATGAGATATGAAATTCCTCCATGCCGAAATTGAGTGCTAAAAGAACTCTCGATAGCAATACTGCAACAACCGACTACCCTAAGAGTCCCGACTGAACCACCGAACCTTCGATCACCAGCTCCGACCACCCTCCGTACCACCGATCGTCACACTCTCACTCTCACTCTCACGCTTGGCGGAGAGAACGAGGCTTTCACACGCTTGGCGGAGAGAACTTTTGTACAGCGACCGAAAGTCCATAGGAATATTAAGAGTAAGGGCAGGAAGGGCAAGGAAAACTTCTTGATGCTTGGAAAGAGATTTTCCGTGTCTCCCAAAATAACCAAGTTCGAAAATGATTTGCAGAAATAGGGAACCTGGGTCGTTTCCCAACGAACTTGCTGCGGGTTTGATTAACAACAACAGCGAAAGAGAACAGTAAAATGGGGGGGTTTTGTTTCAAACAGATTAAAACGAAATTAAACTGAAACAGAATGAAATAAACAGAAACAGAACGAAATATGTAGAAACAAATTAAAAACGATCAACCCAACGTTTAGATTCCAGAAACTTCCGTCATTGAACGAAATATAACTAACTCACGTTTGGTTCTGGATTAACCGAAATCTCTGCATTCATCCAGAAAATCCTTCGACTAGACGATCGCCTAGCATATGGTGGCGTCTCACTGTGCAATCGTACAGCAAAACTGTAACCTAGTTCGAACTCAGTCCTTGAGATGAACCAAACCGAATATTAAATCTAATATTTGAACTATTTCCAGAAATCGAATCCGATAAGATGAAAACAGAATCGAGTAAAGTTACCAATTAAGCACAAGCCCTCTGGACGAATCATGGAATCCTCAACGTTAGGTTAATCACAGAAGTTTAGCCGAGCATGGCTGGGAAAAACGAAGAACAGACGAAGAACGCGAAGAACATTTGAAGAACAGTTGAGAGAATCTCTAAACTTCTATTTTGATCCACCAAATTGTAAAAATGTGAATGAATGAATGTGTTTGTGGTGGCTGCCTCACTTAAAGTTAACCTAAAAATGAAATGGGCTCTAATGGTTCAACCCAAAACGAAAATAAAATAAAAGTGGACTTTAATTACAAAATTCGAGCCCAAATAAAATCCAGAATTGTACATCTGACTTCGGCTCCAAAATTGACCGCCCTCTTGTCCGAATTTGCTCTTTATGTCTTCATAACAATTGTAGCTCTCTGAATCATCTGAAATATGAGACAAAAATGAGGCAAATCCGATGTCTGGTTCAAGAGTTATGGTAAAAATAGTGAAGCAATGTAAAACTAGAATTTTATTAATAAAAATGGCTAAAATGTAATCAAAGGCCCAAAGCCCAAATGAATATAAAAGTCATTATTTATTAACTTAAGAGTCCTAAATTATTAATCAAGAGATAAAAAGAAGTGTATAAAATATTCAATTATCAATGCTAAATGATGAACAATATGAGGTAATGGGAGTTTCTTGTCCTGTAGCTGTTGGTGATTCTGATTTTGTCTTTAAGGCGAAGAAAGGCATGAGAAACAAGGTCATTTATGATGGTGTTGGTGGCTGGTCATTATCAGCCACCAAGGCGCCATGAAACTCATGGCTTGGAACTATCAAGGCCTAGGAAGAGCCTTGACAGTCAAAAATCTGAGGGAATTGGTGAAGAAATTTCATCCCTCTTTAATCTTCCTCATGGAAACGAAAATGCAAACTACAAAGATTATGAAGTTGCGGAGAAGGAATGGTTTTCAGCACGAGTTATATGTGGAGTCGTTGGGTTTAGCTGGGGGCTTGGCACTATGGTGGAAGGATAGTATTACTTTGAATGTCATGTTCAAGTCAAAAAATATCATTCATGTGGTGATTGAATCTGTCAGCTTAAAGATACCTAAATTTGTCACGTTTGTCTATGGTCCCCCTAAGGAAGGGGAAAGAAGGATTGTATGGGATACCTTGCAATCTTTGACAATTTCATATCAGGATTCTTGGCTAGCGATAGGGGACTTTAATGACCTATTGTCCCAATCTGAGAAGGAGGGGGTCTTCCAAGAGCAATGAGAAAGATAATTAACTTCCAGCGGTTGGTGTCAGATTGCAATCTCATTGATCTGAAATTTAAGGGACCTAAGTTTACATGGTGCAATAACAAGCCTGATGCTTTGGTGAGGGAAAGACTGGACTGGGCTTTTGGTAATGTAGCTTTTCGATACGATTTTGATCACACCATGGTCTTTAATGAGGCAGCGATAGGGTTGGATCACCATGCCTTGGTTCTTGACTGCTGGTATAGCGAAGAAAAGTCTCCAAGGCAATTCAAATTTGAGGCGGAATGGGTTCAGCATGAGGACTACCTACAAATTGTGTCTGAAGGGTGGAATGGTATGAGTGGTATCATGTGTGATAGGGTGAAGGATTTGATCATGCGGCTGGAGGCCTATAGGAAACGCCTTCTACGTTGGAGCAAAGTTGCTTTTCCTAATTTTAGGAAAGTGATTGAGCATTTACGGACTCAACTCAACGATTGTTATGCAGGGCATATGACCGGTGTTAGACTTCAAGAGGCTGTGGACCTTGTGCGTCAAATAGAGGAAGCCTAGGATAGGGAAGAGTCTTACTGGTGGCAAAGATCCAGAATCTCTTGGCTGAATTGTGGTGATCGTAACACCAAATTTTTTCATAGTTGCGTTATTCAGAGGAGACAGCGAAATAAAATTTTGAGGCTTAAAGATGAGAAAAAATTGATGTCGCTACTTTCGTCGCTAAAGCAGTCAATTAAAATAGGTCCTAAATTATTATGCAGTTTAGGGTCAACCTAGGTCATTCTCCCAAGGAGCAAGCTGTGGGTTTTTCTTTAGGTTGAATTTAGGTGATAAAAAATGCAATGAATGAAATTAAACTAACTAAATGCAAGATGCAATTGACTCTAAAACCTAAATGAAAATGAAACTAATCTATATGAATTTGAATGCAATTTTGGGGGGTTTGTTATAAGAGAATAATTAAAATCTTAAGAAAAGAAATTAACTAATTATTAAGAAAATCAAATAAGAAAAGACACAAAAGGTTTACTTCAGGTACGGTGAAGGGAAACCACGACGGGTGGGCGTGATGGTTCAGCATCTCGTCCCTTAAGCAAGTGGTTGGGGGTTCGATCCTCAACTCTTGTGAATGGAAAGCACCCCGTGGCCAGCCTTCTACCGCTTCGTGCGCTGACAGTAGGGCGAAGGATTAGTCTCATGGCTATCGGCTGTGGGGATACCTTGCGTAAGCAAAAAAGGTACGGTGAAGGGAACAACTCAGGATTTACATGGAGTTAACTTTCTTAGCCCAAATTAATTAATTAGACCAAAGGGAGATTGATGAAAGATTGGAAGTAATAAATTTAATTACCTAATTAAACATGGGAAACCCTCAAGTTTAATAACACATATTACACTAGAAAACTCAGTGAAATAAGCGGTGGCTAATTAAACACAATTAATTTCTAATTAATTTTAGAATCTTATTTACAATCATCCAATTGAACAACTAGATAATTTATCAATTTAATTAAACAATTAAATCGATAAACCCAATTGACAATTAAATTAATAACGAAAACTCAATTATTAATTCAATTGACAATGCAAAGGTTGCAAACAAGACTCCAGCAAACATAAAAACTTTAAATTATCAATCCAATTCAAAAGAAATATGTTTACAATCTAAAACTAGATTGTTCTCAATTAACACAACTCGAAATCCTTTAAAACTAAATAACCTCAAGTTTGAATTAAGAAGATAAAAAGAAAGACACTTCCTTATGATCTTCAAGTGTAAGTTCTAGGCTCTAGCCTCCTCCATGCTCCTCCTAAGTTGCCTCCTAAATAAGCTTAAGCTTCCATGAATTTCTCTCCTCCAAGCACGTCTAGACTAGCCACGACCATTTGAATTGATCAACTGGAGAATTCAATTGATTCAATTGATGCACAGTACGTAAGTCGTGGGTCCCGTCAATAATAGATATTGAATCAGAACGCAAAGGTGAATGAATAATATATGGATGAATCAACAATCTCTATGCGTGTTGCAGCTTCTGTCCGTCTCCAGTCTTTCGGCTCTGCGTGTTTTTGCGTCAGCGTCTTTGTTCTCGGCTCTCCAGAGAGCGTATGTCTCCTCTTGGCGGCTAGGTTAATTTAATGGAAATGAAGAGATAGATTTTTCGGTACCAACTTGAGCCCAATAAAATTTAGGAAGCCCAATACAATTTCACCATTAGATTTCCTTTCAGCTTCCCTGAAAAATCCTGCACCATACGATCTTCTAATATGATAAAATCGTGATCTATCATATATTAAGAAATATTATTTAATCAAAAGATAACAATCAGAATATTAATAATTTAAGCCCGATAATCTAATAATTAATTCTGATTTATATTATCTCCTAAAATTGGCTAACAATTCAAATATTATCTAATATATTCAAATTAGCCTAAAATAGTCCACAAAATAAATGAATAAGGTGAGATAAAATATATAAAATTAGGGTTTATCAACTCCCCCACACTTATCATTTGCACTCCTGGGCAAAACAAATCAAGGCCAAGGGAGAATAAAGAAAGAAAAAAAACTAAAACTAAAACTAAACTAAACTAGAGGCTTTAAAAATGAATGTTCTAATCACAAGCAATAAGTAAACAAAAGCATTTCAACACCTCTCATGTCCAAGTGATCTTCTCATGAATCAAGAAAGCAAACATCATGGCAATTTACTTGACAAAGGGGAACCTAAGCTAGAAATCTCTCACCAAGATAATGTGTATGTCACTCTTCACTCGAAAGTGTATAGGTTTGTGTTTACACTCAAACTCATCCCTATCCAATACTCTTTCCATAGGCTTGACAAGAATCTAAATTCTCCACCACTAATAAAGCAAGGGCACACATAAATCCAAAGGACTTTTATTGGGTTGTAATGGGGCTAATGTTAAGAAAGAAAGGGTACGGTGTTTGGAAAAATAAAGTTGAATATCTTAAAAGATGAAGAAAATGATACAATAGAGAAGAATATGGGATGCAAGAAACCAAACCAAACATGAATTGAGTCATTATTCTTTTATTTTATTTTATTTTTTTTATTTTGATTTTTTTCCGTTTTTTTTTTTTAATTTTTTTTCTTTTGATTTTTTTTTTCTTTTTTCAAGATAACCTACCATATTTTTCATAATGACCCAATTCTTAACTTTATGCATGTTCTTCCATCCAAAAGAGATAATGCAATGCTCTTCAACTCCCAAGACATTCAAAAGGGTAGATTTTTTTATTTTATTTTTAATGGCTATGGGTGTAAAAATAATAATATATAGGCTCAAAGGGGCTAAACAAATGATATATGTATGAAAAAGGTAGGCTTTTTGCTTATCTGGCTAAAATGAAGTGAATGTCTTTATCATTTTTATGAATACACATGCATAAAATGTGACCTTAAATAAGATTCAAGTCAAGTTCTAGCACTAGTGGAAAAAAGGATTTTAAGACCGGACGAAACAGGTATATTAGGAGCAGACCCGCGACAGGTCTTATTCCTGACGGTATTAAAAGTCTCCCTATTAAGACCGAACACATAGAACTGGTCTTAAAGATTTTCTTTAAGACCATACATTTTAAACCTTCGGTCTTAAAATTCGTACTAAATACATCTGAAATATTTTTTGTTCGGTCCTAAAACTCAAACTTTAAGGCCGGACAAAAACTAGACCGCTCTTAAAAGATCCGAATATTAAGACCGGACAAAAATAAACCCGGTCCTAAAAATAGACCAGATCCCGGTCTTAAAGATCGACTTTCAAGACCGGATGTTATATACATCCGGTCTTAAAAATTGAACTTTTAGACCGCACTTATAAATGGACCGGTCTTAAAAGACCAACTTTTAAGACCGGCTTAATACCTTTAAGAGCGGTCATAGATATACATCCGGTCTTAACAATTGAACATTTAAGACCGTCTTATTTATTTGCGCTCTAAATTTTCCCAAATTTTTTTCCTGTTTTGTTCTTCCTGATCATATATAATACACAAAAATCCACCATCCAAAACAGCACATAAAAGTCGATATACTTTAAGCTACAAGCTATGAACATGAATAAATTGAATTGGGAAAAAGAATACAATTAATTATCCACCATGAGTTATGTGGCCTTAAGTCTACAACAGCTAAAGTAATTTATACAATAAGCTAAGATATATAACTAATTACAATCACAATGAGTTACAATACAAACACGTAAATCAACATACATGTAGTCCAATATATTATTCACCATGCCTTCATCTGATTCCCACCCAACAACGTAACATGCATCCTCTTTTATAACAAGCCCCTTTGAATCGGATCCTGCCACAAAAACAAAACAAGAACAAATTCATAGTCAGCGTGACATTATATTGTTTAATTAAGAACATAACATAGAAGGAATATATAATATATATATAGTTAAAACCTTAAAGTTTTCTAAGAATTCTGCATATGAATATTACCTTATGAATTGACTCATTTATAAAGTGATATCCTCCCATATCCCTTCTTGATGATCATTTCTTATGCCGGGTTCATTATCCGTTTCATCTTCTTCGTTCATGTCCGGTAAACCCCTTGAAAAATGAGTACTATCAGGAAGACCATAATTTGAATGATTTTCCTCATCAATATCAATGACCCTCTTTCCTTGGAGAGCTACAGACCACATTTTATTTTCTTGATCGGTGATATAGAACACTTGTTTCGCATGGTCTGCCATAATAAAAGGTTCATCTCCAAAACTTCTACTATTGACATCGACTAAAGTAAATCCTAGCCGATCGATATGAACACCATTATTGACATTAACCCACTTGCATTTGAAGATGGGAAATCTAATTTTGACATAGTCCACCTCCCAAATCTCTTCAATAACCCCATAATATGGCATGACCGCCAATTTAGGCCTCTTGTCTTTCGAACTCGGAGAAGTGCATAGATTCAGCCTCTAACATAACACCATTGTTCTGGACTGTGCTCCTATCATCTAGGGACTTCGTGTAAAATGTATAACCATTGATCACATACGAATTCCAACTTATGACTTCAACCTGGCTTGAACTTCATCAACATTATTCAATATGTATAAGTGGACTTGTGACAATTCATCACGATCCACACTCTTTACCGAAGCCCCACGTCTACCCCCTTCAGCATGCTGACATTTTGGAAGCCCAATATGTCTTACTTTGGCCAAATAATTTTGACAAAATTCCATGGCCTCTTCAAACATATTTCGAACAATTGATGCTTCCGCCGGTACGCGTTCTTCACGTACCCTTTTAGGAATTTCATAGATCTCTCAATAGGGTACATCCACCGTAAATGGATAGGGCCGCACAACTTTATCTCCCTCACTAGATGAACAATGAGATGAACCATGATGTCAAAAAATGAAGGAACAAAAAGCTTTTCAAGGTGGCACAATATAAGATATCCTTCATTCTCCAATTCATCTAACTTTTCAATCTTGAAAACTTTACTACAAACCGCATTGAAGAAGAAACAAAGTCTAGTCAAAACGACCCGAAGATCATATTCGGCGATCCCTCGAATAGCTACTGGGAGTAGCTGTTGCATCAAGACATGACAGTCATGAGACTTTTGGCCTACTAATTTCAAGTCCTTCATCGAGACAAGCCTCTTAAAATTTGAAGAATACCCGAGGGAACTTTTGTGCCATGTAAACACTCACAAAGCTTCGTTTCTCATCCTTAGACAAAGTATGAGAAGCCGGGGGACAATAAGTTCTCTTCCCATATGGCCTTGGATGCAAGTCTTCGCGTATTCCCATTGCTTGCAAATCCAATCTTGCCTTCACACCATCCTTCGAACTACCTTGTATGTTGAGAAGCGTGCCCACAATACTATCACATAGGTTCTTCTCCACATGCATGACATCAATACGGTGTCTCACATCAAGATTGCGCCAATAGGGAAGATCAAAGAATACGATCTCTTCCTCCATATATTTGTTTCTTTTCTACTCTTTCCGAGCTTACCGAAGATGACACCGATATTTTTAACCTTTTCATACACTTGCTCCCCGACCAATGCCACCGGAGCTTCTTCATACTCTTGGCCACCAAAAAAGGCCTTCTTTAATCGACGATATGGGTGGCCCCGTCTAAGAAATCTCCTATGTCCAAGATACACCGTCTTTCTTCCATGTTGAAGTTGATGGTAGCATGTGCCTTCTTCACAAACCGGACATGCTTTATGGCCTTTTACACTATACCTCGACAAGTTCCCATATTCTGGGAAGTCGTTTATAGTACAAAATATCATGGCTCTCATTTTAAAGACCTCCTTCTTGAAAGAGTCAAAAACATCGACACCTTCTTCCCACAATTCCTTCAAGTCTTCGATCAAGGGCTCTGTAAACATCTATGTCATTTCCGGGTTGTTTTGGTCCCGAAATCAACATAGACAACATGATGTACTCGTTTCATGCATAACATAGGAGATAAGTTGTAAACAATCGGGAGTACAGCCATGAGCTATGTATGCTGCTAAGGCTTCCATAGGGATTCATGCCATCCGTGCTAAGGGCAAGCCCGAGGTTCCTAGGTTCTTCGCCGAAGTTCGGAAATAATTGATCGATCTTCTTCCATTGAGAAGAATCGGCCGGATGTCGAAGCCGTCCATTCGAAATCCTCTCATCCGCATGCCACCTCAGATTTTTGCATCATTTTCATTCGCAAACAACCGCTTGAACCTTGGTATGATTGGAAGATACCACAACACTTTTGCGTGCCCCTTATCCGACTTGTACCGTAGGGTTTCACATATCGGACAACTCGCTTCTCTTCAAACTCTTTTCTATACAATACGCAATCATTCGGGCATGCATGGATCTTTTTGTACTCCATCCCCAATGGACAAAGTATCTTCTTAGCATCATAGTAGCGATGCGGCAACACGTTATCATTCGGAAGCATGTCCTTCAAAGCCTCAAGCAATTCGAAAAACTCTTGTCGCTCCATCCATGACGTGCCTTCAAGCTTACCAATTTCAATACAGCGTTCAACAATTGGTATTTTTTACACCCACGGTATAGCGGTGTCTCTGCATCACTGCACATATATTACCATATGCATGTGATCGCTCAAAAGCCTCTTCTCCTACATCACGGATAATGTCCTCTATGCGATCATCCATATCCGTGTCATTATCATCAAAGGCCACTTCCCCATGTTTTTTCCCACTTGATGGCACTTGTTCACCATGCCATACCCATACTGTATAAGTCTTACAAAATCCATGACAAATTAAATGTGTGCGTATAACTTCAGGACATAGTCGACACTCATTCAAACATTTTACACAAGGGCAATAATACTTCCCCCCATCATCATGGGCATTTTGTGTAGCAAATTCTATAAATTCCCTAACCCCATTCTGATATTCAACACTCGTTCGTAAAGCATCTATCCAACAGTGATCCATAGTAGAATTCTTATATATTATAGACGAAAATCATTGATCATACATAATTCGAAAAAATTGAAACTTGCATATAAAATAAGCCAACTCCAAATGCAAATATTGTCTCAAAGAATCACTTTTACGGAGGAACTTGCCCATTAAATGCATAACAAATTAAGAATCACTTTTGGTCATAAATGCATCACAAGAGGAACTTGCCCATTAAATGCATAACAAATTAAGAATCACTTTTGGTCATAAATGCATAACAGTGAATCCAAGAACCAAAGTAAATGCAAGACGAGGAAATTAAATGCAGGGGAACAGAGAATACCCATAACAACATTACACCGATTTCGTTAAACCCATGAAAACAAAGAACGATAAGTCGGAAAATAATAAAGTTTTAACCGAAAGATCTCTTACAGATTCGTCTATAGACGTTTAGCTAAGGAACCAGAGAGTGATTATCGAGAGAGGTACGCGAAGCAGCGACGAAGCTGAGAGGGAAATTTCAAGTCGGAACCTGAGTATTCACTTTGGGCAAGACAAGAGAGCAGAGAGGGAAATTTAATTTTTCCCCGCGACAAAGATACCTTATTTAGCTTTTTGGATTTTATTAATACCGGTTATTAATTAAATGTCCGGTCCTAAAGATACAACTAACATTTTAAGACCAGAGTTTTAAAAGTATCCGGTCCTAAAATTTTATTAGTCTTTTAAGTTTTAAGACCGGAGGTTTACAAAACATCCGGTCCTAAAATTCAAATACTCTTTAGATCCGTTACTTATAAAATGTCCGGTCTTAATGGCCTTGGTGATAGCAATATTAAATAAATAAAATAAAGGATATTTTTTAGGACAAAAAATTAAGGAAAATTGGAGAATATCTTAATGAATTACTGGAGAACAGCCAAAAAATTCATAGTGTTCTTAATGTTTCTTACATTACTTCAGAATATATACACAACAACAACAAAAAAACAAAAGAAAAACAAGCTGAATAATATCATCCACAAGAATCTGACTGAACAACCTCGGCGATTTCGACGTGAAGAGCATTAATTTCCCGCCGGAGATCAGCAAGTTGTTGTCTTATTCTCTCCACCCGCAATATGAATGGATCATTACAGGAGCGGAGAGGGGTCGAGGTAGGCGCGCTGGGCCAACAAGTTGGAAAGGGGGATTACGAACATCTGCATGGCCAACTTCAAGATGAGGGATGGACTCAGCAAGGACAGGATCGGCAGAAGGATCGAGGGGGGGTGCGGCATGAGCAATCTCTTCATCATCCGAAGAAATAACAATGGGTCCATTGACCCGAGAGTCTTCGGAAACAATACAACGCACCGTCGCCGGAGGAGGCGCACCATATAATGATCTAGCCATGGCACGAGCTTGAGGCGTGTATGCACCCCTACGAGCAGTTTGTTTGTATCTAACCATGGTTTGAGGATTTGAGAAGTTGGGGCAGAGCTATGAAGTGAGGAGTTAACGTAACAAAGAGGTAGTGTGTGGAGTATATAAGGACAGATAGCAGAGAGATAAACATCGATGATGAATTCGTCAATATAATGAATTTAATGTTTCTACTTTAAGAGCGTATTTGTTCAAAATATCCAGTCTAATAGTCATTTACTTTTAACAAACTTTTAAGACCGAACTTTTATCTTGTATCCGGTCCTAAAACTAATTTTTAATTCAATTACTTTTAAGACCGTCCTTTTATCATATATCCGGTCCTAAAATCATAAGACCGATATTTTACTTTGTATCCGGTCCTAAAACTCATTTATTATTATATATTTCAATTTATTTTTTCTATCCGGTATTAAAAGTTCATTCTTTTCAAAGAGTCCCTTCCCCATGTTGAAATGAATGATTCAGAGTCTCTTCGGCTTCCACATAAACTTTCCAACTAGGCGTCTCCTCGTATTCTGAGCAAATATGCGTCTCCTCGTTAATGTTTCCGGCGTTTCACATTCTTCAGAGTTAACAATGCGACCATACAAAACAAAACAAAAACATTATTTACCTTTTCGAATAAAAACAAACAGAGTGACGACTCTTCTCAAGTTTGGACCATCGTTGTCGTCCCTCGTACTTTTCCTGATGTGAACATTTTCAGTGTCCTTTTTGTTATCTTCTTTCTTTTTCCGACAAAAAGAAAAGGGACACCGATGATGATCTTCACATCCGTAAAAGTAGAAACGAGGACAACGAAGCACAAAACTTGAGAAGAACGCCGAAACATGGTTGCCTTGAACCCTAACGATATGTCCAAAACCAAGTCACCAACTTTATTTAAATGAATGATATTAGGACCTGGACGTATAATAAATCCCCTGGTCCTAAAAATTAAGCCTTATTTTAAAATTTAAAGTTAGGAGCTGACAACTAACAAATATACGGTCCTAAAGGTTTCGGCAATCTATTAAATAAAACGAAGACTTTTAAGACCTGACAACTAACAAATATACGGTCCTAATATTTTAGCCATATATTTTCTAGACTTTTAGGACCGGATACTTGACATATATACGGTCCTAAAAGTCTCAACCCATATTTTTTAGAATTAGACGAAGACTTTTAGGACCGGATATTTGTTAAATATACGGTCTTAAAATGGACGAAGACTTTTAGGACCGTATATTTAACAAATATACGGTCCTAAAAGTCTCTACCCATATTTTTTAGAATTAGACGAAGACTTTTAGGACCGGATATTTGTTAAATATACGGTCTTAAAATGGACGAAGACCTTTAGGACCGTATTTTTAACAAATATACGGTCCTAAAAGTCACAAATACTTTTCAGAGCCTCTTATGGCTCATTTTCAACATCCGCCTGTACCTCAAATTTCAAGCACTAAATAGCTTTATCCACCAATCCATTCATTCAGAAACCCAAAATGGACACACACAAATTGTTCGAAAAAATAAACAAATTTATTATTGAATTGCATTGCGTTATATTTACAAAAGAATGAATTAGCTAGTCGAAAAAATAAATAAATGTATGTAATGAAGGCTATTGTTGCTACAACATATACTATTTACAAACGAATTAATTTAGGACATTAATTATTGTCCTGACTTTGATTTTCTAAGACCAGTTTATACAGATATTCACAAAACACTTCGCGTATATGCTCCACTTCATCATCATCAAATGGCTCTTCACAGGCAAACCTCGTAACATCAAAGACGAAATGTAAAAGAAGGCAATTATGCCATGTCCAAATATGTACTAACCTTAATTTTGTGCCATTTAGGATCTGTGATCTTAACCCACGCTTTTTTTTTACATCAACTTGGAAGGTCTTCATGCTACTATCATCAAAATCACAAATTTATCAGTATTCTTCACTGAAAATTCACAACAGAGATTTCAGACAAGATCTTTCAAAATGATATTCTTACTCGTTGATGATCTGCTTCAACACATGCGATGGATCAATGTGAATGGAGCATAAGAAGAGAACATAATGTGACTCCATGTTCATGACGACCAACTGATAGTGGTTGCCGAAATTTCACAGCGGTAAAATACTCAGTGATATATATATATGTAGCATAATTAAGTGAATTGCATACAAGAATTGTGATATATATGTACCCGAGCCAGTATGGAAACAAGTACACATTTCTTGGCACTTGACACAACCTCTTTGATATGTACTCCTTCTCAATTCCAGAGGTAGTGTTGTACTTGCATACACTGGGCACAAGAATCCAAAATCCGAAATTCTGCCCTCTTGAACCAGTTGCCACGATTTATCTTTAAACCATTTTTGGCTACCAAATCTTTTATTTTTTCATTGGCCGTCAAGTTAGCAAGTAGGGATGAAACTTGAGGAGGGGTGGAGCTTGAGGAGGGATGGAGATTGAGGAGGGGTGAAGCTTGATGAGGGGGTGGAGCTTGAGGAGGAGTAGAGACATCTACAAGCTTCACCGGCCAAGAGATGAAGGTTCCTTGACATCACTCACAAGCTTCACCGATCACTGGGAGAGGGACAGTGCATCAAAGATCACCTCTTCAACCGACACTCGACTTCATCATCGCCCATTTGTTCGTGGTGTACGCTTGATCCCAAGTTGTGGACATGTCCCTTTAGCAACCAATTGTTTATGACCATCACGATCCTCCACATACGATGACAAGGTTGCTCGACCGTCCAACAATGCAGCTCCTCTAGTGCTCGTTGCCGCATAGGTGCAAATGAAGGTGTCAAGGGATCCACACTGGTCTCTCGGCCGAGAGCTCGGGAGGGACTTCATTTTCTCCATCTCCTCCTTCATCTTGCTCATCTCGATTGAAACATCCTCAATGCAAGATCTTTCGCCGCCGATTCCTCACTTAATTTGGCAAGCGTCTCGATCCATCTCCTCCCTGTAACCATACTTTGTCTCGTGGCGTTTGGATTTACCAAAGTATTGCTTTAGGCCTACCCGTCCTCCAATCGCCCTTACACGCCCGAGTGATCCGGTTTTCCGGCCGCAGCGGTCGAACATCATTCCTCCCGTCCGACGCAAAGATCCCTCGCCTCTTTCTTTTTAAGATCTTCCTGTAAGATACAGATAACGAGAAGCTTAGTGATGAAACATGTTTAGTAAGTAAAAAATAACAATATCGATACTTACAATTCATTTAGCAACTACACGAGTTTTTCACTGTAGGCGCCGCTTGGCTTTTGCCGAATATACAACCACGCCTCCTCGCGACGTATTGGAGATGGTGGCCGGTCAACTACCGTAGAAGGATTGGATTCAGCTTCATCTTCCAATCTCTTCCGTTTGGCCGCCATCAAATCTTTTTCGGCCTTTTCATATCCGCCGCGAGAAGCCCCTGTGTGGGCAATCATTCTTTCTCCCAATCTCCCGATATTTTTCCCTTATTTTCTCGTGAATCAGATTGAAAACAACTATATATCAATTATGAATTCCACCATGTCACTAACGTAAATTAGAGAACTTCGCTTGATATGAACGTCAAACATTAGTCAAATTCACTTCATCAAGTTTCAACATTTTACTTAAGGAAGATGTAGCATTGTAGAAGAAATTGGGAAAACCAAAGGAAAGTGGAGTTGCGTAAATGCCGCCAACTCACCAATTCATTCATTCATCATAAATGGTTCCTACACATATTAGAATAACTAAGTAACTACTTGCACCGAAACCATTACACAGTTAACATACTTACTAACTAACAACAACGTCTAACCATGGCCATTACATAGTTTACATATCAGACTTGCATGGAACAATAGTGTCCCACATAGGATCCTTTATTGTTTTTTGGTCCACATTTTTCCACTCATCAGTCAAAATGCTAACCTTGCTGCGTACTAGAGCACCGACAAAACTAGTATATGTGCTTTTATTAGGACCGAAAGGTTGCAAATTTTCATCAAAAAGAATCTCGAGCTTCGTCCCAAAATTCCAACTAAGGGATACTTCCATCATTCGTGTGCCGCTTCTACCACGGCGTGCACGGCACTGAGGAGGCTCAATGTGAGATGAAGAGGGTTCGTTCGTCCAACCCTCCCCTACCAAACCAAGATCTCGGAGTTTCAAGAACACGAGTGGAATCGTTTTCACCGTTCATTTTCAAGACAAGAAGAGAGGAATGCCCGAGAAAATGAGGGAGTAACAGAGGCTAACGGTACGCTGGGCGAGGAAGAGAGGTAATGGAACAGAAGGGTTTCGCAACGTGAATGTGGGTTCTTCAATGAGAGTGACAAAAGCTTCCGCGCGAAGTTAACGTTTGGCGCTTCATTTTTAAGACCGGACAAATACACATATACGGTCTTAAAAGATAACCTTTAAGACCGATCTCTCTATATGTCCGGTTCATCCCAAGGACTGAGTTCGAACTAGGTTACAGTGTTGCTGTGCGATTGCACAGTGAGACGCCACTGTTCGGACATATGCTAGGCGATCGTCTAGTCAAGGGATTCTCTGGATGAATGCAGAGATTTCGGTTCATCCAGAACCAAACGTGAGTTAGTTATATTTCGTTCAATGACGGATATTTTTGGAATCTAAACGTTAGGTTGATCATTTTTAATCTGTTTCTACATATTTCGTTCTGTTTCAATTTATTATCGTTTTTTTTTTGTTTCTACATATTTCATTCTATTTCAGTTTATTTCCGTTTTTAATCTGTTTGAATCAAAACCCCCCCCCCATTTTAACTGTTTCTGTTTCGCTGTTGTTGTTAATCAAACCCGCTGCAAGTTCGTTGGGGAAATGACCCAGGTTCCCTATTTCTGCAAATCATTTTCGAACTTGGTTATTTTGGGAGACACGGCAAATCTCTTTCCAAAAATCATTTTCGAGCTATGTGAAGGAGGTGGTAACAGCTGAGGATAACATGAGGCTTATGCTTCCTGTAACAGATCAAGAGATTGAAGCTTATGTTTTCCAACTGGGAGCTACAAAGGTGCCAAGCCCTGACGGCTTCTTTGCATTATTTTACCAGTCAGCCTGGAAAGAGGTGCACCGGGAGGTATGTGATATGATTCATGATTTCTTTGCTGGGAAAGTTGTCTTGAACCAGATTAATTCAACTAATATAGTTTTGATACCGAAAGTGGATAAGCCAGAAGGGGTCCATCATTTTAGGCCCATTGGATTGTGCAATGTCTCTTATAAAATCATTGCTAAAATCCTGACTACTAGATTGAAGGGGTTAATGAGCAAAATTATCTCCCCTAACCCGCGAGCTTTCCTTGAGGGGCGAATGATCCAAGATAATATTCTACTTACACATGAGGCCTTCCATCAGCTAAAGCACAAGAGATCTGGTTCACAGTGGGAATTTGCCTTGAAGATCGACATGAATAAGGCGTATGACCGTATTGAATGGGATTTTCTTGAATCAGTGATGCTGCAGATGGGCTTCTGTAGAGGGTGGGTGCATTGGAAAATTGGGTGTATCTCAACAGCAGCATTCATCCTGCAAATTGATGGCCGCTCAGTATGTTCCTTTAAACCTGATCGTGGGGTGCGACAGGGGGACCCTCTCTCCCCTTATATGTTTATTCTGGTGTCGGAAGTACTGTCTCTCATGGTCCAGCGTCACATTGACTGTAAGGATTTAAGAGGGATGAAGGTGGCTAGAAATGCGCATGTTTTGTCCCACTGTTTGTTTGCGGATGATGCTATCCTTTTCTTGACAGCGGAGGAGGTTAATTGTAAAGTTTTGAAACGCATTCTAGATGTATACTGTGCAGCCTCGGGTCAGCTTGTAAACCTTGAAATGTCTAGTATATACTTCTCAGCTAACACGCCAGTGAATGTTAGAGATGGAGTCTCGACCTACCTAGGCATCCAACATTCTGAACAGACCAGGAAGTATTTGGGGCTACCACATGAGTTGGGGTCGGTCTAAGGTGGCTGCTCTAGCCTTTGTTCGTGATCGAATAGGTCTGAAGCTTCAAGGTTGGCGTCAAAAGTTGTTGTCCTTTGCTGGAATAGAGGTATTGATCAAGGCTGTTGCCAACTCAATCCCCACTTACCCTATGACCTGCTTTCTTTTCCCCAAAAAAGCTTGCATGGAAATTGATAGCCTAGTCTCCAAATTCTGGTGGGGTCAGGATGGTGATTCAGGAGCTATTCATTAGAAGAATTGGAGGAGTATAACAATGCCGAAAAATGAGTGAGGGATGGGTTTTAGGGACCTATTATGTTTCAACAAAGCACTTTTAGCTAAAACAGCTTGGAGGCTAATTACTAATCCGAAATATTTATGGTGCAAAGTGCTCAAGGGTACATACTTCCCTAAATCATCTTTTCTCCAAGCCAAGAAAGGTAGACATGCCTCTTGGGCATGGAGCAGCTTACTGGAGGGTAGGGATTTATTATTGAAGGAATTTCGTTGGAAGCTTGGGGATGGCAGATCAATTAGTGTATGGAAGGACAAATGGGTGGATGGTTTGCCTGAAGGCATATTACAAGTCAGCAAAGGCTGTGTGGTGGACGAACAAGCTCGGGTTGCTTCCCTCATTAATAATGGAAGGTGGGATCTGAATGCCATTGAGGCTAGTGTTTCTCCCAAGGAAAAGGACTTAATTCTCAAAATGCCAATCCCCACTGTGTTGCGGCCCGAAAGAGCAGTATGGTTGGCCAACAGAGATGGCTCCTACACGGTCAAATCTGGATATCTGGTAGCTAAAAGCAATGTGGAGGAGGTTCAGCGCAAAGATCCAGGTATGTCCTTTTCTATCCCCAAATATCTGTGGAAATGAATATGGAGGATTGTGGTTCCTCCAAAGGTACAACACTTTTTATGGAGGCTCGGGGCAGGGGCGGTGGCTACGCAAGACAGTTGATGATTGAATATTATTACACTTATTTGTATCTCTTGGTGAATAAATTTAGGAATGTTTGATTGATAAATCATGAATTTTGTTACTTAATTGGGCTTTGAGCTTTTAATTGGATTGAACTCATTTATTATGATTAAATTCCAGTTTTACAATGATTTAGTATTTTCACCATAACGTTTGATCTAGATATCCGATTAGCCTGATTCTTCTTTCCTTTTTTAGATGATTCAGAGATCTACAATTTTTATGAAGACTTGGAAGACTGATTCGGACAACAAGATGGACGAAATTGGAGCTAAAGACAGATGCATTTTTCTGAATTTTTATTTTGCCCGAATTTTGTAATAAAAGACCAATCTTTAGAGATTTCCTATTTATTAGAGGTTTCCTATTATTAGGGATTCCTATTTTTGTTTAGTCATCTCTCCTATATAAGGAGGATTAGATGGTGGCTACAAACACATTCTCAATATTATATATTCTTCTTCATCTTTTCTTCTGAGTTTTTCCTAGCCATGCTTGGCTAAGCTTTTGTGGTTGACCCATGGATTGAGAATTCTGTGAATCCAGAGGGCCAGCACTTCAAGCGATAACGTAATTCGTTTCTATTTATTATAATCGGATCCGATTATGATTGCAGAATGGGTATTAGATTTAATACCCAGATTGACATCCCAAGGACATAAGTCGCACCGGGTTACAGAGAGCGTTGAGCGATCGCACAACGAGTTCGCCATGAGTTCGATCAAATGCTAGGCGATCGTCTAGTCGAGAGAGTTTTTGGATAAACGCAGAGATTTCGGTTTGTTCAGAATCAATCACGAGTTCGATTATTATGTTTTTGCCCGATGAAGGTTACAGAATCCCAATTCTGGGTTAATCGTTTGTTTATCTAATTAATCTCATTTTCTCATTTTCTATTTTATCTTTGCTTCATTTAAATTACATTTCTATTTTAGTTTATTAATTTAAAAATCAAAAACCCAATCCCCCCTTGTTTTCATTTCATTTGCATGACACTTAGATTACTTAGGATTCAATAAAAGGCTCCTCGAAAAGAGAGAACAAAAAAAAAAAAAAAAAAAAGTTGATTCATAGCATACTTGCATATTTTATCAATTTTTTGAAAAAAAAAAAATTCTCCTTTTCTTTTTCACTTGCATTTGTATTTTCTTAGATTTTTTTTTTTGTTAGAAAGTTATCTTGTGAACCATTGGGAATTAATTGTATTGAACTTTCATGGCTTGGTTTTATGGTAATCATAATCTACCTTTCAATTCTCACTCGTTTGTAGGCAATCAAGGATGTGATGGCCCATTCCACCACCAATACCATGAACCATACCAACAACCTCCATTCCAACAATATCATCAACCCTCTCATTTACCATACCATCCTTCATTTCATCCCACTTCCATACCATGCCATCCATCTCATGAATCCTTATACCCATTTGAGCCACCTTATGGACCTCATTCTCAACCATGTGTGCCCAACCAAGAACCTTCCATTTGTGAAGTCATTGGAGACTTCCAAAATCAAACGACTTGGGCTATAAATGAGGAGTGGTCACATAAGGAAAGCGTTCATCAAGAAATAAAATCTATGCTTAAAATTATGGAAGACCAAGCGAAAAGGAACGAGAAATTAGGAAAAGAAATTGAGCAAAGAATCACAAATGTTTAAAATGATGTTTCAAGAAAATCCTTCTCCCATGGTCACACATGCACAAGAAGTGAAGCAAGTACAAAAGCACATTGAAGAGTCTTCTCTCCCATTTGGTAATGATCCTATACTTTTAGAAGTAGACTCTCCTATTACTTTGACTATCAAGCAATTCATGATTTGAGTGAGAACATTCATAGCCTAGAATGTAAGATGCATAAAATTCTCATTGGATTACCTCCTTGTAGTCTTGTTGGTGACAAAGATTCTGAAATTTTGATTGATAAAGTCCTGCATGTTGATGAATCTTTCCAACAAGTACTTTCTTGTGATTTGCCACCTGATTTAGAAAAACAAGATGAATGTTTTGAACCTTTACACATTCCAGTGGTGATGATTTGAAAAATTATCTTCATTCTTCCACTCTTTCCCTTCCCTCTCTTGTGATTGCAACGATGATGTAGTATACTCCAACACTAAGTTGGATTCCATACCTTCCATTTTGCAAGCACAAGAGAATTTTCACAATATAACTGGTTCCTTGACTCCTACTGATGGGAGTATCATTGATTTCCTTGGATGTGATAATTACTTGGAGAGTTTGGAACTTAACATGCCCTTAATTCACTTGAAATCTCTTCATCTTGCTATTTTTGGATGGGATGCTGCTATTTGCTTGTCTTCTTTGCAGCACATTGTTGGAAGGATCGTCAGGAGAGTCAATCTCTATCGTACATTCTTGAACCTCTTCCAATAGATCCTGAACCGCCTCCACCAAGGAAATTCAATAGAAGAGAAGATATTTTTAAAGACCAATGCATGATCCTCATTGGTGATGAGAACTTCTCCTTCAAGTGACTCAAGATACTCTAACAAATGTTGTCTCTTTCCTCACTTATTTTCTTCCTAATTCATATGATTACTTGGGTTTAATTGTTGTATGAGGAAGATAAGTACGGGGGAGGGACACAATCCAAGAGAAAAAGTAGAAATAATGTAGTTTATTAGGTAGAATAAAAAAAGTTTTTATGAATAACTCACTCTCTTTCTATGATTGCTATACATCTTGTGAACTTGGACATGTTGGTTTTGATGGATCATTCTATTTGGGCTGAATTTCTGGACTCTTGGATTATATTTCTTGGTAGTTAATTTTGGGATGCTGGTTGCATGATTTGGTATTGACCTTTGTGAGATTTTGAGCCTGCATGAATGGAATTCATCTTTTACCATTCTTTCTTTCATGTGTGCATCTGCTCATTATTTGTGTTCTCTAGAACTTGCTCCTTTTCTTTTTGAAGTGGAGTGCAACAGTTTAAGTGTGGGGGAGATATTTGATTTTGTGCCATTCATCGTTTGGCATTGATTTTCGTTTGATGTTGGTCATTGTAAAAAAAAAAAAAAAAAAAAAAAAGAAAAAAAAAGAAAGAAAGAAAAGAAAAGAAGGAAAGAGAGAGAGAGGAAGCAATGTAAAGAAGGAGAAATAAAAAGAAATGATATTGAGGTGATTTACTATTATTAACTGATGTTCTTTGAATTTCTTGGGTGCTTAGCCTATCATATCCATACTTATTCACACCTTTACCCTAGCCCCATTACAACCTTCAATAACAAGCTCTCTTGATTTTTGCATGCATGTGTTATAAATAGTGGAGAAGTAGAAATTGAGCAAGCCTATGGTAGGACTATTTTCTTGAGTAGAATTTGAGCGATACACTTATTAACCCTATACACTTGAGAGATTGATTGAGGGCATCCCTTGAGAGACCATCTTGTGTGATTAGCATCATTGATTGAGATTGCTAGGGTTTGTAATTTGAAATGAAAGAAATTCAGTATTGATTGGTTGATCTTGAGAAGCCATGTGACCTTTATTCAATTTTTAAAATGGCAATTGTTAGAGAGAAGAAGTTTTTCTTTTAGTTTTTTTCTTTTAATTTTGCTCAGGAGTGCAAAAGGATAAGTGCGGGGGAATTTGATGATTGAATATTATTACACTTATTTGTATCTCTTGGTGAATAAATTTAGGAATGTTTGATTGATAAATCATGAATTTTGTTACTTAATTGGGCTTTGAGCTTTTAATTGGATTGAACTCATTTATTATGATTAAATTCCAGTTTTACAATGATTTAGTATTTTCACCATAACGTTTGATCTAGATATCCGATTAGCCTGATTCTTCTTTCCTTTTTTAGATGATTCAGAGATCTACAATTGTTATGAAGACTTGGAAGACTGATTCGGACAACAAGATGGACGAAATTGGAGCTAAAGACAGATGCATTTTTCTGGATTTTTATTTTGCCCGAATTTTGTAATAAAAGACCAATCTTTAGAGATTTCCTATTTATTAGAGGTTTCCTATTATTTTCCTATTTTTGTTTAGTCATCTCTCCTATATAAGGAGGATTAGATGGTGGCTACAAACACATTCTCAATATTATATATTCTTCTTCATCTTTTCTTCGAGTTTTCCTAGCCATGCTTGGCTAAGCTTTTGTGGTTGACCCATGGATTGAGAATTCTGTGAATCCAGAGGGCCAGCACTTCAAGCGATAACGTAATTCGTTTCTATTTATTATAATCGGATCCGATTATGATTGCAGAATGGGTATTAGATTTAATACCTAGATTGACATCCCAAGGACATAAGTCGCACCGGTTACGAGAGAGCGTTGAGCGATCGCACAACGAGTTCGCCATGAGTTCGATCAAATGCTAGGCGATCGTCTAGTCGAGGGAGTTTTTGGATAAACGCAGAGATTTCGGTTTGTTCAGAATCAATCACGAGTTCGATTATTATGTTTTTGCCCGATGAAGGTTACAGAATCCCAATTCTGGGTTAATCGTTTGTTTATCTAATTAATCTCATTTTCTCATTTTCTATTTTATCTTTGCTTCATTTAAATTACATTTCTATTTTAGTTTATTAATTTAAAAATCAAAAACCCAATCCCCCCTTGTTTTCATTTCATTTGCATGACACTTAGATTACTTAGGATTCAATAAAAGGCTCCTCGAAAAGAGAGAACGATCCTAGGTTTGCCTATACGCAATCCTTGGTTAATTGTTGATTGTGGACCCCAAGGCTAACGATAAAAGGTCTTCATCAACAGTCTCTTTAAGCGTAAATGTGCTGTGAATCCTCTTTGCCCTATTTGTTTATCTGAAGTAGAAACTATTGAGCACCTTTTGTTTTTGTGCCCCTGGACCAAACTTTGCTGGTTTGGTTGTCCATTAGGATTGAGTTTTAGCAAATAGGCTATGAAGAGGTGTGAATTATGGCTGTGTGACATGTTAGCTGGTGAGAGTGTGCTGGACAATTATGGGAAATCCTTGTTTGCCACCATGTGTTGGTGGATTTGGAAAAAGAGGTGTAGTTGGGTTTTCAACGGGCTTAGGCCGGATGCTAGAGAGACTGTGAGGCTTGTGAATCTGCAAGTTGAAGAGTATTGGAACTCTAAAGCTAAGGGCAAGGAACTAGCTAGGAAAATCTTCCAAGCTGATATATGCAGAAACCTGCAATGGTTGGCGCCAGAGGCTAATTCCCTTAAAGTGAATGTGGATGGAGTGTGTAAGTTGGAAAAGGGAGAGGCTGGTATTGGGCTTATATGCAGGAATTTTAGAGGTGACTTTGTGGGGGGCTTGGCCTTGTCGGTAACAGCAAGTTCCCTTTTTATGGCTGAATGTATCGCTGTGCGGGAAGCTTTACTTCAGAGACATCGGTTTGATGCTCCTTTGGTGATCATTGAAACTGATCACCAAAGGTTTTAGTGAGCAGGTCCTTAAGTGGCTTTGAATGGGAGTGTTGGGACTTGGTACAGCAAATTTTTGTCTTACTAGATTCAGTAGTTGGGGTATCATTTTCACTTGTGGCTCGATGCGGTAATATTGCTGCAGATTGGTTAGCAGCAAAAGCGGCAAGGAAGATGATCCAGCATGATTGGCTGGAATCCGTTCCATTTTCCTTAAATAACATTCTTTTACAGGATTTTGTAGTAGCCAAGGTTAACTGTACAGGTTCAAATGGTGTAAACACTAAGGATGGCATTGGCTAAATATTAGAATCTGGTCATTGGTATAGATACTTACTATATAGGTTTATTTTGGTAAAGTGTGTGCTAGGTTGTAATGCTAGGTTTTTTTGGAGTGTTTCTCTTGGCTTCGGCTATTAGCATGTGTAATCTTTGATTTGGTTATTAATAAAATTGATTGTTTTTTGGGCAAAAAAAAAAGATGGCAAAACGTCCCTTCACGTATTTCCCCGGTTCCACAGGTCCTAAATTCAAAACCCACTTTTGGCTCTTTGTGAAATTTTCTAACTGAATAATAAATCCTATATACTCTCTCTGATCCTTTTTATAAGGCACCAACCACCAATATTTTTTTGTCCTTATTATAAGGCACCAACTTACTTTAACTCGCTCATTTATTACTATTTTTTCATTATGCCCTCATTTTTAACTAACTCATTTAAACCTACATCATTAAAGTAGGGGTAAAGTTGGAAACATTTATTACTTTTAGACCTCATTAATGACTTAACCTCCATTCCTTGGTCCGCGAGAAATGGGTAGTTGGTGCCTTATAATAAGGACCAGAGGTAGTATTTATTAACAGTTCACATTTTACCAAATATGAGTGTGTGACACAGCTGGCAGAGCGCCAGCCACCAGGCACTCAGCACGCATGGGTCCTTTGTTCGAAACTGCTGGGACCGTTTCTGGATTTATTTATTTTTTTGGTCGTCTTCCTCCTCAAAATCGGATCCCTATGACCCGCTTCCAGTCGCGCAACCCGGTTTCGTCACCCGATCTGCTGATGCAGATCGCCTTTTTCGACGACTCCTGGTCTCTTTACCGGCACCTCCAGTCGCCAAATCCGAATGCGACAGGAAAAGATCTGCTGCTACCATGATCTGAGACGCCACCGTGACCTGAAACACAGCCGCCGGAAACATAGTGCTCCAGATCCAGTTTCCGACGATCCTGATGTTGTTGTCGTCCATACTTCACGGCGTCTCAGGCGATCGGGAAGTTCGAAGGATAGAGATTTCCATACCATAGTGACGGAAAAATAATCACCAAAGATTAATAATGATCCAGAACAATATGCTCAATATAATCACACAATCGAAATCAAAGATCAAATAAAAAAAAAAAAAAACTCCAATTTCTGACAACAGTGTTCATGGATAATCAAACAAAATCCAGATCATAAGCATATACTTAGGAGACTCAGATCCCAGATCAAAAGGAAAAATCACATATCGTAACTAAAAAGTTTTCGGATTCTTCTCTTTTCTCTGATGAAAAGTGACGTTAAGAAAATCAAAAGAATCCAATAAACCCATACTGAGATTAAGAACAACTAGTTTCAAAGAATCTCAGATCGAAGAATCAATTAACATATATATTCATTCTAGAGAACAAACGCCAGAAAAATTTCCATATTGTAAACTTCTCTTCTTTCTCATGAAAACCGATTCAGAAAAAATCAAGGAAGAGGCATATAAACAAGCTCTGATACCAAATGTTGGAATTTAAGGCGATCTAATCATGCTAATTAATTAAATGAGCAATTAGATCAATGCGGAATAAAGGAAATTATAAACCAAAATACCTCCAGCCATTGATTCGATCTCGATAGAAGAAGCCTATGGTTCTTCTAAGTCCTCACTCTCAATCTTTAGATGATGTAAACTTGAGTCGTACGTTTTTCGTAGTTGTCATTATGAGAGCAGACTTAGGGGACCATATATAGAGAAGCACGAACTAATTAATCCCACTTATTCCCATCAAAGGAGTGGTAGTCAATCGTACGAAGATAATGGGTTAGTTGAGAGAATAGTGAGTTAGTGGATCTGAACGTGGACTACTCAATGAATTTTTGAATTAGATAAAATATATAAAACATATTATCTAATTATTAATTCAAAAATTCTAACATTTCATGCATATAAAATATTAATACATATACTCAAATTCAGGTCTTTTGTCAATAAAAGTTTTGAACACAGGCTTTTTCACATGTTTTTTATTATTAAATTTTAATCTATTTAGATATAGACCAACGAATTTCCTATTTAATTTAAATAAATAAACTCGTGCGAATTAGAATAGCCTGTTTTCTCAATTGTACGAAGCAGCATGTGAGCATGTGCCGGAGCTGTTTGAGTGTTGACGTTCGGTGAATATTTATCTGTGCTCAATGAATATAGGCAGGGAAGTGGGAAGAGACGGCTGTAAAAAAACTTATATTCACCATTTTTGTAATTAATTAATTAATGGAAAACATGTTAGCAAGTTTTTTCCACCAAAGACTATCTCTTTAAGTAAACAAAACACATATTTAGTATTTGTATTATCAATTGATATTATTAAATATAACAACTTTTATACCCTTAAGTAAAGTTGGACTACATAAACCAAACATATCATTGTACTTTATCTATAATTAAATTTTTGGATAAATTGTTAATTGAAAGATCTTATTCAATAATTTTATTAAGTATTCTCTTGAGCCTTTCTCTATTTATTTCTATGACTTCATATTGTTTGATTTAACTTCTTAACCCATACATCCAATTATCTTTTGTACACATGTCTAACCCAAATTAGAAGATTTTCAGCCAAAATAATGTCAATGAAAAATAATAATTAATTCATAAACTTTTGTGCTTGCATATGAACATAAGAAGCGGAAGTCAATGAAGTTCATATGTAGAAAAGAATAGGATTCTCTGTCCACCACCAATCCATCATCATCATTAAACCCTCTACTCAATCATTTTTTTAAACCTTTTTCTCCTTTTTTCAATCTCAACCGTGGTAACGGTTTTAATGCTAATTAATCAGCTTATTTTAAAAAATGTATTTGTAAAATGTCTGTTTAAGGTTTTAAAATGGTAGTCAAAGTGCCAAACACACTTGGGTTTTTCCAAATGTCTTCATTGAGGATTTATACCGCATATGTTTTATAGACAATCTCAAATATGTAAAGGAGGAAGGTTATGTTAACATATGCGAAGAAGGGTTGTTGTCACATTTATATTAATAAAAAATCGTTTAAGATCTTTAGACACATACAAAAGTGAAATAGACAATTTAAAGTCATATAAAAAGGAGTATATGAAGACTAAAGACAACACTTAATAAATTTTTAAATAGAACCTTTTTGTTGACATGTCTAAAAATTTGTTAGTTAACATTCAATTAAAAAAAAAAAATCTATTGTTAATAAAACATAATTACATTATCTAATTTATGCAGTCGATCTTATTTAGTGCGATAAAGATTGTTGTTGTGATTAATTCTTCTTCTCTTCAACCAACTTTTACTATAGTTTTGAATTATTTAGATTGAGTTTTAACAATACATATTATACTATATTTTAAAAATTAATCAAAATTAATGCTCTGTTTAATTAATAACATTGTGAGTGATACAATGGGATTAAAAATCAGATGACGTGCACTACTAGAAACTACTTTCCCATAATAATTACAAGACTCCATGGTTGTTCTTTTTTTTTTTTTTTTTTCTTTTTTTTGCTTAGAGCGTCCGATATCCTAAGGTAGGCCATCTTTCAGGCACATCAACAGCCCCAGACTAATCCGGACCGAGACCGGGTTGGCCCCTTTCGGGGGAAGCCTCTACCACCCACGCCTGCTGCATTTCCACGTCTCGAACTCAAGACTCGTGGTTAAGCTAGGACAACCCCTTACCAGTTGATCTAAGCGCTTGGTGGTCCATGGTTGTTCTTTAGCTGTGATTCAATTAGCTTCTAAAAACGTGGGACCTCATAGCTTGTTCTTTAGCTGTGATTCAATTAGCTTCTAAAAACGTGGGACCTCATAGCTTGTTCTTTAGCTGTGATTCAATTAGCTTCTAAAAACGTGGGACCTCATAGCTTTGCCCCCTTCTTTATGACCAACAACACAATTCGCCCATTTTTCCTACCACCTCCTAATTGTATAAAAACAATACTACTTTCAAAGCCATCATGCTTTTTAATAATTTCTAGGGTTAAGTATCAAATCCACTCCGGAGCCCTGAAACAATGTTGCCCTGAAAGTTTTTTAAGTGTCAATGTTGCTCTCAAAGTATCCAAACGTAGCAATGTTGCCCTCTCCATCAACATTAATTTTCACCGTTAATAAGACATGTCACATTCTCACAAGGCACACAAATCGCCACCTACTTCTTCTACCCTCTCTTCTCCTATCCACCTCATCATCTCCTAGCCCCTTCTTTCCTCCCTCTCCTTCCTCTTGTGTTCATCGTCACCCTGAAGTGCCGAAAGCCCCACCACTCCATTCGTCTCTCTCTCTCTCTCCCCCTCCTCCATCCGTCTCTCCCTCCCCTTCCTCTATCCTTCCTCCATACAATGAGAATGGAACAAAGGAAGAAGAAATCAAAGAAGCGGAAGGAGGAGCAGAGGATGTATGCAGAGTTGAGCGAAGCGATGGAGTGTTTGGAACACATGCAATTTAAGTCAAAATTAGCCACTGATTTTAGATAAATCATCAACCAGAAAAACATTCATCTATACTCAACCATCAATATAAAATATATATAAATCAAATACAAACTCTAAAAATTTGCGACAAATAAGATAGTGAAAAAGTGTGGCGAAGTACAGATTTAACATTGCAAGAGGTTGTTCTCGATTCTATCATGTTACCATCGACAAGGAAAAATGACAGAAATAAGAGAGAAATTTGATTTAAAGCCGGCGTCTCCTACTCTTAGATGAACAAGAACCAAAGAGAAATCAAAATCAAACTAAAAATAATTGGAAGGAGGAAGGTTGAACTCGTTGTTGTTTGGTGGTCATTGAAAATCTAGGAGATCAAGGTTCGAACAACTCAGCTTTGCAGATCTGCACCGTAGTGGTGAAGGACCTGTTGTTGATGACATGCACGCACAAGCTGTGGCCAGAGGAAGAGGATCAATGAAGTTCAAAGGATCTAGAGATCGTTGGTGCCTCGTCATCTTACCCTATTGTTGGTGGGTCACCGTCGCTAGTGCCTCGCCCTCTTTTTTGTTAGTTCTTAGTTTTAAGTTTTGGTGATAATAACCACTTGCCAAGAATATGGACTTAATGATTCAATCAACTCGAGTTAAATACAGTTATTGAAACAAAAACTTGAATAAAAAATGTAGTTTTAAAGACAACTCAAGTTCTAGTTTAAAAAACTCAAGTTTTAATCTTAAAATCTCAAAGATGTCAAACACTCGAAGTGCTCCAACGCTTGAAGGACATTACTCCTACTCATTCTGGATCAAATAAAGGTAATACTCAAGTTTTGATGATAAAACTCGAGTGACAAGGAAACGCTCGAATTTCCTAAGCAAAACTCGAGTGCCAAGGTAATTCTTTAACTTCGACTCCTATTAAGAATACTCGATGAAGTACTTTGGCACACTTGAATTTTATTTTATGAAACTTGAGTTTACAACTCGAGTTTGATTAAATGAAACTCGAGTTATGATAGACTTTAATGTTTTCACTGAACTTTATCTCATGAGCACTCTTCTACCAAACTTTGAAAATGCCAAAACTCGAGTTATAATTATTGATACTACCAAAATTTAACTAAGCACCGCAAGTGTACGGGTCATGAAAATAGTAAGTGGTAAATCAAGGTCATCCCACAGAGACTCAGTCAAACTAGTGATTAGGTGTTAAACTTCCTTCTTTCGTTTACGTTGAGAAAATTAGAATTGTTTTCAAAAATAGTAAAAAGAATTTTAATATAAACAAGAACTTTCACAAAGAGCCAATTTCAATAATAAGAACGAGCAACTCAGAGTCACCAATCCCTTGTTAGCTTCATAAACCTTGTTTTCATTAATTTAATTAGCCCTAATATCAGTTTTGTTAATCTCGAGTATAAATAGCTATAAGTGTCTGTCGGTCCACTTACAACCCTCTCTTAAGTATAATTTGTTATGTCTAACATAATTAATTACTCAAGAGGAAAATAAAATCAAACACACTCTTCAACAATTATATGGAGTCATTAGGTATATGTCTATCCTAACCCCAAATTAAATCGTAATCTAATCTCATATTACTTAATCTCAGAGCCTGATTAAAATTCCCTTCGTCAAGGTAAATCATAATACTCAAATTCATATTCAATTATGGTCAATCATAAATACATAAATCTAAACAAGATTAAATAACCAAATTTAATAGCAAATTTAACTAAACAATGAAAACCAAATTTAATCCACCTATAAGTTCATAGCTACTCTAGGTTGCAAAGAAAATTAGTCACACATGGCTAAAACCAAATCCATGAAAGCAAAATAATATTCAGATTCAGATAGAAAAGGAAAAGAGAAATCAAGACTCTCAGGGAATTCCAGTTCTCCTCGCTGCTGTGTGTGTTGCCTTTATTCCTCTACTTCTTGAATTCTCGTTTGGCAGCTCCTGTGTGCGTCGTCCGTGCGTCCTTGTTGCTGTTCAGATCTGCGCTTTGTCTCCGTTCTCGCTATCAAACTCTGCTCGAATTGCGATCGTGCTTCTCATTCTATATTGCGATCTGCCTCTCTTTGCGTCTCTGCTCCCCTTTTTTTTTTTGAACATACAGGCAAGCCGAAGCTTGAAAAGACGAAATCGAGATTAGACTAAATGCCTAATCCAAAATACAACAAACTAGCAAAAACTAGTAGCGACAGACTAACTGGTCTTTTAACACCATATCTAGGCATCCTTCAGGGACCATAGGAAATAACGCCACATCTTCATCAGAAGGAATATAATGACCTCTCTTGGCCATATAATCAGCACAAGGGATGTTGTCTCTAGGAGTGTAATGAAGCTCAACATCCCACTCTCGAAAGAGAAGATCTTTGGCCTCCCTGATAAGATCTCTTAATGGATGATCATCATAGCGACAACCTCGCATGAGGGTATTAATGGCATCAAGAGAATCAGAGTAGATAAGAAATCTCTGTAAGCCCATCTGCTGTCCCATTCTAGGGCCTAACATGATGGCATATATTTCAGCCTCCACAACAGTATGCAGACCAAGGGATTTACAAAAACTCGTAAGCCAATGACCTTGAGAATCCCTAATGACTCCACCGCAAGCAGCTTGATAATGCTGACGAACCGATCCGTCCACATCAATACGGACCCCATTTGCTGGAGGCGGAGTCCAAGTCTTCTCCTCAGTCCTGCCAATATGAAAAACATGATGAGATAAGGAAAGACTAGTATTATTTTCCATAAGCAGGTAGTTGCATAAATGAAGCATCTCCCTGATATCAGCAGCATCTCCCTAGAAAAGGGCTTTGCATCTGGAAGTCCAAAGAATCCAGCATCCCAGGCTAAAAACTTTCGACCACGAGAAATTCTGGAATCTCCCTTTTCCAGGACTACGATTAGAATTCCAGTTGAGCCAAACCTGCAGGTTACCTGAAAAAAACTTAACAAGATAGTTAGTATTTAAAATTTCTTTCCAGAAGTTTGCAGCGTTCTCACAATCTCTGAGGATATGGATGACACTCTCCTCGCTATTGCAACGAAAAGGACAAAGACTATCACTAGTGTTGCTCCCCTTTTATTAGATTTACTTGAGGGATAATTTGTTGTGGGCCCTACGCATCTCTATCTCAATTGATTAAGGATATGATATATCATATCTTTTGGCTTTTTGCTTCCTGTGCGTGATCTACTTCTTTATTTATGTGTGGTCCCCACGTCACTTCTAATATAACAATATAATATATTATATTATATTCTTTTCAATTTAATTCGTTGCCTCTCTCTTAGATCACATAATATCTCATGTATAATAAAATAGAATATCAATAGATTTTTTGTTATAATATTCTTTTATCCTATATTTAATTAAAGAATAGAAATATATATATCTTACAATTAAATAGGTAAAATAGTAATAAATTCAGCCAATTACATCATAAAATATATACCTATTTAATTATAAAATATATCCTTATCAATTATGAACACTCAAGTTCTACTTTAGAGTTGGAATTCCAAAACTCAACGATGTGAAAGCAATATATCTTCAAATCTTCCAACGACTCCGACTTGTGTCTAATGGAAAACTTCTGAGTCAAAACAGAAAGTGTGAACTCTCTCAACGGATAGTGTAACATCCCGTTTTTTAAAAGCAGTATAATTTTTTTTTTTTCATCTCAAATCATCAGAGTAGAGCACCGGAGCGATTGAGTAACTGATATGTATATATAAAATGTCGTAAGTCATTTGGATACAACAATGCAGTGAAACCGTGTGGTTCAAAAGTATATAACAACAGAAAGAAATCTTCAGCTGGATCTTCTACGTGGGCTGCTTGCCTCTCTCCTCGGTCATCGATCCTCCGGAACCTGACACTATGTTAAGAGCTGAGATCCGCACCAGACCTCAGGTAACGGTTAACCTCATGCTTACATACACACATATGGATTACAGATAATCACAACATAAACAGTATATACAACAAATGTATCAACAAACAGGCGTATCTCGACTGCACATAGGCCTCTTAAAGTGTACCCCGACAACACATAGGCCTCCCTGACAGCACATAGGCCCCCTAAAAGTATATCCTGACAGCACATAGGCCTACTATACGTATATTCATAACAACAGTACGTAACATATCAGAGAGCTACCAACTACCACAATAGGCATACAATACACATAACACATATACGCATACCATAAACATCGGAATTAGTGTTACAGTACGTGAACGTACCTTTGTTGACGGTAAACGGTACTTCTGTCGGAATACGGTACGACAGTTGATCAGAACGTAATCAGGGATATCCTATCAAGATAACAACGCATTTATTAAGGATCTATCATTACGACGGACATTTTAGTCATAAATGACCATTTTACCCCTGAGCCCCTAATCGGCGGAATTTCGCCAGCACTTCGTTACTTTGACTCTAATCTTCCAAAATTTTGCCATAACTCTTCCTCCAACATTATTTTCGAAATTAATACCTTAATTACCCCCAAAAAAATATCTAATCATACTTGGAAGATTAAAGATCAAACTAGCATTTCTACTCTAACTACCGAAAGAACTACCGAAGCTTAAGACTAAGGACCGAAGAACTTACCCTTGCAGAACCTCCTCTTCCTTCTTGCTCTTACTTCTCCAGATCTCCTCTCTCTAACTTCTCTCTAAAATGCTTTGTGAATTGGTGAAGAAAACTCAAAGGGAATGGTGACTATTTATAGGCAAAGGTTATGGATTTCAACCGTTGGATCTTCTTTCGTATCAACGGTTCAGAGGAGGTAGATGTGGCTTCATGAGAATCACTCATTTTCCTCTCCTATCCACCACAAAAACCTCCCCCTATGTCATCCCATGTCACCAAGGTGATGTCGCCAACTTGCTCTAGAAGTTTTCTACCGATAAAGCCCCGGTTCGGTGTTCTAATCGCGTAATCTTACAGAATCTTAGAAATCCGGTAACATAGCCCTGAAGGTCTATTCTTCCTCTTTGGAAATACCTTGGTTAACTAAATTTTTTATTCCATTCAGGGTATTCCGTTGCCTGCCAAAGATTTTCGGATAACGTCTTCGGTTACGGAAATTGCTTCGGGTAGCGTCAACTTCTGGACAAAAATTCACTGATTCATAATATGTCCAGATGTTTACCAACTTATTCAAGTATTTTGAGTTAGGATTTATTTTCGATAGACTCTCCTTTCTAATATCTGTCTTATTTCCTTTTTGTCTTATTCCTTAAGTATTCCGCCGGTTACGGAAATGACTTCGGAGACAGTCTACTCCGAGATAAAAATACACTTGTCCATAATATGCTCTGACCTTAGAAACCTAATTCATGGTTTTCTAGATAGGATTTAATCTCTATCGATGGTCATTTATCCTGTCTGCTCTTTCACAAATATCCCACAGAATATTCCTTTAGAATATTCTCTAAACCTAAACCCTTTTCACACTACATCTTTCTTTTCTTCTATTTTTCTTTCATTTTTTTGAAAACTCATGGGCCCTTTTTTGTTGACTTTTCAACCTTTTTAATCACTTAATTATATTCTTTAATTACTTAATTAGTAATTATCTCATTTGCTAATTAATCCTTTAAGTATTCATATACTTCACCTTATTCATTTCCTAAACAATTAGCCAATAATTACTTATTTAATTACTTACTAATTTTTGACAATTTTCTTAATTATAATTAATTATTATCTCACAACTATTGGATTGACATTGGTATTTTACGCTCTATGTAAAATATTAAAAATCATGGGGTCAATTATGGCCCCACAATACTTTTTGATTTTTCTCCTTCAATTTTTTCAAGGTAATAATTTAATAAATTACCTAAATTAGGGACAATATTCTTCCCTATTTTAAATAATTATTTATTTGTCACTTTATAATATTTTCAGGGTATTTTATAACCCATAAATATTTTAGGGACCTATTTGCAAATTATCTAACGTTTTAGGGACCTTTTCGCACATTATCTTATCTCAAGAGAAATTGTCCTAATAATAAGATAAATTCAATACAAGGTGTTTGAGACCTCATATTCACCTATTTTCAATAGGTATATTTTGATACGGATTTTTAGGGTATTACAGATAGTTTGAAGCTTCACCAACGGTCATTAATAGAGTTCAACATAAATACAAAGGGCATTCAATTCGGAGCCAACAACCAACGACGATATCATTTATTGCTCATTAATACTTTCTGATATCTTTTGATATTCAATTCTTTAGTGATCATATATTTACTCTGTGAGAGAGTTATCTTCATTCAATTGTTCAATTGTTTGTTGTAAAATCTCAAGGTAGTAGGATCTTAAGTGTGGTTGTCCAATTACAGTTGTAAGGGAGAGTGAATATGGTAAAATTACTCTGTGCTTATTGTAATCATTGTTGAAAAATAGTGGAAATCTCAAAGAACGTGAAAGCGAAGAGGTATATGATTCTGAACCAACTTATGATGAACTTATATTTGAGTATAATGAGTTACATTCTGAGTTTAGAAATATTGTGAAAGAGCTCATAATTTCAAAGAAAAGAATTAAGTCTCTTGAGCAACAGGTTCAAGGCACTCCTCTGGGTTGTAAAAAATGTCCTAATTTGGAGAAAAGAAATTCTTATCTCAACAAAACTCTTGAAAAATTCACTAGAGGAAGTGAGATACTTAAAATCATTTTGAGAACTCAGGTTTACAAACGATAAGTCAAGAATATGTTATAGTCCTGAACTAGATAGGAAAAGGGCAAAAAGAAGAGAGGAGAGAAATCATATTTGAAATACTTTCAAAAATCAGTTTACTCTTCTAATCCATTTGCTCATTGTAGAGCCGGTAAAACGGGCCGAGCCCGTCGGGCCGGCCCGTTTAAGCCCTGGCCCTTTAAGGGCCAGGCCTGAAAAATGGAGGAGAGAGGTGAAATTTGGCCCTGCAGGGCCAAGGGCTTTTACGGGCCGGCCCTGCAGGGCTACAGGCCGGCCCGTTAAGCCCGTAATTTTTTTGTTTTTTTAAACGTGGCAAGTGCAAGTGGGACAGCTGGGTGTGAGTGTGTGTGACCGTATGGTACTGTGTGTGTGGACCTAAGAAAAAAATTCAATATCTCCCCAATCTCCATTCCCAAATCACAATCCTCTTCTACCTACCACCTCCATTCGAGTTCGACCATTGGCCATTCCTCCTCGTCTGCTCCTTATCCCTTCAACAGTTCAGCGTCTCACAGACTCGCACTCTCACGAGTCACGGCCGCACTCCTCCTCCTCAATCTCAAGTTCTCAACTCGTCACTGTCATCAGTCGTCACTCCACAGTCCACTCCTCGATTTCAACTTTCAAGTTCTCAACTCTCTATCTCGGTCCACCGTCGACGTCTCTCAAGTTCTCTACTCTCCTCAAATCTTGATCTCAAGTCTCAAGTCTCAAGTCTCAACTCTCTATCTCGGTCTCTCACTCACTGTCACCCACTCCGGCCACTGACGATTCTCGAATCCGATCTGCCATCCACCGTCGAGGCAACCTCGCCGAGGATCACTTCCCTTCTGGCCTTTCGATCTACTCCAACGAACTGCGATCCAGAGCATTCTCAGGTTATTTTCTCTCAAATCAACGAATTGTTTGTTTTTTCAAGGTGCCGATCACTTCCCTTTTGGCTTCTATCATCTCTGATCTGGTTTTGGCTGCGATGCGATTCTGTTTCTTATTTTTTTCAAGCTACGAATTTGTTTTGCCCAAGCTATGATTCTGTTTCTTAGGTTAGTTTAGCTCCTTTTATTTATGCCCAAGCTTCGATTCTGATATTATTTTGCCCAACAAACTGCTGCAAGTTCTGAAAATTTAGGATAAATAAGGTTCACCGATTCACAAACAAATTGTACTCTAATGTTCTGATTTCTGGACCATGGAAAAATAGACGTCGTCGATTTAAGATGCTAGCTTAGTAGCTTGTCATTTTGAAGTGCATTTAGTTTTAACAAACTAAAGCTTCACATATATGAATACATGAATATGCATGCTTCTGGTCTGGTTTTAAATATCTGCAATGGTTAGTGTTGTTGCTATTTTTCTCTGTTTGTATCAGTTCTTTTGCTGGTGTTTATCTGGTTTAGCGTCTGTGTTGTATTTCTTTAACTTTGTTCATGTCATGTAATTTATCATTAGTAATATACATGTTTCTTCAAGCAAAAAAAATGTCACTCTTGTTAAGACCGTGTGAAAGTTTGATTTGAGTATACTGTATTGTATTGTTGATTTTTGATGCAGCCTAATGTCTTCATCACAAAAATTTCAAGGAAAACCTCAAGAGACTAATGAATCATTAGCTATGACGGCTAAGGGTAAGACGTCTTCTCTTCAAGAGACTGATGAATCAAAACCCAAGAAGGCAAGACATTTGTCTTCTGATGTGTGGAGGTATTTTAGTAGAGTTGAAGTTGAAGGGGTGGCTAAGGCACAATATAATGCTTGTCAAGGTTTATTTACAAGGGGTGCAGATAAAGGCACCTCACATCTAAATCGTCATATTAAGAATTGTCCTGCTGGAGATAAATTTCAAGATATTGGGGTGATGATGTTGGATAGAGAAGGAAAAATGAGGTCTAGAAAACTTGACCATCAGCGTATTAAGGAGATTATCGCTTTATGTATAATTGAACATGATCTTCCTTATTCATTTGTTGAATATAAATGGGTTAGAGAACTTCTTAAGACATTGAATCCTGATGTAAGGTGCGTTTCTAGAAAAACAATGACGGCTTATGTGCGGAAATTCTTCCACCAACAAAATAATATTTTGAAACAAAAATTGAAGAACAGTATTGGTAGAATGTGTTTGACTTCTGATTGTTGGACTTCTGTGACTTCTGAAGGATATATATGTTTGACAGCTCATTTTGTTGATGAAAAGTGGACACTAAACAGTAAGATACTTGCCTTTTGTAGGATGGAGCCTCCACATTCTGGATATCAAATGTCTAGAAAAGTGTATGATTGTTTGAAAGAATGGGGGATTGATGATAAAATATTCTCCATTACTCTTGATAATGCATCTGCAAATGATAATTTGCAAGACTTATTGAAAGATAGCTTACTCATGCAAAACAATTTTAGCTTGGTTTGTAATGGAGAATTTTTTCATGTGAGGTGTTGTGCCCACATCCTCAATCTGATAGTTCAAGAGGGCTTAAAAGTAACAAGTTCTGCTTTGAATAAGATGAGAGATAGTATTAGATATGTGAAGGCCTTCGAGGCAAGGATGAATCTTCTCAAACAATGTGTTCAACAAGTTGGTGGCATTGACACTTCTATGGGCTTGCGATTAGATGTGGTTACTAGATGGAACTGCACTTATGCAATGCTTGTGAGTGGTCTTAAATATCGTCGTGCTTTTGCAAAGATGGCTTTGGATGATACAAACTTCAAGTTTGTTCTAACACAAGATGAGTGGAATAGAGCAGAGGCAATGTGCAATTTCTTGAGGCCATTTGAGAAGATTACAAGGTTGATCTCTGGGTCGTCTTATCCAACTTCTAATTCTTATTTTATGCAAATATCAAAAATTGAGATGTTGCTTACTAAAAATATGGCGAGTCCTGACCCAGTGATTCAAGAGATGTCATTGAAAATGAAAGGGAAGTTTGACAAGTATTGGCATAATTATAGTGTCATTCTTGCAGTTGCAGTGGTTCTTGATCCTCGATGGAAGTTCAATGTTATACAATTTTTCTATGAAAAGATTGACCCTATAACTTGTGATGAAAAGGTCTCCAATATCAGAAGCAAGTTGAATGTCATTTTCGATGAATATTCAAATGTGGAGACATCTCTTCCAACTCTTGAATCAATTAATAGATCTTCAACATTGACAACCCATCATTCTTCTCAAACTTCAAGTGCTTCAGTATCTGCCTTTGATGATGCATTTGATGTATGTTTTAATTTCATTGTCAATTGAATTTGTTGGGTGTTCAACTAGTATTTACTTGATTGTTTTGTAATGATGCAGGATTATCAAGAAATTTATGCGCGTATGGATCATTCTTCCATGAACAAGTCTGAATTGGAAACTTATTTGGAAGAACCAATACTAAAGTCTGATAATTGGAAAGAATTGGATGTCTTGAATTGGTGGAAGAACAATCAACAAAGATTTCCGATTCTTTCAAAGATGGCAAGTGATATTCTGAGTATTCCAATTACTACGGTAGCCAGTGAATCAGCTTTTAGTATTGGTTCACGTGTTCTAACAAAATATAGAAGTTCCATTCTTCCATATAATGTTCAAGCTCTTATTTGTACTCGCAATTGGATGCATGGATTTACATACGATGGTAATTTATTAATTTGTATATATTTTATATTTGTTATAGAGTTATTTCTTTATTTAATAACTATACTCTAATTTTATAATTTGATTTATTGTTTGTTGTAGATAACGATTATGGATGTCTTCATGATGCGGGAGAAGAAATTCATGATATTCTTACTCATGAACCTGAACCTGAACCTGCTCATAGTGAAGCACAATCTAATATCGTTGAAATTGATGATAGTGGAGAAGATGACGATAATAGTAGTCATCCTTCTCATGTCGCTTAGTAGTATGCTTTTTATATTTTATGTAAGTTATTTCTGAACATCGTTTGCTGTTATGAATTAGTGACTAATTATTTGTTGGATAATTTTGTTGTTTGGATATAAATGTTGACAACTTTTGTTTGATAAATTAGAATTTTAATTTTTGTAATTTACTAATTATATTTCTTTGAAAAACACGGAAGAAAATAGTTAAAATTTGGAATAGTAATTTCCAGGCCTTGCGGGCCGGCCCTGGTGCTCTCAAGCCGGGCTTCGAAAAACAGGTGTTTTTCTTATTCCGGGCCCTGGAGGGCCGGCCCTGTTAGGCCCTGGCCCTGATTCCCAGCTCTAGCTCATTGTAACTATTGCAACCGAAAGGACATAATATATCTTCATGCTTTCATAAGAAGGAAGGAAAGGATAGACCAGAGGTACTTATGAATGGGTACCTAAAGGATCATATGTTCCTTCTGCAGTTCGAACTAACCAAAAAGGATCCAAGGAAAGATGGGTACCTAAAACTTAATTATCAATAAAATTGCAGGTATGTCTAAAAGCATCAAAATCCAGTAAGTGGTATATTGATAGTAGATGCTCTAAACACATGACAGGAGACCAATCCAAATTTGTTGCAATAAGACCAAAGGATGGCGGCAAAGTGACATTTCGAGGAAACCAGTCTGGAAAAATAACTGGAGTTGGTGAAATTGGAGAAAATGGTAGACCTCAAATCAAAGATGTGTATTATATGGAAGGTCTGTGTTACAACCTCCTCAATGTCAACCAAAGTGCAGACAAAAACAATAGGATCATTTTTTATTCAAAAGAATGTCTTATTATCAACAAAAAAGATCTCCAAATAAATAAAGATCAATTGATGAAGATTCTCTTCAAGGCATCAAGAGAAGGTAACTGTTATACCATGAACATGCCTTGTAGTATTTCTGAAAAATATTTGGTTAGCAATGCGAATGAAAGTTGGTTGTGTCATAAACGATTAGCACATGTTAATATGCATCAACTGGACAAGTTGCTTAAGAACAAATTAGTTCTCAATTTATCCAAACTTACCTTTGAAAATGATTTCATTTATGATATTTGTCAAAATGATAAACAAACTAAATCCTCTTTTAAATCAAAGAATGAAATCACAACAGATCAACCACTCCAACTTCTCTATATAGATTTAGTTGGACCAGCAAAGTTAAAAGCCTTGGAACCGTCTTTGGTCCGATGCCTTTGCCATCCCCTGCAATCCTTTATAACCAAAACGGCGTCCTTTAGGTGCAAAGATGCCGTTTTAGTTGCAAAGGAGGCAGCTGTATCTTTTTTTTTTCGAAAACATAATTTAGGAAACTTATTGGTACTAAAAAGATATCTCAGGATACTGAAAGATACTATAAAAATACTCGATGATCTTGAAAAAAAAAAATCCTAAAGTATATTTTTAATACCATTGAGTACCCTAAAATAATTTTTCAAGATCATGAAGTATTTTTCACTACCAGTCACTATTTTGAAATATCCTTTTAGTACCTGTAAGTACCCTGAAATATTTTTTCAAGATACTAAACTAATTTTTTTAGATCATGAGGTATTTTTTCAATACCAATTAGTATTCTCAAGTGTCTTTTTAGTACCCGTCACTGAAATACTTTTTTAGGATTCTAAAATAATTTTTAAAGATCATCAAGTATTTTTAAAGATATTTTAGGATACTAAACCGTACTAAAAAAATACTTGATGATCTTGAAAAATTGTTTTAGGATCCTAGAAAAATATTTCAGGGTACTGACCGATACTAAAAAGATACTTGAGAATACTACCCGGTACTAAAAAAATACTTCATGATCTAAAAAAATTAGTTTAGTATCTTGAAAAAATATTTTAGGGTACATACTAGTACTAAAAGGATATTTTAGGATATTGAGTGGTACTGAAAAAATACTTCATGATCTTGAAAAATTATTTTAGGGTACTAAATGATACTAAAAATGTACTTCATAATATTTTTTTTAAATCATCAAGTCCTTCAGTATCTAAAATATCTTTTTAGTAGAGTAAGTATCCTGAATTATGTTTTCAAAATAAAAAAAAAAAATTGGGACACAACGGCCTCCTTTGCCGTTTTGGCGGCAAAGGATTGCAGCGGCAAGGGCATCGGACCAAAGCCGGTTCCAAAAGCCTTGGTGCTAATCTTGGTCATAACTTTTCGACAATTTATTGTATTCGATCGTCAATGGAAGAAGAGGAGAGAAGGGGTCCGGGGACAAAGGCGAGATCTTTGATAGAGAAGGCCACAAACTCTACTTCCCCAGAGGTCGATCCTCGTCTCCTACGAGCCATCAAGTCGATGGTTCGAAACTCGGATTCGGAGCTCCGAATTGCCGCCGAAACACTTACGGACCTCATGAAGCGAGACCACTCTCAGGTTTTCATACTTAATTTTTCAGTTTTGTGGATGAATTAGTTTCGTTACCCAAGGGTTTTTTTGTTTCTTGATTATTCAATTTGAGTTGAATTCAATTTTGACATTTGAATTAACGAGCGAATGTTCCGTTAATTTGCAACCTTAACTGTGAGCGTTCGTATCATGTCTGTTTTGGGAGATTGAATCTTTAAATATTTCGTTTGTCTTCTGTTTGCCTCATTCTTAATGCTTCAATATGACATGAGATATGAGTGTGTTTATCTTTTCATGATTAAAATATCATTTCTTGTTGAAAATCAGAGGTTATGAATTACTGGATGAACAAGTTTGAAGAATTGAGCGTTCTATCTGCCCATCTCCAAACATCAGTAAAATCAGTCAAATTTCATTATGTGAGGTTGTTAATATTGTTGGGATTTTAGGATCCCACCGGATAGAAAAATAACAACAGATAAAGGAAATTGAAAATAATAAAAGACACACAGATATCTTCTAAGGAAATCTCACTATGGGAAATACTAAAGGAATTACAACCTCTCTTTAATATAAGGAGAGAACAAATTATCCCTCTCTTAAATTAAGAAAACTCCTCACAAAAATCACTCAAGAAATATCTTGTAAGAAAATTCTTATAAGACAAGAAGAGAAGAAGGATTTGGTGTAATTAGAAATGAAGAGGGAAGGCTATATTTATAGCCTTCCAACTCTGCCTCCTCTCAACATCCCACCGATGTGGGACTTGAGTCTACCAATCTCCCACTTGGAGATATGATTGAGAACCAATCAATCTCCACACTCTCCTTGCTATCTTCATGTTGTCTATGTCTCTTCCAGGCCAAATGAAGATCTACACCAAATGAATTTATCAGTGTTGATTGCCTTTGTTAGTGCATCTGCTAGGTTCCTTTCTGTGTGAATCTTTTGCATGTCCACACTCCCATCTTCTACCACTTCACGAACAAAATGATATTGAACTCCTATTTGTTTCGTCCTGGAATGAAATGCTGGATTCCTTGCAATGTGCAAAGCACTCTGACTATCACAATACAACAACATATGTTGTTGTTTGTGTCCGAGTTCTTCCATGAATCTCCTTATCCAGATTGCTTCTTTACAAGCTTGTGTAGCTGCCATATACTCAGCTTCTGTTGTAGATAATGCCACAACTGACTGTAGTTTAGATACCCAGCTAACAACTCCTTTTCCAATTGTGAACACATAGCCTGTGGTAGATTTTCTTTTATCAAGGTCACCTGCAAAATCAGAATCAACATATCCTTTGGCCACAAATTTCAGATCCTCCATAACATAGAGCAACATTTGAGGTTCCTTTGATATATCTCAAGATCCTCTTAATAGCTTTCCAATGCTCCTGACCATAATTTGTCATGTGTCGACTAACCACTCCCACTGCATGTGCAATGTCTGGTCCTGTATAGATCATAGCAAACATTAAACTCCCTACTGCTGATGCATACGGTACTCGAGACATCTCCTTCCTTTCTGCTTCACTACTAGGACTCATACTTGAGGATAACTTGAAATTAACAGGAAGAGGGGTAGACATTGGCTTACAATCTTGCATGTTGAAGCGTCGCAAGATTTTGTGCAAGTTATTCTTTTGAGATAGCCAAATCTTCCTGCTATTTCTGTCTCAGTGAATTTGCATCCCTAGAATCTTGTTTGCTGGTCCCAAATCCTTCATTTCAAACTCCCTAGCCAACTGTGCCTTTAATTCTTGAATAAGATCTATGTTGGGGCCTGCTACCAACATATCATCAACATACAATAGTAGTATAATGAAATCATTATTACCAAACCTCTTGAAGTAAGCACAAGGGTCTGAATTGAGTCTGTTGTATTCAAGGCTCAATATGAAGGAATCAAATCTCTTATACCAACACCTCGGCGCCTGTTTGAGACCGCACAGAGATTTGTTCAACCTGCAAACCAAGTTCTCATTATTTGGTTCTTCAAAACCTTCTGGTTGGAGCATATAGATTTCCTCTTCAAGATCTCCATGAAGAAACGCAGTTTTAACATCTAACTGCTCTAGATGTAAATCCAATTCTGCACACACAGCTACTACTATACGAATAGTAGTTAGACGAACCACAGGTGAAAATATTTCTGTGAAGTCAATACCTTCTTTCTGAGCATAACCTTTGACCACCAGTCTTGCACGATACTGCTCTACTTGATCATCACTGTTTCGCTTGATCTTGTAAACCCATTTGTTGCCAATGGGCTTTCTTCCTTGCGGTAATGGTACAAGCTCCCAAGTCTTGTTCTTATGAAGAGCTTCAATCTCTTCCTGCATTGCTGTCATCCACAATGATCCATCCGAGCTAGTTGTTGCTTGATAGGGACACACGTGGCCCTCTCTTAGTGTACTCCAGAAGGAAAAGGCCACATGTCTAGTTATTATGTTTAGGAGAAGTTATTCTGTTCAGTTATTATGTTTAGGAGGAGTTATTATCAGTTTGCAATGGTTATTCTATCTTATCTGTTGTAAAGTAGTTATTAGGAACAAGGACAGTTATAATGGCTGATCTTTATATATTTGTATTATGCTTTATGAAAGTCATGAATGAAGAATATTATTCAGGAATTACCCTGCCTTGGCTAGAGTACAGATTCTGACTCTAGATTATCTTTTCTACTCTTTCTTTCCCTTAAAAATCTACAAGTTCTATCAATTTGGTATCAGAGCGGTAGATCTTGGCATCTGTATGCTATCATGGTGAACACCAGAAATTCTTCTTATGAGAATGAACCACCAATACTCACAAATATAAACCCTGACAACCCACCAAATCCCAACCCCAAGGACGATCCCGCTGTAATTTTGGTTCAGCAACCAGTCCAAACACATCCAGAATCCAACCAGCCACAATTGACAGCAATTCTTGCCCAATTGCATTTGATGAATTCAGAGATTAATACTCTGAAGAAAGCAAAAGAACCAGCCATGATTCAAGGCGAAACTAGTCGCAACTACAGAGATCCTTTCAATGAACAAGATGAATTTGATGGGGATAACCTCTCATGGAATAGGAATTTTCCCAAACGACCTTACTCTAAGGTTGAATTTCCAAAGTATGAGAGTGGTGATCCAAGAGGATGGATCTTGAAGGCTGAAAAATATTTCAGATATTATCAGACGCCTGAAGATTTAAAGGTCGATGTAGCAGCGATTAACTTGGACGGTGACGCCTTAGACACTTTTACGTGGGTTTCTTCGGGACGAACGATTAGATACTGGGAAGAATTAGTGCAAGTCTTTCAGGAACAATTCGGTCCTGCAGAATTCCAAAATCCGGACGTGCATTTATGTGGAATCAAACAAACAGGCACAGTAGGAGAATACAAACAGGAATTTGTTCGCCGACAGTCGCAAGTTCAGGGATGGCCAGAACATTGCCTTTTGGGGGTATTTATTAATGGATTAAAGGAGGAATATCAGGCTGATGTGAAGATTCAGAAACCGCACACAGTATATAAGGCGGTTAGTTTGGCACTGGAGTTTGAAGCGAAAATCTTATCCCAACAGAAAACTCGACTGTTTCCGCGATCTCAGTTCCCACGAAGTTCGGATAATTCCACTAATTGGCGTGAAAATAAAGGTTATTCGCCACGTCAGCCCTGGGACCCACCCACTTCTTCAAATCCGTCACATTCCTATACTAAGCCATTTATTCAGTCAACTTCTCAGAATTTTCCACCGAACACGTCTTCGTTGGCAGAACCGCACCGATCAACGCCGACCAACACCCAGATGTCGCAACCGCTGAATTTCAGCGACCAACAGCGTCAATTTCGGCGTGAGAAGGGGTTATGTTTCAAATGCAGCGATCGGATCATGCCTGGGCATCGATGTAAAACTTCTTCCCTGCGTTTAATGGATATTTCAGATGAAACAGAGGACATGCAAGATAATCACGATGATAAACAGTGCACAGAGACAGCATTGGCCGAAATTTCACTCCATGCAATTCTGGGCAATCAATCGTCTTCCACTTTGAAAGTAAAAGGTACCTTAAAGGCCAAAACGATTCTGATTCTTATAGACTGTGGCTCTACCCATAACTTTATCTCCAACAAGCTAGTAGAAACACTACAATTGACCACAACCTCTCTACCTACTTTCGGTGTTCAAGTGGGGGATAATCGGACCATATCCTGCAAGTCAATTTGTCACAACTTGGAGATTACAATTCAGGCATTAACCATTAAAGAGGATTTCTTTCCGTTCAATTTGGGTAGTGTCGATATGGTACTGGGAGTTAAATGGCTAGCATCCTTGAATACCGTTGAAGCAAATTGGCAAGAGCTATTTATGATCTTTTGGGTTAATGGTAAGAGGTACAAACTGCAAGGGATTCCTAAACAGGTTACTTCAGCCTCCTTATGCAGTTATGTTTGTGAACAACTAGTTGACAGATTTGATAATTTAGAAGAATTGTTAAATTCTTATTCCTCTATTTTTCAAGAGCCACACTCCCTTCCTCCTTTCAGACAGAATAGTCACGCAATTCCTCTTTATCCTACTGCCATACCTCCTAACATCCGCCCCTATAGATATCCTTTTACTCAAAAGGATGAAATTGAAAAACAAGTAGCAGACTTATTACAGAAAGGCTTCATACAACCCAGTGTGAGCCCATTTGCCAGCCCTGTGCTGCTGGTCCCAAAAAAAGATTCCTCTTGGCGTTTTTGTGTGGATTATAGGGAACTAAATCGCTTGACAATTCCAGATAAGTACCCTATTCCTACAATTGATGAGTTGATTGATGAACTATATGGGGCTAAATTCTTTTCTAAGATTGACCTTCGTTCTGGCTACCACCAAATAAGGGTACTCCCTTCTGATGTTTTCAAAACAGCCTTCAGAACACATTCTGGTCATTATGAATTCATTGTCATGCCTTTTGGTCTTACCAATGCACCAGCCACATTTCAGGCAACAATGAATGATTTGTTTAGACCATTTCTAAGGAAATTCATCTTGGTCTTCTTTGACGACATATTGGTGTACAATAAGGATTTTGAAGATCACTTGATACATCTGAATACCATCTTTCAGGTTCTGCAGCAAAATAACTTTTATGCTAACCCCAAAAAATGTGATTTCCTTCAATTAGACATCTTTTTTGGGGCATATAATCTCTGCTAAGGGAGTCTCAGTTGATTCTGACAAGATTGCTGCAATTACTGTGTGGCCCTTACCACAAAATATTTCTAAACTTCGAGGATTTCTAGGGCTTACAGGCTATTATAGAAAGTTTGTTTTTCAATATGGGCACATTGCTAGGCCTCTGGTGGACATGACTAAAAAGGGTGCCTTCAATTGGGATAGTACTTCATTGGCTGCATTTGAAAATCTGAAAGCAGCACTTACACAAGTCCCTGTTTTACAACTCCCAAACTTCCATGAGCCTTTCATTGTGGAATGTGATGCTTCATCAACTGGAATAGGGGCCATTCTACAACAAGGAGGTCATCCTATTGCTTATTACAGCAAGGGACTATCCAAATCTCACCAACAGAAATCTGTTTATGATAGAGAATTATATGCATTGGTTATGGCCTTGGACAAATGGCGTCATTATTTATTTGGCCGCCCGTTTATAGTCCATACGGACCACTTTAGCCTGAAATATCTAATGCAACAACGGGTGACCACGCCATCACAGCAGCGCCTTCTATTAAAACTGCTCCCCTTTGATTTTACTATCATTTACAAGCCAGGTATCACCAATCAAGGTGCTGATGCCTTATCCCGATGTCCACATTCTGCTGAATTTTTCCACTTGGCAATACCTCATGCTTCTGATTTTGAGCATCTACCAGATTTATTGCAGCAAGATCCTTTTACATATCAGATCTGCCAGTCTCTCCAAACAGACCCCCATTCTGTCCCTAATTATTCTCTGGTTTTTGGTAAATTATATTACAAGGACAGATTGGTCATTCCTGCCAAATCCACCCTTTCTCAAATGTTAATTTCTGAAGCTCACACTTCCTTGGTAGGAGGACATGGTGGTTTACTCAAAACCCTCAAGCGTCTGCACATGTATTACTTTTGGAAAAATATGAAGGAAGAGGTGAAAGTTTTTATTCAGCAATGTCTCAATTGCCAACGCAGCAAATATTTACCTCAATCCTATGCAGGTTTATTGCAACCTCTACAAATTCCAAACCATATTTGGGAGGATCTTTCCCTTGATTTCATCACAGGCTTACCAAAATCAAATGGTTTTGAGGTAATTTTGGTTGTGGTCGACCGTTTCAGTAAGTATGCTCACTTCCTTGGTCTCACGTCCTTTTACTGCTAAGGCCGTGGCCGCTCTCTTCTGCAAGGAAATTATTCGTCTCCATGGTACCCCTAAATCCCTCATTTCTGACAGGGATCCAGTCTTCTTAAGCTCCTTTTGGCAGCAACTGTTTAATCTGTCGGGTACTAAACTCAGAATGAGTACTTCTTATCATCCCCAAACGGATGGCCAAACTGAGGTTGTGAACAGATGTTTGGAGACTTATCTCCGTTGCTTTTGCCAAGATCATCAAAAGAGCTGGTTTCATTTTCTGCATTGGGCAGAATTTTCATATAACACTGGTTTTCACACTTCCACAGGTTTCACTCCTTTCAGAATTGTCTATGGTAAAGATCCACCTGTTTTGGTCCCTTATGTGCATGGTACGACACCTATTGCTGAGTTGGAAGACTTCTTTACTGAAAGAGATGCTCTTTTGGACTTAATTAAATCTAATCTCAGTGCTGCCCAAGACCACATGAAGCAACATGCTGACTTACATCGCCGTAATTTAGAATTTCAGCCAGGAGACATGGTCTTCTTGAAAATCCAACCTTATCGTCAGCAGTCACTCTCAGCCCAGAAATTTCACAAGCTTTCTGCTCGCTATTTTGGACCATATTCTGTGATTAAACGCATTGGTAAAGTGGCGTATGAACTTCAGCTTCCTCCAAATTCACGTGTTCATCCAGTGTTCCATGTCTCTTTGCTCAAACCAGCACATGGTTGTGATCCCCTGCTGCCTATCCAGCCTCTTCCAGTGACAGCAAATTGGGAACTCAACATTGCACCCGCCAAGGTCCTAGATTCACGGGTTGTTACCACTAATGGTCAGCCTACCGTTGAACTTCTAATTCAATGGCAAGCTAGACCACTTGAAGAATCAAGTTGGGAATCTTATGACTTTATTGCCTCTCAATTTCCACATTTCAGCCTTGAGGACAAGGCTTATTTTCAAGGGGAGGGTATTGATAGGGACACACGTGGCCCTCTCTTAGTGTACTCCAGAAGGAAAAGGCCACATGTCTAGTTATTATGTTTAGGAGAAGTTATTCTGTTCAGTTATTATGTTTAGGAGGAGTTATTATCAGTTTGCAATGGTTATTCTATCTTATCTGTTGTAAAGTAGTTATTAGGAACAAGGACAGTTATAATGGCTGATCTTTATATATTTGTATTATGCTTTATGAAAGTCATGAATGAAGAATATTATTCAGGAATTACCCTGCCTTGGCTAGAGTACAGATTCTGACTCTAGATTATCTTTTCTACTCTTTCTTTCCCTTAAAAATCTACAAGTTCTATCATTGCTTCTCAGAATGTTGATGGTTCTCCATCTTCGGTCAAAAGACAATATGCAACATTGCCCTCCACAATATAATCAGACTGCCAGGCTGGTGTTTTCTTCTCACGAGTTGATCGTCGAACTTCTGTGTTTCAGATTCAACTGGTTCTTGCTCCTCGTGATCTGGCGTTGCTTCAGAAGAATTTTGTTGCTCAGACTTTTGTTCCACCTGAATCGTCAAAGTATCTGAATTATTAGCTAAAGTGCCTTTTACATCTTGCTCTTGCAGCTTGTCTTCTGCAAATATAACATCCCTGCTGATGACGACATTGCGAGCAGTAGGATCCCACAGTCGATACCCCTTGACTCCATCAGCATACCCCAAGAATCTGCATTTTCTGGATTTTGGATCCAGTTTTGTAACTTCCTGGGTGTTGTACATCACGAACACAGGACTTCCAAATGTGTGTAGGTGAGAATAATCTACTGGCTTACCAGTCCACATTTCCATCGGTGTCTTCAGATCAATCGCTGTTGATGGTGAACGATTAATCACATAACAGGCAGTTTTGACTGCTTCAGCCCAAAATGACATTGCCATACTTGTAGTCCTCAACATAGCTCTAGTTCTATCGAGTAGAGTTCTGTTCATCCGCTATGCCGCTCCATTCTGTTGCGGAGTGTATGCCACCGTGAGTTTTCTTTTGATGCCTTCCTGATTACAAAAGGCATTGAATTCATCACCTGTATATTCTCCACCATTATCTATCCTGAGACACTTAATCTTCTTCTCTGTTTCCAATTCTACTTGCGCTTTGAATGTCTTAAAGACTGAAAATACATCTCCCTTCTTCTTAATTGGATACAACCAACATCTCTTGGAATAATCATCAATAAAGGATACAAAATACTTTGCTCCTCCCAGGGAAGTAACCGGTGATTGCCATACATCAGAGTGAATTAATTCCAGAATACTTTTACTTCTAGAATTAGATGTAGTGAACTTCAATCTATGTTGCTTGCTTGTCACACAGTACTCACAAAAGGGTAAAGTTACCTTTGTAAGACCAGGGAGAAGTTTCCGTTCGGCTAGGATCTTCAAACCTTGTTCTGACATGTGGCCTAATTTGAGATGCCACCTTTGTGTAGTATCTTCCTCAGAACTGGTTGTTGCAATAGATGCTTCTGCCTTCAAATGTGTCTCTCCCATAATAATTTACAAGTTTGCAACATTTTTCTTAGCCTTCATGACTACAAGCGCTCCTTTGACAAGCTTCATCACGCCTTCTTCTATGCGCTCTTTACAGCCACTGTTATCAAATTTCCCTAAAGACATTTTTCTTGAGTCCTTTCACATGCCACACATTTTGAATTATGCGAATTACTCCATCATACATCTTTATCTTGATGGTGCCAATCCCAGCAACCTCTAAGATCCGATTCTCACACGTGTACACAGATCCTCCAGAGATAGGTTCGTAAGTATGAAACCACTCCCTACGAGAAGTCATATGCCATGTTGCACCTGAATCCATGATCCATGCATTAGTGAGTTCCAATCTATCTTTAGATACTGCTCCTGCTACGCTACATAAGACGTCAGCGGTGGCAACACGTCCTTGAGAGTTTGATGCTTCAGAGGTTTTATCTCCACCCTTCTTGAATCGACATTCACTTTTAAAGTGTCCTCTCTTGCCACAATTATAGCACTTGAAATTCTTCTTACTCCTGGATTTTGATCCTCCTTGTTTCTGACTCTGGAATCATGTTCCGTTGATCGTCCTCTCGTCATCGATAAGGCTTCCGCTTGACGTGAACTTGCCAGACTGTCTTCTTTGTTTGTGTGTCGACTTTGTTCTTCAAGAATAGACGGTGCTTGCTCTTCGATCACAGGCTCGGACTCGTCGCTGTCAGGAATTGGCATTCCCTAATCGTCGATCTCAAGCAACGTGAGAGAGGCAGAGTTGCAACGTGGCCTGGTCGGAAAGGCTCCCCACATCGGAAACACAGCCCCTTTTCACGGCGGCGCTGTCTCTCGGCCTTCGTGGATGACGCACGAGTCACCGTCGGTGCTGATGAAGAAGACGAGATCGCGGGGTAATTTTTGGTGGAGTCGGACGCTGCTGGTGGGTACAGAGTCGGGTAATTGGAGTTATAACTCACATTGGACCGGGTTTGGGCATAGGAAGAATTGGGCTTGGGCCCTTTTGTGGATATTAGCTTCTTCTCAAATTCTAGGGCTAAACTTGACGCTCGGTAGACTGTTCGCGGCTTATGAATACGAACTTCAGATCTTAATTCCTCCTTTAATCCGTTTAAAAATACACCCAGGAGGCAATGGTCCGGCCAATTCTTCACACGAGCCACTCTTCTTGCCCATTCTTGCCGGTAGTCCTAAACACTTCCGGTTTGTTTGATGCTGCAAAGGTGCTCGTCTGGGTTTTGGTATTCTGGAGGCCCATAATGTTCTTGAAAATTCTTCACTAACTTATCCCAGTATAACACGGTGCGTTCAGCGTTCACCCATGAAAATAAATCCAATGCGTCTCCCTCCAGGTACATAGCAGCAATCTCTACTTTGTCATCATCCGGAGTTTCATAATACCGGAAAAAAAATTCTGCCTTTAGGATCCATCCTCGCGGGTCGCCTCCACTAAATTTCGGAAACTCGATTTTTGCATATGGTCGCCTTGAATGCCGATGGGAAGGTTCAAATTCCTCATCGCTGTCGCGGCCCCAGTGATTCTTGCCACGGTTACTACGAGTGGATTGAAACTCTAAAGCTGTGATCTTCTCTTTTAGCTCGTCAAGGGAGTCCAATTTCGCAGCAATTGCAGCCAAGGGATCAGCCCCAAAGGGATTCTCCTCTGGGTTCTGAGTGGCATGCGAAGAGCGTGTGTTCACCATGTCGGATCGTAGCGGCTCTGATACCAAAATAAGTAACAAGGTAGCTCTCTTCTACTCCTCTCATCGTAAGAATCTCACGATTAAAAGAATAAGAAGCCCAAGAGAATCTCCAAATATCAGGAATATTGTTTATTAACTCATATCCAGTCTTTTTACTGACTAAGATATTTATAGAAGATAAATTACAATTGAAATACTGACTCTCCCTACATTCTCGGGAAACTAGATGCATAAGAATAGGAAATGACTCAAAGGACTCACCACTACTAACTAGTGATCCTATTATTTTGCTAACAACAAACTTTCAATTATTAATTAAATAATAAAAGAAATCAGAAACATGGAAACGTGGACTGAACGTGGCTGATTACTGCATTAATGCGCAGACCGCTTCTTGCGCCTATGATAAGTGAGGCGATATCTATCATCCCATATCTCCTTGGCTGATTTCTTTTCCTCTACACCTGACAATATATCATCTGATAAGGACAGATGCAGATCAGAAATTGCTAGTTCATCAATTCTTTTCCATTTCTCATCATCTGTGAACTCCTTTGGCCGAGTACTGATGGCTTCTAGGCAATTATCTTTGATCAATAATGCCTTCATCTTCAATTTCCATAACGAGAATTTTGTCTCGTCAAACTTGCCAATATCCAACTTTGTTGTCATGGTTCTATCACAAATTGCTTGAATTGCTTCTGCTTCAGGATAGCTCCCACTGTTTTACTCGGACTCGGGCTCAGGCTCCTCCGTATACGTGAACAGTACCTCCGTATGAGTGAACAGTGCCTCCGTATGCTTGAACAGCACTTCTGTATGCTTGAGCAGCACCTCCGTATGTTTGAACAGCACTTCCGTACAGTACTTCCAAACAGCACCTGCAGCACCTCAGCAATTCCCCAAGAATAATCCTTTTCTGATGTGACAGATCAGTCTAAGTTGCAGCCACAGAGCATACTTAGGAAACCTTGGCTTTGATACCATTTGTTGGGATTTTAGGATCCCACCGGATAGAAAAATAACAACAGATAAAGGAAATTGAAAATAATAAAAGACACACAGATATCTTCTATGGAAATCTCACTATGGGAAATACTAAAGGAATTACAACCTCTCTTTAATATAAGGAGAGAACAAATTACCCCTCTCTTAAATTAAGAAAACTCCCCACAAAAATCACTGAAGAAATATCTTATAAGAAAATTCTTATAAGACAAGAAGAGAAGAAGGATTTGGTGTAATTAGAAATGAAGAGGGAAGGCTACATTTATAGCCTTCCAACTCTGCCTCCTCTCAAGATCCCACCGATGTGGGACTTGAATCTAACAAATAAAAGCTGAATTCTTGTCTTTGTAGTGGTTCTTGTCAAATCATGCAATCATTTTTAAGTCACTGATGAGAATTGAGTTTGGTAGTACTTAGCTTAAAAACTCTTTGGTGCTTTTGTTGGGGACATTTTAATAGTCAAAGGTTATAACTTTTGAGGCTACTTTATCGTCTGAATAATGAAAAAACAAGTGTGTGACCTTGATAGATGTATGTTGCAGGTTAGGTACCTCACACTTCTAATAATTGATGAACTATTCATGCGATCAAAGCTTTTTAGAACCCTTCTTGTTGAGAATTTGGATCAGCTACTAAGTTTGAGTATTGGATTCAGACAAAATCATCCACTACCTGCTCCCCCTGCTGTTGCATCTGTTTTACGTTCAAAGGCCATTGAATTCTTAGAAAAATGGAACCACTCTTTTGGGGTTTATTACAGACAGCTCAGATTAGGATATGATTACCTAAAGAATACCCTTAGGCTTCAATTTCCTAACATACAGGCTAATGTGGATCGGATGCGGCAAGAGAGAAGAGAAAGAGAGAGGAGATCTAAGGAAATTCTGTTGAACAAATATGAGAATTTGAGACAGAATCTATCATCGATAAAGGGAGAGATACTATCCACAGTGGATGAAGCTGGAGAATGTTTGGAAATTTTGAACTCAAAAGACGAATTAATGCAAGATGATATCTTAGACGACGAAGTGGAAGAGTTCTGTCATCCTGAGCTGCTGCAGATGCGTCTTGATGCCATAAAAGAAGGAGATAAGGTTCATGAGAACAGTGATAACAAGGTGGTTTTTGATGCATTGAGGGAATTGTACAAGCTTTTAGTGTCGAAGCATTTGATTTCTATCCAAGAATGGATTTCTGTTCTTGTAAGGGTTGAAGTAGCTGACAATCAATTTAGAGATTACGCTTTGAAAGAATTCATTGACATTCGCAATCGTGTGAAATCAGTTCAAAAGAAATGTGAAGAGGCTGGATTTTCTCTTCAAAACACATTAAAACATGATGAAGAAGAAGATTTTTGGGAGGAGGGTGATGTTGTAGCTAATGAAGTTGCATCTAGTGCTCCGAAGAACAAAGACAAACATCTTGATATGGCATCAACTTCCCATAAAGCAAAAGACGGTGCACTCAGTTCAAGAAATAAAGAGCCTCACAGCTCTAACACCAAGAGACTAGCTCATAGAAGGAATGAAGTAGACTCAAACTCTTTGAGGAGCAAACTTCTAGCTGAAGCTCCTGTTGTAAGGCGGAGTTCTCATTTGGATGATTGGGGTTCAAACAGGGTTTTCATGGCTAACCAGCGGGGTTTGGAGCTTGATAATCACTGGGGGAGGGTGGACTCCGATGCCGTTATCCCAGCAGATAAAATTGCTCAATTGAATGTTCACGCAGCACTTTATGAAGAGAAGCAAGTGGAGATCCAACCATGTCATGCTCCTTTGAAGAAAGGAGGGCTCTGTCAGAGAAGAGACTTGAGAGTTTGCCCATTTCATGGACCTATAGTTCCTCGGGATGATGAAGGAAAGCCACTCATTCAGAGTCCATCCGAACACAAGGTAAACGTTGATTTGGGGATTGATCTGGCGGAGCAGCTGGCTAAACAAGCAGTGAAGAATGTTCATGAAAGAGATAACGAGGTGGCAAAGAAGCGAGAAATTGATAAACGGGTGCTGAAGCGTGCAAAACTTGCCAAAATTCGGGAACACAATGAATCAGTTTTACAGGATGCTGCTTTGGCTTCTACTTCTAGATCTGCGTCTCTCGGACTAGATGGGGATGTGGCTGATGAAGGGAATTTTTCTTCCAGAGACAACAAGCGAAGTCTTGCATCCATGCTTCGAAAGAAAACAACATCAAAAGACAGAATAGCCAGGAAGCTTCTGAGTTCTCAGGCTAGGGATGCAACCACTAGGCAGCACGATGCTAGTGAGGATGCAAAATACAGAGAGGCCTTCCCGAACCAATGGTAAACTGGGTTCACTTTGAGCATTTAGGATTAAATGTAGTCAAAACTTAGGATTAGATACATTGAGTAAAATCTTGCCTTGTTGAATTAAGGAAATGTACTCATTCATGCAACTATTCATCTATACATTCATTCTTTTTTTGTGAGTGACTTGGCTCACCAAGGAATAAGAGAAGCCGTTTTGGGGCTAGTTGCTGTGATATTTTGACGGCATATTTCCACAATTTCTGTATGAACCTTTTGTACATAATAGGTGTCAGTGCCAGATGGCTGCAAGTTGGGCTTATTATATGAAGTTACAAATTTATACTTGAGATGAGATCCTATTGTGCTTTCTGGGAAGCTCTTTGAACCTCAAACTGCCATTTGACCAGATTTGTGGTTCTTGTGAGTCTTGGCTTACTTTGCCCATCCTTAAAAATGAGCGGAGTTTGAGATGCCTTTTTGAAAACTATGAGGAAAAATTAGTAACAGGAATATCGCACTTTATACTCGTACATGCAGAATGCCAAGTCTTTTTTGACCAATCTAAGGAAAGAAAAAAACACAATAATAAGGCTGATTGATCAGCTATGATTAATGGCAAATCAAATAAATGTATCTCTTGAAATGAAAATTTCTTTGGGGTGGTGCTTTTAGCAGTGCCAAGGCCCAAGAATACATAAATTAAATGAAAGCTTTAGGGCGTCTCACCTAGTTTATCCCACATTTATAAGCATCCCATTCCCAACTGTGCTGCAGGTGGTGGACTTGATGAGTTAGTTAATCGCTCAATTGCTTCCCACAATCAAATAGAGACTAGCCAACCATATGATCAAGTTAGGATTCTCTATCGTATAAAAAAATCTCAAGTATTAACATGTGTTGAATCTAATAGAAGGGACTTTGACCATTTAAACATAAGGTTTTAAGTCTGAGTCTATATAAACGCAAAAAGCATATTTGGGAGTGCTGCTTCTAATTGGGTGTGACAATACTCAAATTTGCCATGTATTTTTTTTTTTTTTTTAAAAAGTCTAGTAAAAGAGTGAGAGAAGATAAGGGAAGCTCGTGAGTGGTTTCACTAGGTCTTCACTTCTGTTTCTCTTTTCTACAGATCTACCTGCTGTATAATCACTTTAAGCCAAAACTTCTGAAATTTACTTCATTCTCTAGAATTACTTCATCTCATGATCCCAATACTTTATGAGTTTTCTGAAATTTACTTCTTCTGCTGTACTGACAAACAAAAAAGGAAGATAATGGTGGTGAGTAAATAGAGAACCAGTAATATGCCCGTTGGCACCAAACTGAAGATTTTGGTGGTTTTTTTGCGGTATCACTTCTTGTAGCTCACAAGGTGTTTTGTTTGTTTGTTCCTTTGGGAAGTTGGGTTGTATTATGAGCCGAAAGTAGAAGATTTTATAGTAGTATATGAATAGAATCTTTCGTACTCTCCTGCTCCGTTTTTGGCTCTCAAGCAACGTTGATTCCAAGTCATATCTGATGCCCATGTTTTTGGTCGCAAACTTCTCATTCTTGATATCATATGTCTGCACATGAAGAAGAGGAAGATTAGTCCTTAATTCATGTGCTCTAATTTTTATATATTATCCTCCGTGATTTTATATTCAAGGGGAAAACATCATACAAGAAATGCTGAGTAAGAACAACTCATTCACCACAAGTGATATACTTTCACCAGTTTAGAATATAAGTTACTTTCAACGATGGTTAATTTATTAAATTCATGTTAATTTTTTTTTTCAACTTTCATATTTTACCCATATTAAATGAGATTTTGAGAAATATGTAAAATAAAAGGAACTACATTTGAATATTAATTAAAGGGGGAAAATTGATAAATAAAGAGTATTATTACTCACTCTCTAGGTGACTTATACTATAAACTAAAAAATGTTTTTAGGACGTGACTTATATTTTAAATAGGACTATATCGTTACAGGAGTCTAAAATTGACCCATAAAAATGATTAAAATTTAAAATAAGGTATTCAAGTGAACAAAAGGAAAAACTAAATTCTATAACAAAATTTTTGTAAAATCATATGGAATTCAAAGAATTAAATTAACAGTAAAAAAGAAAAACAAAATGATAGTGGTATGAATAGTAAACAAAGAGCAAATAAATGGATTGTGAAATAAAAGTTAAATTAATTCTTTCAATTTTTACATAGTAAGTTGATTGGGAGAAAAAAAAAATCCCCATGACCATGACAACCTGTGTAGTAGTAGTATACTTGAAAATAGTACGATGGCAACAATTAGTGCTGCTAAAAAGAAGTCTTGAGCATTATCATAAATCAAAGAATGTTACACTTTGATGACATTTCATTAAATCAAAGTTTGAAGTGATATTCTTGAATTTGACTAACACACATATATGAATTTCAAAGTCAGCGATCCCAATCATTTTGACCTACGCTTGGGTTTGAAATCAAGTTTGGAGCACTGATTTGCAAGCTAGTTATGTTCATTTACTGTGAAATTATTTTTTACTAAATTTATTATATCCATAGAGAAGGATAATCTGGAAAATTTTGTTTGGAGAAATGAAGAAAAAAATGCATTAAGAAAAATATACTCCTTTCATTCTTAATGGAAGATATATTTACCTAAGTGGACTAAATTAAATAAGTTAGTTAATATAATATGTATTTTCTAAAACACCTTTGTCATCTTCCTTAATTTCTTTATTCTATTTCCTCGTCGATTATTGTGGAGGAAACGTCAATAAGGGTAAATCAAGAAAAGATTGACAAATATTAAAATATTTCTTATATTTATGATTAAGATCAACTCCCCAGATATATCATACATTAAGGACAGAAGAGAGTACCATATTTTTTAGTAACTTTAAATCAAACTATAAAAAAAAAAAATACATAAATGAACTTGTTAGTGGATCTAAAGCTCAAATTTTTGAAATAGAGACAAATTATAGACATTTAACTAAAAAATGAAATAATCCTAACCGATGGCAAAAAGCCAAAATCCTTCCCACTACAATATAAAGCTATATTCTTACTAAAATACTGTTGGTTCACCGTTCATGTGGTAAACCGTCTTACCCCATAAAAAAACGGGATCAGGATTCTCTCAATACCAACTCCCATCCGCTGTTCCCCTCTATCCTTGAAACGCACCATTTTTTGTGCAATGGACCTGTGGACTTTGATTTGTGAAGTAGAAATAGTGTGAGGTTCTGCCAATGTGAAAGCTATGGCTAAGACTATTTTTTTTAAGTATCAGTCAGAATCTAAAATATTTTTTTTCAGATTTTAATTTTTTTAAGATCATAAGGTATTTTTTTTAGTATCAGTTAGTATCTTGAAGTATCTTTCAATACCAGTTAGTATCCTAAAGTATTTTTTGAGTACCAATCAATACCCCGAAAGAATTTTTTCATGACTCTAAAATAATGTTTTTAAAATCATAAAGTATTTTTTCAGTACCAGTAAATATCATGAAGTATCTTTTTAGTATCAGTTTGAAATAAGTTTTTGAGATCCTAAAATAATTTTTCAAGACCATGAATTATTTTTTCAATATCCTAAAATATTTTTCTAGTACATTCAGTACCCTGAAATATTTTTTTAATATCCTCAAATGACGTGCCTAAAAAAATACTTCAAGATACTGACTAGTACTGAAAAAATAATTCATGGTCTTGAAAAATTATTTTAGGATCTCGTAAAATTATTTCAAACTGGTAGTAAATAGATATTTCATGATACTTACTGATACTGGAAAAATACTTCATGATCCTGAAACATTATTTTAGAGTCTTGAAAAAAATATTTCAGGACTGACTAGTACTAAAAAAAAATACTTCAAGATACTAACTAGTACTTAAAAAATACCTCATAATCTTGAAAAGAGATTTTAAGATCTTAAAAAAAAACTCAGGTAGTGAGGGGTTGGGTTTCTCTCATTGTCTCTTTCTCATTTTCCCTCATCATCTCTAAATCCTATCCATCCAATCAACCACAATAACACTTTAACCTTTCTCTCACATTTCCAATCAATGGCTTAAATAAGCTGATGAAGGACAATGAGAAAAATGATGAGGAGAGAATCCTCCTCCGGTAGGGAGTGATACTAATAAAAATACTCAACACGGAAATGTCTTCACTTTTTAGCCATAGCTTTCCCAGCAGCAGCACCTCACAGTCCATTGCACAAAAACCGGTGCGTTTCAGGGTAGAGAAGGGGAGCGGATGAGAGTTGGCAAATGGCATTGAAGAGAATGCTGCCCCAAAAAAAGGAGCACACATATGTTAGGAGATACAAAAATTATACTCGGTTTTAATTATAGGAACTATTTAACCGATTTTGGAGGAATCAAGGAGAAGAGTTAAATTAGTTAATTTTACTTATTTTGATAAAATGCCATTATATAAATTTAAAATGACACAAGTAAAAGTGAATTACAACTCCGCCACGTATATCTCCAACGAATTTTCCTTTTCACACGTTTTCTAATTGAAATAATGATCTTGTTATATAAACATATATATGTGTGTATATGTGTATACATATAGATCTATCTACACATATATAGACACACACACACTCATATATCTACACACACATACAGACATTAATACATACATATATGTATGTGTACACACACATATATATATATGTTTATATATGTGTGTGTGTTAATGTACACATATATATATATATATTGACACACATAAACATAGATATACATATAAATGTACACACATATATATAAATGCTCCTAATAATAATTATAAATAGGGGTATTATAGAAAAAAATTAACAAAAGTTAAAACTTGCTCTTATTAGGACCAAAATCAACTTCTAAATATATTCCTATAATTAGGACTGGAGGGAGTATTTATAATAAATAAATAAAAAGCTAACTACACAAATCTATGAGATTTATATGTATAAATATTTTTTTTTTTGCTCAACAGATGTGTATGAATATAGGAGTTTAGGTGGTTCATGATTTTTTTAACGTGAAGAAGGGATTCGTAATGTGACATTTAGGTAATTAATTTTTAATTAAATAAATTATTGTTCCACTATTATCACTTTTTTTTTTGCTCGGAGACTATTATCACTGTAACAATAGTAAAAGCATAAAACTCCATCATCTACCTGTCCCACTAATAAATCACTGCTCTTATTGCTCTTATGGGTGCCAATCCCAATGATAATTGTCATCTCCCTTCCTTCTGCTACCTTCTCTCTCCATTTTCAATCTCTCTCTCTCTCTCTAACCTCACTCTCTCTGCTTTTAGCGAAATCCCTTGAAATTGGAAACCCCTAATCTGATGCTGGGAGAACCCAAGAAGAAAAGCATCCAATTTGTTCCTTTTTTTTTCAAATCATTCAGTTTAAAAATATCTCCCCCCTTTCACTTCTTCGTTGTCTTCTAAGTTCACGCTCTTTCCCCAAGTATCGCGAACTCTCGGACCCACTTCGATTTTTTTTGTCCTCTTGTGTTTGAATTGGCTGAGCGATTCGAGGGAGTTGTTTCACTCACGATCGAACTGATCATATGTTTTTAGGCGATAGAATGGAATCGAGTAGCCTTGATACTACTGTATCATCCTTGACTATGGATGATGATGTGCATATTCCCCATCAGTTTTCTTCGATCACGAAGCTGCATAACAATGGTCCTGGGACTACCAGCGTCCACGAACTGCTTGAATGCCCTGTTTGCACCAGCTCAATGTATCCTCCAATCCATCAGGTCTTTTATTTAAATCCATCTGCTTCAAGGGTTCCTCCGATCCTGCTTTCTCTTTTTTGTTGACTTGATACTTTGTTGCTTTCTGTGTTCCATTTATGCGATTTGTGTGGCTACCATCTTAATTGATATTTATGTCTTTAGGTTTTGAGTTTAGCTGTTTTATTCATTTTCTTTTAACTGTGAGCGTAGCATTTTTAGATCATGGTTGCATTTGAAATCTTTGGTATTTATGATGGGGAGGATTTGCAATTAAATTTTATGTTTGCTGATATTTCAGTTTTAAACTTTGATTGTTTTGAATCCCTGTGGATTTGATTCCTGTGGTTGGTTGATGTAAGGATCCTTGAGATGTTCGGGGAACAAGGTAAAGTTATATGATTAGTAATGGGAAAAGTTGGAGTCCTAAAGATCACTTACTATTCATCCAGATCTGTGGAATTTCGCCAGTTTCATAATCCATTTGGTGCTGCACTTCTGCTAGATGAATGCTTCACCTAGAAACCTCAATTTCATGGCAGAGGCTTGCCTCTCTTCAATCCAATCATATTCACATTACTTTGCTAAAGAGTGGAGGAAAAAGGGTTATTCCAGGGCTTTACCATGGATGGTTTATAAGGGGTTTAAAAGTTAATGCATGCTATGAAGAAATTCTGTTGAATAATTGATTATTTTTACTGTTTAACGGACAAGTGTTAGTCATATACTTCACCTTCCTCACACCTGTGTGGAGTATTGACCCTGTGAGTTATATAAGTGATGGGCTGGTGCATTTCGGTGCCTTAGGTTCTTTGGGGAGAGCAATTAGCAGATATAACATCGGCCTTCAGCTCCCTGATTCATAGTTCATGCCAAAGTCAGACTTAATCTGATGCTGTAACATTAGAGTGTATAGGGCGTGAAACTAGAAATAAGAATGTGGACATTAAGTAGGTCATAATACCAAAGTTCAGAATCCAACGTTATGAATCAACTTACTTATTTGCAAATATCTTAGATTAACATTCTGGTTATTACTCTGGCTTAGAGTGTGTTAACATTCTGGTTGCCTCTTTAGCTTATATTGTGCTGAAGCTATTTGGTGATACTTAAAACTATCCTGAAAAGGAAAAGAATTGATCTTTAAAACTATGTTTTATGGTTATTGTAAGGATGCATATTAGTTGATAAATGGGATCAAGGATGTCCATAATGGAGTCACTGATTTTTTTATCAAAATTTATTCTGCAGTGTCACAATGGGCATACACTTTGTTCAACTTGTAAGACAAGGGTACACAATCGATGCCCAACCTGTAGGCAGGAACTTGGGGATATAAGGTGCCTGGCGCTGGAGAAAATAGCAGAATCACTTGAACTGCCTTGCAGATATGGCTCACTTGGTTGTCCAGAGATATTTCCCTATTATAGCAAGCTCAAACACGAGTCTATTTGTAACTTCAGACCATACAACTGCCCCTATGCTGGGTCAGACTGTTCTGTTGTTGGGGATATTCCATACCTTGTTACTCATTTACGGGACGACCACAGAGTTGATATGCACTCGGGATGCACATTTAACCACCGCTATGTCAAGTCTAATCCTGTGGAAGTAGAAAATGCTACGTGGATGTTAACTGTAAGTATATTGTCGTAGATCCAGAGAATCCAAAAGGAAAATGAATTTTAGCATATAGTGTCCCCTCTCTGGATTTGGTTCATGCAATGTTCTCTGCTATGCATTTTATGCTCATATTCATTGATATCATGCTGGTAGCAGAACTCATACTCTCTCTGGTCCACAATATAGGGCTTTTCTAGAAGAATAGCTTGGTCCAAAATATAAGTCGTTTGTAAGATAATTAATGTTCATTTTTCAGTTTTGTTCATGTAATTAATGCTCATTTCTAATTTTGCCCACTCATTAAATTTTCAAACACATTTTTCTTTGACAAAAAAAAAAAAGAGTAAAAGTGGAAAAAAAATTCAATTTATGACATATTTAATGAGTTAACTTTCACTTCTTGTTACACGTGTGTGAATTAGTTAAAGTGCCCTATATTATGATGGACCGGAAGGAGTATATCTTTAGACAATCCAAATTAATTTGTAGTTGTCTGTGTCACTCTCTGGCAGGTCTTCCATTGTTTTGGTCAGTACTTCTGTCTCCATTTTGAAGCCTTCCAGCTTGGTATGGCTCCTGTTTACATGGCATTCCTCCGGTTCATGGGCGACGAAAGAGAAGCTCGGAGCTACTGCTACAGCCTGGAGATAGGAGGGAACGGACGGAAACAAATATGGGAGGGCAGCCCAAGAAGCATAAGAGACAGCCATAAGAAAGTTAGAGACAGCCATGATGGCCTCATTGTGTACAGAAACATGGCACTTTTCTTCTCAGGTGGGGATAGGAAAGAGTTGAAGCTCCGAGTTACCGGAAGAATCTGGAAAGAACAGCAAAATCCTGAAGGTGGGGTGTGCATACCCAATCTCTGTAGTTAAATGGAGAGTGATTAAGGAGAGTGATGTGATTGCTATATGTAGATAATTTTGGAATGAAATACACTTTGGTAAAATTTCCCATGTGTTTGCTATCAGATTCTCAAATAACCACATGACATGTAAAATAACTTTTTATTCCCAATTATGCAGCGATGGAATTAGAAAGAACAAGATTTACTTGTGTTTTTATTGGAGAATCTGATAACAAACGCGTAAGAATTCTTCCTGAGTTTTGTGCTTCTGAAGAAAAGTGTCTGAGTTACAGCAGATGATGATGAAGGTTTAAACTTGAAAAATAATGCATCTATAATATATTCCTCCTCTTCTCTTCTGAATTTATATACGTGATCCTGTAATCATACGCTAAAGTCATCAAGAAGCTTTTTCATCTTTGATCCCAAAAGTTATTACTATTGTTTATTTGCATGTTTGGTTATTCGGCAGAAAAAATGGCTCTGGCGAAACTCAGTTTAGAAAATTCAGTTTTGCTGAAGCAACTTTTTGCTTGCATTGGGAAAATTGAGGTTTGAGGATCAAAAATCAATTTAGCAAATGCAAAAACAACCGAATAAGCATTCAATGAAAATTGGGAAAATTCATTTCAAGTCTTAGTGGATCAAGAAAATGTCAAAAAAAATTTAAGGGAAATTCAGATATAAGAAAAGTCTCATTAACAATTCTTTTTGTGAGATTAACAACTCTAATATGTGGGATTAACAACTCTATATGTGAGATTAACAATTCTTTGAGACTTTTCTGTTATTTGAATTTCTCTTAAGATTTTTTTTGACATTTTCTTAATCCCTTGAAACTTTTAAAAAAAAAAAATCCCATAAAAATTTGTTTTACCTCCCTAAGCTCAGTTATTATCCAAACGCATTAGTAGGGAATCACTTTTCTACTTATTGTAAAGTACTATCCTTAGTCTATAATATAAGACTAAATTAATTTTTTTAAAAAATTAAGAAAGATAAATAAATTACTTTAAATTAATTATATTTATCGTTTTTCCTAAATCAATTGGTCTTACATATAAATTGATACATAATCTAATAATACACCACATATAATATAATTGAATAATTTATTTAGATTTATCTATCAAGAAAAATTTGTGGAAGTACTAACAATAATAATTTTCTTGCGAAAAAATTTCTGGTCAATTAAAAAAAAGGTAATTTTCATGGAACGAAAGAGTGAAGAACTGGTTAATATGAGTTTATGGATGGGGGCAACAAACGACGACGTACCCTTTTTTTCCACCTTGGCCAGGAAGATGACTGCGACGTACACAGTTCTGAGGTTTTAGGCGTTCGACTCTGAGGTTTCTGCAAAACCATTATCGCCTATCGACTATGATTCTATAGCTTGACTGTTTTCTCATTTTAGCTTATCCGTACTCTTCGATGATGACTCTTAATGTTTCAACTCAAAATAACTTTCCAACTCTATCTGGAATCCCAATTTTCTACCACATCAAAGATTTGAACGGAAAATTTTCACCTAGGCACAGAATAACCAGCTCTAGATTTCACAGAAACGCATTTCCAATCTATGTATCAATTTCCAACAGCAGAAGTTTTCAGACTTGGGCGCACTTCGGCCGACCCACCAAACGCCGCAACTCGCTGAGGAAGAAGCTCCTTAAGGACAAGCAGGTGCGTCTAAATGAGAATCTCACTGACTCAAAATCTGATACTCAGAACTCGCCCTCTAGATATAGTGATATAGGCAGTTTAGAGGAAAACTCGAATAATAATGGAATGGAAGAAATAGAAGCTGCTAAGGGAGTGTCTGATCACAATGGGGTTGAAAACGTTAGGGTAGAAAAAGAAAAATCAAAACTTTTGGTTGAATCTGTTTTGATGGATGAATTGGAGAATTGGGTAGACCAGTACAAGAAAGATGTTGAGAAATGGGGCATAGGGTCTTATCCAATATTTACGGTTTATCAAGATTCTTCAGGGAATGTTAAGCGGGTGTCAGTTGATGAAGGAGAAATATTAAGGAGAGGCCAAGTTCAGGCAGAAGAAATTGAGGACTTTCCAGAAGTAAATCACAAAATATTGTCTGCCAAAAGATTGGCTAGGGAGATGGAGAATGATAATAATGTCATACCAAAAAATAGTTCTGTAGCTAAGTTTGTGGTTCAAGGCAAGGAGACTGGTTTTGTCAACACCATTCGAGGTTTTGCCAGTCAACAAGACTTGCTTCCCAAGCTTTCAGGAGTTGGTGGCCGAGTGTTGTGTGTTTTTGTTTTCATGTGGGCAGTGAAAGAACTATTTGCTTTTAAAAACAAGGAAACTCAATACACAGAAATGGAGAAAGAAATGATGAGGAGAAAAATTAAGTCAAGGAAGGAGAAAGAGGTGTTGAAGGGCACTGTGGATGTTATTGCAGAAGCTTCAGAGCCACCAATGTTACACATTGAAAAGCCCAAGTTAGATAAGGAAAAACTCAAGAATAGCATTATGAAAGCTAAAGCTTCTGTTGATAAAGCTGTCCCTGAGAATTCATCCTTTAAAGCAACCGCCGCATCCACAGATATGACCCCTAAAATTCAAGAAATCAGAGATATGGCTAGGAAGGCTCGGGAAATTGAAGGAAAAATTCATTCCTCGGGCAGCAGCGGTAGGGAAATGGATGACTTTGTTATTGGGGAAACTTCCAATGAGGTGGAAGGTGTCCACAAACTCAGTGGAGAGGATACTAGTTCAAGTAAGCATCAAGATGATGTCGTGGGGAAAACAGTGGATATAGATGCAACTCTGCAAACACCATGCACAGAAGTCACGGAAATTATGGATAATTCATTTCCATATGAGGAAGTTCTTACAGATGGGTTCAATCTGGAAGCTTCGAATGTAACACATTCAAATGATAAAAAATGCAATAAACAGGGAACAGAACTTTCTCAATGTACCGTGCAGCCAAAGAATGAGGAAGTCAGCCAGCTTCCAGATACAACCGTTGATGATTCATGTATGACAAAAGAAAGTCTTACAAACGACAAACCACTGGTCATAAGATCGGTGAGCGAAGCTAAGGCTTACCTTTCAAAGAAACTTGACAAGCAAGAGGTTGGAACAGAACCCAGAATGCAAATGATTAACGATAATATGGATGATTTGAGATCTCCAACTGGTATTGATTCTAGGAGTCAAGAAAGCCAACTGTTCGAGATGAATACTGCAGTGCCCAGAAATAGTGCTTTAGTTGGGATATCAGATTTAAAGCCTTCCATAAATGCTGGTGAAGATTCTGATCAGAAGAAGGATAAGGAGTTTGGTATATTGAAGAATGACCACATCAAAGAGACTGAGGTTGAACATGAAGTGGGGGATCCACAGAATTTTGAAACCTCTTTAGATCATGAAGTTAATTGTGTCAATACAGAGACAAATCTATCAGCAAAGACAGAAAATTGGTTGGAGAAGAACTTTGATGAAGTTGAGCCCATAATTAAGAAAATCAGAGCTGGATTTAGAGATAGCTATGTGGCTGCAAAAGAGAGAGCTGATCAACCATTAGATATAACTACTGAGATGGAACCACTTGAAGATGGTGGAGAATTTGATTGGATGCAAAATGAGCGTCTTAGAGACATTGTCTTTAAAGTCCGTGACAATGAACTGGCTGGGCATGACCCATTTTATTTAATAGATGATAAAGATAAAGAAGCATTTTTCAGAGGTCTTGAGAAAAAAGTGGAGAAAGAAAATAAAAAGCTTTCTTACCTTCACGAATGGCTTCATTCAAATATTGAAAATCTTGATTATGGAGCAGGTAGTAGCTATCTTTCAATAAGAATATTTATTTAGAATCTAATGAACTTTTGATTTCTAAGTAACCATTAATCGACATCCTTTTTGTTGTTGTTAGTTCTTGTGCATGAACTGGAAAATACCAATTAAATGCTCCTGGATTTTTTATAAGCTTATTTTGCATGATCAAATTTTTAAGATTTATTAACCAGCATTTTCTCTTTTTAATTTGAAGCACCATGCTGATGGTTCTCTTTCCCCCTCTATTCGTCCTCTAGATGGCATTAGTTTATATGATCCACGGGAGAAAATCATACCACGCTGGAAAGGGCCCCCAGTGGAGAAAATTCCTGACTTCCTCAATGACTTTCTCGAACAAAGAAAGAAAAGTTCCACCAGCAAGATGGAGGCCATGAAGAATGATGAAAATGGCTTTGCTAAAAAATCAGCTGCTGTACCTTCTCATAAAGACTATGTAGCAACCAGGGATTCAATGAAGATTCACAATAAGAATCAGATAAATCCAAAAATTGTTGTTGAAGGGAGTGATGGTTCTGTTAAAGCTGGCAAAAAATCAGGGAAGGAATATTGGCAGCACACAAAGAAATGGTCCCAAGGGTTTTTGGAATCTTACAATGCTGAGACAGATCCAGAAGTTAAATCAGTAATGAAAGACATTGGGAAGGACTTGGATCGATGGATTACTGAAAAAGAAATAGAAGAGGCTGCTGAAGTGATGAACAGGATACCTGATAGGAACAAGAGTGTTTTAGAAAAAAAGCTCAACAAAGTTAAAAGAGAGATGGAGTTGTTTGGACCACAAGCTGTGGTGAGCAAATATCGCGAATACGCTGACGAAGAAGAAGATTACCTATGGTGGCTAGATCTTCCTTATGTACTGGTATGTATATTGTATTTTGAGTTTAAGGTAGTTGACTAGCGTATCCTCCTGTTCAAGTTTTTAAGTCTCATTTGATTTATTTGTTTATTTTATTCCAGTGCATTGAATTGTATACAATTGATGATGGAGAACAGAGAGTAGGTTTTTATTCATTAGAAATGGCTAAAGATCTCGAAGTCGAACCTAAGCCACATCATGTGATTGCTTTCCAAGATGCTGGTGACTGTAAAAGTCTTTGTTATATCATTCAGGCTCATATGGATATGCTTGGAAATGGCCAGGCCTTCGTCGTTGCACAGCATCCAAAGGTATTATATATTGAAGTTTGTTCATACTATTGTTCAGGTTTCCCATTTTCATTAATCATGGTTTATTTAAGTTTTGTTCATATTAGTGTTGATGTTTCCATGTATCATTTTCTTCTTTTGCTTATTGGAAATTATTACTGATTTGGATAGAGAAAGCTGTAGTTCTCTTCATGGTTTTAGATTATCGTCCTTCTGTTTCACAATGTGATATTATTAGTGCAACTTATAATCTCTCCTGGTCTCATAAGTTTCCACTTTCATTTCTTTAGTCCATAAGGATATATATCTTTCATGTTTAACCAGCTTTTCTCATTCTTCTTCGAGGTTATTTTTATTTTGAAATGCTTTCTGAGCTGTTATTAATTATAACAGGATGCTTTCCGAGAAGCGAAAGCTAATGCATTTGGTGTTACTGTCATCAAGAAAGGGGAACTTAAGCTCAATATAGATCAACCTCTTGAAGAAGTGGAAGAACTAATTGCCGAAATTGGAAGCAAAATGTACCATGATATGATCATGAAGGAGCAGTCTATGGATATAAACTCATTAATGAAAGGCGTATTTGGTTTCAGTGACCGATCCATTAAGAGGTATTTATATGTAGCTTAGTTTCACAACCCTGCATGGTAATTGGTAGGCAATAGGGCTCTGCAATGGGCTGAATAGGCTGCCCGATGGTCAGCCCTCAGCCTGCCCATTTATTACTGCCCATTGAAGCCCATGTAAAATGGGCTGGGCTAAACCCATGTGGGTTTGAATGGGCACGAGCGGCCTGATAGTGCTTTTTTTTCATTTAAAAAAAAGTCAATATGCAGTTGCACTTCTACTACATTATTGCAACTAATTTCTTTATATAATTCACAAAAAACACTAATAATAAAGTACCTTGACCCTCACCATTCCTCATTGAAACTACACATGGATTGACATGCATAAAATTATCAACATCAGTCTCCTTCAATTTGGGAGGACTTTTGCCTAGCCAATTTTGAGTACATATGATGTCTTAGCCATCTTTGAAGATAAGGAGCTTTTAAAAGTATTTAATACTCAAACATTGATATTAAAAGTGGATTCTAAAGACACTGTGGAAACTAATGCAGCCAACAAATCATGTGCAATCAAATTTAGATCTTTATACTTTGAAGCATGCGCTTTTCACTTTACCAAAAGGTCAAATTTTGATACACGATATTCAGTTAAATCAGCTTGTAGGTATTCATCTACCTTTGAAAGCTCTTCCGGCTTAGCCGGACTACTTACCTCTGGTCAGGAGAGTCAGAACTGATAGCCATTTCCATTTTTCATGGTATGGAACTCCAAGTAGTCCTTCCTGCAACAGAGTCAAAGCTGCGGTAATGCTTACTATAAGGCTATTCAAACCAATCTACCCGGAGACGGGACTCTTAGTCACACAACCTTTGCATTGGCTAAAAACTTCTTTAATGTGTGATCAGTGGCAAACAAGAACGTTTCAATTTCAACCTATGGAACTAAAACATTTCTAGCATAAACAATATCATCCATTTGCTCTAATGCTGACTTAGACTAAGATCCAGGTGCTTCACTACAATTAATGAAGCTATCATATAAGCCATGCAAGATATCCATATATAATATGCTTGACTTCACACTGTATCTCTTCAGGAAAAATTGCTTCAAAAACAACTTTGACTTCACTTTATATATAATATAATATATTTATTTAAATATATATTTTATCTCACTTATGCGAGAAATAATTAAATTGATATGGTTCTTTTGCCTAAATTTATTCTTAAATACATACCTACATATTTATTACACACACATATAGGCGGGCATGGGCGGCCCCACGGTGTGTCCATAGTTTAGTACACAAGCCCACCCATTTAAGTCCGCCCGTTATAGGCCTTTATTGGGCAGGCCAAAACGGGCAATTTTTCATTGGGCCGAGGCCGGCTCATTGGGTTGTGGGCGACTTGCTCAGCCCTAATAGGCAATATATAGCTTCAAATACTATCTCATGATGATCAACTTCTTTAAGTTCTCAGTATTTTCCATTTGGATACTGTATTTATTGGTGTCTATAACCTAATACAAGGTTGAAGAGAAAGATGAAGAAACCCAGCAAGTGATACCAACTCTTGCACATGGCTGAGATTGACGTTGTCTCCATTTGAAGACAAAACAGAGTTTTACAAGGGAAACATTCGCAATAGAATAATGAAATTTGATAAACACTGGGAAGGACAAAACTTTGGTTCGATTTTCTTCACGGGTTTACTATTAGGTTCTCCTATAAAAATGTGACAAGTGGATATAACAATTTAGCACTACCTGCTTGAGTCTGTTAGACTAGTTTTTCCACGTCATATTTTTCTCAGAGAACCTGATGCCTAAACACCCAATCAAGTCCTATGGAAAATAGGGCTGCCTGGCCTGTCGGTGTTCCACCGGATTATGTTGAGACCCTGGCGGAGCTGTAAAACACAGATCCTCAGTTGTTTGATGGCCGAGAAGAAGGAAGACATGGGTATATCAACCTTCAAGCTTTTTTGTATTTGTACATCTAAATTCTTGCCTCTCAAGAATTGTCTGCTCTGTTTGTAGTTGAGAAAATTATGGTTAAATTAGCATATATTGTATCAGTCCTATATAGATGTTGCTGTTTGTTATAGATGGAGGTGTCCTTATTGTTTTTGTACATATGATTATGCTTGTGTTATGGACTTATGGTGTATCCAAAGATACTTGTGATCATATAAAAGAGGGAAAGTCAACGTTCTAAGTTTTAACAAGTTATTCCTACTGATATGAAATATTGCAGGAAGGTTGCTTCTTTTCAGGAAAAAAGTTCTATATCTGATCTTTTTTTTCTTTTTTTTTTTTTTGAAAGAAAAAGAGTAGTTCACCAACCATCTAAGGAGATTTGAATATCGTTTGAGTTGGTGCTTGAACTTTGCTTGGTCAAAACTCCCCCATATGCTGACTTGACAATTTGAACCTGAATGATAAGTTAATGATATAATAGTCTCAGTTCTGAATCATTCTTTGATCAAGAAGTCCCAGATGCACGCATGGTGGGCTAGCCCCTAGAAAGATGCCTCCATTCTCCTTCTACCTTATTTAATTAAAAAAAAATGAGAGTTAAGGAGTCATGGCTTACGTTAATGATAGTTAAGAATTTCAAAAATCGCAATTCTTTTAGAAATTATAAAAATCAAGTATCAACAATGTTTTCAAGAAAACTACTACTCATACTTGAGAGATAGTGATAAATTTAAAATATCTTTAGAACATTGAAAAGATCATATGGTACTTAGAAGTCCTAATTTTTTAAATTTAAAAGTTTCCTTACTTCCCCATAAAGGGGCAAATTCTTAACATAAGTTGTGTCCTTTAAAATTCATTTTCCCCACGTTAAGAGCACTGTCTTCTCACCAATATTTTTTGCCTAGTAACATTACAAGCAATAATCTTCTTGCACTTTTTTTAATTCTTGCATTAAAAAAAATTGATGCAGTCTTCAAGTATTTCCCACTATGTTCTCAATAACGACATGTCATGTAACAATTGTTAGAGAGTAAAATAATGCAATAGTCACCTAGAAAAATGTACAGGCCTATAGCAAAATTAAAAAGACATGGAAAATGTTTACTTTCACATTTTCCTTTAAAAAAGAAAGAAAGAAAAAAGAATCACTTGATGATGAATATATAATTAAAACCCCATCAGGGGTTTTAAGTCTTCTCCCAACTTCAGAGTTTGAAGTCCTAACATATACTGTCACACAAGAACTTTTGCAACATAATTATATTTAACTACAACCATCAAACGTCACGTCAAGTATTCTTCATGCATCTCTGGAGCTCAAAGTTGGTAAAGAAGTAGGAAAAAAAATACAAACTTAAAGGAAGATGTGAAATGTGCGATATAAAAAGATTCCAGACCTATATAAAGTCATTGCGATGAAAGAATGTTGTCATGACCTAGTAAAATCAAATCATATAAGCAATACGTATATACTAAACCACATATACAGATAAACATTTGTGTACCAACCCTGTGCCTGACATACATAATTCAACTAAAATCAAGAGAGTGAACTGGAAATCTCATTAAGGTGCTGATCCATGATTTGGGAAACCGTATCGAGCAGTGTTGCTTCGCTCATTCCAGGAAGAACAGAGTCGAGCGCAGCTTGTAAGATCTCCTCGATCGCTGATTCCTTGTTCAAGGATTTTCTGCACATCAGACTTCCAATTTCAAAGGGTGTCATTCCTCCCTCCACACCTTTTTTCAGAAGCATGGTTGAGATTCGGAGAATTCGAGCACATTCAATGGGGAGATCCCATCCGTGAAACTTCAAAAGGGCGATATCTTCTTCGGCATCCAGTGACTTTATGTAGTCAATAGTCTCTGGGGAGTATGGCTGGCGAGCTTGTGGCCAATAAAGCCATTCGAAGGTGCAATCTTGAAACTGCAGAAATGTTGAACATGTCATATGTTAATTCAAAGTTCAAGCTTCAAACTGCAGAAATCAGTTTGGTGGACCTCTCCAAAGTGCCAAATTCTGTTTAAAGAACATGGTAGTGATTAATGAAAGGTTTATAACATGAAAGTGGGAATCTGGCTATCATAAAATGGGAAGAAAAGTAAGTTTACAATGATCTAACTACCACCCATGTCACCTCCAAATTATGATAGAAATTGAACTAACAAGTCATACAAGGTTTGGAAACTATAGGATTCTGCATTCTGGAAAGTAAAACTAGTCCATAATCCAGTATTTGGCAATAAAAACAAAGTCCATAACACAAAGAATGAATGAAAAAGTTTCCACCTTACGAGGTAAAAAAATCGATTCAGATAAACAAACTGCCACATGCATTAAAACCCAAAAATAAAGCATGAAATAATGTACTTACACTGGTAGGCAAGCAGTATCCATGATCAATTGGAATCAACTCAGTCTGGCCATTTTCTCCTTTAGCACCAATCAAAATATTCCCAGCATGCCTATCTGCATTGGCCAGTCTTATATCCAGCACAGAAATTTTATGCACTTCTTTAACTGGGAAAGCACCTGGCCCCATATCCTCACAACTTCCATTATTCTCCATGAACATCTGCAAGGAGCCAATCTTAGCAGTCAAGTCCCCATTATTGTTAAATCCATCATGGAGGCACTTAACTAGGACTGTAGGGGGAACACCAGCAAAGCCCTTATTATTGCCAAATAACATGCGATGCCCATTTATTGGATGGTCCAAAAGGTAAGCTGCAACTTCCCTGAATGCTCCTTGACCAACTCTTGTACCCCTTTTTAAGCCTTCCCCATCCAATGACGTAGGCAAACCCCGAGGGTTATTCACGGCCATCGGCTCTTCATCAATAGGCTTAAAAACAGATACATAATTCAGCCCTGTCGAATCCATCATAAAGTAAGCCCCTCCTGTCCCCTCAGCAGATCTGACTGGATAGCGTCCATTTTTTATCCCATCACATGTTGAGTTTACCATATCACAAACTACTGAAGCTAATTCAACCTTGGGGTTAACAATAACCGGCTCCAAAAGAACATGTCTATCAGGAAGCTTTCTTGGCACAATATCTTCTGAAACTTCATCACCAACATCATATCTATTACTGCTTCTATCAGTGTCATATTTTTTCCTGTCATTCAATTTTGTTGCAACAACAGACAACACAATATCCTTCTGAACTGGTCTAGCCTGAACTTTTGCAGCAGATTTTTTAATGACCAGGGATAATACTGCATCATTATGTTTGAGGCAGATATCTTCAATACGCCGCTGGTCCTCAAGCTGCTCCCCATTACACAGAACTTCTTGCTGTTCAGGATCAGAGAACTGTTTCTCCCTTTTAGCAATCTGTTGCTTCACATACTTGACATCCCTACATCGTTCCACATGAAATGTATATTCCTTGCCAGAAGAAGTTTTCACACTGATCACCTGAAGATCTGACAATTTGAGCACCAAATGCATAACATTTCCATCTGTTACTCCATAGTCTCGGAGTAAAGAATCACTCCGGGCTAGTTCCCGGCCACCACAGACCAATTTTTGATTCCTTGATAGAAACCCATTACAATTCTGAATTTTGAGTTTTACAGACTCAATCGTATCACATTCCAGAACACGCATGGGAATCGATTGTCCCAAAAAGGAGAGAAAAATATAAATGGAATCATCCAGGGACAAGTGTGATAGGCAACGGAATATCTTTGGAGTTAACGGCTCATTGTGAACCGGCCTAAGAGCAGCCACACTAGTGGACGACATTTTCACAAAGGATGAACAATAGGATTGAAGGAAGGAGGTTGAGGCTGTGACTTAAGCCTGAACCTCAAATTCACAAGAATCTACACGAATACGGCCATGTTTGTAAAATTAGGGATTCTGGGTGATAATCACCACGACCCTGAAGGAACTTCCAACGATATAAATGAAATTTGTTTGGGGGGCGGGGAATAAATATTCAGACTGCAAGACCTAATTCCACATTTCTTCCCCAAACAAAGAAACCCAGAATAACAAAAAGGGAATTCTCGCGCAACTAGATCAGGAATCGAACAACACACGGAAACGCAGAGAGGAAAAGAGAACAGACCCTTACCCTCCAAAGCCGAAGAAAGAACAAATTTACCAGATAAAATTGATGCCAAGAAAATCGCAAGCTTTCGGCTGATCACCAATTATAGAAAAACAAACTGAAACGGGTTTTGTATATTTGGGACATCTTGGAACGAAGCCAAAGGGTTTAGAAGGTAGAATTCTCATTCAAAGCTCGTGAAAGAAGGAAGAAATTCCCAATCTGACTCTGACATAAATACATACGAAAGCATAGACGCGTGTAGCCGCCTGGTTCTATGTACGTTGAACAAGCCAATAAGGCCACAATAAATTGTTCAAACAAAAAAGGGTCAAGTAGCATTTTTGTCTATACAGTCAGGAGCAATTTTGCCCTAGAAATTTTTTTTGGGAGCAATGTTGCCCCTTCGTTAACAACTCTAACAGTCAACTAACAATTGAGCGTTAAGGTTGTTAACGGAGAGGCAAAATTGCTCTCAAAAAACTTCTAAGGCAAAATTGCTCATAGTCGTATACCTCTGGGACAAAAATGCTACTTAACCCTTTTTTATATTTAATATTTAATTTTGAATAATGACTGGTTAATGAAAATGTAACCCTTTTTATCTTTGCCTTCACTGATTTATGTAATTCAACCGGTTTAAAGTAGCCCTATTTTTTGCCGGGTTTGAAGTAGGCCTGTTTTGTAGTGAGGCATGTGGCCTATTAGCCTAATTATAAAATTTTTAAAAATATAGGTCTCCTTAACAGGGCACAGGTCAAGCTCAGGCTGAAAAAATGGCCTATATCAGGCCACAAGCCACTTTGTTGCCGAACAGGCCTGGCTTGTTAAGGGTTAACCTGGGTTGGCTTGGTCTGTTTCCACCCTTAGATATTATATAAATAAGAATTAGAAATATCTAATACATAAATAACAGTTTTTAACTTTTTTTTTTTGTTAAGTAGCATTTTTGCCCTGAAAGTTTTTCCTTTTTTTTGAGCAATTATACCCCAAAAGTTTTTTTTGGAAGCAATTTTGTCCTTCCGTTAACAACCCCAGTTGATCGTTAGGGTTGTTAATGAAGGGACAAAATTGCTACGTTTTTAGACTTTCCGGGCAACATTGCTCGCAAAAAACTTTTTAGGGCAAAAATACTACCTAACCCAAAAAAATAAGGCAATAATAAAACTTTTCAAGAAAAATCAAACCTCAAAAATCATGTTGACAACAACAGAGATTAACAATAACAATAAAGAAATTGATTACTCATTTTATTAAAAAATCATATATTTGGGATTTTAAAATTTAAGTGATACTACCTTCGGTCTTAAATACATGATAAATTTTTTTATAGAAATTTATACTACAAACTTTGTCTTATATTTAAAACCGAATTTTCTTGAGATTTTCTAATTAAATTACCATTATTTATTTTATAAGAGTCCAAAATTTAAATTAATTTAGCGCTTTTTATAAGAACCTAAAAAATTATATCAGTATTTAATGAATTTTTTTCATCTTTTGCCCCTTCATAAATAATTTATATGGCATTAATTAAAAGTTGGACTTTTTTCATTCCCTCACCTAGTTTTTTTTTTATTTACCTATTATTTATTTTCTCTCTATCTCCTCATAAATAAGGATATATTTTAAAAAATAATATTTATTTCAAACATGATTAATGCTTTTAACTAATTTTAATCCTTTTCTTTACGTAATTAATTAATGGGTCTACCTAATCTTATTTTTGCGTTTGTGGCAATGACGAAGCAAACGGCAACTTGTTAGGCAGAGGCGCCTCTGACAAGAAAGAAGGAAACCCTTTTGAGGTTCGATGTTCTTTTTTTTATTTTTTATTTTTTAAAAAAAATCAAGGAAGTTTCTTGGCACCCGGCATTTTGTACGATGATGCCGGTACGACCTGGAGTGGTCTCCAAGCGTTCTGATTTCGTTACTCCATCCAAGATAGAGAGTGCCTTCTTGAAGATATTAAAAATCTGTTTTAAAAATCAGATAGAGGTAACTTTTAAAAAAAGTATTAGAAAAATTAATTAAATTATATTAAAATATTTATATTTATCATTTTTTTCTAAACTATTTTTTTTTACTTATAAATTCATATATAATCTAATGATATAAAACATATTATATGATTTAACAACTTACTTAGCTTTATTGATCTCTAAAAAAATTTAACTATATCTCATATTTATGACCAGTCTGTTGACTTGTAAATATTATTTATGGGGAAAAAATTTAAAATATAAGTAACACCCTAAAATATTTTTAAAATTTTTTAAGTATATTCAGTACCCTAAAGTAATTTTTTGTGTGATTTTATACTTAACAATTTAGATAATTTAGTATGCTATATACATCTAAAAAAACACTTCACATTGTTGAATGCACCCAAAATAGTTTATGGTATTTGACGTATTTAAAAAAAATATTTTAAGATGTTGAGTGTACCAAAAAAATACTTTAAAGTATTAAATGTTTTACAAAATAATTTTGGACGTTAGATGTACCTATAAAAAGATTTCAGTGATGGATGTACTACCTTAATAAAAAACTTGAAATTTGAAAATATGCGCAGTGTTGGTCCAGTCAGCGAGTGACACGCAAATGGACCGTTGTCATCCAATCAATTTGTAAAGCCACCTCGCATACGTGGGGCCAACGAGGTGCCGACTGCCGACGATGTTATCCTGTCATATGAAAAGGACTTTTGAAAAAATTCGACTTTCTTTTTTATAATATTTTTACATTATAAAATGGATCCAAAGAGTGACCGTTTCTAGAATCTTTCAGCTCTTAAGTCAGTTTCACCAAATCTCACATATCAAGGAAAGTTAGGTATCTCAATGATTATAGAGCAAATTTCCAACTTTACCCTCATTTATGAATGGGTACCTTTTAAAATTTATTGTCAAATCTCTCTCATCTTTTTCTCTTCCCAACATAATTAGCTAATCTCTCTCATAATCATTAATATGGGCAAAATTGTCACAATCTCATTTATTTGGTCAAAATGGACTTATAAATAGGACCAAATTTTTTGGTCAAACTGGACTTATAAATAGGATCAGAGTGGTATAAGTTAAGAGGTGTAAGTCCGCCCTAAAAAATTTTCTCAAGGGTTAATTTTGTTTTAGAAATGTAAAATATAAGTAATTTTGTTCGGATCATTATCCCAATTAATTTTGATAGTTAGTTTATCAAATATGTGAGTTGACAATTTACATGTCATCCACGTTATTTTTATTAAGGTGTCAATTTGTGTCAGAAATCCAAGTGTCGTCTATTTTATCTTTTTTTTAAAATTAAATTAAAAACTTTTGGATCAAATTTACACCTTAACAAAAAAATAACATGGATGACATATGTACGATCACCTTAGTATATTTAGCCAACTAAGTAAAAAATTTCAGGACAAAAATGCCCCTTCAACCTAAGAAATTTTGTTAGAAAACTAAAAAAAAAAAAGATAAAGATAAAAGTAGAATAAAAATAAACATGACAATAAGATGTTTAGTATGTATGTAAAAATCTTAATTTTCAATATTCAAAAAATAATTGAATTTCACCCATAGTTAAATTAGTTACTTATAAAATGTGCGTTGATTTTTACAAAATAATTTCTTAATAAATCTTGAATCATCCGTATTGCAACTACGATTTAATGAGAACCTTTAAAATATGTATAATAGGAATAATTAATAATTTGAGGGGAAAAATATGAATTTGGGAAATAAAGTGATTGACATTTTACATTTAAAATCAAAATAAACTCTTTTGCTAGCTCATATATTTAAGATCAAAAGGATTATTTTGTTATATGATACTCCTTCCGGTTAATTATATGAGTAAATTTTGGAGTTGGTTTTGGTCCTAATTATAAAAGCAAGTTTTAACTTTTTTCAATTTTTTCCATAATACCCCTATTTATACTTTTTCAATAATAATTCAAGACAATAATAATTTAATAATACACTTATATATTTTGAAGTAAACTTTGCAAACTGTTTTTTTTTCCGATCGACATGGCCAATAAAATTAACAAACTTGAAGAGCGAAAATAATGAAGGATCAAACAATTTTTTATTTTAAAAAAGACGGTTCCTATCGTTCCACCGTGATTGTGACATATTAAAAAAAAACAATTCTCAGCTTCTTATAAAATTAGATAAATCCTAATCAAGAATTGTCATCTTCTTAGATCTAGCTATGCGTACGGCTTGAATTTGTTCAACAAGCGTTTCCTTAATGTCATTTTAAATTTTGGGTAAGGGTATTTTAGGAGAATACACATAATTAACTAATTTAACTTCATTCCTTAATCCCTCAAAATTCTGGTAATTTGCTCCTATAATTAGAACCGGAGGGAATATTTGATAGGGTAGAAATTAAAAAATAGAGACGAGTAGATTAAAAAAAAATGACAATTTAGAGAGATGAAAAATGGTTTTTTGGAACTAAATTTTTATTTTCCCGGTTGGAACCAATGAAAGAACCCAATCATGCCACCAAAACGGCTCCTACTCTCCTTTCCCCTTCCCCTTTATTTTCATTCCCCACCACCAAGCAAGCTTTAAACCTTTAATCCTTTCTTTCGTGAAAAGATGAAAACGTTGATTGATTAACGTGTAATTATTGACCAAAACAATTCTAATGATTTCAATAAACATTGTTTTGAAAGGGTTTCGGACAGATCATCCTATTCAATAAGAAAATACTTTTTTGTTGGTTGTTCATCCGGTATCAAAAGCTTCACCCTGACTAATCTGAATCCGACCCTCGTCACGTACCTAGTTATGGTGGGAGAGTCTCCTAGTAAAGCTTTTTTGCATTCACAAGACTCGAACTCGAGATCTTGTTTATGCAATACAAGCCGCTTACCACTTATATCATGGGCCTATTACTCAAACAATATTGTTTGGGCCTATTACTCAACGTTCAAAACTAAGTTAAAGCCCATTCCTTTACAATAATGTATAGGCCTTACCAATGGGATTAAGTCTAACGAAAGATTATAATCCTTCACAACATGCATGAACCAAGGTTTGAATCCTCATTAAAAGAGATACCTATATTTACATTTAGTGTCTTAGGATACCTGGAAGAAGATTGCTTTCAATAAGATGATTACATAACTCAGAAAAATAATAAAAATAATAATAATATATAGCCCTTGTTGTGGCATGGATATTCGTGGAGGACAAGAGTTTTATTCTGTTTGCAATATCAAGTCAGTATTTGCTTCAATTCAAAACAAAAGGAAAGAGAAGTCATATAAAAAATTAAAAACAGAAAGAAAGAGAAGTCATATAAAAATTTATATTTTGGTATATTAGGCCGGGTGGAGATGGAAAACAAAGGCCCAAATATTAGCACGGGTTTTGCAAAGCCCACAATAATCAATCAAAGCTCTCTGAACCCTCCCTCTATTCATAGAAGTATAGAAATAATAAAATAACAATAAGTGTACCATAAAAAAACAATAATTTAAATTTAAAATTGAAATATAAATCCTAATCAAATTTGAATGGTTGTTGAATAAGAATTCATATTTAGTTCTTTTTTTAGATAGCCAATCATGCTCTGACTCTAAAAAAGATTCTAGTTATGTTTTAGCTTCTCAATGTCTTTCATCCTTCCTATAATATTCCTCGTGCCTGAAGTTAGAGAAGATTACAAGACGGTTAAAAGACATTGCAAAACTAAAGAATAACACAAATATTTTTAGAGTTGGGTTGTGTTTAGCTATCTCAAAAAAAAAAAAAACTTACACACACTGAAGAAAGTGTGAACCTGACTCTAATACTAATTGAAGTTAAACAGTAAAAAAAAAAAAAAAAAAAGAGGAGAAGGATTGAAAATATGAATTCCTAATCAATAATCGGTCAAAACTAAGTACTACTAAGAACTCTTGCAATATTTATAGAGATATAAAAATAATAAAATAACCACTATTTAAATTCAAATCTAAATCCTAAATCAAATCTTAATTTTAAAATAATCAAGATACTGCAAAGATTAATAAATAAATAAATAAATAAATAAACAAATAAATTCCAATTCTAAAGGATAAATATCTATATTAAATAATTTTAAATATAAACCTAAATATTTAAATTAATTCCTAATTATCCATAATACATAACAAACTAAAAAATTACATCAACTCGTCCTATTAGGAGCATATGAATTATACAGCTCGTTTTTTTATTCATGTATTATTAAGAAAACTTGTTTAGTTCCAGTTAACAAATATAAATAGATTAAATAGATTATTAATATTTCACCCACATTTTTTTCATCATCTTCGTTCGTCTTTGCATTTAATTAAGGAGGGAATATTTTCACCAAAAAAAGGTTGATTTTTTTATCCACTCCCAAAAAATGTTGATGAGGATTGAGGAAGGCGAAGCATCAAGAATAAGACAAATCAAGAGTGTCTGTCGGCCGGATATTAAATTGTTTTTAAAAAAAAAAAAATCCACCTAACGCTTTTTTTTGGGTCAAACCTAACGCTTAAATCACCAGATGAACTATCAGTCCTAATTATAAGATCTAGTTATTTTTTTTTAGAGGTTAAGGAAGTTAGATAAGTTACTTAATCATTTCATATGTTGTATATCTTTAGATTATATATTAGTTTATTAGTCAAATTAATTACTTTGAAGAAAAAATTAAAAATTGAAATACTCTAAAGTAATTTAATTAGCTTCTTTAATATCTTTAAAAAAATTCAACTAGGTTTTATAATTAGGACCGGAGGGAGTATTATTTAATCCAGTTAACCTAATCATTGTCATCTTATAGTCTATAAAATGATTTAGAGTGAATTGTATTTTTTTTCAGTTTGAATTTTATTGACTTTGATCTGAATCTGAATTCTGATGCAGACTCTTTTTATTGGCACAGGAAAAGAAATTTAGAGAAAATTATTCTTAGTTTATGTCTATTTCTCCAAGGGGATTTAAACATTGGTTCTTTATAAAGACAATAATATGTGGATAATAGATGTTATTTTAATATTAAAAAAAACATTTGAATTCCGCAAACTTTTAGTTGTATTTCAATAAATAAACCAATAATCTACGTATAACTTCAATAAATCTAAAATAGTTAATATAATTTATCCTTTAAATATCCTTACAAGATCATGACGACTGCATGACAAATGTCTTTCAAAAAAAAAAAAATTTAATTTTGTGGATTTTGTTTAATAAAACAAAAGGCTAGTTATTAAGGTGTGGACTTTTATGTATCAAGTTTGAAAAGGAAACTTGGGCAGTGTCTTTATCAAAGTGCTTGGAAGGTGGGAGTGGCATACGATGCAAAGTCTAATTGGATAAAGTCACAAAAAACACTAGCGTCTTGGTAGCGCAGTGGTATAGTTGGCCTTATATCAAGTGAATTAGGGTTCGACCCCGTTTGGGACCTTTAGGTCCCTATTAAAAAAAAAGTCACAAAAAATAGAAGAATATTCTCTCTCTTTTTCTTCGAGGGGAAAAATATATCTTATATTAAAGATCGCAAATAATATTAGTGCTAGAAAGCCCCCACGCTCATTTATTTGTAGCCCATTTGGTTTGATTCTATGAGAAAATATTACATGTAATCCTGATATAATAGGTTTATTACAACGTTTAGTTGGGTATATCATATATATAATATAAAGAGAATTATATTTTGTAATCTGGATCAAATCATTTAATGTAATAGAATTGTACTATTAGGATTGATGAATGAGGATTTAGACATCTTATAATCAAATAGAAAAGAAAGAAAACACTATTGTCATCATAATTTTTCAAATTGACCAAAATATTCACCCATAAGGTGTTGTTAAATATTAAATAATGATAGTAATTAAATGTTAAAAAAATAATTGATAATATAAAATTTAAAAAATGTTCACCGTTAAAAAACTATATTCCACCATTAAAAATATTAAAATGTCCCATCAAATAATATTTTTACCATTAAATATTAAAAAATTATCACGACCTACTATAAGATATTTTCACCATTAATTAGGTCATTTCACTAGAAAAAAAAAAATCTAGAATAGTTTTCAGAATTTTTATTTATGAAACAGTTTATGATGATTTGTTTGACTAATCAAAGGGAGTGGATAAAGTGTCAAAACAGGCTGGAGACAAGGGAAGGTGTGTCCAAACTACAAACGTACTTTGTGAAACAAGAACAAGACATGAGGCCATTGGGCATTGGTTAAGCTATCAAATCAGTGTTTTATCTTCCCCTCTCGTTTTGTAAGTACACAATCTCATTTACCAAACAACAAATTGATATTACCCACCCCATTTACTTAATACTTTATACTCTCTTATGTCTTAATTATAACATCAAATTTATAGTGTAAATTACGCCATAAATTTAGTTTTATAATTAGAACCGGAGATAGTACTTTCTACACTCCACAGTATATACTTGGATTAAGAGACTATTTAACAGTGAGAGGTAATTTTGTTTTGAAAGTGTTAAAAAAGAATTAATTTTGTCATGACCATTATCTCAGTTAATCTTGATTGTTAGTTGACCAAATATATTGAGATGACAGTTCACATGTCATCTACGTCATTTTTTTAATATGTATTTTTGTCTCAGAAGTCTATGTGTCATCCACTATATATCTTTTTTGAAATTAGATTTAAAACTTTCAGGGTAAATTTGCACATTAACAAAAATAACATGGATGACATGTGAACTAGCAACTTGACAAATTTGGTCAACTAATAGTCCAAATTAACTAAAATAACAGTTAGTAAAAAATTGCTCCATTTTTTATATTTCCAGAAAAAAATTGCTCCTTGATGAAATCTCCTTGGACAAAAATACCCCTTAATCCTCTATACTTAAATATAAATATGGTATTGTTAAGCATAAATATAGATCTTTTAAAGCTTTGGGCAATTTTAATTATAATTTTTATGATAAGCTAGACTTAAACAAATTAACATGTTCGCGTGTTATTACAAATAAAAATAAAATATTAATCTCTAAAGGGCTCCTAAGATTTGTGTGTTTTTATTACTTACGCCCTCCTATCCACTATATAAGTCGTTTGGCTTCATTCACGATATGAATCACTTGAGAAGTAATCCCTACTTATTTATTAATTTTGTTCATATAATTAATGTTTAAACACGAATTATCATATTTTTCCTCTCTCCCCCAAAAACTCATTTAAAATAGGTAAATTTGAAGACATTTTAAATTGAAGTCAGATTTAATGAGTTAGCTACCATTTTTTTCTTCTTCAATAAATTAGTTGAAATGACTTATATTGTGAAACAGAAAGAGTGATCCTCTTATCTAATTTATAAGATAAAGATAGAAGCATTTTTGTCATATTTATAAGTTGCTTGATACATTTTTCATGTGAATATACAATTTTACTCTTGATTTATTATTATGGAGACTTTATTTTCATGAGGTATTGTGTTTATTGAATAGGGATAAAGTTGTAAAGTTATTAAATTTTAATATCAAATTAAAATATAAATGGGACCAGATGGGCCCGCATCAAATATGATGGGGCACAGAATCCACAAGATGTTAAGAGGGTTAGCTCAGGAGGTGAACACATGATTAAAATTTGATAAATACACTTATTAAGATTATAATTTATAACCTTGATGAAATTAAAAATAAAATATATAGAAAAAAGAGACAGCAACTTTTGTCTTGTAGTGGACCACGTCATATGATTGGACAATAAATCAGCATCCAAGTGGGGTAAGGATGGGGTGGGGTCACTTCTTTGACGCAATGGGGGCCCAATTAACTGTTCTTTAAAGACCAACTGGTCCTCACTCTCATTTTTGTCTTTATCTTTTTTTTTTAATACTTATTTATTTATTTATTTGCATAGGAAAACGTTAAAAAAGTGTGCGCCCCACCCACTTTGGCATCTGTGTATAAAATCATGAATATAATTATTTGGATTTTGTCATTTTTATCCTTAAAATAATTTTTAGTGGCGTTGATCATCTCACAATATTTTTTTGGGAAAATTCCTTGTAGGTCTCAAGGGACCAAAAAAATATCAAAAAAGTCCCAAGAAAAATTCAAACATTAGAAAAGCCTTAAAGAGTTTTTAATCCCACATATGAAATTGTTAATATCACAGAAGGAGTTGTTAATGAGATTTTTTTGACATTAGAGACCTGAAAGGAATTTTCCCTATTTTTTTGTGCTATATTATCTTAAAAATATTTTCACAGCTTAGAAAGTTTTAAACATCAAGGGGCACTTATCATTACTTACAAAAAATAGGGTTAATATAACTTTTTGTCCCTACAGTTTACCTTAATTTTGATTTTGGTCCCTAGAGATTCAAAGTGTGAGTTCTGGTCCTTTAAGTTTGATCAGTTTGTAATATTAGTCCTTGTTAGTTTGAAAAAAGACTTGGAGATGAATTAACAGTGTTAAATCTATATATGTGTCACTAACACCGTTAATATTAGTGACATCGGCTAATGAGTTCCCGATTAAAGATCTGAGAGGAGAGCTCCTCTGGTTTGAGAGATAAGCTATTTTTTTTTTATACAAATGAGACACCTTAACTAACACCTAACGAAGCATGACATCCATTGCTATCCTGGCACATCAACACCTGTAAATCCTCAGACGGCTGATAGAGCTCATGGTAGCCCTGTCCTCCTGCAAGTCCCGTCTTTGCTAAATAGTCTGCTGCATAATTGCATGCTCGAGGCATATAAGTAATCTTCGTCATCCAGTCCTTAGCCAGAAGTATTCTCACTTCCGTAAGGAGATCCGCATCACAATGAGTAGGGCCATGGCCATGAAGGATTAGGTATGCTTAATTAATTACAAGTTCAGTTTGGAGGGAATTGTTAATTAATTATAGATCCAGAGGTTGGAGGGAATTGATGATAAACATCAATAATTCATGAGGATAAATTAATCGAGGATATATGCTCCCACGATTCTCTAAAGCAATATTTTAAAACTTGAGCACGAAACTGATGATGCCATTTATTTTATTATGAACATTTCGTTTAATTTCAAGATCCTAAGCCTTAAAAATAGTTTTTTTTTTTAGCAGAAGCGTATACAAATTAAAGATAATAGCATAATCCCAATATTGGTTTTTTTTTTTTTTAAAGTTCGTTTGCCATTTTTCTCATATATGGTAGAAAATATTAGTTATTTTGATAAGTTTAGAAATGTTTTCATCCGTCCTCAATTTTTTCGGGACTATGTAATTGTTATTATACTTAATATCATTTTGCCTTTTTACTCAAAAAAATTAAAAATAATAGCAAAGTCAAACAAATAAAATGAAGTTATTGAAAACAAAGTAAATATTTCTTATTTTTGTTGTTTTCTATTTAGCTTTTTTTTCCAACCGTTGTTTTCTATTTAACTAGTAAACTTGACCATTGTCCACCTTTGAAGGTTAATAAATACGGAATCGAATTATCAAACTAATATAGGTTAAAGTGCACTTTTATTCTTAATTTTTTTTAGTAAGGGCTTATCACCTTAAAGTATTTTTTTGTGTGTTGTTTTCCTCTTAAAATGTTTTCTCAATACCATGGAATAAATTGATTATTGTAAAATAAGCATCAATAGCGATAAATTATAACAAGATTAACAAATATGATAACTATGTATTATATTTAGCTTTAAGATCAATTATTTAAATATATCTGATATTTAAAATTAGAGAGTAACAATTACAATAAGTTTTTGCCCAGCCAAACTAATAATTATAATAATTTTTTTAGTTCCTTGAGTCTCATTTTTATAATGAGTTACCTTGACTTAAACTCTATCTAATGTTTAAAAAAAGCAATTTTTTAATGTATTCAGATATTTGGTATTAGAGTGCTAAAAAATACACGCAAGCTGTAAACTAAAGACATGCTCTGAATAATTTAATTATCATGTTCATCAAGAGACTGTTTCAAAGATTTTTTATTTTTTTTTCGGAGGAGGGGACAGAAGGAAAACCCTTTATTAAAAGAAAAAAAAAAAGAAGACCAGTCATAATGAAATGGTCCTTACAAGAAATCACAGCATCAAACATTTTACTATTTTTTTCACCTTTGCTTTTTATCTTTAAAATTATAAATGCGATAATAAAATGAAGTTGCTCCAAAATTTGAAGGCGGCAATAATATTGAAAATTCTAAACTCCACTCATTACATTACCATTCACATCATAATAATACTGCCTACCTCATAAGGTGACTTGGGTCTAACCTTTAATTATGGTACGTACATTAATTGATTTGCACTAATCTTCACTTACCTCATTTTCCCTCTTCTATCTCCCCCTTTTTATAAATAATGTCAACATGGTTTGAAGCTTAAGTAATATTCATATTTTATTTGATTTTCACTGTTAAGTACTAACCCAGATGATATTCCCAAACTTTTAAGCTAACAATGTTAACTTTGATTTTTTATGGTAGGGAAAAAATACAGTTTTGGTATTTATAATTTTATTTCATGTACACTTATATTCATTTATTTTAAAAAAAAATCCCAATATTTTGGATAATTAAAGTAGGATACGGATATTTCAAACTTATATGATGAATATTTTAATTTGTATCTATAACCCTTAATTCATCTGTTACCCTCGAACAGAGAACATGATGGAATAGAATTGACATGATGTTTGTAATATGAGTGACCGTTGAATTTTTATCTAGTTCCATCCTTAATAAGTCATAACTAAACTATTTAGCAAAAATTTAATAAAAAAAATATCATTTCAACTTTAAAATATCAAACAGATGATTTTATACAAAACAAATTGTCAATTGCTTTATTTTTCTTGCTAATCCCATTACTATTATTGTTAACATAATTTTGGAGTTCAAGTGATATTTTTATGTTATTTTCCCTACTATTTATTTAAGAAATAAGAAAATTTCTTAATTGCTGAAAGAGAATTAAGGTACAAGTAACATTCGTAATGGGGAATTAATTTCTTTATAGAACATGCAAAGAGTGATTGCACCTTTAGGGTCTGTTTGGTTTGAAAGGAGGGGATGAAAGAAAATGGCAGAACGTTACCTTGTTTAGTTTGGCGGGTGGGAGGAGGAGGTAAAATGATAGCTTATTTATCATTATATCATAACATATTTGATTATATTTTTTTTATTATGTTATAAAATTAATTTACATATTATCTAATTAATATAATATCATTTTTATTTATTACTAATATAATAATATATTTTACTTTAAATTAATTCTATAATAATATTTTTTTTTTATAATAATATATTTTCATTTTAAATTAATTTCATAATGATATATTTTTTATGTAAAATATATATTTTTCATTACAATAATTTTTTATTTGAAATTATATTAACATATTTTATAATTATAATTTTTTATTTATAAATTTTTTCAAATAATATTTTTTAATGATAAAAATATATTTTTATTAAGTTAATTTAGTCATAATATTTCTCATTTAAATTTGTATAAGCATATGTTATAATTTAATAATTTTTATATTAATTTTTTTTTTATATTTTAATAATAATAATATTTTTTATTTATCATAAGCATCATTAGAGTCTTACATAAATTATAAGGGTAAAATAGTCTAAAATTTTGGTTCCCCACCAAAACCCCTCAATTTAGAGGGGAGCTAAAATAAAGGTGTTGTAGGAAAGGTCCGAAAACTTTAGAGTCCCCCTCCACTCCAAAATTTCAAACTAAATGAAGGGAGGAGCTCATTTTTTCTCCCATTCCATTTCCCTCTTCAACCAAATAAGCCTTTAGTTGCGAGCATTTGTTCCTAGTTATTGAGTTTTCTACCTCTATCTTATTCTTTCATTTTCTCTTAACTTCAACTGTTTAGAATTATGAAGCATGGGAAGTTTAATCCAAATCTGAATATAGATTTGCCTCAGTGAGTCAGTATTCAAGTCTTTGACCAAAAAAAAGTATTCAAGTCCATTTTCTCTTCTTGTTTTCCCTCATTGACTTATCATTTATCCCTCAAGAGCATACTATATTTAGTGGTATTTTATTTGTTTTAGCTGGCTTTTGATTAAAAAAATATTGTACCAATTTATCCTCATTATAATACCAGGTCGTATCTTCATTACAAGTCAAAATTGTGACAAGGCCACATTAAATTTTTTTAGTATATACACAACACATCCCATGCGTGCACATAAATATATTAATTTTATGGGGAAATCCATCTCAGGGCCTAAATAACCAAAGAATTGTTAAAAAAGGTTCAAAAAACAGTTACACATCAAAAAAAGTCTCAGGGCCTTTTTTGGTATTATTTTATAAAACATTAATTGTTAATGTGTATTGATATAGTTGTTAACGGGTACTGATTTAGTGTTAGGATATTGTTGTTAACGTTTACTGATTTAATTATTAAGATTCAACTGATATAGTTGTTAACTTTTATGAAATAATATCAGAAAATACCCTTGGACCTTTTTTGACATGTGACTTTTTTTGGGTCTTTTTTGATAATTTTTTGCTAATTGGGGCCCTGAAGGAGATTTTTCCTAATTTTATTAAAATTAATATGCCTATAGACCAACGTATGTGTGTGTGTGTAATTTTATTAAAATACTTATCTCACAAAACGGTGCAGTTCTGTATTTTTGTATATTTTTTTAAAATCAAAACTATCAAATTTTAATTCCATGATCCTCCATCCTAAATGGGTTGGTAATTTGGTATACGATTCCCACAGTAACATGAGTATGAGGTCCAAACTACAATGTTTCGTGGTGGTGGTGACTGGTGACTGCTCCGATGAACGAATGAAATGAAATTGCAAAAATGTCAAAAGCAGAAAATGGCGACACCGGCCAATCCATCGTCTCCCAACTGTCACGCATTCTTATTCTTCCACTGTGTGTCACCCACAACGAAATTATAATGCCTCCCTCCCTCTCTCTTAGCATCACCAATTCTCTCTCTCTCTATCTTTCCCGTCACACCTCCTTTTTCTTTCTTTCTTTATTTCTTTTTTTGTTTGCTTTGGTTTATGATGAGTCTTCAATGGCTGCCCGTATCAAAATCTTGCGTAAAGAAATCAGGGGTCGGTGCTAGATGAGCATTTTCGTCTCTTTTTGGCTGTCAAAAAGACCCCCAAAAGCGAAAGTCTTGCTCTTTTTCTTTCTTCTTTTTTAGCTGGATGGTAGTACTGAATTTGCTGTTCTGGAAGAATGTATCGTCATGAGGGTACTTGTCAAGGCATATTTCATCCCGGATTTTTTAAGTTTCAAGCCGGAGAGAGCTAATTGCCTAGGATTAAATGATGCTCTTTTTTGTCTTTATATGTGAGAATTTCTGAGGATGATGAAATAGTTGGAGTTTTTCGCAGCTCTATCCCCTGTTTATTCAGTAGTTGAAGAAGCTGAATGCCCCATTCATCGGTCATCATCGACAAGGTTGCACAGAAGAAATTCTGCTTTGGATTGCTGATTCTGGGAATTGTGTATGATAGGAGCTTTTGATGTAATTATTGAACCTTTTTTTTGCCTGGTTTGATCAGAATCCTTGGCCACTAATAATTTTTACGAACAATTAAGCTTTGAAGACGATGTTTTGATCATGACTGGCCTTATCTCTTGAAGGAACAGCGTTAATTACTGACAGTTTCAACTTTCAACTCCAAAGGAAGCTACAACAAGGTGATTTCCTAGATGATTCATTGGGCTGCATCTTTTACTTCTTTTCCATGTTAATTGTTGAGTCAAGAGGTCCCTGAATAACATACTTCTATTTTTCATCTTTCATATGATTTTTTCTATTCTCATCACATGCCTAAAATTGGTAATCAGCATCTACTTTTAGTTCCGTCTTCTACCATTTTGTGTGAAAATCCATACCTCTGTTTCCCATCAGCTGGATGATCGAGTTTGAATATTATCATAGTCTTTTTAAGTTATCAATTGATGAATTTAGACAAAAAAACATGTTTATGCACAAACTTACTATGTCTGCTTCCATATGACAGTCTTCTTCTTCTTCTTGTTGGTCAATATGACTGTGTTCTTCAGTATTATAGTTTTAGGGCGTTAGTTTGATCAGTCACGAGTATTCACTTCATGATTTTGTTAAAATCAAACAGGTTTTGCAACAGCAGGGTCCTGAGAAATAAAGGAGAAAGTTAATTAAGTGTTGGAGATCATAATGGGAAAGAGATCACAAAAACGTCCACAGAGGAATGAGAAGGATCATTCAGGATGCATGTGGGGCATTATTAGTATATTTGATTTCCGCCACGGTTCCCCGGCTCACAAGTTGATTACAGATGCTCGGCATAGCAGCAAGCATTCTGTTGGTGACAAAAGTGAGAACTGTGCTTAATGTCTGTATTTGTGTTCCAAAACTGACAGATATTCTTAACTACTTGAGAATTATTCCACCAATAATATGCTATAACAAACTAGACTTGTATATATGAGATGGTGGAAAATTTGGATTGGATAAACGATTTGCTAGGCCTTGTTTTATAGTACAACCTCTAGTCGTAAATATATGATATAGTTTGTAGTGCAAATTGCACTACAAACTTTGTCCTTATTTAGGACTGGAGAAGTACCTCAGTCCTTAATATAAAAGCTAGATAACTAATTTGGGGATATTAAGGAAATTAGTTAAATTAGTTATTTGTAAGTTGTAACAAACATGTCTTAGTTTCTCTAAAGTCTAAACGACCTTCTTTAATCATGTCTTGTGGAACTACCCTTGATTAGGAGCCCCTTAATATGTGCAATCAATAGGGATATTTTAGTCAAAAATTATAAATTTGGGAGGTAAAGTGGAGTAAGGTCTTATATTTAGGACCAAAGTAAATCCCTTGCCTAGCTTCTAAATTTAGGACCACAGGCATTATTTCACAAGTTTTTTAGAGTCACATTCACCTTGAGAAGCAATTGTTCTGGTTTCTGATTTCTGTGTGCATACCGATTTATTTTAAGTGAACTCCTTAATAGAAAATGCTCTTTCCTTTTGAAGCATGGTTGGTGAATAATTTGTGGTTCATCCTCTTCGAACTCACGAAAAGGAGTTGAAATAATTTTTTAACCTCATTATTTCTTCACTACACAGGTATTGTGCATTCGAAGAACAAGTTTGAGATGTTAAGCAATTTGGATGAAGATTGTGAAGGAAACTTTGTAAGTCCTTACATCCATATTCTTGTGCAAACCTGAAACTTATGCAGAATTGAAAATTTTCTGGAAAACTAATAACATATTGGGCAATTTGGTAACTGGGTGTCTACAAATTTATTGATATTACTGAATTATGAATCTGTCAGGATGGTGGAGAGAGCAAGGGAACTATGGTTACAACTGATGCTGTTAAGCCTTGCGTGAAGAAACTCATTGAAGAAGAGATGCTAATTAACCAAGATATGATGAAGAATGTACATAATGTTGAAGTAGAATCAAAAGAATCCAGATTAAGGCTTCCAAATCCCCTGAAGATAGATTCCAAGAGAAAAAAGAAATCTCGCAAGAAAAGCCGTGATATGGACATGCAGAGTTTAAAGTCTGAGGCAACTTTTGAATCAGAGCTTACAAATAATCAGCATTCAAGGCATCAGTCCAAAAATAGTATTGATTTGGACAATATAATAGAAGGTTTTTCTCATTTCAGAGATTCTTGTTCTGTGGTGCGCAACCATGGTGATGGTGAAGTTCTTGCGCAACCGAATGAGAAGAATGCTATGGCCGAAAACAATGTAAAAGATGCCATCTATGAATTTGTTAATCAGATCATATATAATGGGAAAGATCTGCGAGAAGATGAAAATTTTGTCTGCTCACAGGAACTCATGCAAGTACTTCAGGTTGTAAGTTCAGATAAGGAATTGTTTCTTAGACTTTTACAAGATCCAAACTCACTCTTAAGGAAACATGTTCAAGAGTTGGGGAATGCTCAGGGAACAGAATTGAACATGTCCAAACAAGAACCTAGTAGTCTGGGACAAACCACAGAGGTTGTCAACCACAAGCAGCGTAACGTTTTTTGGAAAAAGGTGATGCCTCAAGAGAAAACTCCAGCAAAAGGAAATGACAACACTGGGTCTTCCAAGAGAATTGTTATTTTCAAACCAGGTCCTATGGGCTTGCCATATTCTGAAACTGACAACAGTCTTGCCTCATCTTTAGATTCTCATTATATGAATCATCCCAAAGGTCACCATGTTAGAGTTAGTTCACATTTTTCTTTCACAGAGATAAAAAAGAAGTTGAAACATGCTATGGGAAAGGAAAGGCATGGAAACACCAGAGGGATCTTCAAAAAGCTCTCTATTGAGCGTCAAAATATGGAACAAGGCAATAAGGTCTTTGGAAAAGACAATAATGGAATGAAATCTCCCAATAAGGACCATTTCTTCATTGAGAAAATAGCTAGACCCACATCAAATTCTAAGAAAGGAGACAAGGCCGGTAAGTTGAGAGACTTTGAGGCGCCCCTGGATAGGTGTCTCAGACACGGGGATTCCAACTTATACTCTGAGGCCAAGAAGCATCTGCATGAGATTCTGGGTAATGGAGATGAAAGCATGGAGTTTTCGAGTCGGCAGATCCCAGAAACCCTTGGTAAAATTCTATCTCTTCCTGAGTACAACCTTTCTCCCATTGGAAGTCCTGGAAGGGAGCATGAGCATCGTTTGGTGAGTGCACCAACAAGATTTTCTACAACGGGGAACATTCAGGAGGCTAATGAGGATTTTGAAGCTGTTGTTCTTGGTCAACAAGATCAGGCAACAAACAATCCAGAGAAGCAATCATGCATTTGTGATGAAAGTTCTAATGAAAAAGTACAAGACATCAACCTGAAGTTAAATCTCTCAGCTGATCTTACTCATGATGATGAAGTGGATGGAACCTGTTGCCATCCTGTTAGGAATGAGATAGTTCCTGAAGGTATGATGTTCAAAGTACAAGTGTTTAAGTGAATAATTTGGATTTTCCCTCTAAATGTTTTATTATTTGTTACTTCACAAAGTTAGGACAGATATTTTTGGATCTACTAGAGAGGTTAATAATTTGGATATTTTCCCCTCTAAATCTGTAGATTTGATTGCAAGAGAGGACCAAAAATGTGACTCTGAGATTTCTCATGGTTCAAGACCTTCTCTCAGTTTGAATCAGGTAATATCTTAATGTTCCTTTGCATAAAACAAGACTTCTTTTTTCAATTGCGCTAGTTACAAGTATTTGTGCCGAACCAAAATTTCTTATGAATCAAGGGTAATTTGATGCATGTTCTAGAAGTGTGGTAAAAACAAGTGATGATAGGCTTCCTAGTTTTCTTCGATGCCTTGCAGTAAGATATCATTTTGACTGTCTCACTATCGTTTTTTTCTCTCTACAGGAAATTTCAGAAGAAAATCAATTTCTAGTTTCTTCTCCATCTTCTTCTCACTCTTCACTCACAAGGAAAGTTGCAGAGATGGAAAGTGGTCCAGATGAATCTGAGCGACCAAGCCCTGTGTCCGTTCTTGATACAACATTTGATATCAGCCCTGGAAATGCCAAATCTGAACCTGGTATGTATGCGTTTACGCAAGAACCACTGTGATAATGTAAAACTTGCAAATATGTTACTCCTCCAGTTTTTAATATAAGAAATATTTACCTAATTTGATTAGATTAAGAAAGTTAGTTAAATTAGTTGATATGATACATAGTTTCTAAAACACCCTAATCATCTTCCTCAATTCTCTTTTTTTTTTCCTTCTTTGATTATTGTTGAGGGAGCACTAGTAGGGATAAATTAGGAAAAGATTGACAAATATGAAAATTATGTCTTATATTAAGGACAAGAGGAGTATTTATAATTGTTTCTGTGACTTCAAATAGAAAGATGGTTTCTTGGTAACACTATATCCTTAATTATTTTTAAATATATTATAGAAATTTGTTCGGTTGCATGAAGTCTTTTTTCCTGTGCGGACAAAAAAACTTGCTTGAAGAGAAAGGCCAATCGGCCTATAAACTTCTTGGTTGCATATCTTCATTGTTATATTAAAATTAACCTTAACCTTGTTGATTTTCAGATAAAGTACTAGTGAAACCCTTACATATTCAGTTTGAAGATCAAGACCCTTCACCAAGGGATCAAATTGAAGGAGGAAAAATTTGTACTGAAGAACATAAGTTGATATTTGATTACATTGAAGCAATCCTGCAATCCTCTGGCTTAAATAGAGATCAACTAAGAATCAAGTACCTTTCCTCAAACCAAATACTTGATCAATCCTTGTTTGATGAGTCAGGGTTTTCCCCAAATCAGCTTTGCTATGATATGAAGCTCTTATTTGATTGCATCAATGAAGTTCTTGAGGATGTTTGTTGGCAATACTTTGGGATACTTCCATGGCCACCATTCATAAAACCAAGCATAAGGCCAAACCCAGATATGAACAAGGTTGGTCTAATGATCTGGCAAAAAGTGTGCTGGCATCTCCTTCCGTTTCCTCGGCCTCATACTTTGGATCAAATTGTTCAGAAAGACATGGCAAGGAATGAAACATGGATGGACCTTCGAGGTGACGCTGAAACAGTTATTATTGAGATGGGTGAAGCTATTCTTGCAGAACTGATGGAAGATACTGTGTTCAGTTGTGTAGGTGAAAGCCTAGAAAGTGAATCCTCTCAACCTGAATCTAAATTGCAGGAACATTAAATCGGCATCAACGTGTAGAAGGAAAATAGGGAAGTTATACACTACGCTTCAAGTGAAAGGAAATAGATAAGAGTATTTAGAGACTTCTTGGCCATATCTGACTTCTCTGATAGGGGTTAGAATAGTGGGAAGGTGTGGATATTCAAATAAGCAAACAGAATTTCAGTTGGGAATGCTTGCAGAAAGTAGAAAAATGACACTTTTTATACGTTTTGTTCATTTGTGTTTCACTTAATCCAGCTTCCAGCGTGAGTCAAAGATGCTGGTGAGTGGTGACATTGTAGATTTTGTAGAGTTTCATATGTTGATAACATGAGTTTGCGTATCATAAATTTGGTTGGAACACTCTTTGCAATTTTTTTGGGGGTCCTATTTCCCTAATGAATGGCACATCCAGCTGGGCTTAGATTAAGATTTAAGAAGGAACAGATTATATGGGAATTTACTTCTTTCCTTTTCGCTTCTTTTCTCCTCATCATCATCATAATTTCAACCCTTCATATTTAATGTTTTATAAAACTATCATTATAATTTTCTATGAAACTATATAAATAAATTTAAACTACTGAAATTTCATCTAAACAGTTTTTGATTGAAGGGGGAAAAAACTTCATAAATTTCTTTAATTCTAGTATATAATAGTAAACTATTTAGATCAATAATAGTTTTATAATTTATTAAATATGAAACATTGAATAATACTCCCTCCATTCCTTAATATATAGAATTTTTTAGAGAGATATTAACGAATCTAAATAAATTACTTAATGATAGCATCATTAGATTATATGTCAGACAAATTGTTTGAAAAAAACGACAAACATAAATACTTTAAAATAATTTATTTAGCTTTTTTAATCTTTAAAAAAAGTAAAATAATTCTTATATTAAAAGAAACGACGGGAGAATGTAATCAATAATGATGAGTTGGGAAAAAAGGATGAGAGTAATGAAAAAGAGAGAAGCCGACTAGTTTTTGTTCAAGCGAAATAAACACAAAATTGCAATTAGCTATTAATTTCAAGAAGCATATAACCTATATTACATAAAATATCACTACTAAAAAATTACAGCAAGTGCCTATAGACTTTCTGAGTGTAAGGCGTTCAGTGCTAGCATAGTTAACAAGTTATTACTTCCTCTTCTTATTTCCTAGCGTTGAGAACAAAGGACGTGGTGCTGCCTTTTTCATAAACGAACTACTTCTGCTATCTTCGTCCACATCATCGTCTTCATCATCTCCAACACCATGTCTTTGAGATGATCTAGATTCCTCTTCTGATTGAGCAGCTTTTCTCTTTCTGGCATCCAACTTGGCATATAATCTCCGTTCAACAGGGTCATCAGAGGGCCCCACTTTGGATTGGCGACCAATTTTTGCACCAAGGCCAAGCCTATATATACAGATGTGTAACAACAGCTATAGTGGTGAAAGAATGTACAATTTAATGAACGGAGGTCATAATGAGCACACACCTAGGAGGCCGATGCTCTGTTTCAGCATCTATTGGTTCATCATCTTCAACTTTGCTCATGTTATTTACCCATTCTTTGGCCTGCCAATTAGAATGATCAGACAACAATTACCAGCAATACCCAGAAAATTACAATATTTCATACAAAATCTCACCACAGTCAAACACCCGTATTTCAAATCCCAACCTTCACAAAAAGGAACTTGGGAGGCAAAAATGTTTGCCCACTGTTTGTGACATTAGCTACTTGAAATGTATTCTTTTTCAATGATTTTATTTCCTATTTGTCATAAGAATCCAAATATTATATACCAATGGCATCATTACCAATTCGTGCTTATCATTCAGTAAAACTTTTGGAAACCATACAAAAGCTTCAGGTCTTTGCAATGACTATGAAAACAATTGTGGTGTGAACTGACAAGCAACATAAGTTCATTTTCAGGACCAATGTCAGTTACAATTTCATCGCTGAACTGCAAATTATGTGTAGAGAAATTTAAAATACATCAACTTTTAAGGGAGACAAATGTGTGATTCTACTCATGCCTAAATTATAGCTAAAACCAGCATGCAATACAAATATGGGAAACATATCAATCAACAAGCATACAACACAAATATATAACAAGTCACCACAGTTTATAAGGGGGGAATTAAAGAAAAAAGGCATTTACCAATTTGAATGCATTGTCCAACTTAACAATTTGAGGAAGAGAAGAACCCTTCTTCAAAGGCTCTGTACCACTCATCTCGGCTTCTTTGGGTCGTAACTAACAAAAGCTATTACTATCCAACCTGGAAAGGAAAACCAAATGTACATGAAACAGATATCATGCGCATGGAGCCTGAAGAGAAGGCCAAACTGTTCACGATGAAAAGGGACATTAAAGATCAGCACATTGAAAAATCACGTCAACTGTCAAGAGAAATTACTTAGACGGTGTCATCTTTGGCTTTGGTTCTAATATAAATGTGCGGCAATACTGAGGGCTCCTGAACTATTTTTATAAGAAACATTGAAAAGTTTTTGTCCATAAATAAGGATATAAAAAATCGCATTCCACTCAGACTTGAAGACAAGGCGCTATCCCTACAGAAAATAACTCTTGCTGATAGAAAGCAACAAAAATAACGGTGTATTAGTGTTAATCTTTAAATTCTAAGGTGCCCTGCTCTGAAAGGGATCCATGCACATTCAAGCTTCTTGTCACGTTAACTTCCAGCATACCTACAACCTAGTCAGCCATAATGGTGCAAGGGCCACAGTTAACTCAATCCAGAGATATTGCACATTTTAACTGTAGGGTTTGTTTATCTGCACTCACATGTCCAGATTATGAATTTCTTTACTCACAGTCACAACTAATCAATATGAAGTCATTTAAAGCAAACAAATTCACTCCATTATATGAATCAGATCAGTAAGGGTAAGGCGCTAAGGCCAATGGTTGTTATTCAACAAATAGAGCCATCAAGGGGAAAAAGAAAAATAAAAGGAAATTTGAGCATCAACATCTTAAATACCGGTCATGTATAGGGAATCTAATGAGGAAGAGGAAGAGTTTTCTTTCATACCAATAAATAGCTTTAGCTGATGAAGAAGAAGAAGAACGCGCCACCAAGAGGAGAAAGAGATGATGGGGTAGCAGTGGCGGAACCAGGAAATTTTTTTAGCCGGGCCAAAAAATAAACATATTGACCATAATAATGTCATCAACATGTTCAATTCTATGACATTTGGAAGGAAACTCATTACAAGGTGTATCACTTTCAAAAATTATTTTCCTAGAAATATCACCTTTTGAAGTTGCTTTCTTCTTAAATAACACATCTATGCTTTTCCGTTTATCCTTACTCATCTTTTTCAACCTACAACAAATTTGTCACTAAACATAAATTCAATTTATAGTACTACTCAATCCACAAAACTAACATTTAAATGCTTCATTCCACCTACCTCAAAACACTATTTAAAACCATGGAATCATTTGCTAAAGGATCAATAGTCCAGAAAGAAAAAATGTGGTTTCCCTTATCGAATATACCCATGAATTTGCCCAAATTTTGAAAAAGAATGTTAGTTAGCATTAATTAAGAGGCATCACGGTTAAGATAGAGAAAGTGGCACTAATTTTTATTTTCTAACAAAAACTCCACCAGAAAAGCACATAACCATTGAAATTCGGCAAGAATGAGAAGAAAGATAGTAACAACTAACAACAACATGAACAGAGTTACTTTCTTTATCTATTGGAACTGATTTCACATAAACCAAGTCAGTAAAACATTCTGTATTTCACATAAACTACTAGTGAGAGCACCTGTTTGCAAAACCTCATGAAAGTAAAAATGAAATTCGGGAATCGGGAGCAAGCAAGGGGAATACTGAGAATGTATAATTGTTTTCAGGTCAAGCAAGGAAACCTCGAAATTCAACTATTTTTCGAGATCCAAAGTAAAGCAATGTTCAAAACAGAGATAAACCCCCATTATTCATATGTATAATTGTTTTCATAAGCTAAATTTTTTCTCCAATTTCAGCATCCAGTGAGCATCAAACACCAGAAAACTCCGAGAAAGATATAAAATACCCAAATCGGAAGTTCAACATTAGATGGTTGCTGGTCGGAGATACTGAGAATCTGAGATACGAATGAAGAGGAATAGAGAGGGAAAAAAATACCTGAAAAGCGAGAAATCGACGACGATGCAGAGAAGAAGAATGAAGTGTAGTTGTGAGACGGTGGTCGCTGGTCGGACGTCGGAGACTCGGAGGAAGAGGGAGACTGAGGATGGAGAGCAGAGTGGAGTAGAGCCGCGGAGGAAGAGAAGCGTGAAGGCTGAACTGCTGAAGCCTTTCGAGAACGTCTGCGACTGCGAGACGAGGGAGAAAAAAAAAGTGAAATTACAGAAAAGATAAATATAAGAGATTAGTTGAATTAAATTATTGAACAAAATAAAATATTAGTAGTAGATAATATAATAAATACATATATTTTAAAAAAATTTAGAATGTCAGCAGGGGCCATAAGAGATTAGTTTGAGTTAAGTTATTGTTCAAAATAAAATATGATATACTCCCTCCGGTCCTATTACAGGAACTATTTAACCGATTTTGAGGGGATTAAGGAAAGGAGTTAAATTAGTTAATTTTATTTATTTTCCTAAAATGTCTTTATATAAATTTAAAATGACACAAGTTGCCCTAATTATAAGGAGAGAAGTTAACATATATTTGGTGTATATTTATGTGAATACATATAAATCTATCTACATACATACATACATACATAGATACACACACATATAGACATACACACCCATATATCTACACACACATATATTGACACACATAAACATTATATATATATACACACACACACATATATATAAATGCTCCTAATAATAAGTATAAATAGGGGTATTATAAGAAAAAATTGACAAAAGTTAAAACTTGCTCTTATAATTAGGACTAAAACCAACTCTAAAACGTGTTCCTATAATTAGGACCGGAGGGAGTAATAAATAAAAGGATGGGATATTTCACTACCAATTTTGTTCACTACCAATGTTACTACCACTTTTCCATCGTCTCGATAAAAGGAAGAAAAGATAGATGAGATTTTGATCTAACCGTAAAAAAGTGATAGTATTTAAATTGGGTTTAATGTTTCTGCTTTTGCTATAGAAATGTTTTTTCTGTCACACTCACATAAAAGTCCGTAGGTCCCATTATAAAAAGAAGAGAGGGAAAATTAATAGAACCCAACCCACTGACTTTTATGTGGGTGTGACAGAAAAAATATTTCTGCGGTAAAAGTAGAAACATTAAACCCATTTAAATTTTACTAATTTTTATTTTGAAACTCAAATAATTTATATCTACAAAATCACTTTTTTAAAAAAGAAAAATTAATTTCTTCTTTAATTTAGGATATTGTGTGATACTAAAAAATAATTAGGTACTTGACGCACAAAAAATATTTTTGGATATTTAGTATCACTGTAAGAAAAAATTTATACTTCAAGCACCTTAAAACTATGTTTTTAACATAATTTAGGATGCAATTTTTTTTTAAGATAATCCTTAAAAAACAGAGTTTGATGAGCTGGCTATATTTCTATAAAATATTACTCCCTCCGGTCCTAATTATAGTACCACTTTTATAGCACTATAAAAGTGGTTCTATAATTAGAACTGGAGGTAGTATATTATTTTAATTTTAAGAGATAACTTTTAGAAAAAGTAGTTTGCATGAATGGTAGTAAGTCTCATTATGAGGATTAAGATGCATCCTGCACATTGAAATATTATTTTATGTCCACCCAGTACTTGGAACTTGTTGGACGTTTCATTGATTAATGATGAGCGTTAAAATTGAATCTCTAAAGGTTAAGGTGTAAAAATTATTTAACAATCCAGTAAACTATGAATGAGCAATATGCTCTTATGCATACAGTAACATATTTTGATGGCATTCGCGTGACCATTCTCATGTTATTTACATTTCGTATCACACAAATTTACATTATGCGAGCTTATCATTACAGCATATATAGGTCCAAATCTGCAGAAGATAAAGATCATATCAGTTGATGCAGTCCTTCTATAGTTATGTTCACAACATAAGATCCATACATTAGTCATTTTATATGATACACTTGTGATTATGATACACAGTTTACGTAACCAAGATATTATTTTCTATATTGATTATAGGAATACCATTTTAATTATTATATATTTCATCATCTTTTAAAATGTGTGCTGGGACATTGGAAATGGGGAAAGGGTTAGATTTTGGAATGGAAAATGGCTGGATGATGGAAAAGTATTAGCTGAGAAATGTGTTGTGTAGATATCGGAAGAGGAGGGGGATGTAAGAGTTAAATAGATGGTGAGTGGGACATGGAAAAAATAGGTAGATGGGTTAATGAAGATGGTAAAAGACTCATATTGGCAGTGCCTCCTCCAAAGGAATCAGTTGGAACGGATGTCATTAGATGGGGATCAGCAATTCAGAATCAGTGTTCTGTGGTTGATATGTATCACATATTGAGGGAGGAGCAAGGAATGAGAGAGGATGTTGGGATGAAAGTGTGGAATTGGAAAGGTCCTAGAAGAGTGAAAATCTTATTATGGATAGTAATGCATGAGAAGTTGATGACTGGTGTAAGGAGGAGTCACTTATTGGGAGGTAATGCCTGCTGCTATAGGTGTGTGGGTATGGATGAAAGTGTAATGCATGTGCTAAGGGACAGCAGTGTTGCTTGGATCTTGTGGGAAGAATTACTGAATGAATGTTTCGTATCTAATTTTGTGACTTTGTAAGGAAAGGACTGGATTGGATAGAATTTGTCTTGTGTAGACAAAGAATGGAGGTTAAAATTTGGAATTGCCTGCTATTGTTGTGGTCTTAGAGGAACAAATGTATGTTTGAAGAAGGATATGAAATGTCTGCAAACCATGGTAAAATTGTATTATGGTATGTGCAAGAAGTTAAAAGAGTCAGATTGAAGTTTGGAAAATTAAATGAAGTAAGGCGGGAGGTGCATATCAGTTGGAAGCCTCCAATGGGGATGGGTCAAAGTGAATGTTGAAGGTGCATCCAAGGGGGGGGGAAGACTATCTGGTTGTGGCTCTGATAACACTTCACTCACCTTTAGGTCTAGCATCCTCGCCCGCATCAACTAGAGCTTGGCTCTGATACCAGCATCAACCAAAATCTTGGTTCTGATAACACTTCACCCACCTTTAGGCCCAGCATCCTCACTAGCATTAACCTTTAGGCCTAACATTCTAGCCTGAGCTTAGCTCTGATACCAGCATCAACCAAGAGCTTGGCTTTGATAACACTTCACTTACCTTTAGGTCCAGCATCCTAGATGACATCAACCAAGAGCTTGGATCTGATACCAGCAGTGTGGGACATAACACTCCACCCACCTTTAAGTCCAGCATCCTTACTGGAATCAACCCGAGCTTGGCTCTGATACCAATGGCAACATCACAACACCTCACTCTCGATATTATTCGCTTTATGGTCCATTACCCCTCACGACTCTAAAACACATCTAGAGAGGGAGGTATCCAGCTGCTCCCCTTCCCAATCGATGTGGGATATAACACCCCACCCACCTTTAGGCCCAGCATTCTTGTTGGCATCAACCCATATCAACCCGAACTTGTCTCTGATACCAGAGTGCCAAAATTCTCCATTGAGCTGAAAACGACAGATTTCCCTTTTCACTGCAGTGAATTGAACTTCAAATTTAGTTTAGTTGGTTGTAAATACCATTGATTTATGCTTAGTAGATTTACAGATGAACGAGATGCATTTAAAATTCAAATAGACAACCTTTTGGAGTTTCTTATCTCCATAGTGAGATTACTAAGTGCTTGAGATAATTGTGCTACCAAGACATCTTCTTACCCATTTCCCATATTCAAATCATTGAAAATTTGTTCTGCTATTGTTGGGTGAAAACTGACAGAACATAGAACATGATGGTTTAGGAGAATAATGGTTGAGAGAATAAGTTCGGAGGTTTAGTGGTATCGAAAGGATATGGAGGCGGCAAGTGCAACCGCTAATATTAATGTGTGCATATATACATATGCATGTCCAGGAAAAATCCTTTGGTAGGTAAAAAACCGTCTTCTTGTAAATGAAACAACACAGGTTGAAAATTTGGCTTCTTGAACCCAACTTCATGAAAGTAATTTTTAACTATACATAGAACCCCAATGCATAGGATTGCGTTCTACATCAGCTAGGATACGAAACAAATTATAGTATATAAGAACCTAACACAATCCACTAATTGTCAAACTGGGTAACGCAAGCTTGTGACTCAAATGGGGGCATTAAGGTGGTGGAGGCCGGATGACACGTGGTTGGGTTGTTGGAGGCGGGTGTGATCCAAATGATGCTTAGCGACTGACATCTTGTACTCTTCCTATGATCTTTGAATCCCGGGAAGCACATTTGTCAGAAGAAGTGTTCTAAGCCTTAAAAAGGAAAACCTCGCATTTTAAAAATAAATAAATTACAGTAACTTTTTATTATTAGTAATTAATGAAAAAAAAAAATCACCAGAAGTTATTTAACTTCCCTACTTTCTGCATTATAAAAAATTACTAATTTTTTATGTCTTCGGTTACTTCAAGCTGCTCATTTGGTTTGTTTTACAAGACTTGATTTTTTTTTTTTGGTTCGGTTGTTCCCTCCTCCTTGTTTATTGCTCAGGTTTTTTGGTTTCCTTTGTGGGGACTGGGTCTCTTGAAAATGTGTTGAGTTTATTTTCTGATATATTGAAACCCATTTTGTGGTATGGTTTGACCGTAATAGAATAAATTTACTCCTTATAAAGAAATAGTTTTAAATATATAATATCACTTATTATAAAATCTTATCATATATAAATACTCTATGTTTTTTAAAATTATTTTTAAAATAAGTCATTCAATCTATCACTTATAAATAATAAAATCTGTCACCAGTTTTATTATCCTATAAATAACTATCCATTGAATGGATTGCGTGGTCCTTGAAACTATTTTGGTCCTTTATCGGCATTAATGATTATTGATTCCTGACTGTGGTCTTGGAGGCTTTCAAATAATCAATGGGTTGAAGATCTATGGGCCTCAGCCCAAATAAAGGGTGGCCCAATTAAATGTTAACAATTGTTTTAAAGCCTTGACATATGGGCTCGGTCCATTGAATTTGAGTCTAAACGACTCTACTAATAAAAGTTGTCATACTCCTCGTCCTTTGGTTCAACTGGCGAAAGGGTCGGACTTCCTCACCTCAAGGGAGGGGGTTCGATCCCTGTGTTGGTCAAGGCGCTGGGGGAGGCATCCTAGGGGTCTAGGAAGCAGTGAAAACGCTGGTAGAGGTGAAGGCATGTGTACTTTCTGTTCAGTATGCCTTGTGGACTGGGCTCTAAGCGCACCGCCCTTGGATTGTGGGTGAACCCAACCCCTTTCCTAAAATTTTTTTATCAAAAAAATAAAAAAAATAAAAGTTGTCATTGGATCAACAAGGGTTATCACAAGGAGTAAGCGGCTTGTGTCACTTAAGCAATGTCTCAAGTTCGAGCCTTATGAATACAAGAAAGACCCACTAGGAGACTCTCCCACCATAGCCAGGTGCACGATGCAGGTCAGATCTGGATTAGTCAAGGCGAAGCTCTGGATACCGGATGGGCAACCAAAAAAACATAATAAAAGCAGTCATTCTCTAAACTCACACCTATTTATCTCATTATTTAACTATTTCACCAGGGATTAATGAATTCCTATTCCATTCCCTTCTCTCTTCATTATAAAGCATATTTGGGGAGTTAATTTTGATTCTAAATATAAGATATAGTATTTATATTTTTCAGTTTTTTTTCCTAATTTTACCCCTAATGATGATCCCTCATTAACTACTAGGGTTTTTTAAAAAATACAAGTCATATTAACTAATTTTTTTAATCTAATTGAATTAATTAAATATGTCTTATATTAAGCACCGTAGGGAGTATAATATAAGACATATATTTATTAGAGTAAATACCCTTTTTGGTCCCTGGAAAAAACACGGATGCCCTTTTTGGTCCCTGAAAAAAAATAAGTCACTTTTAGTCCCTAAAATGGAAAAATAAGGTCCCTTTTAGTCCTTTTGATCATTTTTGCACATTTTAATCCTCGAAATTCCCAAAAAGGTCCTTTTTAGTCCCTAAAAAGGACCAAAATGACATTTCTTTTACTCAGGGACGAAAAGGGGTCAAATGTGTTTTTCCAGGGACCAAAAAGGGTATTTACTCTATTTATTATAGTTTTGAAATATATGAAAATCATCATATGATTATATTTAATTTTAATCCTTTTAATTTCACTGAAAAATTATGTTTTTTTTTTATTATATAATTTTACTTAGATTAATAGAATCCAATTTATTTCTGATAAAAATATACTTTATTTCATTTACACGATTGAAAATAAATAAATATATATTAAGGTAATATTTTTTTTATTGAAAAATCGCACTTATATTATTTTTTGAGAAAAATTAATCTATGTAAAGAGTAAAGTCTTCATGACATCTCTCATTGACAACTGGGTTTTTTTCCTAGGCACAACGGGGGTATTTTGATTATGAATGATAGTTAAGCCGTAAAATATTAATTTGATAGCAATTATATTATAGCTAGAACAATTATTTGTAACTAATATATCTTACTTTCCATAATTTTCATTAAGAGACCATTTTGAAACGTTACCATGCATTGAACAAAATGATCTCCAATACGATGAACCAAATGTAAACAATCAAAAAAGAATTATTGAACAATGACCTAACTAAATACTGGTTACGTTGAAAGTATCAAATATGTGTTTGACAAATCACATTAATTACCTATTATATGTGAATCTCACCAATGTTGTTTATATCAATCAATGTCAATATAACATAAAAGATTCATTAACCAACAACAAAGTCATGCCATTCAAAATCCATGCACGACACTCACTTTTCAAACCACTACATACAGTGTATATAATAAGTGAGGGATCGACTAGATTCTTTTAATGCAAACTCACCAAAATTAGCATACAAATGCATGCACATATACATATAAGCACACCACGTGCTTAAATTTGAATATCATCAATATATCTATATATAACATGAATAATATTTTTCTCAGTGGATGGACTTTTAAAATTGCATGATATTGCTAAAAACAAAGATGAGATTAGGAATATGGGAAAAACATGGGGTGTTGTGGAAGTATAGTGAAACATTCACATTTTCGTGGTATGGGTTCGATATAAGGCAAAAAAAAAAAAAAATTCAGAGGGTTAGGTGAAATATCCAATCATAGAGGCCATGCATGCATCAAGTGTAGAGCATTTTGTGATTTATATATAAAAAGAGAAAAATGAGAATCACATGCTTTGAAACTAACACGTCAATCTTTTTGTCCTTTGACAGATAATAATAATAATATAATGATGATGATGATCGATATTGAATGTTGCACATTATTTGCAATTTTCTGGGGCCAACGTGGTCCAATTCATCCATATACATCTTCTTCATCTCTCAAAATAATTGTGTGCTATGAATGTACATTCATTTTCTTATCGGATTCAAAGCCATAAGTGTCGTACGTCTTCACGAGGCAAAATTATGCGGTTTCAAGAGGAAACAATGGTTTGCGAGAAGTAACCGCAATTTCCTCATCCTTTGCCAGAACTCAAAATGCATATTCAAAAAAAATCTCAAAATAAGGATCAATATCAATTTCCTCAGTAGTGAGTTCACAAATTAAAACAGCTTTAAGACATTATATAAACAAGAACGTATAAAACGATTGAAACATGCTTTGGGGTAATTTACCAAAATAATTTTTTTAAATTTTTTTTTTTACCGATTTGGAGCATTTTTGAAACTATTTACCAAAGTAATGCTGACGTCACTAGTGGCGTCGTACTTCCTGACGCCACTTGTGGCGACGTCAATTTTTTTTATTTATTACTCCCTTAGGTCCTTATAATAATAATAATAAAAATCTGACGTCACCATAAGTGGCGTCAGAAAGTACGACGCCATTAGTGGCGTCGTATTTGCTGACACCACTAGTGACGTCGTACTTTCTGACGCCACTCAGTGTGGCGTCAGGACGTCAACATTACTTTGGTAAATAATTTCAAAAGTGCTTCAAATCGGTAAATTTTTTTTAAAAAAAAAAATTATTTTGGTAATTTTCCTCATGCTTTGATGAGCACAGGGTATAATTCCATCGAGGGATAACCAGAAAACCCAAACGATTAACAGAATTAATAGACCTGTATCAATCATGTTAATTTTCTTTTAAGGAATGGGAAAGACAAAATAACATAACATGCATAAGATACTAGGCAGAGGAGAATCGACAAGCTCTGATGCTGCTACATATTCAATAAATATAGAAATAATTTCCTAAATAATACATAATGTAAACTCTAGAATTAAGAGTAACATCGGAAGACTTTATTGGTAGTTTCAGAGAAATGGTAACTCTGATCGTTAAAAAAAAGAGAAAAGGAGATTAGAAGAAAATAACTCAGGATTCTTCTAATGAGAAGATGAGACACAATGATGGTTTGAGAATATAACAGTCACCCATTAGAGAACTCTTAGGAAGCAAGAAAGTGTATTTCAACGTTACTACTCTAAGACCTCAGCCTATGCTATTTATGATATCTCATCAATGCTTGTAATAGCTTATCAACTAGGCATATATTCTTAAACCAAATATTTATCCAAATTAAGTATGAGACATAATCAAGAGATATTTTATCCAAAATATATTAGACTGGTAATATTTAAAGCAATTAGATAATATCTAGAATATTTAATTTGACCAAAATAATAAACTAGAATATCATTTAATTTATATGATCAATTAATAAATATATCTAGCTAGATACAATTTTAAATAAACAAAAGAATAAAATGTTATTATTTTAATAAAATATGTAACATAAACTACAAAAGATTCACACGTGAATTTCTTAGTATTGTTTGGGGCCTTGAAACTTGGAAGATAGAGATGACATCAAATCAATTTATTAGTCATTACAAAGCAAGTAACTCTGATTGTTATATCTCACAACTTGAGAACTAAAAAAAGAGAAAAGGAGATTAATTAGAAGAAAATAACTCAAGATTTTTCTCATGGGAAGATGAGATACAATGATGGTTTGAGAATAACAGTCACCCGTCAGAGAACCCTTAAGAACCAAGTAAGTGTATTTCAACGTTACTACTCTAAGACCAGGGGCGGACCCAAAAAAATTACAGAAGGAGGGGCACAATTGCTGCCTTTTTTTAAATAAATTTTTAAATGCATTAAAAGACAAAAGAATATAAACAAGAAAAGAAAAGAATATTCAGGAAATTAAGTGAATACTGATGATGATGATGTAATAAGAGAGGTAATTATTTTACAAATTAAACCTGTCATTTAGAAAAGTAAGGCTAAGTGCGGTTAGAAATGCAACTATATAAATTACAATGAAGGGTGGGCACTCAATAAGTTCAAGTACATATATTTTAATAACAAAAGTATATTACAATAAAAATAATTACAATGTCATCCTTTTAGGCCTTATTTTTTGAAATTTCGTCATAATTGTCTTATTATCATTGCTATAAAATACATCTTTTTCACTATAAGGCACTAAACCATCATTCAACTATTTATCCCCATCCAATTACGAAGTACAGTTTTGATGTATTAATGGTGGATAATCATTCAAACATGTATTTATTTTATTTTATTAAAAAAAAAATCCTCCAAATTCAAGGGGGTACTTGCCCCCCTTGTCTAATAGGTGGATCCACCTATGTCTACGACCCCAACTTATGCTATTTATAATATCTTTTAAATGTTTGTAATAGCTTATCAGCCAAGCATATATTCTTAAACCAAAATATTTATCCAAATTACGTACGGGACATAATAAGGAGATATTTTATCCAAAATATATTAAACTAGTAACATTTAAAGCAATTAGATAATATCTAGACTATTTAATTTGACCAAAATAATAAACTAGAATATACTTTATATGATCAATCAATGAATATATCTAGATACAATTTTGAATAAACAAAAAATGATATAATGTTACCATTTTAATAAAATATGTAACATAAACTACAAAAGATTCACACAGGAATTTCTAGAGTATTATTTGGGGCCTTGAAACTTGGAAGATAGAGATGACATCAATCAATTTATTACTCATTACAAAGCAATAATGAAAGGAGAGTTAATGTTGTGAAAATGTGAGAGAACAATGAAAAAGAAAGGGAGGGGGAAATGAGTGGAGATAGACGACGATACGGAATGGTGGGGCGAGGGTGTCGTTTTGAAGATTAAAGACACACAAACCCGGCACGCCCACTTGATGCACCGACCCTTCGCTGCCACCAAAGGCCAAAAGCTAAGACACAAGTCACAACACAGCTTCAAATCAGACGCACAACACTCACACTCACACCCACATCTCATGATTGATTATTGTTTGTTTTTTACAATAATAAAGTTTAGATAAGTTGAGTCCAGATTCATTAAGATAAGAACATGCGTGCTCAAATAGTATTTATAGAGACATTTACAAATATTATTGTAAGACAAGCAAGTTGACTAACCTAATTTATTATTTTTACGTTTCTAGCTTACAAAACTGTGTTAATTCACTCTTAAACTCGTGCCAACATTTTTTAATTTGATCATGCTCAATGACTTTATATATGAATCTTAAAGATTTTTTTTTGTTAATTATAATAAATTATGAATGTTAATGGATTTCATTTCAATTATTTAAATTTAAAATATGTTTAAATCAAATTTTTGTAATTTTTTATACTTTAATTATTTAATATACACTATTAATATTTATTTTATTGATCAAAGTAAACCCGTACAAGTTTACAATTTGAATTTATGATACAAGTTTATATCACTACTTAAATTTGTGAGTTTGATAACTTTGCTTATAGATTGTCGACTAATAAGGTTTTCATATCAGTAAAATTTAAACTTATAACTTTATAATTATGAGTCAACTCCTTTATCAATTGAATCAACCTTGGTTGGTTCACGATTAATTAGTGTTTTTTTTTATACAAAAATTGTAGGAAAAAGTTTGAGATCGCCAACAAGTTAAAGGTAGGGGTGCCTGAGCCTGCTCTATAGGAGGATTTAGGACGGAGAGTACACATGTCTCCACCTTAACCTTAACCTGAATTCCCCTTGCTTCTCAAACTCAGATCTCTCCCTCAACATCATAACATGATAAGAACTCTCTCTGTTTGTGAGAGTTTTCAAATTCCTCACCTTTGAATCCACAGACAAGGGTACGATTGAAGAAACATTGATCACGAGGTTGATTTTTTTGGGGTAAAGTGCGATGTATTATGGACGAAAGAAAAAAGCCCACACAAATTGATATACGCATCTTTCTCCCCCCATGTTCAGTGTACTACGGATTGTGTTGCTGCTTTAATCTGTGGCCCCTAAATTTTGGTTCTTATTCTTTTTATGTGTATTTTGTTTAGCTACCTCATCACATTCTACATGATTCACACGTTCCCCTCATTGTGCTCTTTGTTTAGCTGTGATTAAATTCTAGCCATTCAAAATAAGATGTGGTTTTGGGGCACAATGACGGTCCAAACTTTTTTATTTTATTTTTTGTGTGACGGTTTAATTAAATCATATTTAAGCATTGTCAGATTCAATTAGAAGCAACTCTATCGAAAACATGTTTTGTATTTGCATAGACTCGTATTCAAGATGTTACGATTAAGTGGGGCAAAGGCCCTTATACTATGACCAATACCGGTTGGTTAAAATTATTATTTTAATGTATATAGAATTTAAAATAAGCATAATATATTAATTCTCCTTTTTACAAAAAAAAAATGTGGGTATTAATTCTTTTATAAAATCTAAATTGTGTTTGAGTAAACAGATATCGGAGTTTTTTTAAAAATAAAAATAAAAATAAAGAATTCAAAATTCAAAAGGATAATAAATTAATATTAGAGATATAAATTCGTTATTAATTAGTTTTCTATTATAGAAACCCCTATCTACATCATTGAATGGTTATAAGTTTGAATACCATGAATATCGTCCAATATTAATTCCACAGGCCTAAAAGTGTTATCCAGCAAAAATTAAAAAACACATGATTCTTGAATTTTACATTTCAACTGTCCTAATATTTGAGTTTTTTTCTTGTGGTTAATAATTCGACAAGTTGACTTAGTCTTTTTTTTTTTTAATACATGTATATTATATATAGACATAAAACTGGGTTCAACGTACATTAATATAGAGTTTTGTCAACCGTGTTCTCTTCATATCTCGTACGTGGTCTGTAAATCTATGATTACTTGTGACTCTTTTTTAAAATACATATAACCAAGTCAACTATGAATATAAAAATGGTTTCTGCTATTTATAACTATAACTGGTGGTGTGTTTCTTTTTTAATTTCGGGCAATGAGAATTTAGTTACGGAGAGAGCTGAAATTGATATAAAATTTAAAGTTTACATAAATTTTGGAGGGACAAGAAATATATAACTCTCTTTTTTATGGTGATGAAAAATAGAACTCCCATACAACATTAATAAAAAAAAAAAAAAAAATTGACACTGTTGATTGTGAAGAAGAAAATAAATTAAAAATTAACAATTGCGAGATAGATATAATAATAACAATAATGCAAAAAAAAAAAAAAAAAAAAATTAAAATGTTTTCAAAATTATGCGGATTTTTAAATTTTTTATATTTAATTGGGTAAAGGAGCAAAAATACACAGGTGATTATAAAATAGGTGCAAAAATACCACCACCGTTAGATTCCTCTAACTGTTGTTAACTTACAATGTGAAAATACTAAAATGCCCCTAAACTAAAAAAAAAACTCAGTTCGATCTTGTTCTTGAGTCATAGTAAACAAAACAACAACGATTATTACAGGGGGAACAACAACGATTACAAGGGGGTCGATTCAAAGCAACCAGAAACCACATAGATCAATGAACAAGAAGGTGATTATACATGGTTGAAATAAACAGAAACCCCAATGAACAACAATCTGCAAATTAATCATAAAACTCATTATAAAACTAGAAAATGAGCACTTAAATTTGATATCAGCACAGAGCATGAGAAATTACAAAGAAGACAAAATAAGTACCTAAAGATTGCAACAAAACTAAACACGACCACACACGGACATTCAGGCAACGAAGTCGCTGATGGAGTTCACGATAGAGTCGGAGACGCATTTGCGAGGCACAAAGAAGTTTTCTTCAAATCGAGCTTTGGCCCCTTTCTTTCAAATCAGAACCATTTCTCCTTTCTTTATAAAAAAGGTTATTTATGTCTTCATCACCATTTAATTTCAGTTTGACCCCGGGACTGCTGTGGTTTCAGATCGAGATTGGGGGGATCCAGATCGAGATGGTGGGGGGTGGTTTCAGTTCGAGATTGAGGGGGAGGGGGGGACGGTCCAGATCGAGGAGGTGGGGGGTGGATCCGGATCGAGATGGTGGGGGGAGTCCAGATGAACTTGGAGCAGGTTTTTAAAAAAAATAATATGAGGAGCATTTTGGTATTTTTCATGAAAATAGTGTGGGCCCCACCGTCAAGTCAGATTTAACGGTGATGTGACTTTTGCACCTCTTTTCTAACCACATGTGTATTTTTGCTCCTAAAAAAAGCACACGGTGTTGGGCGCTCCTCCGGGTAAAGCACATGTGTATTTTTATACCTTTACCCTATTTAATTTGTTTAAAAATTTGTAAGAAAATTGGAGTACTGATATACGAGGGAAATGGAGCCCAGAGTAGTTTTGTTAGAGAATAGAAATGTGAGTGAAATTCTCAGTTTTTTTTTTTTTAATGTTTGGAAATTAGTACGTTATGATGTTAATTAGCAAGTAGCCATATAATGTCATTTTTTGAAGGAACACAAGGGCTCCGAATGATTTCATCCCAATGATTCTGGTTCCATGGAATGAAGGTGATCGGAAAATCTCAAAACTGGCCCCAACCTATTGAATAAAAAATAAATAAATAATATATTTATATTTCTTAGGCGTAGTTGAGCTTGTCTCTTTACTCTTAAAGGCTATGTGATATGTTTCTTTCTAAATGCCCAAACCTAGGGATGTCCAAAAAACCCGGTAGTCCAGGTGGTCCGGTCTGACCCGGTCCGACCCGACCCGGTCTCTGGAAAAAATCTTTGGTCTGGGACCATATGAGGTGGACCGGACCGGACTGGTCTGCTCGGGTCAGACCAGACTTCGGTCCAGGGTCTAAGACCCCCTGGACTGGTCCGGTCCGGCCCGAAAAATATATTATATTTTTTTTTTATAAAAAAAAAAAAATCATAACTTAACCTAACCCTTTGTCCTTCTTTATTGTCTTCTTTATGATTCTTCATCACTCATTAGTGAGTCTTCTTCTTTGGCCAAACAAATATTTAGAGTCTTTTTCCCTTTTCAGTCTTCTTCTTCTTCCCTTCTTCTTCAGTCTGACCCAATAGAATGTTGTTATTTTGTATTTTTGTTCAATGTTGTTGGAGATTCTTATATGTACAATTGTGTATGATTGGATTTAAGATGTTTGCATGTTTATATGTTTAATTATTGGTCCAAAGAAGTAGGAAAAAAAAACTAAAAAAAAAATAGGTCTGGATCGCTCGACCGATCCGAGCGATCCATCGGACCGTGCAGTCCAGCCCGAGCTCGGGCCGGTGCCGACAGACCAGTTCTCGGGCGGCTTGTCCGGCCTCGAGTCCCTCCTGACTGAGACCTCGGGTTGACCCCCAACCCGGTCCAGTCTGGTCCATGGACATCCCTACCCAAACCTATCAGACCAAGAGACAAATGGACGCTGAGAATATCTACTTCCATATTGGATCTATTTAGGATGTTGTTATCAGTTTAAAATATAAGATATATTTTTATATTGGTCAATTTTTTCTCTCTAAATTACCCATATTGATACTTCTTTAACAATAATCAAGGAATGGAGGGAAGAAATGAATTAAAGAAGATGACTAATGTGTATTTAAAAAACTTAATAATATAGTCAAATTAGGTAAAATAAATTTTATATTAGAGACTCAAGTGAGTACTTCAATCACAAATTTAAATTAGTTTTTACAAACTGATTATTTAACTCCTATATTTAAAATAAGGAGTAATATTAACCAACAAACTGTTGATTGAGGTGATAAGCGGCTTCATCCTTTAAAGAGGATAACACAAATTTGTATCTGAAAAAAAAAACTGTTGTAGAACACAAGCAATCTATAATTACAAAGAACTAGACGATCTGAGTCGCGTCTGAAGAGGAAGCGTCACTTCACAAGATTAAATGAACCCTTGTTGAGAAAACTCAAGTTTAGATAACTATATACTTTTGAATGTGTGTATGTATGCTGAAATTGATAAATAACATATGTTTTTAGTATATTTTTTCCATTTAACACTACTACAAAAAAACGAAAAAAACGACCTAAACAAGGCCCAATTAACGTCATTTTTTAGAGGGACGTCTCGGGTTGGGTAGTCGTTTTTTTTAAAAGTTTGGCGTCCTGAATTTTCAGGACGCCTCATATTAGACGTCCTGAAATTTATTCAAGTCGCCTTACATGAGGCGTCCTGATTTATATTAAGGACGCCTTTTTAAAAAAAAAAATCCCCCAAACCTCAATTTCGGGGAGCTAGATAGTGATGAGCCAAGCGGATCGAAGACAGCAAGCCACGATTTGGGCAGAGGAAGAGCAGATCTGAAATCCAAGAAACATGCTAAGGAGCAAATCTAGAATAATAAAAAATGTCATGTAGCAAATCCAGAAAACATCTGAACCCAGAAAATCAAACATATCAGGGAGCAAATCCAGAAAAATCAAAAATAAGAAGCAAGCGATAAGGTTATCTTAAAAAAAAAAAACCTAGAACAAACCCACCTGAACAGATCTGCAACGAAATCAACTGTGGCTTTCATCCCCGGTGGCATCCGGTGTCGTTCAGTTTCAGATCTCATCGGCGAGGGGAAACTTAGATCTATTTTCCTATGAACTTCTCATGGCAGGAAGAGGCAGAAGAAACTAACGACGGCCTGAATCAGAGGAGGAGCAGAGGATCGAGGGAGGGAAGATGGAGGGAGGACGAGGCACGAGACGAGTGGAAAAGGAGAGGAGTTTTAGCGCTGTGTGTGGGAGATCGATTTTGTAGCGCGCCGTGACAGATCGAATAGCTACGATAAATACATTTATCCTTTTTGGCGACCTGAAATTTGTTTCAAGACGCCAAAAATACTATTTATCCTTTTTGGCGCCCTGAATTTGTTTCAGGATGCCAAAAATAGTATTTTTGGCGTCCTGAAACAAATTCAGGGCGCCAAAAATTACCCTAGCGCTAAATTTTTTTAAAAAATTACCCAGGCACCAAAATTTTTTATCCTTTTTGGCCCAGAAATTTGTTTCAGGTCGCCAAAAATAGTATTTTTGGCGTCCTGAAACAAATTCAGGGCGCCAAAAATTACCATAGCGCCAAATTTTTTAAAAAAATTTCCCTCGCGCCAATTTTTTTAAAAAAATTACCCAGGCGCCAAAAAATTTCCCTTTTAGTGTCCTAAAGCCAAAATGTTTATTAAATATATTTTTTTTGATTTCTTTGATTTGATTAGTAAAAGTTTCTATATCTTTGATTTGATTTGATTAGTATTATTTTTTATTTCTTTGATTTGATTAGTAAAAGTTTCGATTTGATTTGATTAGTATTATTTTCGATTTTTTTGATTTGATTTGATTTGATTATTTTTCGATTTCTTTGATTTGATTAGTAAAATTTAATTTTGGCGTCCTGATTTAAATTTTAGGACGCCAACAAATTTTTTGGCGCCAAAAAATTCTTAAAAATGCGCAAAAAAATTGATTTTAGGCGTCCTGATTTAAATTTAAGGACGCCAACAAATTTCCTGGCGCCAAAAAATTCTTCAAAATGCGCCAAAAGATCGATTTTAGGCGTCCTAAATATATTTTAGAACGCCTAAAATTGATTTTAGGCGTCCTAATTGTATTTTAGGACGCCTAACAAATTTCCTAGCGACAAAAAATTCTTCAAAATGCGTCAAAAAATTGATTTTAGGCGTCCTAAATATATTTTAGGACGCCTAAAATCGATTTTAGGTGTCCTAAAATTATATTTAGGCCGCCTAAGTCTCAAAATTCAGCCAAATAATTACGAAAATTTTTACTTCCTTTTTTAAAATAAGGACGTCTTTTAGGGAAGTAATATCTACTTTTTGTAGTAGTGTAAGATGGCCACATTTACATAAAAATACACACATATATATACATACACACTCAAAAGTGCTCACACAGATGTATGACTTAGTATAAGTTTGATAAGACTTAAAATAAGTGTTGTTCTAGTGTAGAACACAAATGTCTAGCCTCAATGGACTAGTATGTTTATGTTGGATCAAAAGGATTCTCCAAGATATTTATAAGGTAGATACCAAAGAGAGCAATGGATTGATCACTGTGCACAAGAATGACGTTTAGCCAAAAAGGGGTGAGGTGTGTGCACAGTGAGACTGAATAATAAATTGGATGAATCGAGAGTGTATACCTTTTTAAGTTAACCTCCTATTTATAGAAATTACCTTAGGGTTTGGACTCTCAGGCTTTGTGCTCCTCCTAACCCATGTGTTTGTGTTGTCACACCTTGATTATTGGTTGATTAAGATCTTCTTCTATTATGGGCAGATCCTAATACTAATTGTCCTTATTGAGCCACTCAACAATTGGGTCTCATATGAGTCCATAACAAGTGTTTTTAGTTAATGATTTTGTAATAGAACAGCATGAATACTGCATTATAAGGGGAAGGTTGGGGGTTTGATTATGTTTACAATATCATGTTGTTAGTGCATGCATCTCTAGTTAAAAAAATAATAAGTATTTTTATGGTACAAATCATCAATGAAAATAAGGACACAATGATTTGTACCATAACTAGACGATCTGAATAATGTGTCTAAAACGACAGAACATAGTTATTTATATATGTACGGGCATGTTTGGCATAGCTGTGGATGCACAACAAAAGCACAGTCACTGTAGAAGCAAAATTTATAGTGTTTGGATTCCCTAATATTTTGATGTGCTTCAAATTTGATGCTGGGTTTTTTTTTGAAGCAAGGATGAGTTGCTTCTAATAGCATCAGATTCAAATAGCATCATATTTTTCAATTTTAGACTGTTGTACCCCACACTCTTTTTTAATTATATGACCTGAAGTAATCACTTGCATCTATTATTCATCCAATATGTGCTGAAATAAAGTAATCACTTGCATCTATTATTCATCCAATATGTGCTGAAATAATCTTCTTGAAATCCGCTAACAACTAAAATCCACTCTTTATTTGCTTCGCTCAGGTTTATTTGTATCATTTCAAAATCATCCCTGATATTTCTTTATTTCGGTGTTATAAAAATAATCTATTGAATCCGCTCTTTATTTGTTTGTGTTGTAATTTTTTATTTAGGCACTTCATTTAGAAACCAACTTGTAATTTATATTTATTTTTAATTTTTTAATCTCAAATTATCACATTTTATACAAATATATATATTGGGGTTATCGTTTGTCATGTCACTTGACATAAGGTTATGTCAAGTCACTCCAAAACTACGTCGTTTTGGGGTTAGTGGAATTAATGAACTCTCAAAACGACGTAGTTTTGGGGTCAGGGGAATTAATGAAGGATCTTTTGGTAAAATTTATATAATAAATACTAAAACAAAAATACAAAAACACCATTCATTAATTTGCTTAACTCCCAAAACGACGTAGTTTTGGGCTCACTTAACATAATCTTATCTCAAGTGACATGACAAACGATAAACCCTATATATATATATATATATATATATATATATATATATATATGATTTATACCCTTTTCGTCATTTTCCATCTCATCTATCTTTTTAAAAGTTATGCCAAACAAGAACCCATCAAGAAAAAGCTACTTCTGTCACCGTTATCCCAAACAAAAATCACATCAAAAAAAGTTCATCAAAACAAAAGTCCATCAAGAAAAGTGTATCAGAAAAAAAGCTATTTCTACCGCCGCTATCCCAAACGGGCCCGTACTTGTATTCTTTGATTTTCAATACTGGGGGAGAGAAGAAGATTGGGAGGTGAAGTTGATGGAAATAATAACGATGAGAGTGGGGAAAGAGAGAAGGAAAGAGGGTGGAAATGGAAAGAAAGGGAGAGAGGAAAATGAATGACATGAGCCTGACGGTGGTGTTGGGTTTCCCAGGGCAACAACAATATGGGTTTTTTGTCACACCTCAAAATTTTATTACTTTTTTTATATATAATTATATAAATAAGAAAAAAGAAAGAAAATGTTGAGATATAAATGGGAACACATGCGCCACATGATTGTTTGATTGGATGAAAGTTGCCACCACGTGAACGTCTTTGTATTTCATAATGCCTACGAGTACGACTACGACCTCACGCCCTCCCCTCCGGGGGACCACCTATTATTTGGTTCCTTTTAAAAAATAAACTCTTGAATTTAACTTTTATTTTATTACTAAGATTCCCAATACTCCCTCGTGTTATTATTATAGCATCTAATTGGATCTAAATATACTTCTCAAGTGACATATAGCATTGATCCTTATTTTTATAAATCAATAAAAACAGCTAAAGTCAATAAAATTTCCTACAATTTAAGTACTACTTCCGGTCTTAATTATAAGGCCTAGTTGACTTTTTGGAGAAATTAAGTAAGCTAAATAAGTTATTTAATCATTTCATATGGTATATCCTTAGATTATATATTCGTTTATTAGTCAAACTAATTAGTTTGAAGGAAAAAAACAAAAACAAAAATATTCTATAATAATTTAATTAGCTCACTTAATCTCTCCAAAAAAGTCAACTAGGTCTTATAATTAGGACTGAAGGGAGTAACTTCCAATATTATCCATAATAATTGCATTAAACTTTAAATATTATATTGTTATTACTCTCACCCACTACCCTTATTAATTATGGACATACATGAAAAAAAAAATTAAAACGCTTTGGAAACGAGCAAGTGCTTTATAAAAAAGATCAAATACAATTGCTAGTTGGTGCCTTATAATAAGGATTAGAAAGAGTAGAAGAACCATAGCTTGATTTATAATATAAGTCACTCGTAACATAAATAATGTTGATTTTTCAGTTTTATCCAAATAATTAATGCTCATTTTCAAATCTGTCCACTTATTGAATTTTCAAACAAAAGTACAAGTGAAAATTTTTCAATTTTGATATATTTAAAGGGTTAGTTGTCGGTTCTTGTTTCCCATAAATCAGTTAAAAGTCCCTATATATTATAGACCGAAGAGAGTAAGACTTATTTTTCAATTTGTTTTCTAACTTACCCCTATTTATTTTTCTTCAGCAATAATTAGGTCATAGAGAGATTGAGAGGATTAAGGAAAATGATTATAATGTTTTTGAAAAAAAAAAGTCATATTTGTTATGAAACTAAGTAAAATACAAGAGAAATTAAGATGAAGGAGATGAAGAAATGCAAGAGAGAAATGGAGAGAGTGATTCTTCTTTCTATTGTTGTAGCTCAACCTTTGATACATGCCTACTATATATAGGCAATCAACCTTCAACTTCCATTACAAGAGTAACATACAAGAGTAAATCTACATAATGGTATATTATGGAATATTGTAAGTTATATAAAACTCCCACTAAGCCATTCATGTCATAAGTTATATGGCTTCAAGTGTAGAATTCCAAAAGACTCTTCTTGGAAGGTTATGGACATTCACACCAATATTGGGATATTTATAACACTCCCCCTTGAATGTCTATTATGAATGTGCCTCATTAAAAACTTTAACTAGGAAAAACCAGTGGGATAAAAACCTAGCCAAAGAAAAGAGTACAACATCCATTGATACACTCGTCCAGTACGCCTCATTAAAAACCTTTCTAGGAAAACCCGGTGGGATAAAACCTAGATAAGGGAAAAAGAGTACGGCGTATATCGACTCCCCTCTTGACAACATCGGTTGAGATCTTTAAGTCTCCGAAGACCAATACCATGGACAAGTCTTTCAAAGATTGCTCCCGGAAGTGACTTGGTGAATAAATCGCTAGATTTTTACTTGAACCGATTTGTTGGATATCTATTTCACCATCCTTTTGAAGATCACGAGTGAAGAAGAATTTTGGTGAAATATGCTTTGTTCTATCGCCCTTGATATAGCCTTCCTTAAGTTGGGCAATACATGCAGCATTATCCTCATATAGAATCTGTTGGAACCATTTTATCTAAAGATAAATGACAAGTTGTTCGTATATGATTTACTACTGACCTCAACCACACACATTCTCAACTTGCTTCATGCATTGCTAGAATTTCTGCATGGTTAGATGATGTGGCTGATATAGTCTGTTTCATGGATCGCCATGAAATAGCTTGCCCTCCACATGTAAACAGATAGCCTGTTTGTGATTTACCATCGTGTGGATCAGACAAAAATCCAGCATCTGCATAACCAATCAATTCATGTTTTGATACATTTGAGTAGTATAACCCCATGTCCATAGTGCCTCTGAGGTAACGAAAAATGTGTTTTACTCCATTCCAATGCCTTCGTGTTGGTGTAGAACTATATCTTGCTAATAAATTAACAAAGAAATGATATATCAGGACGTGTATGATTAGCAAGATACATCAGTGCTCCAATAGCACTAAGATATGGTACTTCAGGACCAAGTAGTTCTTCTTCACCTTCTTTGCTAATTATTCGAGGTCGGAATGGATCTTTATCAACCTGCAAAGATCTTACAATCATTGGGGTACATAATGGATGTGACTTATCCATATAAAATCGCTCTAGGATCTTCTTTGTATAAGCTTCTTGATATACAAAAATCTCATTCTTTAGGTACTCGATCTGTAGTCCAAGACAAAATTTCGTTCTGCCCAAGTCTTTCATTTCAAATTCTTTCTTCAAAGAATTAATTGCCTTTTGAAGCTCTTCAGGAGTTCCAATGATGTTGATATCATCAACATAAACAGCAATTATAGCGAATTCATTTCTAGATCTTTTCATAAAAATGCATGGGCATATTGGGTCATTTTTGTACCCTTCTTTCAACAAATATTCCTTGAGACAATTATACCACATGCGCCCTGATTGCTTCAAGCCATACAAAGACTTATTTAACTTAATTGAGTATTGTTCTCAAGAACTTGAATCAGATGCTTCTGGCATCTTGAGTCCTTCAAGGACTTTCATATAAATATCACTATCAAGTGACTCATATAAATAGGCGATCACGACATCCATTAAATGCAAATCAAGTCCTTCATTAACTGCTAAACTAATCAAATAACGAAAAGTAGTTGCATCCACTACCGGTGAGTACGTTTCTTCAAAATCAATGCCAGGTCTTTGTGTAAAGCCTTGGGCTACAAGACGTGTCTTATATCTTGTGATTTCACTCTTTTCATTTCTCTTTCGTACAAAAACCCATTTGTACCCAACTGGCTTTACATCTTCAGGTGTATGGACTACAGGTCCAAATACTTTTCGTTTTGCCAGTGATTTTAATTCTGCATTAATAGCATCTTTCCATAGGGGCCAATCCTTTCGTTGTTGGCACTCGCTAATGGATTTTGGCTCATGATCCTCATTATCATTCATTACATCATATGCTATATGATAAGCAAAGATGTCGTCAACGTTGACTTCATTTCGGTCCCATCGGATACCATTCATAAAATAATTTATTGAGATCTCATTATTTTCACATATTTCGTACGGGTCTCTTCGGGACTATAACATTCTCTTACGGAGACATCTCTACCGGAGATAATAACTCTTCAGAGCTACCAACTTTTCTTGATTATCCTCGACTTGACCATCTATATTTTTAGCTCCTTTTCAGGCGTGCTTTAGATTCATTTATAATAGGTTGTCCTTCAGGGACATCAATTCGAATAGGAGCATTAGCAGCTGGAACATGTGACTTTGTCACTTTCTTTGGGTCAGTAAATGCTTCTGGCATTCGATTAGCTAAATTCTGCAAATGAATTATCTTTTGAACTTCCAGTTCACATTGTTTTGTACGAGGATCATAATGAGCCAAGGATAATTCATTCCAGCTAATCTCTTTACCCAATCGCTTATTTTCTCCCCCAATGTTGGGAAAACCGATTCATCAAAATGACGATCTGCAAATCTTGCAAGAAATAAATCTCCTGTAGATGGTTCTAAATATTTAATGATTGAAGGAGATTCATACCCAACATATATTCCCATCCTTCTTTGAGGACCCATTTTGGTGCGTTGTGGTGGTGCTACTGGCACATATATTGCACACCCAAAAATTCGTATATGGGAAATATTAGGTTCTTGACCAAAGACCATTTGTATGGGAGAAACTTTTAGGGAACTTGTTGGCCTGATGCGAATTAACATTGCTGCATGCAAAATGGCATAGCCCCAAGCGAAATTGGGAGATTAGATCTCATAAGTAAAGGTCTTGCAATAAGTTGCAATCGTTTAACTAATGATTCGCAAGTCCATTTTGCGTGTGAACATGAGCTACGGGATGTTGAACATCAATTCCAAGGGACATACAATATTCATTAAAAGCTTGTGAAGTAAATTCACCAAAGCATTATCAAGACGTATTTTCTTGATAGGATAATCGGGTAATGTGCTCTTAATCTAATCAATTGAGCAAGTAATCTCGCAAACGCCGAGTTGCGAGAAGATAATAAGCAAACATGCGACCATTTAGTTGATGCATCAATTAGAACCATATAGTACCTAAATGGTCCGCATGGTGGGTGTATTGGCCCACAAATATCTCCTTGTATCCGTTCTAGAAATGTGAGAGATTCACTTTCTACTTTGCTTGGTGAGGGCCTAATAATTAACTTTCCCTTGGAACATGCAACATATGAGAAATCATGTGATTTTGGTATTTGTTTACACTTCAGTGTATGTCCACATGAATTCTCAATTATTTTTTGCATCATGGTTGACTCGGGATGGCCTAACCGGTCATGCCAAACATTAAATTTATTAGTAAACTTCTGGTTTACATTGGCAAACTATTGGTTTGTATTAGTAAACTTCTGATTTGTATTAGTAAACTTCTGGTTTACAATAGCATGTGTTTCAATTGTGCTTATAAATATATAATACAAACCAGAAGAGAAAGTAGGAAAACTTTCTAACATGCATTTTCTACCAGAAACAATATTTGTGATGGCAAGACATTCCTAATCATTTTTAATTGTTGTTTCTATATGATATCCATTTCTGCGGATATCTTTGAAACTCAATAAGTTTCTCTTAGATTTTGTAGAATAAAATGCATTATCAATACATAATTTTGTTCCTTCAGTAACAAAATATTAGCTCTTCCAGAGCCTTCAATCAAATTTATATTACCAGATATAGTCTGAACATTGGTTTCTTGCATTACCAAGGAAGAAAAATATTTATCATTTTTTAGGATAGTGTGGGTTGTTGCGCTATCAACGAGACACAAATCTTCAGGATTGATGCTAGTAAGATTCATTCTTCATTAAAGATACATGAAAATAAATAAAAACATAATTAAAAGAAATACATATGATAGAAGAAAGTTTAAACATACTAAAACCAAACAGTTCCAAGATAATTTATACTAAGTAATCAGCAACATCCAAATGAGTATAATCAGCATCTTCAAACTCAGAATTTTCAGCCTTATCAATATTCAAATCAACATCCTTAAACTTGGAATTCTCAACATGATTTACTTCAATCTTTGATCCTTTACCATTATTTTTTAGTGATTCTTGGTAAAGTTCAACCAAGTGTCTTGGCGTACGGCAGTTACGAGACCAATGACCTTTGCCACCACAACGATAACATGCATTTTCAGAATGCTTGTTATTCCCACTAGTTTCCCGCCTGGGGTTCTTTTCAATCTTCCCCCCTTTAGGGCGATAATTTGATCCACCACGATTTGGACCACGACCACGGCCACGGCCACGGTTGTAGCCACCTTTACGTCCACGTCCTCGGCCACTAAAGTATTCATTACTTACTATATTCACTTCTGGGAATGGAGTTGAGCCTGTTGGACGGGATTCATGATTTTTCAATAAAAGCTCATTGTTTTGTTCAGCCACAAGGAGACAAGAAATTAATTATGCATATTTCTTGAAACCTTTTTCACGATATTGTCTTTGCATAGAGCAAATTGGATGCATGAAATGTGGATAATGTTTTCTCTAACATATCTTCATCAATAATCTTCTCTCCACATAATTTTAATTGAGAAGTAATTCGAACATGGTCGAGTTATACTCGCTCACGCTTTAAAATCTTGTAAACGCAGATGCATCCGGTTATAACGAGCTTTTGGGAGGATGACCATCTTCTGGTGATCATACCTTTCTTTTATATTGTTCCAAAGAACCAGTGGGTCTTTCATTGTCAAATATTCAATCTTTAAACTTTCATGTAAATGGTGGCGAAGGAAAATCATGGATTTGGCTTTATCTTGATTAGATGCTTGATTTCCTACTTTAATTGTGTCTTCTAGACCATTGGCATTCAGATGGATTTTCGCATCCAAAGATCCAAGATAAATAATTCTTTCCGGTAATATCAAGAGCCTCAAATTCAAGTTTTGCCAGGTTTGTTCTTGTTGTGTTTGTCATGGTTCAGACTAATTTAAAAAAAAAAAACAAGAATTATTAACATAGAAATACGAATGACAATAGTATAAAATTTAGAAAGGCAATAAGTAAAAGAATTAAAACTTTATAGCTTCGAGCCACATAGTTCTCATAACGAGAAATTAAATTTATATGGCTTCTAGCCATAAAATTAAAAAAAAAATTAAAATGATATGACTTCTGGTCATAAAATTAAGAAATTAAAATGATATGACTTCTGGTCATATAATTTTAAAATAGAAAACAGAGGTGTATGGCTTCTGGCCATAATAATATTAATCTTTGGCTTCTGGCCATAATAATAACATAACATTAAAAATAAAAGCTTAAAAGTAAATGTTATGTTATGAACATAAAAGTAAATGTTATGTTAGCAACATAAAAGTAAATGTTATGTTAGCAACATAAAAATAAGTGTTATGTTAGCAACATAAAAGTAAATTGTTATATTATGTTAAAGTTAGTAACATATATTGTGCAAAATTAAAGCATTATGCAATAGTAAAACAATCGTAAATTACTATGTAATTACTGTGCATGAATAAAATTGATGGATGGTTAATAGTAAAAGTACTATATAAAATAGTAAATAATCTCCAATCTTAACCATGGAATCCGATGTATAAAAACAATCGGTAAAAGAGTATTTTGAATTCCATATAGTGGTTTAGATTATCCCAGATATATAAATAAACATATAATAAAATCATTAAAGAAAGTAGATGAAATCGTTAAAGAAATTATACCCTCGTTATAGCTTTCGTGCTGATAACGTGTTATGAAACTAAGTAAAATACAAGAGAGATTAAGATGAAGGAGATGAAGAAATGCAAGAGAGAAATGGAGAGAGTGATTCTTCTTTCTATTGTTGTAGCTCAACCTTTGATACATGCCTACTATATATAGGCAATCAACCTTCAACTTCCATTACAAGAGTAACATACAAGAGTAAATCTACATAATGGTATATTATGGAATATTGTAAGTTATATAAAACTCCCACTAAGCCATTCATGTCATAAGTTATATGGCTTCAAGTGTAGAATTCCAAAAGACTCTTCTTGGAAGGTTATGGACATTCACACCAATATTGTGATATTTATAACAATATTAACTATTTTTTTTTATTTAATCAAATTAGGTATTGGATGGAGTATACTCTCTCTGGTCTTTATTATGAGACACCAATTTACAAGTTTATTTGGTCTTTTTTATAAGGCACTTGCTTGTTCCCAATGAGCATTAATTATTCTTTTCCATGTATGCCCCTAATAAATAAGGGTAGTGAGTAAGAGTAATAATTAATATTAGAGTTTAATGCAATTAGTAAGGGTAATATTGAAAGTTACTTAAATTATAGGCTAACTTTATTGACCTTAATTGTTTTTATTGGTTTATGAGAATTATTAGTTGGTGTCTTATAATAAAGATCAGAGGGAATATATAAGTCGTGTTAGATCATACAAAGGCTGATCCAAACAAACACTAAAACTAGACGAATTAATATTTGTTTGAGAGGCACACTTTTTGCTTTATTTTGGAACTTGACGTTGAAGGGAATAGTAATTAACTAAGCTTCTTTTCTGAAGGAGGAGGAGATACCTCAAACAGGAAATGAAAGCAACGGCCTACAATTTGAGACCAAGTTTTAGTATTTATGCTTTGCCCCCTTCCTTCACCCAAAGGAAGGTCTCTCTCGATTGCTTCAAATCTTGGAAACAATCCCATACCCTAAAAAAAATTAAAAAATTAAAAAGCAAATAAAGATAATCATCTATCAACACTGGTACTACCATACATTCTCACTCACACCATACACACCTACCATTCCTTCGTCTCATGCCACTTGCTAGTATTAGCACACATCACAAGCTCTGGGATTATCTGGAATCACAATTCGAGTTTTTTAAAAACAGATTTTCAATAATATATGATATGTGTGTAATGAGTTTTATTTCAATAATAGTATTTAGTAATATTTATTTGAATAAGTTTATTTAAAGTGATTTTACGTTAAATGAGATGAAAATATGACTAAAGTTTTATTTCATAAAACATAAAAATATTTTTTTTTTAATTATAGATGCATTTATTAACAGCATGATGTTATAAGCAGAAATAAACTCAACCTTGTACACCCATAGTGCAGTATTCATGCTATTCTATTACAAAAACATTTATTTTAAGTCTCGCCAAACTCACACTACGTCGTATGTCCGATGTGCTGAGTGAGTACTTTTAAATGTGTGTGTATGCATGCATGTGTTTTTTCTTGTGTCAACGTGCCTATCTTAAATGGAAAAAAAAAAATACTTAAAAACATTTGTTATTTATGAGCCGGCATTTCTCTCAACGGATAATAAAATCTTAAACAAAAATGTTGCGAGATTATGGTTCATTTCTTGTAGGAATCATTCATGGCTACAAATAATTATTTATGCAGAGTTCTTTTCTTTTTTTTTTTCCTTTTGTCATCAGCCAATTGTTCATTGAGAAAAAGATTAAAAAAAAAACTTTAAATTTACAATATTTCAAATCAAATATTTCTTAATCGTACCTTTATCAAATCTTATAATAAACTTAGTTTGATTTTATAATTTTAACATTCTTTTCCTACTGTTCATTTAAACGGTGAGCGTAAGAAAACCAAAGAAAAGGTGAAAAAGCCTGTCCCAAAACTGACCCTTCTATTGCAGGAAGCCTCACTTTTGGGCAGGTGATCGCCTTTAATAGAATTTTGAAGACTCTGACGTTGTACTTCACCCCAAAAAAAAAAAAAAAGCTCGTAAAGATTAACCTGGCTCATCTGAAAATTACCATATGCCTGTTTTTATTTTACTTTTTCTTCTTCTTAAAAATAAAGAATCCATTTTTATAATCCCCATCAACAAGTTGCAAGCAACAGTGCAACACTACTTTATCTAGTTTATACCTTGTACTACATTAGTGAATAAAATGTTTTCAAGTGATTTTTTTTATTTTTTATTTTTATCACAAAGGGCTAGCCCACGTGCTGGTTTCCAGATGTGATAGCAGAAAGCCATCTGGTACAAGACAAAACATGTCATGCCAAGTTGCCAACTCAATCCATGAAACCGCGTCTACCATTAATAACCAAAAAAAAAAAAAAAACCGATTCTTACAATTAATCTGCGGTCCCTTCCTTCAAAGAAGGGTGACCAAAATAATACTTGGATGTTTTTGAAGTGCTTGAAATGGACCTGAGATCTATCTATCTAAATTCTAACATGACACAAGCAGTTGAAGAATTCACTAAATACTTGTACTCTTATGCACAGATCTTGGATGAATACAAGAACTTTAGCATCTAGCTAGTAACTGAAAAAGGAAACAAAGCTTTTAACCATGTAGAGCTAAACTAGGAAAAAAAGAAGAAAAGAACTTGCAGGAATAATACTTGCTTACAATATTTAATAACCCTGTGTATATTAATTAAAAAACTATAGACAGACTTAAATTTGCTACTGCTCTACTTGGTTAAATTGCTACTTACTTCCACCTTCTGTATAACAAAAATTTCTGAGGAAGCTTTCAGATCAGGGACTGATGATGATGATGGTTCTTGTTGTTCTTCTTCTCTATGGGACTATGTTAATTGGCCAGTCAATGAATTGGATTGGCGGGAAAATGCAGCAATCAACTTGTCCTTTGTCAGCTGCTGATCAGGCCCTTGAGGCTGCTTGATCACAAATGTGTGAAACACAGCTTCATCTGCAGTGGCAAGTTTTGAATCAGTAACGCTAACTTGTGCTTCTATTAACGCTTTGATCACCGGTGAGACTGGGTGAGAGTTGATCGGAGAGATCACTCTCACGACGACCTCGTCATGACGAGCTTGGACTTCCACCTGAGGAGGAAATTGCTGTGACTGACCAGAGTTATAGTTGGGTTCTGTTGATGGATCCCTCGAAGAAGTGGTGCTGCTTCCTCCGAGTCTGATCTCTTTCTCAGATTCCATCGCTTTCAGTTTTGCCTGAAGCTCATTGATGTAAGCAATGGCGTCTCCCAGTAAAGAGGCTTTGTCCATCTTGGATATATTAGGCACCACAGCTCTTAATGCATAGAACCGTTGGTTCAGCTTCTCACGTCTCTGCCTCTCAGCTTCCACGTGGTTCAGAGGTTCTTCCCTGCCGTTCGCCGGCTTTCTTCCCCGCTTCCTCGGCTGCCTCTCGTCCCCCGCCGCCGCGGCTGGCAGCAGCTCATCCCTGAATGAAGCAGCAGCATCAGCATCAGATTGCTCTGGTTCACAGGCGCCGCCGCCATTTGGTCTCACGGCGGTGACAACAGACCTGGAATTAGTAGCTCCTGAGAAATCAATCTGCATTATCGGCGCTTTCCTTTGTGGCTGATGATTATAGTTGTTGTTAACACCATTAAGGTCCAGAACCGGCACGTTGCTCGTCGGCGACGATCTAGGAACAAAAGTTTCAACAGGACTGGCTTGCCTTACGCCATTGTTGTTAGCTGTCGTCCAGCTTGAAGGATGAACACCATTACGAGGATGAGGATGAAGATGATGATGAACGCCATTGGAGTGATGACCTCCTAACCATGGCCTATCCTCCATTTTCCTAATAGCAAGTTTCTCTCTAAATTGGCCGGTTCGAACCGGGTTCGGGTTCTTCGTCTGGTTCAAATCCTGCCCGAAAATCTTCGGAACAACTTCAACTTTATCAGAAACCGTTAAAACCGGAAAAATGGTAAGCTCATCTCTTTTCTCAACCGTCACCGGAAACGGAGGAGGAGATGGAGCTGGTGCTGGAATTAACGATTTTGGCGTTGGGAATGCAGATTCAATGGAGAACTCCGATTTGATTGCCTGCAACAACTCTAAATTCTCCTTCACCATCTTCGTAGAACCCAACTCCACCACACCCATATCAGTAGGGATCAAAACTATAGTCTGAATTCCCGCCGATTTAACCAGAAACGATCTCACACAGTAATCAACTGAAGATTTCTGTGCATCTGTGAGCCATGAATGTTTATCAGACGCGAGACACTTACCTGGACCTCCATGGCCACGAGGGAAAGAGAAATACATAGAAGCGAGAAAGAACAACTCAGTATCAGTGACTCGGTCTAATCCATAAACGTAATTGTCTTCTTCAGAACCACCGAAGGTTGTGTGAAGCTTCTGCAATACTCTCTTCCTCATCCTTTGTTGAACTTCATCCTCCATGCGAAGGCTGAGGATTCCTCTTTCTTCTTCTTCTACTTCGCCTTCATCGGGTTCCCTGCAACAGCCATCGCCCCAACCTAAGACCCATTCGCCGGATTTTGACTGAGAAATTTGCCAGAAAATGGCGTAGTTCCAGGTGAAATTGCATACGTTTGGACACTCCACGAGATCCGAGAGCTTCTTCTGGAGATTCCCGTCGGTGACAACGGCCATTAACAGATTCTCATTCGAAACAGAGTGGTTCACCAAGTAATCGAAAGCTCGAGCGCCCAGAACCGCCGCCACCATGTCTCGTTCGTCTTCGTTCCACACCATACCTCCTCCGACTCCAAGACCTATCTCAATCTTCATCATCGGTTCAATATCAGAAATTAAAAAAAATCACCACCTATAAGAGGGAAAAAAATGATAAATCTCCAGATAGATTAATTTCAATTTTCAACCCGCTGATTGATTCTCACCTATCAGAATAAGAACCCAGCCAGTGAGAGAAAATCTTCGAAAAACCCACATGAAGCCTATCACGATGCAAACCCCTGAATTAGATCTCCAGCATTTGAACTCTTGTGCTCAGAACTGGGATTCACACCGACAAGTTCAGAAAAAATTAAAAGAGGCAATGACAGGGAAAGAGCGAACAGTGAGAGCAACAAACAGCAGTGCAAAAGGAAGAAAAAAACAGGAGGTTGTATTTCAGGAATCAAAACTGAAATGAAAACGCTTTTTTTCTCTGTATGTATTTTTTTCCCCTCCTTCCTCGTATCAGAGAGGAGACGAAGGAGAAGGACGAGATTGTTGCTTATGAGAGAGAAATGAGAAATGCAATGAAAGAGAAGAGAGCCTGCGGTATATTGTGCTCCCCTAATCTAACTTGTAACAGCAAGATACTGAACCATGGTCAGGTCAAAGGAGGTTAAGAATTAACCAGAGTTACTAGGTTGGATTGGATGTTAGCGAGTCGGCGACGTGTAATGTAATGTGGATTTCAGTTTTTTTTTCTTTTCTTTTTTTCTGTTTCCTTTTCTCCTTTTTTTTTTTCTTTTTTTTTTGGTTTCTGTTTTCCTCTCTTATCTTAACTCACCCCCTGAACCAGGAATATTATCATTTTGTTGGTCATTATGGTTTGATTAAAATTTGATTTTTGTCTCTATAATTTCTGATCTTTAGTTTTGATTCCTTTATTGAAACTCGTCCTAAGTCCTTATAAAATTATAGGTATTAAAACTAACAATTTAAAATTAAAATGAATATAACTGAAATTCAATTAAGTGTAAGGACCAATAATAACAGTAACACTAATTTTTATATGGTTATCCTAGGTGTATCATGTGTCAAATACTACTGAGCATAACTCTCAAAAATGTCTTTTCTTTAACTCTGTTCTGTCATAGAACATAAACCCTAACCCTAGGTGGGCTAGGATGTGGATATAGGATCAAATAGCTCTCCCCCAAGCATCCATGAATTGGATACCTAAGAGGATCAGAGATCACAAAGCACAGGGACTTGACCTAGGTGCGATACCTAGGGCCTACGTACCCTGAGGAGGGATCAAAGTCCACGTAGTTCGAGGATTACGGAGGCGTTTAGCCAAGGGGGTGGTGTGTGTGCTCGTGTGCGGTATATGCAATTGAGAGAGAGCTTAGAAGATGATCTCGTACCTTTAGGGTTTAACTCCTATTTATAGAGTGTACACAGTAGGTAATCGTATCGGCCTCATTAATATGATTGATATGATTAGATCCTCCTTTATGACAGGCAGATCTCGATATAGAATATGCTCCTTGTTGGGTCATATATGGGCCTAATATTTATTCCATAACAGTTGCCCCCAAGCTCGGTAGTTCAGGTCTCTGAGCTGCCGAGATTAATCGATCGCTTTCCGAGATCCATTGACTCCGAATTTGCTTTCGTAGCAATTTTCCCGGACTAATTGTCTGGTTTATATTCCTGCATTTAATAACATGTAAGCAAATTACAATAAATGGAAAATACTTACTGTGGCGCAAATCGTTCAACGTGCTCATTTCGGATACTTGTCCGAGCTTGCATTAAACTTTCTGGTTTGCCTTAATGCCGGTTATTGATGACACACTTTTCCACTCAACAAATCGTTGTCCACTTTGTTGCCCCCCAGCCTGGTAGTTCAGGTTTCTGAGCTGCCAGGATGTGCTACTTTCCAAATCCGGACAAGGTGTTCGTCATTGTTGGGATTCCGTGCGTGCTGACCTGAGATTCCGGGTTTATATACTTTAATACCAAGATTCGGATTATTTACTTTATCACCGAGATTCCGGATTGATATACTTTAATACCGAGATTCGGATTGATATACTTTAACACCGAGATTAGGGTTATTATACTTTATCACCGAGTTCGAATTGATATACTTTAATACCGAGATTCGGATTGATATACTTTAATACCAAGATTCCGGGTTATTTACTTTATCACCGAGATTCTGAATTGATATACTTTATCACCGAGATTCCGGATTGATATACTTTAACACCGAGATTCCGGATTGATATACTTTAATACCGAGATTCCGGGTTATTATACTTTATCACCGAGATTCCGGATTGATATACTTTAATACCGAGATTCCGGATTGATATACTTTAATACCGAGATTAGGGTTATTTACTTTATCACCGAGATTCGAATTGATATACTTTATCACCGAGATTCCGGATTGATATACTTTAACACCGAGATTCCGGATTGATGATTTATGAAAACGAGTTTCTTTACCCCGAATTTATACATGTTTTCCTTTGACATGATTTTCTAAACGGGTTTATGTACCTCAGATTCCTATATGTTTTATTTTTACATGATTTTCAAAGACGAGTTTCATTACCATGACTTCATACATGTTTAGGTTTGACATGATTTTCGAAGACGGGTTTCTGTACCTCAGATTCCTACATGTTTAGCTTTGACATGATTTTTGAAGACGGGTTTCTTTACTCAGAATTCATACATGTTTAATTTAAACATGATTTTGGAACCGGGTTTATGTACCTCATACTCCTACATGTTTAATCGACATGATTTTTGAAAACGAGTTTCTTTACCTGAATTCATACATGTTTAACTTGAACATGATTTTCGGAACCGGTTTATTTACCTCATACTCCTACATGTTTAAACTGGACAAGATTTTCGAAGACGGGTTTGGTTACCTCGGATTTATGCACTCCTCTTTTCTTCTTTCTTGCAAAACTTAGCATGAAATATGCAATGAACAATTACATATAAATAAACAAGATTTGAAAGAATTGGAGAGAACATATTCTTAAACGGAATTGAAATCATAGACCATCTTTGGTCACGGAATCGAAATTTACGGTTCCCCACGGACGGCGCCAATGTTCTCATCATAGAACATAAACCCTAACCCTAGGTGGGCTAGGATGTGGATATAGGATCAAATAGCTCTCCCCAAGCATCCATGAATTGGATACCTAAGAGGATCGAGAGATCACAAAGCACGGGGACTTGACCTAGGTGCGATACCTAGGGCCTACGTACCCGAGGAGGGATCAAAGTCCACGTAGTTCGAGGATTACGGAGGCGTTTAGCCAAGGGGGTGGTGTGTGTGCTCGTGTGCAGTATATGAAATTGAGAGAGAGCTTAGAAGATGATCTGTACCTTTAGGGTTTAACTCCTATTTATAGAGTGTGCACAGTAGGTAATCGTATCGGCCTCATTAATATGATTGATATGATTAGATCCTCCTTTATGACAGGCAGATCTCGATATAGAATATGCTCCTTGTTGGGTCATATATGGGCCTAATATTTATTCCATAACAAACTCTCTATTTTTTGAATATTGTTGGACTCAATTAATGTGGCGATCCTAGAGCCATTTTTTGTATTATCACCCAACTCGAAACTTAGACCTCATGTATGTATAAGTAGTCAAAGCTCATTCTATTAAAACCAACATATGTTTTATTACTCCTTTTGTTCTTATATATAAGAGCTTTTGACTAAATCGCGAGATTCTGAAAAAACAGTTAAAAATAGTTAAATCTAATAATTATATAAAAAAAAAATTCAAAAATGCTCATATTTATAAATGGGTGAGAGAGAGAGTAATAATAAGAAAATCATGGAAGAGAATGTATATAATATAATAATTAATTGAGGATAAAATGAGAAAAGTGCATTTATTGTTGAGAGAAACTCAAAATATAACTTACATTTAGAGATAAACCCATTTTTTTTTTTAAAAAATATCTTATATATAGGGATGGGGGAGTATTGTTTTATACAAGTATCTAGATTCAGACATCGTTAGGCTCAGCTAAAAACAATTTTTTGAAGATGTTTTCTCTCTTCACATCACATGAAATTGATACTATATGAGAACTTGTACTTAAGTGATCAAGGAGTTCCCATAATAACCAACGTGATTTGGTATTGTTATATATTATTATTATTATTCTTAGATTCTCTTTTCATAAAAGGTGTACTAGAATTTAAAAAAATTAATAAAGTTATAGACCAAATTTACTTGCGTCTGTTTTCTTTGACTGGAGATTTTGAGTTTAATTATGTTGTTTAATTTTCTTACTTTTTTTTAATTGTTGGTTAATGAAACATTTACTAAGTTCAGTGCCTGTTGGATTTGGTAAGATAATAAATTTGTGACGTATTATTATATATAGGTTCGTGATCCTCGTGTGTAATAGTTGCCCGCAATAACTTGTACACCAAATACTCCATGTGACTTGCAGGTAGGTGGAATAAATTATCCTACCAACAAAATATTTTTATTTATTTTCTTATAATTTTTAATAGGAAAAAGACAGATGACTAAATTTTAAAACATAAAAATATAAAATTGTGTGAGTGCCTGATTTGTTATTTTTTTAAATTAAAAAGAAATGATACAAATGTCCTTCACTTATCAAACCCCTTATTTTTTTCTCTTTCTTGTTAGATCATGTCATCCTCTCCCCCTCTCTGTCACTCCCTCTTCTTCTCCGTCCTCTTTTCCTTTAGATCCGGCGACACATTCTCCAGTGGCGGCAACCATTAACGACGATGATTGCTTATAGATGTGGCCCAAAAACAAGGTTTGAAGGAGAGAGTTATCCCAAGATAGAAGGATGACGAAAGGCAGGGATTAGAGAAAGCTCCGATAGAGATCCGATCAACACGAGCTTTGAAGAGAGATAGGATCTACGAGCTGGGTTCATTGCTTCTGGTTTTTGTAAGACATGCCTCACCCATCGAGCAATGATGAATGAGCTCGATCTGTCATCAATTTTGGCAGTGGATTTTCCACAGTTGCAAAACCTATACCTTGGAAACAAATTGATCTTAACCGGGCTTTTTGTGTACCACTCTAATCCTATTTATAAGTCTTGTTTGACAAAAAAAATTGGTCATATTTCTAAGTCCAGTTTGATATAATAAATAAGATTGTGATAATTTTACCCATATTAATTATACCCATAAAGATACCTAATCATAAATGAGGGCAAAGTTAAAAATTCACCCACTTAATCATTGTGTCAACTACCTCTCCTTGGTATGTGAGATATGATCAAAATGGACTTAGGGCAGAACAATAGGCAGGTTGGGTAACCCGAGGCCAAACCCATAGCCCGCCCATTTAACTTTAAATGGGTATGGGTTAGCTCATACCCGTACTTCAACCCATTTAAACCCGTGTAAATGGGCTAGCACATAAATGGGCTTGCTAACCTGGTTTTAGGTAACCCATTTACATTTGACTTGGTTATTTTTTATTTTTGAAAAAAACATTTAAATATTAAATGGGCGGGTTCCAACCCAACCCATTATAAAGTCTCTTTGGGTGGGCTCAATATGGCCCAATTACACTGGGTTTTGGGCGGATTCATGGGTTATGGGTTTCATGCTCAACCCTTATGGACTTATAAATAGGATGAGAGTGGTAATTGATTTTTCTTGTCCTTTGTCTTTTTGTATTTAGATTTTTGTAATCATGGTTGTGCCAGTTCCAAGCGAAAGTGATGTCAGCAATGCCACGCATTGGGTTCTCTCAAGCTCCATTCTCCGATTTCAAATTATCAGAAAACACACAGGCTTCCTGAGATTGAAAGCCAAAATAGTTTCAAACTTTCCAATAGCAAAGTCAGCGACAGGCCGACAATTATTGTTTCAATTGAAATGAAAGAACAAAAGGGTTAGAAAAGAAGAAGAAAGAATGAGCAAAATTCACATTAAAAAAAAACAGAGAGATTTATCACTTGTCGTCCTCTTTTGTGGATAAACTTAGAAAATAAATGTCATGCCAATTAAGGAAAACGAATTTACTTCTGCTCAACTGATCTATCAAACTTTAAGCCCATGCGGATCATTAATTAAGCTCTTGAAAAATCTCATTGCTTTTGGATCTTTTTAAATATATATATTTAAAAAAACAATTTGCCCTTTAAATTGGAAAATATGAGCTGCTTGCACCGACAGCAAATGAAAATAATTCATCCATTAAAAACACATTTGCTTCTGTGCCAACACAATAATCTAGTATTCCGTTATGTTGTTAATATAAAACATATTCACATAGTTTGATTGGGAAATTTACAAAAATAAATAATTTAAAAAAAAAATTGTATCAATCTAGAACACTTTTAGAATTATTTACTAAAGTAATGCTGACGCCACTAGTGGCGTCAGACTGACAGACGACACTAGTGGCGTCGTACTCTTTGACGCTACTGCGTCGAAGAGGTAATTAATTGACGCCTGTGGCGTCAATTTTTTTAAAAGCTAAATTTAATTAAAGAAATTTGTATAACAACAGTATTGATTTTGGGATCTGTATAAAAAAGTGTACCGTGTAAAAGTGTTTGTATAACAATTATAAGTGTATAACAATTATATAGATCCCCATGTTTTGGGATCTGTTGTTGTAGCACCAAATTTTACCCTTTAATCTTTTAAAGGGCGTTCTTAGTGAGTTATTTCAGTTCCATGTTTTCTTTCATTTGACTCCAAATTAAATAAAGTAGAGTTTTAAATTATTCCACTTTTTGTATCATATATTATTATTATATTTAATATTTCTTTTAAATGGGCGCCACTCAAATTGAGTGGCGTATGAATCCCTTACGCTACTCAAATTGAGTGGCGTAAACCCCTCCTACGTCACTAGGGGTGTTGTGTCCGGCGACGCTACTAACTATATTAGATTGGTAAATATTTTCCAACTTGCTTTAATTGGATACAATTTTTGCATAAAGTTTCTATATTGGTGCTTTTCCCTAGATAGATTGGAAATAATAAAGTTAACAAAAAATAGTTGACATTATTCATAAAACTCAAGATGTTCTGTATATGATTTTATTTGTCATAATGAATAATTCATATATCATTAATTAATAACTGAAAATTTTAATTTACTTCTTATGATGAATGGATAATTATATTGATCATTAGCGAACACAGTTTAAAAATGTCAACCACTTAATATTATCCTTAATTTTAATTCTCATGCATAACGAACAATTTTTTAATTGTCATTAGTAAACCAGAACTAGTACTAAAAAAAACAATAAGTAAGGGACAAATATTATCACAGTAATTAACTCCAGAACGAATATTTATTGCTCAAGAAATTTTCGAGCAATGTTTAATATCTAAATCAACAATGTCGTTTGATTTTTTTGTTACAACAGGAAGTCCTTATCTAGCAGATATACGTAAATTTCAAATTATCCTTTTCATAACATGTTTATTCTCCACAAAATACTTGGATAATTAATGTCTGTTATCATAGTTTAAATAAAAATGCTTGAAAATGTCTTTTATTGTTGGAAAAAAATAAAAATAATAAACGTCTTCATTGTTGTTAATTATGAAATTGACCGAGGAAACACTGACACAACTTGCATTTATCTTCATTGAGAGGCATGAGGCATGATTCCTTAGACTTGGTTTGGTTTGGGGGAGGTCAGGAGGGGAGGGAAAAAATTTAAATGGGAGGAAAATTCTTGTGGACCCCACTACAAATAACTTTTATCCTCTTTTCCGTCCTCTCCCATCCCCCAAAACTAAACCAAGCCTCGATTCTTTCATGAACTACCACATACTCTCTACTATATATATATATATATATACAAACACACACATACCTACGTACACGAGCTAAATAACTAATTTCCGTATATAAAGGAAACTTGGCTAGTTACGTTTTTCTCTAAAATGTCACTTTTAATTATTACCTATATTGGTTAAAAAAACATCTTTAATATTTTAATTAGTATATGCTAGTAATGAAGATAATTTATAATTTTAGAAGATAAAGTGAATTAAAATGTTATATATTTAAAATTGTATGGAATAATTTTTTTTGTTTTGTTATTATTACTGTGGTTACAAGTTGGAGGAGCAAGGATGTTGATGACAATATATAAAGCAAAAGGAATGACATGACAAGGTGGGGTTAGGTTGATTGGGTAGCAACTTGCTTGATTAATGTTAATCAGTGACCAAACCTTTGTTAGCAAAAAGAAAACACAATCAAAGTTCCTTAATCATTAATTAATGAAATGATGATTAAGGTGAAAGTTACACAGAAAGTATATATTCCTAGGAAAACACACAGGGTTTGGTTTGGTTTGGTTTGTTTGAGGTTTAACTTAAAAAGCATTGTTATTCTTAATTAAGGATTTAAAGGATAAAGCATGTATCTTTTTTTTTTTTTTTCTTTATGATACAGGGGCCCCGTTATAGTTGGAGTACATCATAAGACAGATAGAAATTGAAGGAGACTATTCAGGGTTGGATTTAAAATTCTTCAATATCCTTCAAGATTAAAATTTAAAAAAAAAAAAAAAAACCACCTTAACCATTAACGGGGATGAACCAAAGTTCAATCTCCACCATTAAAGACGTACTCTCTTTTACTATTTATTATAAGACACTAACTAATAATTTTCACAAATCAATAAAAAGAGTTAAAATTAATAAAATTGTCCTGCAATTTAAATAACTTCCAATATTACCCATGCTAATTGCAATAAACTCTAATATTATACAATTATTACTCTCACCACTATCCTTATTAATTAGAGACACATGTGGAAATAAATAATTAATACTCATTAGGAACAAGCAAATGTCTTATAAAAAGGATAAAATAAACTTGTCAGTTGATAGCTTATAATAAGAACCAGATGGAGTATACAAGTAGTGCCCTAACGGTGCTTTGATATGATTATCTCCAACATGAGAACACACTTGTGTAACAAAGAAAACCCTTAATGGAACTTTTTTTTTTTTTTTATGATCAAGAAATAAAAGTATTTTTCTTTTTCATACCGCTAACTAATTAACAATGAATATAAAATAATTTTATGTTGAAATTGAATTATTTTTGGGCCTTGAATAGAACGATTTATTGTTAGATTTTGTTTATTACACCGATATCCATTTTAGTTAATCTATTAGAAAAATGAGATTTTTTAATCACTATTTATAATTTAGAAAATGAATAGTGCAAATCTATCAGTTCGTGTTCAAAAATTAAAAGTTGAAGAATTCATTTGGAAATTAGTAATTCAACTCCTTAGATGCTTATGGTTTGAAGGGGAAGAAAATAAAAAAGAAGTTACCATACTCGGCTGAAAAAATTAAATAATTAAATAAAACAAGTGATAGTAAATATGAGATGAAATGATAATTAGATCCAAAAAAATCAATTTAATAATAATTGACTCCCATAACAATTACCTGTAAATCATTTTTTCTCCTTTGCAACTCAGAGAATAATTTTCAACCTCTCCTCCATAATTTGCAAATGCAAATGGAAACTATAAATTATTTTGGGACTTTACTATATAATTAAACTAATCTTTTCAGATATAATTATTATTTTCCTAAACTACAACACCTCTGACTTGAGTATTTTCCTAAACTACAAATTTCAAGATAGATAAATTAATTTTGTTTTAGAAAAATCACATTTTGTTGATATTTGTGTTTCAGTTACAAGTTGCTCATAAAATACAAAAAGAACTTTGACAAAAAAAGTCCTTGTTGAGGAAACAAACAAGGAAAGGAAAGTAATGTATGAATATGAAATATTATTACACATTACTACTCTCTACCATTTTTTTTATGCCTTGTGCAAAAAAGTTTTGCTCAAAATATAATAAAGTCACTAATAAAATAATAAATTATATTTTGTTCATTTTACCCTTATTCATTATTGCTTGAGCATATGAGAAAAAAAAAAAGGGAGAGAGAGAGAGAGAAGTGTAAATAGTAAATACAGGGGGTCAAGTTTCTCTCATTGTCTTTTTTTCATCATCCCTCGTCATCTCTAAATCATGTGCGTTCAATCAATCTTAAAATTCACAATACTACTTTAACTTTTGTCCCCTCTTTCCAATCAACAGTTCAAATAAACTCATGAGGGATAATGAGAAAAATGGATTATGAGATAATCTGGCTTTTTGACCTATTTAATTTTTTAAAAAAAAAAAATTATCAAACTAAGGCTCAGTCAAAAATATTTCCCATGTCTCACGCCACAGATGGCGTGGTACTTTTTCACGCCACAAGGTGGCGTGAAAATGTCCCACGCCATCTGTGGCGTGGGAAACTTTCACGCCACCAAGGTGGCGTGAAAAAGTTTCATGCCACCTTGGTGGCGTGAAAATCGATGAAATCAGACCCAATTAATGGGTCTGATTCCATTATTAAAAAAAAAACTATAATAATAATAATAATAATTAAACTATATAATAATAATAATAAAACTAATCTTAACTATATAAAAGTAGAGCAGCAAGTGGTTCTCTGTTTGACATCTGTCTTTTTTATTCTACCAACTGCCAAAATAATTCCATTTACTTATTATTTTTAATTTTTAATTTTTAATTTATAAGTCATGCCTACCCTTTCTTTGCACTTGACACCTGTCCTCTTTGTTTTATTATCGGTCAAAATAACACTATTTACTTATTATTTTTAATTCTTAATTTTCTGTTTTTTTCATGTTTTTATCTTCAAAAAGCATTTGAATTTCTTGTTTTTCATGTTTTAATCTTCAAAATTTATTTAGCAAAACAACGAGAAGATATATGAGATATAGTTAGAGATAATATAAGGATTCAAATTTCAAATAAATCAACTAAGATAATTCCTTATTTATTTGTCTTCTTATATAAGTAAATTTTTATTTTGAAAGACCGAAAAATTGAATTACCCTTAATTTTAATTTGGCTATATATAGAGAGAGACTAAAATAAAAAATAAAAAGCAAGGTAGGTATGAAGGAGGGATAATGGGGAAGGTAGTTACACACTATTTTACTAATCTTATTTTTCCTCAATAATAACTAAATATATTTTTTTATCAATAACCGCATTTGAATTTATTGATTTTTCATATTTTAATCTTCAAAATTTATTTAGTAATTCAACGAGCAGATATATGATGAGAAGTAGTTTGAGATAATATAGGGATTCAAATTCTAAATAAACTAACTAAGATAATTCATTATTTATTTGTCTTCTTATATAAGTAAATTTTTATTTTGAAGGACCGAAAGATTGTATAACAGATATATTTGTTCTATACACCAAATATCTGTATAACAACAGTATTTAAATTTAATTTAATTGAATGAATAATTTAATTTATATATATAACAAATACAGGGGATCTATATATTTGTATAACAACAGTATTTAAATTAAATTTTGTTCTGGTGTAGAACACAGATGTCCAGCCGCGTGTATGGGCTGGTGATTTGATATAGGATCTAGTGTCTCGGTCTGGGTACCAATGTGATAGCACACAGACAGAGGGAGGATCACTGAACACAACTGGCGCTTGGCCGAAGGAGTGGGGTGTGTGCTCGGTGTGACGATATGTAGATTAGTCTAGGTTTAGAGCGTGTGTACCTTAGGGCCATTGCTTGGGTATTTATAGGACCTACGGAGCGGCTTTGGCGTGATTCCGGGCCTATTATCCGAAGCGCCTATCCATATGCGGATGTGTTCCTAGATATCAGGGGTAGTTGAGATATTCCGGGGTTACGGATATGACGGATCGATGTGCCTACCCTTGGTTGGGCCTCCATGTGATTGGGCCTTATCTAGGTCCGTAACGGTTGCCCCCGCCCGGTAGTTCAAGGTTTTGGACTGCGGGGTATATCTGTTTTTATAAATGTCATCCGAGGTGTTACCCATTTCCCGACGTCTGCGTCGGGCTAGGACTTGTTGAGTTCATTTCCCGGGTACGTGGTAGCGGTTCGAGGGTCGGCGAGCCGGGTGTCCCTCAATCTCTAATGCGATGTCGTCTTTGGCGCCTTGTGGTTTGCGGGCGGTTGGCCATGGCCGACATCCAGGAGAGTGCCGTGGTTTGGACCGCCGAGCTACAAGCGTGAGATGGTGCGAATCAAAACACGGCACTCAATCGACCGAGGCGGGATCTGGCACCAAGGCTCGTCATTGAAGCTCAGGGCCGTTGTTACTTCCCGGTGTGACTCTTGGGAAACCTCCTCACGATCTGCCATGATTGCCTATGACACTGTCTTCCCGAGATTGGGGAGGTGCTTTGATCCTCGTGTCGCCGCCCCGAATTTCGTGCGCATTTAATGCTCGGTGGTACGTTACACGTCTTCTCGGCCTTTTGGGGTGAAAAGTCGTGGTTACCCTCGTCGGTTGGGTTTCTTTTGTTTTGAATTTCCCTCCTTCTTTCCTCTCGATATAACTTGTTGGCATTTCTCTTTTTGCCCACTTTTTCAATTCGCTCACTCTCCCCACACACGGGAATTCTTCGCGCAAAGTCGAGTGCGTTCTTAACTTCCAGTGTCTCAGAATACTCACGAAGAATCAAAGCTTCTTTCTTGTTCGGAATTTTTCATCTACCTTATTTGTGTCGATTTTACGCAAGGTTCGCGTATTCGGGTATTTTATCTTTTTATATTGTTCTAGTATTTTAGTTCTCCCTCTTCCCCTTTTCTTTCTTTGGTGTGCCCCGTGTTCGGGTTTTCTGGGTGGAGTGTTTGTGAGTTGAGCTATCGAACCCATAGGTCTTGTCCTTTTGAGTGTCTGTTCTTAGTTGTTTCCCCCTCCTTCTTACCCTTATGTTGGTTGTATAGGTTTGAGCTCTTGATGGATAAGGGAAAACATTCTTCGTCTTCACATCCGCCTTTAGATCCTAACGACGATGAGGTGCTTCGTGAGCGTTATCCCTTTTTAGTTATTGGTGCTAGGGACCTCCTTATCAGGAGGAGAAACGGTCTTTAGCCCTCCGTGGTCGGTCGGGTGCGCGAGCGCTGGGAGGCCCGGCTGTGGTTCTGGACCCAATCAATCGAACTCCGGCCTTGTTAGGCCGATTTTCATAGTTTATCGATATCGAGCCTCTTTTAGCCGAGCCGATAAGCGCCTACCAAACGCATCGTCCGTCCGAGTCGGGGTCATTACCAGTGGCTATCACGGTCCTGTTGGGATTGTGTTGCCGAGAGCTCTTCCCTTATTGCGAGTGGGCAAGGCCGTATGGCGAAGTCATCCACGGGCTCATGTCGGCATAATTCGTTAGGCGAGCTGTGCCGGACTTCAAGGGTCTTCCTTTCTCGATTTGTCGTCATCAGTATTCTGCCTAGTTCTGACTTACGTTTTATTTCATTTTGTTGTAGGTAAATGGAGTCTACGTCTTCCCCTCGTCTTTTAGCTTCCGAACCGGAGGCGGACTCCGATAGTCCTTCACCGGCCCTGCGTTCCAAGTATCCCTGGGTGACTAGCGAAATGCTAACCATACGTTCGCTGATGACCAAGACGGATATGGATAAAGTGGGGTCTCGGGGTCATCGGGATGTCGTCTTTCCCTCCCGAGGAGGATGAGCCGATCTGCGCCATTCGGGAACCAGCTCTCCTAATTTCTTTCTTTTCTATCGGGATTATATGACCGGCTCGGTATTCGCTTCCGTTTACGGGTTCCAAATGTCCGTCCTACACTACCTTCATCCGGCTCCTTCTCGGCTTCACCCGAACGGGTGGGCTTATCTGCGGCGTTCGCCTATCTATGCGGGACAATGGAACCCGCTATTCCGTGTACCGCCGCCTTATTCCTTCATTTTTCTCCCGGAAACTCATGAATTCTTTCTCAGACTCCTTTAAGCATTTCAAAAACTCTTTCTTTAAAGTTGTTGCAATCCCTGGGGAAGTGCCCTGTTTCGAAAGCCGCGAGGGTCCGGCGTTGAATGGCGCTTCCCCTTTATTGGTCCTCCGAGCACCATCACTTCTCCTCTTCCACCTACCAATTTTCGTTAAAAGACCTCTCGAAGACGAGAGAGAGTATGCCGCTCTACTGGTGTCTTACGTTGCCGAACATGGTGTCAAAGAGCGGCCTTCTATATTAAGAAGGCCGGTGAGTCATCCGGCTCGGCCTCCGGTATGGCTTTATTCTTTGTGAATTCGTTTTTCTCGCTTTGCCTTTTGTTATCTAACTAGCATCGACTTTAGATTTATGCTTACATAATGAGTCAAGTTGCTATGAACGTTCCTCGACCAAGTGGCTTCAAGCGGAGCCAGGCTTGGAGTGGGGACGTTTCTGAGGGGATCGGCATGGCCTTCTTTCCGCCACGTCGGCTTTTGTCTCCTCAACCTCTTTCAGATGAGGACCTTCATGAACTCCAGAATATGTCCGGTCATCTTGGCAGGGCTCTTGGATTATCTCAGGCCTGGCCGCATCTCCATGGTTATTATGCTCGAGCTTCTGCGGAGTCCCGAACTCTGAAGGAAAATTTAGAGTCGGGTGAGGAAAAAGTGAAACAGTGGCGGAAGAGAAAGAGAAGGTTGAGGCCGAAAGGGAGGAGGCGAAGACGGAACTTAAAAGTTCCCAGCCGCCGCGGACAAAGCCGGCGAGGATCTTCGTCGACCCACCGGGCGACGCGAGCCCATGCCGAGCCGAGGCGAGACCGGGAATCCGGCGGAGGTTAATCATAAATTGGCCGATGCCAACTCTCGTCCAGTCGAAGCCGACGCTAATCGAAGGCCGAAGTCCTCCCACTCTATGTCATGGATGCGGTCAAACGGCTTACGCGGCAACGTAGCGAGTTATGTACGCGGTTGCGGCAAGTCCGAGGCAACTTGGCGGAGGAGAAGACCGCCCATGAGAAGGCGGTGGCGGCGGTAAGGAAAACCGCGTCGGATTGCTTCGAGATGGCCACAGCCCAGTTGAGTACTTAAACCCGGGGTAAAGCGAACGTGGTGGGTATGGATGTCGCTCCCGCTTCCAAGATGGTGTTCTTATTCCTCCGCCTTTATCTCCGAAGATAGGTCGGCTTCGGATGCCGAAGTGAGCGGCGGTGAGCAAGCCGCAGAAGAGGCTGCATCCCGGGCCGGACCTAATGGCAACGAGGCCGCTGCGGGCGAGGGGGCCCTTAGCTTTTGTTGTCTTTTTCTTTTTTGCTTTCTTTGTTTTCGGCTTTTGATGCCGATGGTATATTGTACCTCCGAGCTTTTAACTTTATGAATGAATATTCACTTTAAATAGCTCGTTACGTACTTTTACCTTCATGCGTACGGTGCACGTGGGATAGTTTTAGGCCGGGCCGGGGTCTTTAAAGGATTAGAGTCCGCTTAGTACTCTTCGGTGTCGAAACCGGGTGCATGAGTAGGGGTGTCTATATATACCGCGCTACGAGGTTCGGAGTCGTATTCGGGATTTTTAACCGGGGTAAGGGTGAATGGTCACATGCTCATCCGTGGTCGTCGTTGGGACACACTTTGACCATGTGGACTCGATCGGGGTCCGTTATGACTATTCACCTTCTTACTTAGGTGTCAATTTCGATGCATCAAAATATTTACGGGTGTATAGACCTCGGTGTGCATGCGCTTATTTAACGAATCATTTTGACCTCTTAAAATTGAACATTTGGTCAACAAACCATTTATTTATTCAAGAGATGATTAGCTTTATAAAGCCGACAATGAAAGGAAAGTTTGCGAAGGGAAATGGCGAAACCAAAATAAGCTTGAAATAATAAATCAAAAACTTAACTCGGACGGTGGGTGTCCGTTGAGGCATCTCCTGGCGTGGTCGGGCCCTAACTATAGTAGGCCCTTAATTTGTCGCCATTCCATGTCCTCTTGACGGATTTTCTTGTCAGTGTTTCGAGAACATACGCTCCTTTTTCCAACTTCTCCTTGACTCGGTACGGTCCTTCCCAATTTGCGGCGAGCTTGCCGTCCTGGGCGTTCTTGTTACCGATGTCGGCCCTTCTTAGGACCAAGTCGCCCCGGTCAAATGCCCTGGGTTTGACCTTTCTATTGTGTTTCGCCGCCATCAGTTGCTTGGCTGCTATGTCTCGGCAATGGGCCGTGGTTCGACTTCATCTACCGGCTCCATCTCGGTTGCCAACGCCCTTGAATTCGACGGTTCTCCTTCCTCCGGGGTTACGAGCCTTCTCCAAGATGGTGACCAACTTCGGCCGGGATCATGGCTTCGCATCCATATGTCATGCGGAAAGGCGTCTCTTGGGTAGGCGATTGGATTGTTGTGCGAACTCCCATAAGACGTTATAAAGGCATTCGACCAACAGTGCCGGCCTCTTGCATCTTTTTCCGAAGTCCATCCAGGATTACCTTGTTTGCCGCTTCTGCCTGTCCGTTTGATTGTGGGTGTTCGACTGATGCAAAATGATGTGTGATGCCGAGGTCCACTATCATATCCTGGAAGTTCCTGTCCGTGAAGGCCAGAAACAACAACGAAAGCATGAAAACAAGATTCACCGCTTCTTTTTTCAAAAAGCACGCTCACTCCGCCTCTTCCGGATAAGAAAGTTAAGGAAACCGTACTACCTATCCCACGCGCTCTCCTGCGCGTGAAACTAATCCCCCTTCTCTCTCATCTCATTCTTCAGTCTTCACGCATCATGGGCGGCTTCTTCTCTCCCGAAAACCAACACGTTTCACACAGCCTCACGCTTCCCACGTGTCGCGTGCCCGATCACTGTTCTCCACATGTCCCGATCTGAGGCCATTTTATAAGAGCGGAACGGGACGAGACTCGTGAAGATCACATGACATGCACGTGAATCCAGTGGGGGACCATGCCTAGGTGGGGCCCGCGTGAGGGAGCACGTGAACGGCATTTAGTGGGGTTGGCTTTTATTTTAAATTTTTAATGCGATTTAAGCTAGAAATTTGTGATTAATTAAAGCGGGGAAAGGGGGCCTCTTGGTAACGTGTTTGGCGTGTGCATTTAGATCCGCGTTTTTTTCGGGAACCCCAAACAGCCAACCATCCCGCGTTCAGGGGATAACGTGGCGGCTCTCTGTGTCAATCACGTTGTCGTTTGGGCGAAACCGTCCTGCTCCGTGAAAACATTCACTGCTCACCGTTGGATCATGGGAGGCTGGAAGAGATGAAGCGGTGGAGATGAGGGCGCCACCTCTAATTATCACATAATCAGTGACGGCCGACAGGTCTTTTTTTTTTTTTTTTGGTCAAAACACTAGAACTTTTCAATCCAAGGTACTAGGTACGTATGTAAGGTACCACTCTGGTCCTATTTATAAGTCCAGTTTGACCAAAAAATTTGGTCTTATTTATAAGTCCATTTTGACCAAATAAATGAGATTGTGACAATTTTACCCATATTAATGATGATGAGAAAGATTGGCTAACTATGTTGGAAAGAGAAAAAGATTAGAGAGATTTGACAATAAATTTTAAAAGGTATCCATTCATAAATGAGGGTAAAGTTGTAAATTTGCTCTATAATCATTGAGATACCTAACTTTTATTGGTATGTGAGATTTGGTCAAATTGGACTTATAAATAGGATCAGAGTGATACTCCTAAAATAATCCATCCGATGTATATATGTTATTTTTAGAAAAAAAATGATTTGATTCATATCACTCTGATCCTATTTATAAGTCTAGTTTGATCAAAACTCACATACCAAGGAAAGTTAGGTATCTCAATGATTATAGAGCAAATTTTCAACTTTACCCTCATTTATGAATGAGTAACATTTAAAATTTATTGTCAAATCTCTCTCATCTTTTTCTCTTCCCAACATAGCTAGCCAATCTCTCTCATCATCATTAATATGGACAAATTTGTCACAATCTCATTTATTTGGTCAAAATGGACTTATAAATAGGACCAAATTTTTTGGTCAAACTGGACTTATAAATAAGACCAGAGTGGTAATATAAATCATTTATGGAGTAATTATTTTTTTTTTTTGCCAATTTTGTCTTAATAATTAATGTTTAAACATGACTTGTTGTATTTCTTAATTTTGAGATATGAAGTTGTGAAACCTGAAAATAAAGTCGCTAATGTAAAATATGATGTTGTTAATTTAGATACAGATGTTTTTATTAGCCCCTAAAAAAATTAACCCCTAAAACTTATGCCCTCAAAAATATGCTTGGTTTTTGGGACATGAAGTTGCAAAACATGAAAGGAAAGTCGTTAATGCAAAATATAATATTGTTGTTAATATAGATATGTATGTTGTTATTGACCCCTTAAATTTGTGCCATCAATTCAAGGCATTTGATCAGAATTTGAAACCCCAGGTTCTTACTTTAGTTTTGACTTGACATTTGATAAATTCACAGCGCCAATTTATGTTTTCTCAAATTTTCCCTTAGTAATTTGTAAGAGAAACTAACCCATGTATATAAGGGCTATATCACTAATTTCCTATGCACCTTGTCCATGATTTGGATATTGTCTTTGATGAATTTTAAGCAATTTTTTGAATTGCATGATTTAGTTATTTGCATCTTATATTTTGAACCAAGTGCATTATAAAAAATATGTGTGTACCATCTTTTAATACTCCCTCTGATTCTTAATATAAAACATATTTGGAGAGTTAATTTTTATCTTAAATATAAGACATAATTTTTATATTTGTCAATATTTTCCTAATTCACCCCTATTAATGTTCTCTCAATAATAATCAATGAGGAAAGGAAACTGAGAGAATTAAAAAAGATAGCTGAGGTGTTTTAGAAACTACATATCATATTAACTAACTTAGTTAACTTTATTAATATAATCAAATTAGATAAATATATTATACATTTTATATTAAGCATCAGAAAAAGTAATTTGTAAGAGAAACTAACCCAATGAAAAAGCCTATCATTAACATATATAGTTGATATGTGTAAAACGTTACTCCGTCCGGTCCTAATTATAAAAACACTTTTGTAGTTTAAATTATACTACAAAAATGTTCTTATAATTAGGATCCGAGGCAGTACAAACTTGAGAAACAATACAAATTGAGATATTAAATGTAATACCGACACAAACTTTCTAATTAAGTCACACACCTATTTAACAAGGGGGAATAGGTATAGTATGTATGATAGCCTGGATCAAGACCTGTTGAAATTCAAATTAAAGAATATAATTGAGTAGAGTAGGTCCAAATAAACATGAGCACTGTTCTTGCATTTGAGATGGACACGCCTTGACTAAATTAGTTACAAAGCGCTAGTGTTTCAAATTTAAATAATCAAATTAAATATTAGTAGACCAAAGAAGAGAATTTTGGTGTCAAAATTAAATAATCAAGTACTTCCCCCAAATTCTAATATAGATATACCTAGTAGTCCCAACTATGAAAACGCCAGCCTCCCCATCACTTTCATTAAAATAGTACTCCCTCCGGTCCTAATTATAAGAGCTAGTTGACTTTTTGGAGAGATTAAGGAAGCTAATTAAATTACTTTAAATTATTTTTATTTTTATTTTTTTATTCAAACTTATTAGTTTGACTAATAAACTAATATATAATCTAAGAATATTTAACATATGAAATGATTAAGTAACTTATTTAACTTCCTTAATCTCTCCAAAGAAAGTCAACTAGCTCTTATAATTAAGACCGAGAGTAGTATTTTAATTAATTCATTATTTTACTTTATATTAAACAGAATTAATCGAAATAGATTGATTATAAGCAGTATAATCCTGTTGGCATGGAAACAAGATTAACAACTAATAATTTTTTAATATAATAATAAATACATTATTGTTTCTCTGAACAGGAGTTTTGACTTTTGTCTTTACTCTTTTACTGCTATTGGTTTTCTTTTTCCTCTCTGAAATCGTTCACGGCTTACTTTTGACCCAACAAAATGGTATTAGGTCGTAAATGAAGGCTCACATGAAAACTCTTTTTTTTCTTTTATATAGAAATTTTAGGAGAGGGGTCGGGGCTCATCACAGTCCAAAGACAGAGCATTTGAACTTACTCTGCAAGGGATTTATGACTGAGAGTATATATACCTCCGTCTCAGTTTGGATTATCCTTGCATCCTAAGCTCTGGCAGGATGCCTTGTCTAGCGCCACGACAGCCGAAGGAATCAAACCTATTCCATTTGTGAGGGTGTTCAACCGTTCAGCCATATGACCCACGGATGAGGGTTTAATGATACATAATTCTTATTTTATTTTATATTTTTTTTATACAAAAATTTTAGGAGAGGAGTTGGGTTCACCTACAGTTTAAGGACAAGACGTTTGAAGCCCCTCCACAAGGAATTCAGGGCTAAGAGTACACATGTCTCCACCTTAGACTGAGTTATTGTTGCTTCGCAAATTCCTAGAATACTTCCCCCAGCGTCTTGACCAATTTCAGGATCGAACCCCCTCCCATTTGGTGAGAGTGTCTAACCCTGTCACTAGTTGAACCCAATTCTTATTTTTGAACCACTTATCTTCAAAGTTCAAACAGAGTTCCTTTTTCGGTGAGACCCCTTCAAGTAGGGTGTTTTTATGGGCCTAACAATTTGGAACTATTTAGATATTGCTTACAAGAAAAAAGCTCAGTTGAATATTCAATTGGGCCAGCACCTAATCTCAATACACGAAAGCTGAAATTGGGCTAGATCCACAGAATTGGGCCGGAATTCATATCCAAGAAAAACTATATTATTCAAGTCCATGACCAGGTGAAATGCAAATTTCCAAATGAAGAATCACAGAGAGGTCCCCGAAAAGCTGATTAGTGATAACAAAGTGTCTGACAAATTTGTATGAAAGATGATCTGCAAACAACTGAAGATTCAGTGATCTTAATTATAAAAAAGTTAATTAAGTTTGAAACTGAGATTACTGTTTTTTATACACATCTGAGATTACTGTTTGCAATTGCCTAGATTCATAATATAATACGAAGTACTACGTCATAAAGTTAAAGTATATTTTTTATCCTTTAAGTTGTTATAAGGAATCACTTTAGTCCCTTCAATTTAAAAAGTGTATTTTTTATTAATATTATTAATGAAAAATGTTGACTAAACAGTGGTTAAGGGATGTTGACAAAGAAAACTTAAAACACAGTGCTAACTCTTAAGGACAAAAATGATACCTCAAACTAGATTAATGACAGGAGATAGCAGCATTTAAGAAAAATTGTCTAATCCCGACGTCTTAAATTTGGTCGCTCTAAGACTCAAACAATAAACACATTCTTTAAATGAAAAGCTAAGACTCTCTCTCACTCTCTCTCTCTATATATATATTATCACTCTGGTTCTATTTATAAATTCATTTTGAACAAAAAAAATTTGTCCTATTTATAAGTCTGTTTTCATGTAATAAATGAGATTGTGACAATTTTACCCATATTAATTATACCCATGAAGATAGATAGAGAAGAAATAGTTGAAAAATACGCAATCATAAATGAGAGCAAAGTTGAAAATTTAGTCTCATAATCATTGTGTCAACTACCTTTCTTTGGTATATGAGATTTGGTCAAAATGAACTTATAAATAGGACCAGGATGTTGTATATTAATAAAGCCTCTAATTTATTACCGTGACTTTTTCTCAAAAACAATAAAAAGTTGTTTCGCTCCAAAAACCAGATAGGATGAATGCCCCGTAAATAAAGTAAAAGTGACTTTTTTTACTCTAAATGGGCTTTTGAGGTTAGAAAACGCGGTTCCAAACAGGTTTTTAATACTTTAAATAAAGAAATAAAACGACAAAAATACAGGAGGATTTTTCTAATTGGTGAAATAAATAATACTTTAAATCTGAGGAAAAATATGGGAAAAGTTCACATTTCTAATTGGTCCTTACTGTTTGGTGTTAGTGTCTGGAAATTATGGACATGGCGGAACCATATGATTTTTCAGGAGGATTTTGCTAAGCGGGCTAATCCGGTGTTTACTATTCTAAATTCTTGGCAACTCTGTGTTATTAGTCAGGAAAGTGCAGAAGTGTCCCTAAGTATTTGATAGGCCCCACCTATGCATTGGATCAAGATTAATGTAGATGGGGCAGTTTCATCCTCAGGTAATTATGCAGGGGCTGGGGGTGTTCTAAGGGACTCAGAGGGTTCTTGGATTGTTGGGTTCTCATCTCGAATTGGTATATGTGGACCAAAGGAAGCTTAAGAGTGGGCTTTCCTTAAAAGTCTTTAACTTGGGTGGAATATGCAGTTCACACAGGTTTTAATCAACTCTGATTCAAAACTCCTTATTGAATCTCTTCAGAAGGAGCAGAGCACCACAGATAGCTTAGTAGTGTTGCGGATACGGGAACTTATGTCTAAGAATTGGGTCGTACGTTTTGATTATGTTCCTCGAAGTCAGAACAGTGTTGCTGATAAATTGGCAAATGATACTTTATCCTTTTCTCAGTTTTATGATGAATGTCCTAGTTTTCTAAGGATCTTAGTGCTTCACGATTGTATGAGAATCCCTTCCCCTTCTCCTTTATATTAATATAAGGCTTTAGCCTCCTTTCATTTAAAAAAAAAAAAACCCCCGACAAAAATACACAAAACCTCATGCAAATAATAATAATAATAATTGTAGGGGGCACATGATACAATTCAATGATTAAATAAAAGAGGGAGTTCGTACTCATATGGTGAGGCAGAGGTGGCCCTATAGGTATACAGCTGGAGTACATCACCAGGCAAATAAAAAAAGTTTAAGGCTAATTATTAATCAAAGGCTTTACTTAATTACCATCCACCAATTAATAATCTTCAAATTACTTATCAATAGATCTGGATCAAATCATGAATCATGGCAGGCATTCTATTAATCCAAGAGCCACATATAGTTTAATACTACTTTGGTCACAAACATAAAATAGGATGCCTAAGTAGTTGGCTTTGGTGGATTTTGACTTTAACCAATTCTTTTTTTCTTTTTTTTTTGGTCAACAAACTTTAACCAATTCCATTAACACTTTAAACCATCAGTAATATGTCTACCTGTTTACTTATTTGGAGGTACATGTCACTTTGGTCCATTTTATAAGTTTATTTTGACAAAAAAAAAATTATATTTATTATAATTTCAGTTTCAAAGTAATAGATGCATTTGTTACATTTGACCCTATTAATTGCAATAAAAAAAAATCATGTTGACTTTTGGAACCGATCACAGATAAGGGCAAAATTGAAAATTTAACTAATAATTAATGAGTTATCTAACTCTCTTTGATATATAAAAACTAGTTAATTTGAACTTATAAATATAACTAGAGTTGTAGATGTTACAAACTGTTTTCAAACCTTCGGCTTTCTTTCAAACACACACAATGAACTAATGTGTCTATTGACATTTTGTTGCTGTTTATATGTCAATAGCTAATCCTTAGAATTACGGCTAAGGCTGTGAAATTTATGAGCTTAAGTAAATGCATGACAATGACATAAATTTAGGAGTGAATCCATACAATTTTGTAACTTACAAACATAAAGATATAATAAACTTAGAGAGTCAACTTATATATTTGCCCACGATGGTGAGGGTAATATAATTCGGGACAAGGTCGACAAAAAAATGTAAATGATTTAAATTTATTTGTTATAAAATGACATTTTCAGGAGAGAAATCTGATGGTGTTTGAGTGTAAGAATTTGATCTGATGAAGGTACTAAATTTTGTATATTATTATCAGATTCATGAGTTAACTCTTTAAATTTATCGTTTTTACGTTTATAACTTACAAAATCAAGTCGTTGGTAAATTTGTGTTAGTTATAAACTCGGTTAAATTCGTAAGTTTACATAGTTTATATTAATTTCACGAGTTTCTTAAACTTGCAAGGTTAACAATATAACTATAAGGGCTCTAGAAGAATGTTTGTTGTTTGTTTTTTATTGGTTTGGATCGTGAGATTGGTTGCATGAGTAGTTTTTGTTGTTGTTGAGAGTATTGACTGGCTCTAGCTTTTAGTGAATATAATATGTTTTTGTGATTAATAAAATTGACTTAAAAAAATGACATTTTCTCATAGGAGCAATGCATCTTAATTTTTAAAAATGATCTCTATATTCTTTTTACGTAAATTAAAAAAAATCAATGCGAGTGCGTTGGTTTATATGTTAATATGGTTATTCTTAGAAATAATATGATATCTTTTTTCCTGCACACATTTGCCTATATATATAATTAATAAATTATCTCAAATGGATTAGACATTATTCACAAACAAAACCCAACAAAAGCACAAGATGTTGCCTATAAGAACAAAAATCTTGCATCCGATCCACTTCAACCAAACTAACAAAAAATTAGTATAAAATATCAGCTTAAAATTTTATATAATTTTGAACTGTCGATAAAATCGTAAATTTTAACGTAATAACAATTGGCCTTTTTATCTATTTTTTCCCGGTAGTAATCCCCTTTTGACATTTGTTGAGACATCCTTAAAATTAACCTGATAGGCAGTGGTCGTTTGTCGTTAATGTCGACATGTGAATGATGAAGTTGTAAATAAGGATTTGATTACTGGCCCAAAAAAAAAAGGGACTTAATTGCTAATCTCTCAAAGGTCAGAGAGATATTCGATAGAAACACAGAACTCAAGAGGGGTTTTTCAATTTTGACACGACCAAATCCATAGATCAGTGCCAATTATTAATGAGGAATTGAAGATTCTCAGTTCTTACCCTCGCTGTCTCAAATCTGAATCCTTCTCGCCCTCTGTAAGATTAGTCAACGTCTCACAAACCTCTCTACTCTGATAACAAATATCTTGTTCTCTGTGTGTCTTGTCACTTGTCTGTGGGTGTCCGTGTACAAGGACGAAGAAAACCTATCAGCCATTGTTCACATACCCAGAAACTCTGCACCTGACAATTCGTCACAAGAAAAAAACAGGGGAGGGAAGCGTCTAATCTTCGCTTGTTTGGGACCAAAGAGCTTGATTTGGATGGACAATGATCCAAAAAAGAAATGACCCATGTTCAGGTTCAAGATATTGAAATGACCCAGGTGAGTTATGTTGTGAATTTCCCACATAGGATTTGTTGATTGCCTAACATTACTTCGGTTTTTATGCTATACTAACTGCAAACATCTTTACAGCTAGGGTTCTTGCTGGCATCTTTGTTTACACAACTTTGTGTTTTGATCTTGATAACTAAGTACTGTATCAAAAGGTTCCAGCTATGTTGTTGAAGTTGTGATTGATATCCATTGATCTAAAAGTTGTTTGTATATGATTATTACTTACATAATTAAAGGTTGTAGAATTATGCTTGTGACACTCCCGTCTTCTGTTTCTTTATCCTGTGGGAGTCTCACTGGTTACTTACTTTGCCATTGTAATCTACAGCTCAAATCATGACATGGATGCAATAATATACCTAAGCATTAATTCTTTCTTGCTTGCATTTTTACATGCTGAAGCTCAAGACTTTAAACAACTACGATGGAAGTGTTAGTAGTGTAAAAAAGCTCAATGCAGAAATTTTATCTGCTTCTCTATGCCGTTGATGATTGCTGTAGTAATTTAGTCACTGTTAGCTAAATTCACCCAAAATTCTGATTTGTCTTCCAAGTGTTTTGTTCTTGTACCATGTTCATGATTTTGCAAGGACGGAGGGGTTGCTAAATTTACATGATTGTTTATACATTTTCTGTTTAATTTCCTAGAAGTTTCTTTATACCAGTTTGACTCTCAATGGACTCATATAAGAATGAATCAATCAAGATGTATAATGAATATACGCATACAAACACATTGATCAATAACTATTCTATTGTAATCTATTATGTTCTACCGAATATTGATGTCATCAAATTCAATTCTTGCAGACAATACCCATCTGACATCCAGTCTTGAATCAAGCTATAATGTTGGAGCATTTGGTATTATTAGTGTTGTTGTTGGCATCTTTGAGCATTGACCATGTGTGGGGTGCAAAAATAAGTCATAAACCTCCATGGAGGATCCACACCCTGTTCTCTGTGGAATGCCAGAACTACTTTGACTGGCAGACAGTGGGCCTCATGCAAAGCTATAGGAAGGCCAAACAACCAGGACCGATTACCCGTCTTCTCAGTTGTACTGATGAGGAGAAGAAAAATTACAGTGGGATGCATTTGGCTCCCACTTTTGAGGTGCCCTCAATGAGCAGACATCCTAGAACTGGTGACTGGTAGACTTCTGTTCCAAATTTTATTTTCTTTAGGAATTTAAATTCAATTATGAATTTTTGGTTAGTTGCCTTTCCAAATGAAGTTTTCTATCTTTGACTAAGTTCTGATTGCCCAATGCTAGACATGATAGTTATTTTAAAAAAATTGGTTCTGCATGACGTTGTCTTGTACATAGTTATGTAAATGCTACTTCCTTTGGTACCTCTGCGTCAGAATATATAGTTTTGGAAATTTTGTATGCTTACTTTGTGGATTTCTGTGGTAACCAAGGGGCTGTTTGGTACACAGAATTGTGAGGTATGGAAATGGTTATGAAATGAGGATGTGGATGAAATGGACGGGAAACAAATCTCATATATCCTTATTTAAAAAGTAATGCAGAGCTACATATACTGTTGAATTTGGATAACTGGAGTATGCTAGACATTACATACATTAAAGATTCTCACTTTTTGTGCACTCTGTGTGTATGTGTATGTTTCCTTTTCCCCTTCTGTCTTCAACCAAAAAGTACCAAAATATTCATTTCTTTGAGCATAGCTCTGGACTTTGGTTTGCAATGATGGTTTAGTTATGGTCACTACAATTTCTACTCATTGATTTTTTATGTCATGCCTTGTTAATTAATTTTGAGGTTAACATAAACTTCCCTGATGTCTTCTTTGAATTCACATTGTTGAACTATGTTCAGTTGTACGTACCTGAATTTAAAGGCTATTCAACATCAGCTAATTAATTATTCTGTTGTTCGTTTGATTGTACCTTGGTATTATTGTCTGATTTTGTCTTTGTTTCTTCTCTCCCATATTCCACTTCAGTAATGAATTTCAAAATTTTCCTTTTCCTAAATGAGATACGTGCATATCATTTTATAAAATGGAAATCCATTTTCTGTGATAAAGGTATAATTTATAAATAATTCATTTACTATGCAGGTACCCTGCAATAAACAAACCTGCTGGAGTTGTTCATTGGCTTAAACATAGTAAAGAAGCAGAAAATGTTGACTGGGTGGTGATACTGGATGCAGACATGATAATTCGTGGCCCCATTATCCCTTGGGAACTTGGTGCAGAGAAAGGCAGACCTGTTGCAGCATTTTATGGGTATTTAATAATTTCTTACTTCTCGTCCATTTTATTCACTTCATTGCTTGGTGTTATAGTGTAAGCAGCATTTTCACCCCTCACAAACTGTTGAAATAAAACAGCTTATTTAGTATCGACCAATTATAATAGAGTGGTACTCATGCATTTACACAGAACTTGAGATGAGCCACATTGTTCACAGCTTGTAAATAGTATGACTTCTTACAACTTTTATAGAGATAATTATAAAGGAGTTTTAATTGTCTATGGCTTTTTATTTACCATCATAATATTTCTATTCAATATTATTTTTATTGGAGAGAGAAGGAATGGGTTATTGTATTATATATTTGTATTGCAAATTAGAGAATAGGACTTTCATCAAACCTTAACTCGCTTTTGACATTGGCATTGTGGTCAAGTTATGAAATTTGCTTGTTTGAATCTTAGTAAGTAGTCCATATATATTGTATTGTATATTTAGTTTTTTTTCATATGACTTATTGTTAGAAGTTTCTTTAAGCATAACCAACATTTCTCCTTCAGATATTTAAGAGGCTGTGACAATATTTTGGCCCAACTACACACTAAACACCCAGAACTTTGTGACAAAGTTGGTGGTCTTCTGGCAATGCATATAGATGACCTGAGAAAATTGGCACCTATGTGGCTTTCAAAAACAGAAGAAGTGAGAGAAGATACAGCCCACTGGACAACAAATATAACTGGTGATATTTATGGGAAAGGATGGATTAGTGAGATGTACGGATACTCTTTTGGTGCTGCAGAAGTGAGTTTTCTGCCCTATTCTTTGTTTTGTGAGCACCGCACAAAAAAATTATTATTTGTTTTACCGCTTGAACCCATCTAGCACAGCTTTAAGTGCTTAACTATTCAATTTTTGCTGGTTACTTTGAGTGTTTCCTTTTTCTTCATTTCTTTTGACACCCTTTTGGGTTTTCCCCACCTGTTCCCAGGTTGGACTTCGGCACAAGATCAATGATTACTTGATGATTTACCCGGGTTATGTTCCGCGAGAGGGAACTGAGCCAATTCTGCTTCACTATGGGCTGCCTTTCAGCGTCGGAAATTGGTCATTTAATAAACTAGCTCACCATGAAGATGATATTGTTTATGATTGTAACCGGCTCTTTCCAGAACCTCCTTATCCTAGGGAGGTCAGTATGTCAACTTGTTGGAGGAAATTGGGGTCTTTTTTCAAAGGCAATTATGCTTGTTGGCTTGGGACTAATTCCAGTGTTGTTGACAAATGACAAGCAAGCATATCAGTGTTTGCATTATTCATTATTGTAAGCTTGATGTCATTTTTGTGGACTCCAGCTGGTTCCTTAAGCTCAAGTTTCAATCCCAATATTTTCAATTTATGTACAGGACATGTTGGATCAGTTTTCTTTCTTCCTTTTCATCTCTTTATTTTTATGTTTAACCAGGGGGCTTAAATTGGAAAAACTTCTTGCAGGTAAGGATGATGCAAATTGACGCTAATCAAAAGCGTGGGCTGTTTCTCAGTGTAGAGTGCATGAACACTTTAAATGAAGGTCTTTTATTGCAGCATGCAGCTAATGGTTGCCCTAAACCAGCGTGGTCTAAATACTTGAGTTTCTTGAAAAGCAAAACCTTTGCCGAGCTAACCAAGCCTAAATTTGTTAATCCTGCTACTCTAGAAATGATGGAGGATAAGGATATCATTCAACAACATGATGATGATGATGATGCTGGAAAGCCACATCCTAAAATCCATACCGTCTTTTCCACAGAATGCACATCATACTTTGATTGGCAGACCGTAGGGCTTATGCACAGTTTCCGTACAAGTGGGCAGCCTGGAAATATCACTAGACTTCTCAGCTGTAATGATGAGGACTTAAAACAATATAAAGGCCATGACTTGGCACCCACCCATTATGTTCCATCAATGAGCCGCCATCCATTAACTGGCGATTGGTAATTTTCTCAAGCTCAGTTGTATTATGTTGGGTGTTAGTCCTCTTAGTTGGCTGCTTGCTGTTATCTCACTAGAATCTCTATGAGCTGGTCTACTTAAAATTCTTTTCATTGTCTTTTTTTGCAAGAATTCTTTTCATTGTCGCTGATGCTTTTTTCATCCTAGCCAAATTAGTTATTCACTTTCTGAGCAAAAACAAAATTAGTTATTCATCTGAGTTTTTTTTTTTGGGCCAATCGACTTTTCTGTGATGATCATGGCTTCATAATGTGATTTGTAACTTGAAAAAAATATCATTAGTGTTTTGTGCGCGATAGTATCTCCAGCTTTTAGTTCTAGATATGTCCTGTCAGAATCTTTCCAACCTCCTGAGCTGCTTGACGTGACTATTTGACTCTCATGCAGTGATTTTGATGTCCTAAATATACAGATATTGATCTTCATTTATTCAATGTGTTTGGTGGTGATCACATTTCATTCCACACAAATCTTGATTATTTATTTACCGCCTCAGAATTGCTCATATTTTTCTTATGTTGAATGTTGCGTGCTTAAAGCTATATGCACAATAGGGATAAAACATATGGTTACATTATGCAGTGTGAAGTTATTGGGAGGTTGTTTGTTCATAGTTTTTCTATTTTTCTGAACGATTTAGATTTAGAGCATAACAAGTATTGAAATTTTCTGTTTCATTTTAGGTATCCAGCAATTAATAAGCCTGCTGGAGTGCTTCACTGGCTCAATCATGCAAACATCGATGCAGAATACATAGTTATTCTTGATGCTGATATGATCTTGAGAGGTTCAATCACACCGTGGGAGTTCAAAGCTGCCCGTGGCCGACCTGTTTCTACTCCATACGAGTAAGACCTGTGAATTTAACTTATGGTTGTGGTCTCTAAATGTTGCTGCTGATGTAACAGGCAATATCAGTAGCAGTGCGCACGCACAAGTGTTTATTTCCTCTTCCTGTTTTAATGTCCTCTATTTTGATTATTAATCTTATTACTCATTCTTTATTACCCCTCCTTTTCTCCGTGCAGCTATCTTATTGGTTGCGATAATGAGCTCGCGAAACTTCATACTAGCCATCCCGAGGCTTGTGACAAGGTTGGTGGAGTAATCATTATGCACATCGACGACCTACGACAATTTGCTATACTATGGCTGCATAAAACAGAGGAGGTCCGGGCTGATAGAGCACATTATTCCAGAAATATAACAGGAGATGTATATGAATCTGGGTGGATCAGTGAGATGTATGGTTACTCATTTGGCGCGGCGGAGGTAACATGCTATTTTTCTTTTTGGAGCATTTAGTTATCCCAGTATCTTGTGTGCATTTGTATTCTTATTTTCTACTCAAAATTATGAACATGTTTAATATCTACAACTGATAATTCTCCATTTATGCAGTTGAATTTAAGGCATCGCATCGAAAAAGATATACTAATATACCCGGGATATGTTCCTGAACCTGGTGTCAAATATAGAGTTTTTCATTATGGATTGCTCTTCAGAGTTGGGAATTGGAGCTTTGACAAGGCTGACTGGAGGGAAGTTGACATGATCAACAGATGCTGGGTCGAGTTCCCGAACCCACCGGATCCCTCAACACTTGATGATTCTGATGTGGATGCTCGGGAACGAGACCTGCTCAGCATAGAATGTGTAACAACACTCAATGAAGCTCTGCGCCTGCATCATGAGAGAAAGAACTGCCCCATTGGTGGTTCCTTGTCCAGTTCAGAATACAATGCAGCCAATGAAACAGGAGGAGTTTTTTCAAGGAAACTCGGCGACTTTAATGAAACTTTGGCTTCAAGAAACAATCAAATGTCATTAAAGTCTGAGAAAGATGGGATGCTTAGTTCTTTCAAGTTCTGGGTGATAGTATTATGGGCATTTTCTGGCTTGGGTTTCTCTGTGGTCATTTTTCTTGTTTATTCAGGTCACAAGAGAAGAGGAACAAGGATGAAACACCATAGAAGCCGGAGAAGAAGCTTGTATCCCGGTTACACGGAAGTAAACGGCCGTGATCGGCATAGCCGCGGCGTTGATGTGCCTCTGTAACATCTTTTGTTCTTTTGTCACGGTGTAAAGCTGAGAGGTCAGAATTAAGACTATAATATATATCATGCAAGGATGACAATCAGGTTTGTAAGCCATAGAGGTGTGTACTTGATTGAGCTAATGTTAAGGCTTAATGGGTTTTCCTCTGGTTGTGCCTTGCACAGTTTTAATGTTGTAAACTCATTTATAAACAAATCTGTCATCCATTTTTCCTCCATAAGTTTGAAATATTAATTATTAGTAATAGAAGCTTAAACCTTTTTTGAGTGCCACAAAATCGTGTATGTTTTGTCTGTATAATTGTTTAGGGTGGCAATATTTTTTTTTTTTTTCTAATTCTAAAATGCCGTCCCTCTTATTTTTTTAATCAACAAGTGGTTACTCTCCATGCATTACGTGAGATGAACATAATTTAATGATGGTAAAATTGGAAGAATATTTTGTAACCTTCTTCCTAACTAAAGAAAAATCACATAAAATGTTAGAATGTTTTAAAATGAAGAGATGTGTTTGTGGGAAAGCTATGTCTTTATAAATTAAGGAATTTACGTGAAAGGTTATTTAGGGAGTTATAACACTAAAGTTAATCAATGTCTTTTTAGTTTCTAAAGACACCTATGAAAAGATGTAGTAACTACTACTTGGCAGAAGGTTATGTTGATTTTTAAGAAAACTCTGCATATTATAAAAGTGTAATCCTTCAAGAAAGAGTTATTTCAAATAACTATTAGTTATTAATGTTATGTTAGTTCATGAATCTAACATATAGTAAAAGGTGTTGCTTCAAGAAATACCACTTCAAGATATCACTTCATGGTCGTCTATAAATACTCGACACTATCACTTCATTTAAGATAGACAATAAAACATTAGAAATCACATAACAACAAGATATCAAACTCATTACATTTGTTTTTTAGTGCACACAAAGATAAAGTCAAATTATCACTTTGCAAAAACTATTGTTACTTTGGCTTGAATGTTGGGAGTGCAATCCATACTCAGGGGCTTTCATTGTATTCTGCAGGAAATTCGTTCGTCAATTCGAATAGTACCCTATAAGATAGGTATAGGTGGAGGCGAATTAAACCTTAAAGAAATTGTTACCCACTCTTTGAAGATATTTTGCATTATTTTCTTCTTCATCTCTTCTTTTACTCCTTAGAAAACCAGTCTCATCAACATTAAGAAAGTAATGGAGTCAAAGATAGAAATAAATTACATCTCCTAATGTTGAAGAATATGGTGAGGGAATGAAATTTGATTACCTAATCAAAAAAATTATGATTACTCAATAAAGTGAATTATGAAGAAAAAAAAAAGGAAAGTATGCGTTAGCATTAGAAGGGAAGAAGAGAGTAAAAACAAGAAATTATTAATTCATTGGACACCCCATTACAACCATCAAGTCCCTATTTATAACCCTCATAAACATATTTCCCAAGCTACCCCTTTCCTGCTTTCCTCCACTCCAGTAGCCCATTATGATACTTAACGGAGGCCCATAGAACACCCACAACAAAAACTTTATTGATTGATGAATGATGATTTCATTTTGTTTATTACTCATAAATGTTGAGATGCTTTCCTCGTAATTATTATAAAACACCAATTATCATTTCTCTCATATCAAGGAAGGACATTTTAATCATTAAATTAGTGTAATATTTTTATCTTTACCCCTACTTTAATAATTCCGATTTATAAATACTAAAAATATCATTTATCAAGACTTAAAGAGTGTAATGGGGGAAAAGTCGTTGGGAATGAAAAACTGCCATTGGAAACAAAAAAGCCAATGAAAAAAATTGAGTAAATGTTTAGAGTGTACTCTCTCTGGTCCTTATTATAAGGCACCAACTAACAAGTTTATTTGGTCCTTTTTATAAGGCACTTGTTTGTTCACAATGACTATTAATTATTTTTTTCCTTGTATGCTCATAATTAATAAGGGTAGTGGGTGAGAGTAATAATTAATACTCCCTCTGATCCTTATTATAAGGCACCAACTATCAAGTTTATTTGGTCATTTTTATAAGGCACTTGCTTGTTCCCAATGAGCATTGATTTTATTTCCATGTCTGCCCCTAATTAATAAAGGTAATGGGTGAGAATAATAATGAATATAATATTAGAGTTTAATACAATTAGTAGGGGTAATATTGAAAATTACTTAGATTTTAGAACAACTTTATTGACTTTAACTACTTTTATTAGTTTGTGAGAAAAGTTAGTTGGTGCCTTATAATAAGGACCAGAGGGAGTATAATATTAGAGTTTAGTGTAATTAGGAGGGGTAATATTGGAAATTACTTAAATTCTAGCACAACTTTATTGATTTTAACTGTTTTTATTGGTTTGTGAGAAAAGTTAGTTGGTACCTTATAATAAGAACCAGAGAGAGTAATAGTTAACAATTCACCAAGTTCGAGGAGTATTAAAAATGATGGTAAAATGGGAAAAACACAGCTTTAGAGATAGTTGATGCCTTATAACCAAGGTTGTTAAAAACGATTTTTTACCTAAAAACGGAAGGAGAATGAAAAATCGTAAAACGTAGATTTTACCGGCATATATTTGAGAAAAGTAAGACACCTTCCATCATCCATACATATATTGATCAATGCAATATCAATCAAAATATTCAACATTGTTATCAAATACCATTCAAACAAAGACAAACAACCTTAATACAGTTCAAAATTCAAGTCTAATTTAAATTTAGTATCACTCATTATACAACTGAACGTAAATAATTGTTACACTCCAAGCTAATAAATCATTCAAGCCATTATCATCAAAGCCATTATGCTCCACATGATCTTCAACTACATCATGATGCATGTTTCCTTTCGTCAGTACAAAATACAACTAACTTTAGATTTATTTTCTATCATTGACAAGCATCACCAACTTAAATAATGAAATGTCTTCGTATCTATTTGAAGCAACTACAAATTGAAATTAACTTAAAGCATCATATAAAAGATTCTAATCAGTTGTAAGATTCAGACTTTCACTTTTGAGTTGAAAGCTTAAGAGCTCATTCACTTATGGCTTCAGTCGGTGCTATTTGGCCCAAAAGATAGAAACGGTTTGAAAGACTTTCAGGTTCATTCTGTAGCAACTTTGGACGAATTTCATGCTTAGCAAAAGGGAATTTCTTGTTGTTTTAGAAAGTTCTTTCTAACTCGAAGGAGCATTAATTTAGTTAGAAAACATCCAAATGTCTCCTACATAAATAGATTGCTTAGAAAAATTAAATAAATAAAAAAATTGATAAACCCATTTCATTTCGTACATTCTACTTTGCCTCCACTTTTTTTTATATCTCATAAACATAGAACCATTAAGGAAAAGCCTCAGCAATACATTTTCGGCCAAACAAAACAAGAAGCCACTGGGTAAATTTAAAGTAAAAGTCAATTAAAGGAATTGAGAACAAAACAAAAAGTAGAGGATACCGCTTTACATCAGAAATAAAAGTGAATCATTGAACCTAGGTAGGGACAAATCAATGTGTTGTCGTGGAGAACGAAATGAGAGAACTAACATCACTTGAACTTTAAGTGAAGAAGGGAGAAATATGAGACTAAGCACGAGCCAGATAGAAAGAAATCAGGTAAGAGACCGACCACCGACGACAATGAGTCAGAGAGCCGGAGAGGAGCAGTAGAAATGAAAATCGAAGAGAGGAAGACGATCAAACGACAGCCGACGAGACGAGGTGTGAGTGAGATTGTGAGAAAGCTGCTCTGCGCCTCTGCCTCTGGACTCCAACACGATAACACTAGGGCAATTGTTTTTTTGTTTTTGTTTTTGTTTTTTGCTTTTTGAAAAAAACGTGGCATTTTTACGTTTAACAACAGCGTTTTTAACGATTTTACGAGGTCAACTTTTTTTGCTCAAACGAAAAGCATTTTGCTAAAAATTAAACATAAAAATAACAATTTTAAATTTTAAATTTTAAATCACGTTATTGACTACCCTGCTTATAACAAGGACAAAAAATTGTTGGTAATTGGTGCCTTATAATAAGAACCAGAGGAAGCATTTTATCTTATATTGAAGTAAAAGCCTTTGAATAATTTTATCTTTAGAATGAATGAGAGTACATATAAGCCTATATATAAACAAACTACAAGTTAATAGAATAGGCTAGAATCTAATCAAATCCAATTATAATTAAATATAATACATTAGATTTATACAAAAGAAAAAGAAGAAGAAAAAACCTGTTCTCATCTTGCACAAACTGTGGCTAACCCTATAATCTAATTATAATTAAGATTCATACAACAGAAGAAGAAACTGCACTCTCCTCTCCTCATCTCGCTCAAACCACCGTCTCTGTTTCAGAACTAGTCTTGCTCTCATTGCATGATATGCATGCACCACCATCTATTTGATAATAATAATAATAATAAATAACCCTCTAAAAAAGAAAAACCCTTCATCAAATTACAAAATAAAAATAGCAGACAAACCATCCATTCATATTAGAGTTTTAGTATATCTTATGAACAAAAATGGGGTTAAGCAGTCAGTAAAAGTTTTTGTTTTTTTTATAAGAAAATTTTAGGAGAGGGGTTGTGTTCACCCACAGTCAAAGGGTAGGGCGCTATGGCTTTATTCCCTATGGTATACAGGACTGAGAGTACACATGTCTTTATCTCAACTTGCATTTCTACAAGTTCACATCACCTAGGATGTCTCCCCCAGCGTCTTGAACAACTCCAGGATCGAACCCTTTCCCTTTTGATAAGAGTGTCATACCCCCTTTACCAGTTTGAACCGAGTATGAGGTACCTGTCAACAAAAGTTGATTCAGTCTTATAATTAAGGGTTAAGGAGCAATTTTACACATGAGCTTTTTCCCCAGGAGCGCCCAGCACCACGTGCTTTTTTCTGGAGCAAAAGTACACACGTGGTTACGTTTTAGGAGCGCCCAGCACCACGGCAGTTAGTTGACCGTTAGTCAACCGTTAACTTGGATGGAACGCTGATGTGGCGTGACGTGGCGCTTATTTGGACTGACACGCTGACATGGACGCTGACGTGGACGCTGATGGTAGGAAAAAAAGAAAATTACCATTTTGCCCCTTAGTTTTAAATGAAAATTACATTTTTGCCCTTGGTTTTAAATGAAAATTACCCTTTTGCCCTTAATTTTAAATAATAATAAAAACTAAAAATACCCTTCCACCGCCGGCCCCACCACCGCCGGCGGCGGCCGGCCGGCCGACCACCACCACCGCCGGCGGCGGCGGCCGGCAGTGGTCGGCCACCGGTGGTGGGGCCCACCAAGGAGGGGGTATTTTTAGTTTTTTTTTTTAAAAAAACTTAGGGCAAAGGGTACTTTTATTTAAAACTAAGGGCAAAAGTGTAATTTTACCCAGTTCTCTGTTCATTTTCATCCAACTTAACAGGTTGACTAACGGTCAACTAACTGCCGTGGTGCTGAGCGCTCCCAAAACGTAACCACGTGTGTACTTTTGCTCCAGAAAAAAGCACGTGGTGCTGGGCGCTCCTGGAAGAAAAGCTCATATGTAAAATTGCTCATTAACCCTATAATTAAATCTTATTGGCTTTGTTGGAGGGCCCATCAAGAAAAATAGGTTATCTTAAAAAAAATAGTTTATATACATAGGAGCGAGGGAATAGTTTATCATTATTTTTTTAAAAAAGAAAAAGGCTTGTGTTTCATTCTTGCAATCCCTAGTAGTTCGAATTTCACTAAAATACCCGCTCTTGTATAAAACCCTATTCGTTTTCGTCCTTCCCAAACGTCTTCTCATTTCCTCAATCATGGAATGGAATCCCCAAACCCTCCAATTCCTCTCCGAATGCTTCCTCCACACCCTCTCTCCCTCGCCGGAGCCTCGCCGCCGCGCTGAAGCATCTCTCGCTGAGGCTGCCGACCGTCCAAACTACGGCCTCGTCGTGCTCCGCCTCGTCGCCGAGCCTGCCATCGATGATCAGATCCGTCAGGCTGCTGCCGTCAACTTTAAGAACCACCTCCGTTTCCGATGGGTGCAGGCTGCTTCGGACAACGCCAATGTGCCCACTTTCTCCCCGATACTTGACCCGGAGAAGGAACAGATAAAATCACTGATAGTGCCGCTGATGCTTTCGGCCACTCCCAAGATTCAAAGCCAACTTAGTGAAGCTTTGGCTATAATCGGTAAGCATGATTTTCCGAAATCGTGGCCTGCGTTGCTTCCTGAGCTCATTTTGAATCTTCAGAAAGCATCGCAAGCCTCTGATTATGCCTCTATTAATGGTATTCTTGGTACTGCCAATTCTATTTTTAAAAAGTTTCGGTACCAGTATAAAACCAACGATCTGTTGCTTGATTTGAAGTATTGTCTTGATCTTTTTGCGGCACCTCTGCTTGAAATATTCCTCAAAACGGCTTCTCTGATTGATGCGGCCGCAAACTCTGGTGGGCTTGCTGGTGATCTCCGACCCCTTTTTGAGTCACAGAGGTTGTGTTGTAGGATATTTTATTCATTAAATTTCCAGGAGCTTCCTGAGTTTTTTGAGGATCATATGAAGGAATGGATGACTGAATTTCGAAAATATCTCACTACAAGCTATCCTGCACTTGAGAATAGTGGTCCTGGTGGTCTTGCACTTGTAGATGAGCTTCGCGCTGCAGTTTGTGAGAATATTAATCTTTATATGGAAAAGAACGAGGAGGAGTTTCAAGGATACCTGAATGATTTTGCACTTGCTGTGTGGACTTTACTGGCGAATGTGTCCCAGTCTTCGAGCCGTGATCAGCTGGCTATCACAGCAATCAAGTTTTTGACCACTGTTAGCACTAGTGTGCACCACACCTTGTTTGCTAGTGAAGGAGTTATACCACGGATTTGTCAGGGCATTGTGGTCCCGAATGTAAGGCTGAGGGAAGATGACGAGGAACTCTTTGAGATGAATTATATTGAGTTTATTAGGAGAGATATGGAAGGTAGTGATCTTGATACTAGGAGGAGGATTGCTTGTGAGCTACTCAAAGGGATTGCAACACATTATGGGGATACTGTGAGAAGCATCGTTTCTGCACTAATACAAACATTATTAAGTTCTTTTGCTGCAAATCCAGTGGTAAATTGGAAGGACAAGGATTGTGCTATATACTTGGTAGTTTCTCTTGCAACCAAGAAGGCTGGTGCTAGTTATGTCTCAACAGAACTTGTTGATGTTCAGAGCTTTTTTGAATCTGTTATTGTCCCAGAGCTGCAGAGTCCAGATGTGAATAGGCATCCTATGCTTAAGGCGGGTGCTCTCAAATTTTTTACTATGTTCCGGAGTCATATATCAAAACACATAGCATTAAAGTTTTTTCCAGATTTGGTTCGTTTCCTCTCCGCAGAATCAAATGTTGTTCATTCTTATGCAGCAAGTTGTATTGAAAAACTCTTGTTGGTAAAGGATGAGGGTGGTAGAGCCCGTTATACATCAGCTGACATTAATCCTGTTTTCCCTGTGCTGATGAACGGTCTTTTCAGTGCGCTGAAGCTCCCAGAGTCTGAAGAAAATCAATATGTAATGAAGTGTATCATGAGGGTTCTTGGGGTTGCAGATATATCTGTTGAAGTTGCTCAAATCTGTATTGAGAGTTTAGCCTCTATTCTTGGTGAAGTTTGCAGAAATCCTAAAAATCCCATCTTCAATCATTATCTCTTCGAGTCTGTGGCGGTTCTTATAAAGAGAGCCTGTGAGAAGGATTTGTCTCTTGTATCTGTTTTTGAAGCAAGCCTTTTCCCTAGGCTTGAAATAATATTGACCAATGATGTTACTGAATTTTTCCCATACACATTTCAATTGCTTGCTCAACTTGTTGAGTTGAATAGGCCGCCTATCCCAGCAATCTACATGCAGATATTTGAGATCCTTTTGTCACCTGATTCTTGGAAAAGAGCTGCAAATGTTCCTGCACTTGTGCGTCTTCTCCAGGCCTTCCTTCAAAAGGCTCCACGTGAGGTCAGCCAAGAGGGTAGACTGACTAAGGTGCTTTGCATATTTGAGTTACTCATCCAATCTACTGGCACAACTGAGCAAGGATTTTATGTGCTCAATACTGTCATTGAGAGTCTTGAGTATGCTGTCATTGAACCTGAAATTCCTAAAATCTGGACTACCATTTTCACAGTGCTTCATAATAAGCGAACAGTAAAGCTTATAAAGTCTCTTTTAATATTCATGTCACTCTTTCTGATTAAGCATGGTCCTTCTATCCTTGTTGAGACTATGAATCGCGTGCAGGCTGATGTATTTACTTTGGTTCTAAATCAAATATGGATTCCTAATTTAAAGCTTATTACCGGAGCTATTGAACTCAAGTTGACTGCTGTTGCTTCAACCAGACTTATATGTGAATCTTCAATCTTCTTAGATGATGCAGCTGCTGGATTCTGGGGGAAGATGGTTGACGGCATTGTCACCCTTCTTTCACGGCCTGAAGAGGATAGAGTTGAGGATGAGCCTGACATGCCAGATATTACAGAAAATGTGGGTTATACTGCCACCTTTGTTCGTCTTTACAATGCTGGAAAGAAAGAAGAGGATCCACTGAAAGATATAAGAGATCCAAAGCAATTTTTTGTGGCTTCATTATCCCGACTTTCTTCACTTTCTCCTGGGAGGTACCCTAAGGTCATTAGTGAAAATGTCGATCCAACAAATCAAGCGGCATTGGTTCAGCTTTGCCAAACTTATAATCTCCCAATAGCCTGAGTAAGTAGAAGCGAATGATGCTTTATTTCCCTTTTTTCATCTGTTAATTATTGGATTAGAATTTAGAACTGTTCTGATGGGGTAATAGCTTTGTCGATTTTGTATTTTTGTAGCCCATTCAGAAATCAGAGATCTTTGGGCTTCATTTGATACCAAGAATACCAGTTTTGATTTGTTTATCTTGGAATTTGTTGGCGAGTTATATTTGTGAGATTTTAGTGTGGGATGCATTTCATTGTTGTCAAATAACAGGGAAAAATCTGACGTGAGGTTGATGCTTGACATGCCCTCTCTCGCTATGAAAATTAAATACCTTGTAATGCTTACAGAATTTATCTAGTTTTTTAAGTCTCTATTTGCTCCAGTTTCATAGGGTAAACTTTTGTACCATTTCTACATTGCTGCGACTGAGAGGATGGTCAACTTGTCTTTTACGCATGAGCTGATCACCTTTTATGACATATTCTGATTTGGCTCCCGCCATGTAGTTCAAGTCTAACTGACTGCCTGTGCTCATTGATGCGCCATTATTGTGGGGCACCTTTGCATGCAAGATGCTAGAATATCACGCTCCTTTGGCATTTTGGTGGAGAAATTACCACAGTTGATCTTTTATCATCTTTGTGCATGTATGTGTAGTGGCAGGGGCTGAGGTTGAAACTTGTGTTATAAGTGCACCTTTTACGTGTCTGATGGTCTTCAATCCTCATTATTATTCTTATATCTTTGTTATGCTTCAATTTTCTAATTTGGTTGAGAATGAGTGATATGAGTTCTTTCCTTAATAATCCATTTGTTCTACACCACAGGATTTTCTGCTGGAACCGAATTAATGGATTGATGTTGGGTTCGGAAGAGTTATCTGCGGCATTCATGAGCTAGGTGATGGGTACTTCCCTTGTACGATGTGAATTAAATCAGTACTAAATCATCCATTTTTGCTCCTGCCATGATTTTGCATGAAGAACTGGGAATTTTGGTTCGAATCTTGGTTGAATCCATGAGATCTGTGCATGTGTTTGGAGTATCATGTGATCTGTTGGGTTTCGGTGTAAAATTGTTTGCTGGTCTTACCATTCCATGTCTTGATGTTTTTCTTATTCAGTATGCATGAGCAAATTGTAACAAATATGAAGGTCCAGTTTTCTTTTTATAAGATTGCATGTGAAATTAATTTTTCATGTGCAAATCTTGAATCCATATTTTAGCTTCTATCCAACATTTCGCGACCAAAAAATTATGGAATGACACTTCTTGCGACAGAAGTCCTTTGAGAATACTCAGTTACTTGGGTCAAGTTTAAAGGGTTGTTTTCTGGTTCTTTAGCATGAATATATATCAGCTAAAATTTATTACAATTTGGACGGTCAAGTCCTGACTTTGCTGTTTTTTTTTTTTTTTTTTTTTTTTGCATTTTGCATTTTGATTTTAATTTAAAAAGAAGCAAAATGACAGGTTTTATTTATAAAATACTTTTGGTTTAATATTGATGTATGCTTTCAGCCTTTCACCTGCGTTGTGTGTATTAAGCGATCTAGTAGAAAATTTCCCGAATTTTTTATCTAAAAATCAAGCAACTTTGAGTTGAGAGCTGATTATTGCAATAAATAAAAACAAGCAATACTATTATTGATTATTATTAGTTGATGCATGTTAGGAAGTGGTTAATATTTAAGTGGGAAAGATTTTTTTGTTTTTTTATGTTGCCCACCCAGTTTATCGAAATCTTCGATTTTGATTGATTTGGATTCGTCCCTAGTCGTCCATAGTCGTAGAAGAAGAATTTCCAATATCATTTTTTTTATTCTCACGTCTCAAACTGAGGATATGGTTAAACTTAAAGGAGAGCAAGTCCTTTTTCATTTGTTCCCAACAAATGTTATGATTGGAAAAGAAGTTATTCACGTAGGGATTTTTTTATTTATTTTGGGTCGGTCGGTCGATTGAGGACTGCTTCAATTATGTTTGTGGGCTTCTTAGAATTGGATCAGAATCTGTCAATCCCCAATGAACCAAAAATGATGTAATGTTTGGTCACATTTTATTTATATTGGCGTAATATTGTACCAAAACATAAATAAATTGGGGCGACATAATATTCGGTCCTTATAATTTCCCTTCGTTTTGATTTTGCTCCTTGAAGTTTGAAACCCGTAGTTTTGGTCCTTAAAGTTTATTTCCGTTTAAAACGTTAGTCCTATAATTTAAAAAGGACATGCATCTAAAAAAAACATCGAAGGAGGCAGAGGGAGTACATTAGATTTAATCTTTTTAAAATCAGCAAACATTTAGTTGCACTCTATATGGTAACAAGGATGAGGCAAGCAAATGTTGAAAACATAAGGGTTAAGTACCAATTTTACCCTTGAAGTAGGCGCTTAGGAGCAATTTTGACCCTTAAATTTTCGGCGAAAGAGCAATGTTGCCCCTCCATTAGAAACCCTAACCGTCAACTAACGGAGGGGCAACATTGCTCCTTTTTTTATACTTTAGGGGCAAAATTGCTCCACTGAAATGTAGCAATGTTGCCCCTGAAGTATAAAAAACGGAGCAATGTTGCCCCTCCGTTAGAAACCCTAACGGTCAACTAACGTTGACCGTTAATTGACCTTTAGGGTTTCTAATGGAGGGGCAACATTGCTCCGTTTTTTATACTTCAGGGGCAACATTGCTCCGCCAAAAACTTAAGGGGCAAAATTGGTACTTAACCCAAAACATAAAGAATCAAAGTCTATAATCATGCCATTGATGATACAAGTTTACAATTAAGTGAAATACTTTGACTAAGTAAAATTGTTATTGACGCCATAGATTTGTTTTAGTTGTTTGTTTGTTTATCTATTTTGCAATACTCATGGTGCTAATACACATTTGACATTAATGAATTTCAATTACTATTTTTGTAATAAATGCAATCACAAACCAAGATCGAAGATTATGATTAAGACAAGAAAATTTAGTCAGCCATTTCAAAGTATCATCTTTTCACTCATCACTTTTTTTGGATGGCATCCCACATTCTTCATGAGATTGTATTGTTTTCTCCATTTTTCTTTTAAAACAAACTTTATAACCAACTGTGAGCTCTATTTCTTATTGCGATTAACTTTTAATAACTACCCCCTCCGATCTCATATAAAGGGCATCTTTTAGAAGGTGTTCTTAATATTTTTTATATAATACATGTGATAGTTTTAAGGTGTGTTAAATTCTTTTGTTCTTTATTTCCAGTATATTAAAAAAATGATTTTCTTTCATATATATACCCACATTTAAGAGGGGTAGTGTGAGAAATTAGATATTAATATGGTATTGGAGTTTAGTATAATTAATGAACATAGTATTAGAAATCACTTGAATTGTATGATAAATTTAATTATTTTTATTGTTACGTGTAAATCAATTATAAGTGACTTATATTTGGAATTGAAGGAAGCACTAGTTCCTAAATTATGTTATGAGTCCCATTTCAGGAAGTCTTACAGGTGTGGTGTGATTTATAAGTCAAGGGGTTCTCCCTCTTAATAGGCTAGTCTTTTGAGATGAGCTCTCCATTTAGATTTGTGATCATCACATTGGTACTTTCATTGAGAGCCCGATTTTCACGAAAAGGGCTATCTCTGAAGGGTTTTGACCGGCAAGAGGCCAAGTGTAATGTGATTTATAAGTTAAGGGGTTCTCCTCCTAATAAGTTAGTCTTTTGGGATGGCTCTCCTTTTCGGCTTATGATCATCACAAATTATGAATATGCCACTTGATTTGATGATATAATAACCAAGAATTTTAAGCACAAAGAAGAAGATACGTAGTATCTTAACTCAACTAATCAATCGCTTGCACTCACATATTTATGAGGCACAAACCAAAGAACGAGAGACAGAACAAAGGGAAGTTGCAAAGGAAAATCACTAAGAGAATATGCCAAGAAACAGAGAGAGAGAGAGAGAGAAACACACACACACACTAAATATATATATGGAGTTGAATAACAAAAAGACAATAATTTCAGGCCTAATTGACATTGTTATAAACAAATGGCTTTTAAATTTAACTAACTATAAAAAGTACAACCACACAAGCCTGCTTCTTCCACTAAACATTCTTTAATTAACATCTTTTTCTATGGCATTAATTAATTAATTAACCCTTAAACAAATAATTTCTTGCTGTGAATAATTGTTCTTTGTGTCTGAAGACACTTTCCCCCACCCCATAACATCTCTCTCTGTGTTTTTTTTTTTTTTTAGGGGACAGTCATGTTTCCTCTGTTTGATAGGACCCTTTTGGCATTTGCCTTTGGGCTCTACATTTATATCACTCTACTACTACATGGTCCCCCCACAATTATTTTTACTTTGAAAAAAAAAAAAATCATGAGGTGTGAAATAAATTAGGTTGTAAAAATTATTCACTAATATGTTTTTACTTAAAAAATTAATAGAAAATATTTTCAAAATTCATGGTATGCTTTTATTTTGTCCTTGGGATCATGAATGTTAATTGCTATTGCTTGGTAGTTGGTGCAATTTGATTTTATTAAGTTATTTATTTCTTTGTCTGTTTGTTTGTTATCTGCTATTTTATATTGCATATATGCTTCCTTTTATAATACTTTTAACTTATTCTTAAATTTTGTATTGTCTTCTTTATTCTCCCTTAGTCCTTCATCGGGCAATGATCCACACAACATGATTTTGATTTTGATTTTTTGGTTACTTTGTTCTTTTATTTCCCTTTTATCTTCAACTCAAACTCAAGAACTCACCTTTAACTCATTCTATTATCGTAAATTATTGGATTAAAATATCAATAAATAATTTATAAATATATATGTAAACCCTCTTCAAATTTTGAAACTTCCGATGGCAATCATAACTCACCTGACTCTTTTGCTAAGAATAAATAATTTTACTTCTCATGTGAGACCTTATCAAAAACATGTTTAAAAAAAAAAAATACACATCTGGTATTCTGACCCACGCCTTTTTAATTTGGAGGATTTATCGGGACCAGACTAATCCGGATTCACCCTGGGCCGGTCTCCCTGATAGAAGGGAAGAGTTATCAATGCCACTTGTTCCATTCACAAACTCGAACTAAACACCTATTTAAGAGAAAATGGGAACCTTACCACTCAATCTAGTGAGTGTTGGTTATACATTTATCTATGAAATTTTTGCATTGGCAAAACAAACAAAAAATCTATGAAAGTTTTGCCCTCATTATATTGTAACATTAATATTACCAGATAAAAATATTTTTTATTTTATTTTATGTTAATTAAAAAACTACCAGACTATTTAAAAGTTGAAGTTTTTTTTTTCATTTTTTAAAATAACTCCCACCTTAGTGATTCTTAATACATCAAATTTGGATTAAGAGGATGATGAGAATAAAAGGTGTACGCTGTCCGTACGCTCATGCTCCATTAGTTTTTTCAACAGTTCAATTTCTTTTTCTAATAAAAATAGAGTTTTGAATCTGTTTTTTTTTTTATAGAACAAAAAAAAAAACTGATAAGTAGGAAATGATCTAAGCAAGATTTTTATTTTTTAATATCTTGAATCCTTAGAACACCAAATATGAAAATGCATTATTTTATCATATCTAAGCAACGCGCGTATATATTCCATTCTAATACTATTAAAATTTCATGCAAGAATATCTAGTGTCACGTACAATCAATATTTTTGTAAAAATAAATAAATAATTTAGTCTAAGAATCAGTCTTATACGATAATGTTTATTTTTTTCTTGTATTTTCCAAGGGTAAAATTAAAAAATGTAAAAAGTACATTTTATTTATTTGAAAAGCAAAGCCACATTAGGCATCTGATTCTCTGTAAAAGTCAACAATAACATTCACATATTTATTCAAAACATGAGGATATTTAAATACGCCTAAACCTGCTTGTACAAATTTACAAGTTAGAAATTTATAGAGTATTTTACAAAATAAACGAGAAATAAAAAATAAGTGAAAAAGGGAAATATTGTACAAATTTTTCTTTTCGTGTCACTCATTACCATTCAATATTTGATGTAAAAATAAATACAGTTTGTTAACTATTACTTTAAAAATATGATGATTTACCATATAAAAAATATGATGATTATAGTAGTTAAAATGAAAATTGATTTTTAATGGAGCTCAATTGCGTCTTTTAATCCCTATACCCGATCTTACCGGTTGAGATTAGGCTTTGTTATTGTTGTTATTATATAGTTCAAATAAAAAACAAAAATATGTTATAAAAATAGTAATATTGACAATTAAATATGAAACTTATAAAACATCATAAATAGTACTCCCTCCGGTCCTAATTATAGGAGCAAATTTTAGAGTTGGTTTTTGTCCTAATTATAAGACCAAATTTTAACTTTTGTCATTTTTTTTCCTATAATACCCCTATTTATACTTTCTCAATAATAATTAAAGACAATAATAATTTAATAATACACCTATATATTTTATAAAGTAAATAATGTTTGCAACTCATTAATGTCATATACACCTAAATTATACTTTTTTATATAAAATAATTTTGAACAATTTTTATCATATTTTCATGGTAAAAGAAATTAGTTGCTCTTATAATTAATGATAACAACAAATTTCAGAAATGAAGTTTCAACTGCTCCAAGTGGATTAAAAAGCTGAGAGGAAACCTTTCGACAAGAGGCATATGCTTCATGCACTAACGACGCCATCCCCAGCATTCGAAGCAATAATCAGCCCCTCCACCGGTCACGTCCTTGATTACCTGTTCCACAAACCATGTTCATTTCCCTCATAATGCCAACTAATTTTGCCTTATGTAATTTTTAATTTTCAGAGAGGTATTTTTGAAAATACACATAATTAACTAATTTAACTTCCTTCTTTAATCTCCCCAAATTCTGGTAATTTGCTCATATAATTAGTATCGGAGGGAGTATGATTTACTCTAAACTTTATACAATATATTAAAAACACTTGTCTTATTTTAAATTAAATATAAATAGCAGGAGCCAATGAAGGCTAATATAGACATAGTAGATAAATATACAAGTTACTCTCTCCGGTCCTAATTATAGGGACACTTTTATAGTGTAAATTGCACTACAAAAATATTCTTATAATTAGGACTAGAAGTAGTATATTTCATAAGAGGATTATGGGTTCAAATTTTGTCATTGATACGAGAAGCCCTTTTAAACTTTTAGAATTTTTTTATGGGACTAAAAATTTGACACGGTTTCTCTTCTTTGTTGCTCTTCTTTACTTAAAACGGTACCGTTTTAGCGTGAAACAAGTAGCAGCTCAGTGTTTTATACCAAAAAAAAAAAAACCAGCAGCTTAGTGTTTTGCGTCAAAACGGCACCATTTTAAACAAGGAAGGGCAGCAAACACTAAACAAAAAATGAGAGAAACCAAGTCCCTTAAAATTCAACGGATATGACTTTATTTTCAATAAATAAATAAGAGGAGAGTTATATAATGCATACCTCGTTATATGTGGAAATGACCTTCCGCAGTTTGGAAGGACACGAATTAATATCACTAATATAAAATGTTTAGTAATTTATGCTATCTTTTTAAGTGATTAAATGTGATTTATTGATTAAATCTCATACTTGAATTTGATATAATTCAAAATACAACAATAATTAGGCCAACTTCCTTACATATATGATGTTGAAGTTTTTTAATCACACATAATCATGCTTTATATTTTTTAAACATTATCTTTTAATTGTAAATCTACATGGTCATGGTTGCATAAATTGATATGATGAATGTAAGAAACTTTTTTTTTTGGGTCAAATGAATGTAAGAAACTTAAGTGAAGTTTTTTCTTTAAACTATGTGTAATTTGATTAATTAAGAAGGGGGGCCCACAAATTAAACCTTAAAATTAGTGAGAATGTGCCATCCCAGCCGGTGTGGATGGGATGAAATTCTCGTAATAATCGAATCGTCCATCATTGTCTATCTTCACATGTTTTCCAACATCAAATAATAATAATTATTTAATTCATTTTATGGATATGGATGTACTCCATATTTCTACTCTCCGGTCCTTATTATAAGGAACCAACTAGCAAGTTTATTTAGTCCTTTTTATAAGGTACTTGCTTATTTCCAATGACTATTGATTATTTTTTTCCATGTCTACCCCTAATTAAGAAAAGTATGGGTGAGAGTAATAATTAATACTCCCTCTAGTCCTTATTATGAGGCACAAACTACCATTTCTCGCAGGCCAAGGAATGGAGGTTAAGTCATTAATGAGGTCCAAAAGTAATAAATGTTTCCAACTTTACCCATACTTTAATGACATAGGTTTAAATGAGTTAGTTAAAAATGAGGGCATAATGGAAAAATAGTAATAAATAAGTTAGTTAAAGTAAGTTGGTGCCTTATAATAAGGACCAAAAAATGTTGGTGGTTGGTGCCTTATAATAAGGATCAGAGGCAGTATAATATTAGAGTTTAGTGCAATTAATATGAGTAATATTGGAAATTACTTACCACTCTGGTCCTATTTATAAGTCCAGTTTGACCAAATCTCACATACCAAGGAGAGGTAGTTGACACAATGATTACGGGGTAAATTTTCAATTTTGCCCTTATTTATGATTGGATGTTTTTCAATTGTTTCTTCTCTCTCTATCTTCATGAGTATAATTAATATGGGTAAAATTGTCACAATCTCGTTTATTACATAAAATTGGACTTATAAATAGGACCAAATTTTTTTAGTCAAACTGGACTTATAAATAGGACCAGAGTGGTAGATCCTATGACAACTTTATTGACTTTAGCTACTTTTATTTATTTATAAGAAAAGTTAGTTGGTATCTTATAATAAGGACCAGTAGTTACTAACTAATCAAGCTCATTCTTTATCAAAACCTAAGCCACTTTGCACTAACATCTACGTTCACTTACCCTCCTTTTACCACCCTAACTCAAATGTTAGTGGCCCTCGATTATAATAAGAAAACTTTATTGGTTCAGTGTTCACAAAATACAACAATCCTCTTTGTAATACGCAAATCTTATTAATAATTTTGAGAATAAATACTTTACTCTTTTTTTTTTTTTTGAGTTGCAGTGTTAGAGTTCTGATTAAACTCGGTTACAGCGAAAGAGGCTTTGACGGCTACTTAAGTATGTAGTCTTGAATTTAAAACTGTATGAAAATAGAAAATGTCATTCATAGTTATTTCTAATTGATGCCGATCATGTTTAAATATAATCCAATTAAACTTCACCGCATTGTTCTCTTAAAAAAATTGAAAGTTGAAAATTGATGAAACCGTAAAGGTAGCGTATACATACGTATATACATACATATATATATATGTGTATGTATATATGTATATATAGATAGAGAGAGAGAGATGATTGTTGATGATGTGGAAAGTTTATAGGACAGCCAAGAAACATAAACTGTATTGGTCTTCACATGGGATTTGAATTCTTAATAATCCTCTACACTTTTTTTTTTTTAACTCGCAAGCTAAACTCCGATATGCAAATTGCGTCAAACAAGGCAGCTTAATCCCTTGTTCGGATCAAAAGAAAAGTTGGGAGGAAAAGAAGAAATAAGAAAGAAAATTGAGGAAGAAGAAAAAACCTTGAAAGAAAATGTCAACATTCCCCGGGTCCGAATAGATCAGAAGAGAGGAAATTGTAAGGAAAGAAAATAATCAAATGCCTAAATGACTAAAATAACCTTACAATTATATCAAAATATGTCATGTTTAAAATGAAATTAAATATGACAATAAAAATAAGTATATTAAAATGGCCTATATATAATAATAAAAACTTTAATTAAATATATTATTTATATCTAGGTTATGCGCAATGTAAAGGGGACATTAATTGTAGGTTTCCAAAGGCAATTAGCAATGTGAAAAGGGAGTTCATTTTTCTTACTGTACCTCCCTATGTGTCATTGATAACCCAAAGTAATTAATGGGAACATTATATAGAGAAAGACTCTGATAATAAGATACCAATCTTTATGGGAAAAATAATAAATTAATCGTGAGGAGTATAATCATTTGAGTAAAAAAAAATTAAAAATAAAGAGCCATATTCTTTTCCAAACGATACAAAATAATAATTTCTTATTATTATTATTTTGTTTTTAATTTGCAGTGATGGAGGGATCTGATCCCTAATCTCAATGGAATCTATCAGATTTTACATGATAAGCCAATTGATCTTTTGCTTCTTAATTATTACTTTTTTTAAAAAAATAAAATGTGCATGTTTGTTAGACTTTAATTAAGTGGAGGCAGAGAATGATTTCATGTTTATATAATGTTAATGGTGAAATTTTGGAGCAAGTGTTGCTGGCCATTATAAATTGCTTAACCATGGTGGGGTCCCAATAATTAGGAATTGTTTACACTAATAAACCCCACTTTCATATAATTATATTTGTGTTGTCCTTAGCCCTCCACCACACTTTTTGGTATTTTCTCTAATCAAATTAATTTCTTACAGTTGTAGGCTTGGTATTGTTCTTCTCTGTTTTTTTTTGGTATCCCACCTGGTTTGTCGACTAATCCGGATTTTGCCCTGCATCGAGTCCACGGTCATGGGAGACGAACTCTCAACACTATTTTTTTCATTCCCACGTCTTGAACTGAGATTCTGAGAACATGGTTAAAAGATAGCAGATCCCTTTTCACTTACTCCCAATAATTATCGGTCTTTGTATTGTTCTTTATTACAACTATATGGCATAAGAATGCGTGTTCATAGGGTTGGGTTGATTTTATTCTCATCAAAAATCAAATCCAACCCAACGGTTTTACCAATGGTGTAGACATATTCGGTTGGTCTACCACAATTGATTTGATTTTTATTTATTTTAATTAATTAGTTTGAATTGGCATAATTCAGATTGAAATGTATGCAAATTATATAAAATAAGAAACAAAAATGGTTGGTGAATTATAGTATAACTTATAATAGATTTGACCTTGAGGGTGGTGGAGATCAAATTGGGTAACTTGATATTCTTTTTATACCATTTTGAAGATTCATTATGTGTGATATTTTCATTGGAATTGCCTTAAATGGGTAATAAATGAGTTTATAATTAAGAGAATAAAAGAGCTACAAGTTGATCAAACACATTTTTAGAAATCTTGGGTTGAAAATTGTTGTGTGAATTTTAGAATTTGGGTTTGTGGAAGTGACAATAGCATATACTAAGCAAGTTGAAATGAATTAGTAGTGCTAATTATTCCAAAATATGAACTAAAGACAGTGACTTTGAACTAACTCACACGGTTGAATTAAACTTAGATTGGCTTAGAATAAGTCAATAAGGGTTAAAGTTGATTTTCATTTAAGTAGGACTTTTAGAAAAGTCACGAGTACCATAAAAAAATTGTAAAGTGATGTAATACATATTTTTTTAAAAAAAAAAACTGATACGATATGATTATTTTTTAACCATCAACATTAGTTTAGTCTAATTTTTTTTTTTCACCTAAAATTGAGTGTTAAAAATGAATTGTATGATATTAATTTTGAAACCTTTTCCGCTCTGAATATCGAAAGGGCAAACATTTAATCAAACGGGAAAAAAATCAATTTTAAATGAAAGTTAGTAATAACATTTTTCACAATCCTCACTCGAGTTTATCGTGTCAGCATTTTTCATTAGAAACATTAGCGATATTAAAATTACAGCATTAAAAATATACTTTATAAAGTTAAGGAAGTAAAAATATACCTCATGTAAACTTAAAAGATTTAAAGTATATTTTAACCTTTAAAGATTATGTGTTAGTTTAATAAAGGGTAAAAAGAGTAAAAATACACATGTGCTTTACCCTTAGGAGTCTCCAACACCATATGCTTTTTTTGGGAGCAAAAATACATACGTGGTTACCATTTTGGAGCAAAAGTCACATCTCACTGTTATGTCACTGTTCACCGTGATGAGAGAGAAAGAGCTTAAGTGAACAGTGACATAACAGTGAGATATGACTTTTGCTTCAAAATGGTAACCACGTATGTATTTTTACTCCAAAAAAAGTATATGGTGTGCTGGGAACTCCCAGAAATAAAGTACATGTGTATTTTTACTCATTTACCAAATGAGTAGTATTTATTTGACACTCATAAATTGGTCATTTTTCACCGAGAGGAGAGGTAGAGGCAAGGTAAATTTAAAATTATCAATCATCAACTATTGTACGGACATCTTGATTTGTACGGGCTTCAAATGCTAAGGTCTCTCGCGAATAAAAGTTAATAATAATATTCAAGATACGGGGTGAGTGTGACTACTTAAAAACATTAAAGATATATAAATTAAAGCAAAAAAGAAGAAGAATGAGTCAAAAAGGTTTGCTTAGTGTAGAAATTTAAGATGCTAAGAAGGAACTTGGCCCTTAAAACGTAATGCCTTTTCCTTTTTAATTTCATAATAATAATAATAATCCAATAAATCTCTCAGCCCGGTCAGATGCATATTCATGATCGATAATTCTTATTTGATAACGATTCATTTACCGCATTTATTTTATTTAATTATATTAATTGGATGCTTTTGGCACAAATTCTTGTTATCTGTTGGTAAGAATTTACAGCCAGCTCGTTCATCACATCCACCCACTTGTTCTTTGTATGTATTATTATTATATTAAATATCTTTCTATATTGTAAACCTGGTCCCCAAGAGCTACTTTTTAAAAATGTTGACGTGGCATCCACAGTGAAAAAAATGGGAGACTTACAGCTAAGAAACCATTATGAAATTATTAACTTAATCTACATAAATTGTAAAAACTTCGGAACCAAAGTGAACAAAACTTATTACAGTCTAAAAATGTCTCCACCAATATAAATTGCTAATCTTGAGAGAGAGAAAAATATCAATTGCTAATGATGTGTCAATTATGAAAATTAGAATAAATGAGTAAATAACACAGCATTGATTGCACGCACAACAAAAAAGTTTATACTACTACTCCCTCTGGTCCTTATTATAAGGCACTAATTAACTTTTCTCACAAACCAATAAAAGTAGTTAAAGTCAATAAAGTTGTCCTAAAATCTAAGTAATTCCAATATTATCCCTACTAATTGCCCAAAACTCTAATATCATATTAATTACTACTCTCACCCACTACCCTTATTAATTATGGATAGACATGGAAAAAAATAATTAATGCTCATTGGGAATAAGCAAGTGCCTTATAAAAAGGACCAAATAAACTTGCTAGTTGGTGCCTTATAATAAGGACCAGAGGGAGTACTTGTTAGATCATGTTTAGGACCTCGAAAGGTACTTTTTCGTGGAAAACCGAAACAAAACTCTTTTTACATACTTATCTCATTTATCGTAAATGATGATTGAAAAGTTAATTTTAAATGTTCCAGTTGTTATTTCAAACAGAGGTTAAATACCATTTTTGTCATCGAAGTTTAGCCTAAGGAGCACTGGTTATCCAGAATTTTTTTGGTCTCATATTTGCACACACGTTAACAAAACGGAGCAAATATGACATGAAACTTTGCTCTCAAAAGTTTACAAAGAAGAGTAACCAATTCAACGGTCAAGATCAACAGATGGACAATATTGCTATATTTTTAAACTTTCAAAGTAAAAATGAGACAAAAAAAAAAACTTTCAAGTTACCAGTGCTCATTAAGCTAAACTTTCATGACGAAAATAGTATTTAACCCTTTCAGACAAATACTAAAAATAGACCTTACAATCAAGCTTAGAGTAGCGGAAGATATAAGCAAAAAAGTTAGTGTACTAAGACTTTAATTAAACTTGGTTCAAGAATATAATTTGAATCCCACCCTACCACTAGGGCACTAGGGCCTTTCTTAATACATAATCAACATTAATAATATTCTTCCACCGAAAAGATATATATTACTATATATTATCTCATTAATGTGTCTCTTACAAATTACAAGATAATAATAGAATATTTGATCTTCTTCTTCTTCTTTTTTCGTTTTCTGAGGCTGAGATCCGTTTGATGGTTGCAGAGACAAGATCCTCATTAAGCTTCTTAATCAAACTTTAATTAAAAAATAATCGAACTTTAATTTGATCATGACTGACCTCTTCACCTCCCATTTAGTCAAAATTAGAAGGAATATCAAGTCACACGCTTGCACGTGCATTTACCCGTCTCAACAAATAACTAACTACTTTATATTAATTAATTACATATGGTCCTTATTAATATAAAATCTAGTTACTACAAACTATGTACATACCTCGCTCCTAGTATTTATTTTGTATTACTTCATTCGGTGTCATATTTAAAATACAATTTTTGGGACCATGCATTAATAATAATAAAAATTAAACATCTTAAGATTTTAAGAAATAAAATACACTTTTACATGTTTATTTTATTTGACTAATTTTTTATCAACGTAATTTTATAATTTTCATTTTATACTCCCTCCGGTCCTAATTATAGGACATATTTAACCGATTTTGGAGAGATTAAAGAGAGAAGTTAAATTAGTTAATTTTACTCAAATGCTCTTATAAAAATTTAAAATGACATAAGTAAAAGTGAATTAACAACCCCTACCACATACCTCTCTGATTTAGAATTTTCATTTACACACGGTTTTTAATTGAAATAATGGTCTTACTATATACACATATATGTGTGTGTATATCTAAACACACACACACACATATATCTACACACACAAATATATATATAGACACGTGTGTGTTTATATATGTACACATACATACATATATCTACACACACAAACACACACACACATATATATAGACACGTGTGTGTTTATATATGTACACACACATATATACATATATCTACACACATATATACACACAAATATATGTATAGACACACACATACACATATATATTGACAAGCACACACACTCACAAATATGTGTGTGTGTGTCTATGTATATTTGTATATAGACACACACATATATACATACACATATATGTAATCATCAAAAACCAAACACACTAGAGAATAAAATAGGAGTATTTTAAGAAAAAATTGACAAAAATTAGAATGTTGTCTTATAATTAGGACTGGAGGTAGTATATAGGATCAAGGATATATACAATCTTATATTTAGCACCATAAAAAAAACTTTGGAAAAGACTTATATATAGGACACAAGAGGTATAGATTAAGCAACAATAATCTTGATATTTTTTTATTCAAAAAATGATCCATAAAATAAGAACCATGATCTGTGAGTATCATTTCAGTGTGTACACCTCTCAGCGTTAGGTTCACATAGAGCGTTACTTGGCATATTTAATACTATTTCTCTGTAATTATTCTAAAAGTAAAAGGGTGACAGGTAATAGTTCTTAGTGATGCCCATGTGGTCCAAATGCAGAATTTGAAATCACTGTTTCGAATGTTTGAATCATTTCCATTCTATTGACTTCCGTCTCTATGAAATGGTCCCCCCAAAGAAAAAAGTCACATAAATAAAACTTATTCCACAATAAACGTCCAAAAATCCCATGAAATTAACCTTTAATACAAATTCTAAAATAACAATTATATGCGTGTGTTATTTACGTCTTTTCCAGATTAGCGTCTGCTAGGGTTCTTTGTTTTAAATGGCTGCAAAACACTCACTTAGTACCTTTTTTTTCCTTTGAAAAAAAATTCAGGCCACTATCGGATACTAAAAAGATACTAAATAGTACTGAGAAAACAAATTATGATCTTTGAAAAACTATTTTAGAGTATTAATTTATACTAAAAGGATACTTCAGGATCTTAAAAAAATATTTTAGGATCTTAAAAAAATATTTCAGGTATTGCCCTGATGTTAAAAATATAGTTTAGAATATTTTTTCGTGATTAAAGAAAACTTAAAAAATTACCAACTCTGTATTATAATTAAATAAATTTCTACTTTGTTCATATTAAATATATTATTAAAAATTACAATATCAATGTTATTTTCTAATAAAAACTGAGATGATACCTATATTTAAGTAAACAAAGGAATAAGAATGAATAAATTGGATGAGGGAAGAAACGTAGAGGGGAGAGAGCACGTGGGTTGGAAAGCGACCACACCACGTGTATCGCCCCTCCCTCCCCTTCCATCACGACATGTACCCTCCCCTTAGGACCACCTCTCCCCTCTCTTTCCATCCTTTTTATTTTTATTTATTTATTAATTGGAAAATCAAATTACTCGGACAAACATCACTAACTATTATTATCATTATTATTAAGAAAATACTTCATTTTTTAAACATATTTAAGATAGCTTTATAATATAATTTCTTAAGAAAATTATATTTAATATTTTAGATACAATTAATAAGTTTTAAGATCTTATTTAATTTTAATACTCCCTATGGTCCTTAATATGTCTCATATTTAAGGAGTTAATTTTGGTCAAAAATGCATTTTATATTTATCAATATTTTCTTAATTTGCTCTTATTAATATTCCTTAAATAACAATCAAATAAGAGGGGGAATTAAGAAAGATGATTATGATATTTTTTAAAAAATAAATATTATATTAATTAAATTAAATAGTAAGAAATAGAATTAAAAAAATTATTATAGTTCATTATAAATATATATAATATTAATTAAATTAACTAACTTTCTTAATGTAGTTAAATTAGTTAAACATTAGGAAGACAAAAAATGTAGTAGGATTGAAAACGGGTTAATACTTAATATTGGTAGGAGGAGAAGAGGCACGCGCTGTGGGGGAGAGTGAATAAGAAGGAGGCGTTGCCTGGGAGGAGGAGGACAGGAAGGTAACGGTGGAGTCGTCAAATAAAACGGAACGGGGAAGAGGTGATCACGTTTCCCTTGTCGCCGTAACGGTTTAATGGATGGGAATGCATAATGAGGACACGCGTATGCCCCCCTTCCTTGGTTTTCTCGTCATACGTACTCTTCCTTTCCAACATCAACATCCCTTTCCCTCCTACTCTCCCACGCACCCTCTCGAATCTCACTTTTTCTTGGTGGGCCCAATAATTTCCTCACACCATAAACTTCTTAAAAAATGTTTTCGGGCATACCACAAATCCCTCCTCATACAAATCCCTATTAGTATAAGTTTACATTTAAAAAAAAAAAACACCTCCAAGCAAGCATATACTCACAGGAATAGTTTCGTGCTATGTTTATAATTTTTTATTTATTTACGGTAGTTGAAGTATAATATCATTGATAATGTAAAATATATCTAAATTGAATAATATTGTTATTTTTAAAATATTACATATTATGTGTATTCACTTATTTAGTATAAAATTCTTTTGAACCTTTTATGGGAATTTTACGGAAATTTTACTGACACAAATATAAAGAGGCGATTTTTTTTTTTGCCAGTATAAAGAAGCTAGTCAATGATAACGTCTTCTCTGACAAATAAAAAAACATGTCCATCCTTCCTTTACTTTCCCGCATGAACAAAATTATTGTAACCATTAATTATTTTTCAACCTTATATATTCCGTTGGTCAACCTGAAGCAGTTTACTATGTCAGTATGTTGTTGTCTTTTTCAGTCCTAATTATAAGATCAGGTTGACTTTTTTTTTAGAGTAATTAAGAAAGCTGAATAAATTACTTAATCATATCATAAGTTGTATATCCTTAGAGTATATATTTGTTTATTAGTCAAATTAATTAGTTTGAAAGAAAAAACAAAAACAAAAATATTTTAAAGTAATTTAATTACCTTCCTTAATCTTTCTAAAAAAGTCAACTTCATCTTATAATTAGGATCGAAGGGAGTAATTAATTTAGTGAAAGGAAAATGCTTCACATTTATTACCAGGCGATCAAGTTTTTTTATTTATTTAAAATATATATATATATGTTTACCCTATTCGGGTTGATGATTCAAAGCTTGTACATATATGAAAAAAATATGTGAAAAACCAACTATTCTTAATTTTTTTTAATATTATCATTTGATATTTGATATTCAGTATTTTTTAATTTCTAACAACGCTCAAATCAAATATGATACTCCTCCTGTCCTAATTATAAGACATAGTTGACTTTGTTTGGAGAGATTAATGAAGCTAAATAAGTTACTTAATCATTTTATATGTTGTGTTTCTTTAGATTATATATTAGTTTATTAGTCAAACTAATTACTTTGAAGAAAAATAAAAATAAAAATACTCTAAAGTAATTTAATTAGCTTCATTAATTTCTCCAAAAAAGTCAACTATGTCTTATAATTAGGACCGGAGGGAGTAGTACTCATAGCAGATAATGTACAATTATATAAATGAATAATAAATTTTTTATTTTTCTTATTTAGAGGAACATGTAATTAGAGGGTTATAAGCTAAATTCAAATTTGATAGTGTTTGTTTTGAACGCCACTTCAAATAAGCACCAAATTTAAAAAGTTGAAAAACATTTCAAACCACACTTACTTGTTTGGATCCTCTTTTTTTAAAGTTAAAAGTTACTTTTAAGTTAAAACTAAAAAACAGAACTGTTAAAAAATAGTTAAAAGTTGTTTGATGATTATATAATTTTGTTAGCTTAAAGTTACTTAAAATCTTAAATTAAAAATAAGTTGTTTGTCAAAATTTCTATCATAAGCATTTTTCTAATAAAAATAATCATAAACGAGATGAAGAAACGAAGGAAACCCAATGTCGGGAGCGTCCTTCGACAAGAGATGGATGGACCAACGGTGAGAAGCGGGTACAGCGACGGATAAACAGATCGACGACAACTTTAGCACGATCCTTCAAACCTTAGAACGACGACAACGACAACAAGATTGGTGAGAATCTTCGGCATTGATCCATTGAAGCTTGTCGGCGGGAAAGAAAAACAGAGCCTGAGATCAGCAAGAAACGATGGAAATCAGTAAGAATGGCAACAATGATCCTTTGAGAAAGTCAGATCGAGTGAATGAGATGGAACAAGCCGAGTCCAAGTTCGAGAGAAAAGGATTGCACCACATTAAACAATTATTCCTAAAAATATATAAAACAATTCAATTGAGATTATTTAAGAATTTCTAATTTGCAAACTACAACAGAATGATTATTTGTTTTTCAGAACAGTCAAATTTTATATATTTTACGCTTTAAAGTAACTCCACAATAGCATTCATGTTTAATTGAAATTTCATGCTTTCAATGACAAAATTATATTTCCATGGAAATTGTTATTATTATATATATACTTAGAGATTAATAATATTTTTATCATGTTACACCTAAAGATGAGAATGATTTTCGTAGGTTCAAAACAAATAAAACTTATCAGCACTAAAAGATTAATTTCATTTGGTTGTTCTATAATTTTTATAATGAAACTAAAAATAAATCCAATTAGAATTGCAATAAAGTTTAATAACTAAATGAATGAGAAAATTATTAAATATAAAATATTTAACAATAAGGTCAAAGTATGATCTTATTAGGCAATAAATGAACATGATTATCAAAGAAATATAAAATAATTGAATGTAATCTAACTTGTTTTGGGCAAAAATGTACTCTAATATTTTGAATATCAACTATACCAGCACTGTAAAAAAAAAAAAAATTGAACATCTTACTATTCGTAAAAATATATTACATCCGGTCCTAATTATAGGAACACTTTTACAATAAAGTATTCTTATAATTAAAACTGGAGGGAGTAACATTTAAAAAAAAAATCTTCATATTTCAAGAAAGTATTAAAAAGATCGATATGTTGAAAGTCAGTCCCTAATATTAATCGTGGCATTTTGATGATTAATTGGAATTGATTTTTCTTGGCTATAATTATAAACGAGAATGGATAATCATGAGGCTATTTTTTAAATAAGCTAAAGTAATTTTTTAGTTCTTTAAGTTTTGTATAGGTATATTTTTTGTCCCTTAATTTTATAAAGTATATTTTTAGTCTAAAAAATTTAACAACATTAATGTTATTAACGGAAAACGCTGATGCAACGAACTCAAGTGATGACTAATAACATTTAAGGGTTAAGGTGCAGATTTGCCAACCAACTATTACTCGAGAAGCATCCGGCATAAAAAACAATTGAGGGGACCAAAATTCCCAATAAACAATTAAAAAGTGAAAAAAAAACACCAAATAACTATTAAAAAAAAACAACTATCACAATTAAGTTAAAATATGAGGCACTGATATAGGATGGTGGCAGAGACATTGGAGAAAAAAGTGGTTAAGCCTTCTTATCAAATAAGGCAAACATCAACAGAGATGAGACCCATGGGAGAAGGCGTGTGTTGTCGAAAGCTGTGGACTGCTGGATGAGTTCAAGAGGGTGAGTGGAATACCCAGCAACAATGGAAGTTTTGGAAACGCCGATGTCGCCGACACTATGACAGTCAATGGAAGACGGAGATACCAAGACAGTGACGGGGTAATAGTTCGTTGGTGAATTTGCACCAAATTGTGTTTTTTTTACTTTTTAATTGTTGATTGGTAATTTTGGTCCCCTCAATTGTTTTTTGTGCCAGATGCTCCTCAGATAATAGTTGGTTGACAAATCTGCACCTTAACCCAACATTTAATTACACAAATTTTATATATTCTTCAATTTACCCATATTTTAAATTTAAGCCTAATAACATTTAATTACACGGTCATCACTTAAGTTTACACCGTTATCACTTGAGTTTTCATTTTCTGTTAGCAAAATTAACGGTATTAGAATTATAGGACTAAAAATATACTTTATAAAGTTAAAAGATAAAAAATATATCTCATGGAAATTTAGAAGACTAAAAATATACTTTGCCTTTTAAATAGTATAAATATTATGAAAATGATAACACAGAATACTAAATATTAAATAATCAATTTAGTACGCCAAAACACCTGTCATAGTATATGTCTTATTCGTCTTCAATATTCAAAACACAAATTAACACGTAAATACTCCATTGGTCAGAGTCGGAGAAAGAGTTAAGTTTTGAGTCTTATTTTTAGGGCAACAACATATTATTGACAGAAATCAACGTCTTTGATTATCATTGTGTGGGCAAAAAAAAAAACGAAAGATTATCACTGCGTGAAATATTCGTATACATTTCCTTAATCAAAACCACTGCTTCTATTTTAGAGAGCTGCAAAATTATTTGAATAAACATAAATGGGAATACAAGATAATTTAAGTTATTAATATTAATTATCAATAAACTTATTTAACTTTTTAGAACTTGATTTTAAAGATATCAATTAAATAAAGAAGCCATTGGAAGCAACTTTTTAAATATATGTATTAATTAACTTATTTAACTTTTTAAGTCGTCACAACTTTCAACTGTCTTATTTGATTCCCAAGATATTTTTTGGCAAACTTTTTAGAACTCAATTTTAAATTTTTATATATAAATCAAATAAAGAAGCTAAGTGGAAGCAACTTTTAAGATATATTTATTAGTTTATTAATTTCTGGCAAAAAAGATTAATTTATTGATAATTTCCTCTTTCAAGACCACATTTATCATTGTTGAGTAAAATCATTTAAGATGATCAAAGTATAAAATCTTTAATTCTTCTCCAGTCAACAAGTACTCCCATTAAATATTTTAAACAAATGAAAGACATATAATTTTCCCCTGAGAAGCCAACGATATCACTATACAAGGAGGAAATGTAAATGTAATAGTGATAGGGAAGAAGATGAAGCAGAAGCAAAAGAGTTTAGATGGGGGAGAGGAAGAGATTCCGGTGAGGACGAGATAACAATGGAGGGCCTGTTGCAGAAGAGGAAGACGACAGAGAGAAGATCGGAGAGTAAGGCGACCGTCGAGCTTGGACTGCCATGAGGTACACTTAGGTTAGGCGGATATTCAAGAGCATGATAAATTGAGCCTGTTTGGAGAGAGTTTTAAGTAGTTTAAAGTCTGAAAAAAGTAGCAGTGGAAAAAAGTTAGAAGTGGAGTATTTGAGTTAAGCTTTAAGTTCAATGAGTTTTTTTTTAAAAAAAAAAAAAAAACTCATAAAAGTTAGTTTAGGAAAAAGTTTAATGGGGTAACTTTTTGACGTGGCCCTACCACTTCTACCACCATAAATCCAAACAGAAATCATATTTACAATTTGACTTTTTTCCTACTGAATTTCCAAAAAAAAAAAAGATAGAAAATAAGTCACTGTTCCCACTACTAACCCAAATGGATCCATTAGTGATGTAGGGTTCTCCATTGTGACCGAGTGTTAGAAAAAGCGATGGCAACAAGTTTTATGGTTAGGTTTAAGGGTGATGTTTTAGCTGAATTAAGGATTTTGTTATATTTAAAAGAAATAAAAAAAGGATTTTATTGTATTAAAAGAAAAAAAGTTGCAATGATTTGGATTTAAAATTTGAAATCAAAATCTGGAGGATGGGTGAGAATCTTGAGAATAAAAGACTCATTGTAGTGAAGGTTGGAACTTGGAAGTTGTGATTTAAAAAGTTAAATAAATTAATAATTAATAATAATAAATATCTATGATTCCACATATTTTACTTCCAACCTGCCTTTTTATTTGACAGCAGTTTGAAAATTTAAAATTGATTCTGGAAAAGTTTGCACGAAAGAGTGTTGAGACTTGAGACTGTACAGGGAAACGAAAACGCATTCATGACACATTTGAAAATATTGCTAATTAAGCTGACCAATAAACACCAGCTGACATGGACCAATTGTTTAAGTCAATGATGCCACATAAGGTGATTACAAGGACCAATTACTGTTGAGCTACAAGTTTTAATGTTTTATAGATATCTATATTAGATAGCAGTTGTAAACTTGTAATAATTTTTTGAATGATTGCAGGCTTATTTAATCGATATCTAAAAGAAATAAGTTTTCCGTTTGGTTATCATTATTCCATCTATGAGTTTACAGAATTTTTTATTTATAATAAATATTTGTAACATAAAAAAAATAATCTTATGGATTTTAAATTTCCATGTTACTATTACTTAAATTGAAAATTATTAAATTAATAAGTTATGATTATAAGAGATATATAACAAATGAAAACAAAACTAACACAACAATAAGTAAAGGGTTAAATTGTGTATTCACCCTAACATTTTAATGAGGTGCCTTATAAATAGGACCAAAAAAACCTATCTCTTTACCTTATAAATAGGATTAAGGAAGTAACAATAATTCTTATGAGAGACTGTTCTATCGATCACAACTAAGAGACATCATTAGAGATATTAGTAGAGACGGAGCTTTTCATGGAGAGGTGGGCAGCCATGGCTCCTCAAAAAAAAAAAATTGTCTTAAATATTTAATGAAAATTATATTATTTTTATACATTTGATTCCAAAATTTATATATTTGTCCCAAAAATTTATACATTTGGCCCCCAAATATTTTTCCTTTTTATTTAGTCATTGAGTATACATTTGGCCCTCAAATATTTATCTCAAGTTCCGTCCCTGGATATTAGAGATCTCTTATTCTGAGACTGACTAGGATGTGGAGCTATATCATACTTCAAGAAAAAACAACTCATGTGATGTGCTGATTATATGGCAAAAGAAGGTTATAGCGTTGCTGACCTTGAAGTAGTCCTGATTCTAACCATTCCCAAAGGATGTCTTGTTATCCTTTTGAAGGATCAGTAGTTTTTCTTAGTATGTTGTATTAAGGCCTATATTTTTACAATTTCGTTCCTGATTTTCTTTTAAGCTTGGGCCTGTATTATCACAAAAAAAAAAAAAAAAAAAAAACAGAGTACCAGTAACGAGCACCTATAATTTTTTCCTTAATTTTTAAGAGTGATTTGTTTTATAATTAAAATAACCAAACACTTCCTTAATTATTGTGTACAGACTACTGGTACAGAACATGAATTATTTTTGCATTAAAAAAAGAAAAACGAAAAACAGTTTCTAGTTGGCCAATGAGTAACGGAGAACAATCCATAGAAGGATATGTAGCTGAATCTCTTTTGGTAGACCAGAGGACCACACAGCCTATGCAGAAGACAAGAGAGAGAGAAAGGAGAGAGAAAAATAGAGAGAGAAGTTTGAGGCCCCCTCAACACAAACAAGGGAGGGAGATTGAAAAATGAGAAAGAAAGAGCGCAAGAAGAGAGAGAGACAGAGTAGCCAGAAATGAGTGACACAGAGATGGGTAGGGAGAGAGAGAGAAAACAGAGAAACAGAGCAACTGTACTATGACTCAGATAAAGTAGCCTTGGATATTTGGTCACGTTGATTCAGTGTTTTTGCAGGCAGAAACCATAATCAACGACAACGACAGCAGCAAAAGGAAGAAGACCCATCATCAATCCTCCTCTGGGGCTTTCAACAAAAAAAAAAATCTGACCCCCACAAGGGGGTTTTTGGGTTCTTGGAGGACCTTCATTCATTCAGACTTCGAAGGCAAGGAAAAATAAAGAGGAGATTATTTCGGTGGCTTTGTATTTTGTAACCGAAACTTGAAGCTGCCGATATTTCTGAGAGGGAGAAAAAAAGAGAAAATTGAAAAAAAAAAAAGAGAGGAGAGGAAGCGCAATTCATATTCGTTACTGAAAAAAATAACTACTCGCTAATTATTATCATTACTCGCTCTTGCATAACTGTTTTGTCTGGTTAGTGTTTTCTCTCTTTTGATGGGGTAATTTATTGTTGTGGCTGCGTGAATAGGGAGCTGCTGAAAGCTTTTGGATTTTTTTTGGTTACTTTGGGGTTTTTTTTCCTCCTTTTTCTTGTTCGTTGTGTTCCCTGCTCTGCGACGTGCTTTTCTCTCGCCGTTGAATGGCACATCTGGGGTGTAATCTCAGAGGCCCGACGAGTTCTCCGGCGGATACAGGTCAATAATGGCTATAACTTTTATGCGAGATTACTCTGTTTGGATGGTGAGAAAGTTGTGGGAGAAAAAGGAAAACGGTTTTGTTTTGAGCAAGTACTCATAAGGGTGTTTTAATCTTTTGATGTTCAAGTGAGAGTTTCATGCCTTTTTTTTAGAACTAAAATGGGTTACTATGAAAATTTCGGGTCTGCACCGATTCTGTGTTAAACCAGAAGCAGGGGATTGACCCAGCTGAGGGAAAATTTTGATCTAGAAGAAACTTTTTTTAGCTTCTCCTTCACTTTCTCAGAAACCATGCAGAGAAATTGGCTTCTTCTAATGTTTTATTTCCAAGTTTTGAACCTCTTGTTTATGTTTTCTGTAACTTATGTTTGACAGGTTTGGAAGATGACGATCTGTATACAGAGTTATGGAAATTATGTGCTGGGCCTCTGGTGGATGTTCCTCGTGCTAGGGAGAGAGTTTTTTACTTCCCTCAGGGTCACATGGAACAAGTATGCTCTTTGTTTTTAGGGCCATTTTCTTGTTTCTTTTGCCATTTTTAGGGTTTACAGCTGCTTTCCGGTTCTTTCGAAATCACGTTTTTCCCCCTTATTCTTGTACTTTTATACTCAATAAAAAACTTTTTGGCGTCTGCATTTTGTGTGCAGTTGCAAGCATCAACGAATCAGGAATTGAACCAACAAATTCCCCATTTCAACATTTCATCTAAGATTCTATGCCGTGTTATGGACATTCAGTTATTGGTACTGCCTTTTTGATTCCCTTGTGAATTTTTCTTTGTTCGTTCAGTAAAAAAAGTAATTGTGTGTGTATGGAATTTAACTTTTTTTTCCTCTCAATTTGTAGGCGGAACCAGACACTGATGAAGTTTATGCTCGTATTACTTTGCTTCCAGAATCAGATGTGAGAATCTTTGCCTCCTATACTTTTTATGCTTTAGTCTTTTCTGTCTGTTTGGCAACTGAGAACTTGACATAACAGAATTTCCCATACTGCTAATTGCTAATTAATGCTAATCATCTAAAACATGAAACGTTTCTCATTCTTACATTAGCTAGTGGAAGACGCCTCTAATGAATGGAATGGTTTTTGAACTTTAAATTCTCAAATATTTTTATTTGTTTTTAAAATAAAATTGAAAATTGATGAAGGGGTTTTCTTGGCGTGGTTTATGCAGCAAAGTGAGCCTGCCAGCTCTGATCCATCTCCACCGGAGACTGGGGCGCAGGCTTTTCATTCATTTTGCAAAATACTAACAGCATCTGATACTAGCACGCATGGAGGTTTTTCAGTTCTTCGGAAGCATGCTAATGAGTGCTTGCCACAATTGGTATCCTTTGGTCACATCAATATTCAATATCAATATCAACATGATATGTTAAGAGCATATAGGAAGCTATACTGTTTATGAACTATAGAACTTATTTATACTGTAGGACATGACCCAAGCAACCCCTACTCAGGAGTTAGCAGCAAAGGATCTTCATGGGTTTGAGTGGAAATTTAAGCATATATTCAGAGGTAATTTGATTCTCTATTTTAACCTTGCTTCATGTATATTTTCTTAGTGGGATGTTGAATATCTGAAGTATCAACTATAAAATGAAACATCATGATTGTGTTGGAATAGAATTCATATATAGGAACATTGTCTTGTTTCAGCTCCATTACATTACAGTGGCATTGTGGTTTTCCATTTGTATTGATTAGGTCAACCAAGAAGACACTTGCTTACAACCGGCTGGAGTACATTTGTCACTTCCAAAAGGCTGGTTGCCGGAGATGCATTCGTGTTTTTGAGGTACTTAAATGTTGACAGCTTCTGTTATTTTGTGCTGTATAGTTTTTGCTGGGTCTTCCTCCTGAGGTTGTCTGTGGTCTTGATCTCTATAATTTTTTGTAGGGGAGAGAATGGAGAACTGAGAGTTGGTGTCCGGCGCCTTGCCCGGCAACAGAGTCCAATGCCTTCATCTGTGATATCAAGCCAGAGCATGCATCTTGGAGTGCTTGCCACTGCGTCCCATGCCGTTGCCACTCGCACCATGTTTGTAGTTTACTACAAACCAAGGTCTGAAGTCTGAATGGATGTTATAATAATGTCATGCCATTGAATAGTTTGATACTCGGCCTCACGTTGCCTTTTTTAATGTTGATCTGATCTAATTCAGGACTAGACAGTATATTATTGGTTTAAACAAATTTGTGGAGGCAATCAACAATAAGTTCACGGTTGGCATGCGCTTCAAGATGAGATTTGAGGGAGATGATTCACCTGAGAGAAGGTATCTACGTTAATCATCATCATCACTACCGAGTTTTGCTTTTCTTTCTGTTGGTCATTTATTGCTGTATGGTCCTTTGGCCAGGTTTTCGGGAACTATTGTTGGCGTTGGTGATTTATCTACAGATTGGCCAGACTCAAAGTGGCGGTCATTGAAGGTGAACATCATTTGAAATTATTGAAATGTTGATTGTGTTCTTTGAATGGGAGCAACTAAATTTTCTCTGTCATTAGGTACAATGGGATGAGCCTGCAACAATCCCAAGGCCAGAGAGGGTTTCTCCCTGGGAGATAGAACCTTTTGTTGCTTCTGCGCCTATAAATCTCGCTCAACCAGCCGTAAAGAGCAAAAGATCTCGGCCTGCTGATGTTCCTTCTTCTGGTAGGAGACACTTTCGCCCTAACTTGTCTTTTAGGATTCCTTTGGTCCTTCTTGTGCAACTGAAATAGAATCACAAATCCAAACTATGATTAAATCCTGATATCCTGAATATTGCTTTGATTATATCTATTCATAGAATCACAAATCCAAACAATGATTAAAAAACTGTGAGATGACAAAATCAACAATAATTGATTGGTTGCAGAAATGGTTTCCAATTCAGCTGCTTCAGCTTTCTGGTATCACGGGTCATCCCAGTCCCATGAACTTGCACAATTAGGCGGCACAAAAGAAGCCCAAAGTAATGAAAACCAGGTTTTATGGAATGCAAGGCAGAACAACATAAATGGCAATGCTATGAACAACAGTAGCTCCTGCAACTCTAGAGTCCGGGTCGAAGGGCCATGGCCTTCATCACATTTGAACTGTTTTCCTGACCCCAAAAACAACAAGGCTGTTGCAGTTCAGTCTTCTATTTCTGGTTATCCTCCTCCTGGCTCTTCTTGGCCAAATGATGCTTCAGCTTGTGATCAAGTTGAGAATGCAAAGAAATGTGAGAATCCCGTGGGGTGCCGGCTATTTGGTGTCAATTTGGCTAACAACTCTAACAATGTTGCTCCTCCAGAGAAAGAATCAAGAGGCTGCACTGCTACTACACCCAGTGGTTCCAAAGAATCTGTTCCTGTTGTTGCATGTGAAACTAAGACAAGTCAGAATCCCAATTGTTCAGTGTCCAAAAAGGAGCAGAAGCAAGAAATGTCTAATGCTTCACCAAATAATGAGAGGCTGAGCAAGCAGGCATCTTTACTATCCACCAGGACTCGCACAAAGGTACATGATCAGCAAAAGTATACTATATTCTAAGGCATGTCTTATGTTAATGTGTTTGGAATCTGACTTCTAACATCACAGCGCCTCTTTGCCTTGGAGCCCACATCACCCCTCATAGTTTTAAAACACTCTAAGAGAGCGAGACGTTGAGATGTTACATAGGGCAATACAGGCATAAAAGACAATTCTCAGGAGTAATCTTGCCATTTCCATGCAAAAAAAGAAAAGAAAAAGTACAGCCATAAAATAGCCGTGTAGTGAATTTAGGATGTGACAAAACCCAAGGACATTCTTGATCACAATATACTTATTTTTGTGTAAATTCTTTTATATTTTAAGGAATGACTTGAGTGTATTGTTTTGGATGAGAAGGTACAAATGCAAGGAGTGGCTGTTGGTCGTGCCGTTGACTTGACTACGTTGGATGGTTACGAAAGTCTGATCGAAGAGCTTGAAAAGTTGTTCAACATTAAAGGAGAGCTTCGTACGCAGAACAAATGGGCGGTTACTTTCACAGATGATGAGAATGACATGATGCTCGTGGGCGATGATCCGTGGCCGTAAGTAACTTGAGTAATTTATATGTTATCTGTGACTAGCTTGGTTGCTTAAATGAAAAGTTAGTTTACTGTAAATATGCGTTTGACTTGAATTTGCAGGAGTTTTGTAAAATGGTGAAGAGGATTATAATATATTCAAGCGAGGAAGTGAAGAAGATGAATGCAGTATGCCCAGTTCCTGCATCTTCATCAGAGGATGATGAAACTCTGATCACAGTGAATTCACAGAATAAGGACGAAAGTCAGTAAATTTAATTTCTTTTGACTGTTCAACCTTTTATTTTATTTTCTTTCTTTTTTTTTTTTAATTTAGGGAAGGGTGTCTTTAAGATAATTTGGGCTTGTTTAAATTTGTGGAACTCTCAAGAACAGTGTAGTAGTGGAAGTGTTTATGTGGACTTCAATAATAATAATATATCATGCTTACATGAATGCCTCCAAGAATATAACTTCTAAACCTATAGAAATTTTTTATGTTTTGTTTTTGCTAACAATTTTTAATTCTATTTTGAGAAAACAAATTTAATTTATTTCACTTATATCTAACCTTTCTCATGAAAAACGCATTTGAAAATAATTTGAAAATATTGCCTATTGTACATGCAAGAAAGTTCTTGTTCACTACAAAATATGCTAGCATTCTCGATGAATCTGTGGATTGGACTTGGAGTAATGTATGACAGGATAGAGACAAATTAAAACATAATTTTATTATAAAAACAAGTATTTTTGATATACATAAGAGAAACAATTATTGATAAATAATGATCAACTAGCTTGAAGCTAATATTTTGATAATTTAACAAGACAAGGAAACTTTAATCAACTTGTTTTAAACTTTAATTTTCAAGAGAGTATCGTCAAACTGGTCCTAAATGCCGACTACATATTATCACTGCACTGAATGGTGGAAGACAAATGTTTCAAAAACAAATGCAGCCTAAAACTAGTAATATTGGCATTGGGCTATTGTTTCTTTAGCTCTAATGTTAGTTTCACTCAATTATTGCATGTAATATGTTGTTAATTACCGGTTGATCAAGTAACTGAAATTTGAATTCCTTATAAAAAGAAGCAAGGTTATTAAACCCCGGACTGGACAATGAATCAGTCAGGGTACTAGATCAAATGGGTCAAATTGGAGCTAATCTGAAGCCAAACTAATAAGGAATTGTAGATTTTAAAGTTATTAATATGAAATTCTAAAGATTTTTTTAAAGAAAAAAAAAATCAAATCAAAGTAGTTTTTCAATAAAAAGTATTGAACTGTTAACCAATTATGTGGCCCTACCGGTTCGCCGGTTTTTGGCTTGAACTGGTCTGATCCGATTTTAATTACCCTGAAAAGAAGTATCAATATTTAGTATTGGGCAACATCTTAAATAAAATTGTTTTCAATTATCAACAAGTGATTGGTCAAGATAGTAAGTGATCTTGCCCCTCACAAAGAGGATGACACCGAATCTCAGTATACTGCAGAAAATCAGGGTCCATAAAAGGCGATAGACACGGGATAGTGGAGTTTCCCCTTATATCAGAATTGCTAAAAAGTGTGTGCAAGTGAAAAAAAAAAATGTCAATCTTGAAGTTAAAAATGGTTAATCATTTGATTGTGTTAATTAGAAGAATGGAAGTATGAAAGAATGGATGAATGTGTAGAAGTGAGTCACAAAATCACCAAATGTGCATAAGATTCGTCGGCCTTCCTCTCTTAACTTTTGAGAGCATAAAGATATGATGTTGCCATATGGTGGTCTTCTCATTTCTTAATTTACTAATACACCCAAAGTTGCTCTAATAAACGACAAATCAAAAGAATATATAAAACCCGAATCACAATAAAAATAAAGAGTGGCGTCCAATTACTTTGCACTTCCAAAATATGAGATGATCTTAATTTATTATTTATATATTTTAAATTTAAATACTCAATTTTTTAGAGTTAAAATAACTGTGAAAAAAAATTAATTTGGAAATTAATAGGGTTTAAATTGTAAAGTTTTGTGGAAAAGAATTGGGAAGATAGAAGAATGGAGTTAGAGAAGTTGGTGGGAATAATAGAGAATCAAAGTGGGACCCTGTGGGTTTCCATTAAGGGTAGTGCTAGAAAATGGGACACGTGGTAGGTGACATGAACCATAACAGGAAATTCATGTCTAAGATTTGATAATCATATGCTTATGCGTCACTATCATCGTCATCCTCACATTTTGCACTTTTTTTGGGATAAATTATATAGGTCCTAAATATAATACATATATTGTATATTTTTAGATTATGTATTAGTTAATAAGTTAGGAAAAATTGTTTGGAGAAAAAATGAAAAATATTTTAAAGTAATTTATTTAGCTTCATTAATTTTTTTAAAAAAATTAACTTTATCTTATATTTAAGATCGGAGAAAGTAATTAATTTTTGTTTAATTTCCCTACATTTCAAACTAATTTTTCCTTTCATAATTTCTATTTTTGTTGTTGTTTTTTTTTGTTTTTTTTTTTTCATTTTCATTTTACGTAGCTCTATCACAATTTTCTCTTTCTCTTTTCTTTTTTTGGTTTTGAAAATTATGCGCTTTAGTGTTAGCTTTATACAGGCTATTTGGTTAGAGCTAAACAGTCTTGTGTGTTTTGGACGATGCTTAGCCATTTTAAGTGTTTGTTTATGTAAATCGTAATGTCATTTTAAAAGAACTTATTTACATAAATTCAGACAAAATTTATTTTATATATTTACCTTGTATTTATAAAATTTATTAAAAAAAAGTGAGAAGTTGATAATTCCATCATATCATGAGTGAGATGGCTCATCGTATTCCTATCCTAAAATAGTTGAGAGGAGAGAAATTTTAGGATAGGAATAGATGAGCCATCTCATCTCATGATATGATGGAAGGGAAGAGAAAAAAAATGAGAGGAGAGAAATTTTTTTTGAAAATTGAGTGTAGTGGGGCCCACATATTTTCCTCTCCCCTCCTTTTTTTCTCTCCCCTTCCCTCCCCTCCCCTCCCCTTCCCTCAAACCAAACATACCTTTAGTGAACATGCTTTATTGGATGGCTACATACGTGAGTGAAAGCTCTTTTCAGAGTGGTTTGCCTCATTCTTCAATTGTTGGAGGACGTATTAATATGTCTCACTTAGAATGGGGGTAGTTTCATTGCAATTAATGATTTTATAATATAATGACATGGACGTTCCCTTATAAATAGGAAGTCACTTGTTTTATCACGCTCGTACTCTTAAGCTTCTAGTACTTGCCCCTCTAATTAATACTCCCTCTGGTTCTTATTATAAGGCACCAACTACCAATTTCTCGCGAACCAAGGAATGGAAGTTAAGTTATTAATGAGGTCTAAAAGTAATAAATGTTTCCAACTTTACCCCTACTTTAATGATGTAGGTTTAAATGAGTTAGTTAAAAATGAAGGTATAATAGAAAAGTAGTAATAAATTAGTTAGTTAAAGTAAGTTGGTGCCTTATAATAAGGACCAAAAAATATTGGTGGTTGGTGCCTTATAATAAGGACCAGAGAGAGTGTATATATATATATATATATATATATATATATATTTGCCATCTACATCTCCTAGCTCCTATCAAATACTCATTTCAATCCTAATTATATGAGATATTTATCTAATTTTGGAGAGATTAAAGATAGTAGTTAAATTAATTAATTATATTTGTTTTCCTAAAATACCCTTATTTGAAATTTAAAATGACATCAAGTTACTTTATTCTCTATTCTTTGTTAGACCTCTCCTACCTCACACACGACTTCTCCGAGCTCTCACACAATCCAGCATCGTTAATTTCCCTCAACAACTTCCGGTCTACTCTTGAAGATCGGAGGTAGTGTAATTTAATAGTTATGTCATTATTAAATATGATAAAAATTACTCAAAATTATTTTATTAAAAAAAACAATTGAATTGAGGTGTATGTAGCATTAATGAGTTGCAAGTATTACTCACTTTATAGAATATATAGGTGCATTATTAAATTATTATTGAGAAGGTATCAATAATAATATTTTGAAAAGAAATTGACAAAAAATAGAACTTTATCTTATAATTAGGATCAAGATCAATTATCGAATGTTATCTAATAATTAGAACCAGAGTGAGTATTAAATGTGACATCTCTTTCAGCTAAAATTCAAATATTGGTTCAATAAATTTTGAGAATCTAGTCCCTAACAAACAAACTAGTTTCATGCCCCTACCACAATTAACATGTGTTTTTTTTTTGTTGGTTGATAAAAGAGGGGCTTTCGCCTTATATATTAAGAAGGAACTAAAAGGGATCAAGTCCATACAATCATCATAGTGGAACACAGTCCTAAGACTATCCAAACAACAATTCAAAAAAGCTGAATTTAACAGACCTTGCTTGGCTAAACCATCAGCAAGCCTATTCTTAAGACGAGGTACAAAATGCATCTGCATATCCCAATCACGCTTGAGCATATGTCTGATCTGCAGAAACACAAATCCTCACGGCCCTGAATCACTTCATCCACAAGTATTTTTGAGTCAGACTCTATTATAATCTTCCTGAAACCCTCCTCCCATGCCAATCTGAGACCCAATAAAGCTGCCCATTCCTCTGCTTCATAAGCTTCACACAATCCCAATATCTGATTAAATCCTACAAGCCAGGCTCCTCCATGATCTCTAATAAACCCACCACATCCTACTTTTCCATCTTGCCTGTTAACCGCACCATCAATATTAATTTTAAACCAGTTAATAGGCGGCCTACACCATCTCTATTTTTTTTTTGTCCATTCGGTATCCAGAGCTTCGCCATGACTAATCTGATTTCGACTCGCGTTGCGCACTTGGCTATAGTAGGTGAGTCTCCCAACGAGGTTTTTCTGCATTCACAAAAGCTCGAACTCGAAACCTTACTTAAGCGACATAAGCCGCTTACCACTTGTATCAACCCTCGTTGGTCATCTCAAATTACTTTTCACATGCGTTGGTTTGTTTCAAGATTTTAAAAAAAGAACAGACAAAAGATGGGCTGGTTTGAACTTTTTTGGGTCCATTTGAGTAATTTGGACTGGTGTAAATATTTGCCTTCTAAAAGAACTTTGATGGGCCTATGAGGCTACCCTAAATTATTGTACCCTTATATTCTTAAGCCCTCATGGGCAATGATCAAACCTTATATTGAATTTGTAGCAAGGCAATTATTGTTTTAAAATTTATACTCAATTATTTGTTGACATTTATCTCCATAAATTATAAATTCCTCTCTCAAATTATCATTAACGAGGGGGAATTTTCAAAAATAATAATAATAACAATAATGACTCAAAGGCCAAAGCAATAATTTTATTTTAGACCATCAAAATGCCTAAACACTTCTATTTTAGACCAAGAGGGAGTAATATACATTGGGAAACTGCTGAAAAAGTTAGCTTGTTAATAGTACTGATTTTAATTAGTGGTTCCTCTAAGGTACTCCCTCCGTCCCTAATTATAGGAGCAATTTAACCGATTTTGGGAGAATTAAGGAAAGGAGTTAAATTAGTTAATTTTACTCATTTTCCTAAAATGTCCTTATATAAATTTAAAATGACACAAGTTGCCTTAATTATAAGTGTTTCTAATTTGCCTTAAGTTAGATATCCATGACATATTAGTTTATATATGTATATTAGTTGCTTTTTATATAGCCACGTGTATACATATATGTGTGTATATATATGTGTATACATATAGATCTATCTACATACATAGAGACACACACACACGCACACACACACACATATATGTTTATATGTGTGTGTGTGTTCACACATATATATCTACACATATATATATTGACACACATAAACACAAATATACATATATATGTAAACACACATATATATAATGCTCCTAATAATAAGTATAAATAGGGGTACTATAGGAAAAAATTGACAAAAGTTAAAACTTACTCTTATAATTAGGACCAAAACTAACTCCAAAATTTGCTCCTATAATTAGGGACGGAGGGAGTACCTTCTAGCCCTTTAATGATTCCATTTTCCACTTAGTGAATATTCATTAGCAATAATTGATTGATTAATTAATTTAGGGTTGGTACTTGGTATTATAAGGAAGGTCAATCAAACTTGGGCTTTGATGTTTATTTGGATTAGGTTTAAAGATTGGGTGATGATATGAAATCTCTGTGGGCCAATCCATGTAGAGGACCCACCTTTTTACTACTCTAAAATTGGCTTATGTGGCTCTAAAGAGTATGCTTAATAGTTTAATCCCGGATAAAAATATTACTTATAATTCAAACGTTAATTTGTATGAATTAGAGTGAACTTTTGAAATGCATTTAAAAAATTAGAGGGGAAATAAGCAAGAAGGTGCATGCTTTGTGCAAATAAATGGCATTACTTTTAGGGAGGAAGGATATAAAAATGCTCTTCAAAATTGCAAATTTTAATTAAAGGTCCCGAGATAACCTAATCACCATAAAGTTTCTAGGGATTAGTCTAATAAGATTAAATGCTGTAACAAAATAACTCAAATGACCTACTTTTAAATTTAAAGATTGTATTTAGGGACGGAGGGAAGTCATGTCATCATTTTGTTTTTCATATTTTAAATTAATAGAATATAATTATTTTTGCTGTAAATTGAATCCCAATTTAATTTAGTAATTGAGTCATTTTGGAATTCCCAATTGGAATTTGTAGATTTGGGGTATTTTTTTTTTTGTTCTTATCTTTTTTTGTTCTTCTCATTTTTCAGACTTATGGAAATTGTAAATTAGCACCAACATACTATCTACAGTCCTAAATATAAAATCCAATAAATTTTTTGGAGAGACAAAAGAAAATAAATAAATTATTTTAAAGTACTGATATCTATTTTTTTTTCAACCTAGTTAGTCTAATTTATAAATTAAACATATAATCTAATGATACACAATATATACCATGATTAAGTAATATATTTATTTTTCTTAACCTCTTCAAAAAAAGTCAACTGGGTCACGTGGAGCATGAATTTCCCTCATTCAGATATAAAAACGTGGCAAAAAGAAAAATGAAGGAAAAAAAGTTACAAATGTGTGCAGAGAGAGTATGCTTTTATGAATCTATGTTATTGATTGCGGTTTAACGTTTTTTATTTGAGTGTGTTTTCTTCTTCTTCTTTTTTTCTTTTTTTTTTTATATACAAAAATTTTAGAAAATGGGTTGGGTTCACCCACAATTCAAGGGTAGGGTGAAATCTCCCTTCCTTTCTTCTTCTTTTTTTATTTGAATGGTTGGGTGTGTTTCTTTATAGGCAAAACGCACGCGCATATATATATATATATATATATATATATATATGATTCACAGACACGCCCATATTCCATGGTCTCCCAAAAATGAGAACCTAAGGGCCCGTTTGGTTCAAGGAATTTGGGAGAGGGAATGAGAACTTAATAGAGTTCCCTCCTAAAAACATGTTTGATTCACCAAGTGTCTAGGAACTTAAGTTCCTGGGCCCACACTGGGCCCACCACTCTTCCTCATTTGTGGAACTTGAGTTCCCACTAAAATGGTGGGATCTCAAGTTCCCACGTCACTATTCACATTTTTGGACAAATTTGTCCCTGAAATTTAAACTTGGCGGGAAGTTCGAACTTGGCGGGAAAGTTTGAATTTGGCGAAATTTTTTTTACACAAGTTCGAACTTAACAAAAATATATATTTTTAAAATATATTTGAGCAAAAAAAATATTTTTCTTTTTTATTTTGAATTAATTTCTTTAGAGGGTAAAATAGACTTTTTCTAATTCTTTACCAACTACCATCCCTTTATTTTCTTCCAACCAAACAACTCAAGTCATCTTCCCTCATCTTTCAAATCTTCCTTTCCCTTCCTTTAAGTTCCCTTCCCTCCTCTAAATTCCTTTCCCTCCTTAAAAGTTCTTTGAACCAAACGGGCCCTAAGTTTGTTCTTTTGACTTTGAGGGAAAGATCTGGTTTCCTACTGATTAAAAAATTTAGTAGAAGTTTGTTCTTTTGACTTTGAGGGAAAGATCTGGTTTCCTACTGATTAAAAAATTTAGTAGTGAGAGTCTATCTATAGATCAGATCGTTAAATCTGATTTGGACAATCTCAATCTGAGTTTTTAAAAATGTATTTTAATGAGCATATAATATAAAATAAAGATAATCTCTTAAACATTATTTGTTCAAGATAATTTTGTATTTAAAAAATCATCGTTTGTAAAAAACTTGGATTTGGACCGTCCAAAATAAGATTTGAACAACCCTAACTGATGAGCTCTCCCTACCAATGTTGTCAAACTCACGAGTTTAAGTAAACTTGTGACAATGATGTAAACTCGAATTGTAAACTCGTAAGAGTTAACTTTCACTATTAAATAGGTATTAATAGTGTTCTACCAAAAAAAAGATATTAATAGTGTATAATAAATAATTAAAATATAAAAAATGACAACAATTTGATTTAAATATATTTTAAATTCAAATAATTGAAATTAAATCCACCAATACTCAAAATTTACTATATTTAACAAAGAAATTTCTATAAAATTCACATACAAAGCCGCTAAGCATGATCAAATTAAAAAAGCTAACATGAGTTTAAGGGTGAGTTAACACGATTTTCTAAATTTGAAACGTAAAAATGGTAAACTCAGTATATAAACTCGTTCCTTTAACCGAGTTTACAGTGGTTATGAGTTTACCAGCGACTCAACTTGATTTGGTAAACTAGAAACGTAAAAACGGTAAACTCGGAGAGTCAACTTGCGAGTTTGACAATAATGATGCTTACCAAACAAACCGATTCCGGGGCTCTAGTAGGGGAGTTTGACAATAATAGAGAAGCTAAGGCATTGAGAGAAGGGAATCTAGTAGGGGAGTTTGGTGACTAATATATATTACCTGTTTGGCAGGACACTTTGCCGTCTCTTCATATCTAACCTCACAATTTATTTCCATCACTTATTTGGCATCCAAAATCATATAGTAGTATGTCATCCACAAAAATTACATGTGTCAAATTACACAAACATCTTTTTGTGTATTTAGTAAAGTTCATACTATTATTTTATTACTTATTGTTGATATTTGATATGGATAATATATCCTACATTAATATTTTCTCATTTGAATATTTGCAACTATCATTAAGATTTGCATTCACAGCCACTCTGTGCAGGCTCACATCCTAAGTTTTGTAGCGACCTCCACGCCCTTCCACTTCTAAGATAGATACAATATGAGAAAATATTGATAGAAGATATAATATTCATATCAAATATAAACACTTGTGAACAATATAATCTGAAAAAAGAAGATCAATTCAAATTATGTGGTGTGGATAATTAGGTAAAGAGGAACCGGATTGCATGGTTTGTGGATGAGAGAGGGGACAAAATTCTTTGAATAATGTGTTAAGTATGCAATGAGTGTATGGGAGAGTTGATGATAGCCACAATTTTGCTTTTTAGAAGTCTTGTTCACCTTCACAATCATTCCTACCCATAATATTGTTCTGTCTAATTTTTTGATGCTGATATTTCCTGCCCATTTTGTACCATTCCCTCTTTTTTTTTTCCATTTAAAAATAAAAGGAAGCAAATATATGATTATTTTTTTTTAAAAGAAAAAACTTTCCATATGGGGTTTTTGAACGCCAGAAAAACAAAAAATCAAAACTCGATAGGCACTCGTTTATATATCTAAAAAAACTATTACAATACTACATCCGATTCTAATTATAGGAATACTTTCATAGTGCAAATTGTACTACAGACGTGTTCCTATAATTAGGATCGGAGGAAGTATCTTTTTTACCAAGGAAGAGAATTGAGGAACTGATTTCTCAAGTTCACCGATTTAAAATGCTATTTGAAAGGACCCTAGTTTAAATAGGGTATACATACAATTTCATCCAAAAGCAAAGAATAATATGCTTGTATTGGTGTATATCAGTATATGTAATTAACAATTTTTTTGCTTTAAAGATAAAATACTTGATCTTTTTTTTTTTTTTTTTTGTGTCCTTCAATATTTGTTAATTTGATCCTAATACTTTTGAAATATTTTATTTTGGCCATTTTATGTTATAATACAGGATAAACTAGTATTTTAACATGTTAACTGGCCAAAACTAACAAAATTAGTGTTTTGAACAAAAAGGTTATTAATCTTTTTAATTAAAAACGTTAAATTAGTATCTAAACTTTTGTATTCGGCTGCATAAGTATCTTTTTTTTTTTTTTGACGGAGCCCCATAAGAATTTCAAATAAAAGAACAATGAGGTTGCCAACAAGTAGTAATATAGTTGGCTAAGGCGTCAGCTTTTACCCTAAAAAGGAGGAAGTTCGATATTCGGTGATCGATGTGAAAGCCTTGTTGGTAAGCAATCTGTAAGTATCTCTATATGCGTTCTTTGAGCTTGGAAGCATGTCCTAATCCCGGTGGGTTACTGGTGTCTACCTTCACCTAAACTTTTTTATTCTATAAGAAAAATAAATAGTTCATTTATTTTGAAAAAGTCAACTTTATAACTATAAGTCTATAATATTTATTGATTTACTTTCATTCATCTTATAAATAGAAAGAACTCATTTAGAAGTGCAAACGTTTATATTACATATCTCTTAATACAATAAAAATTAAATAATATTGTTCGGTTTTGATTGAAAAATTATTTAAATAATTCTTGATTCAATTTGTTAGATCAAAAAATTCAAATTATTTTAATTAAATATAGTATTTATAATACCAAATTTTAAATGCATAAATACTCAATTATTAATTATTAAGTAGAAAATTTAATAAGGATTTTAAAAAAATAAATTATGAAAATAAAAAATTTAGCCTTCCAAAAATTATACTTTAAGAAATAATAATTTTCCTTTAATTAAAATAAACTAGACTTGGTTTATGCATCGAAGGCTACAATCGTTGCATTGACGCCAACAAAGGATTTGGTCGGTCATTAGTTTCTTCTAGTAACATTGCATTTCTCTTGGATAATAAGTTATCCAAGAGATTTCTTGATTGGATTGGTGATTTCGAATTTTCAATGCGATGACAGAAGTCATATACCCAATAATCGGGTGGGAGATCAGAAGTTACTATATCAAGCAGCTAAGAAAAAAGAATTGGAAAGATCATTAAATATTAAATATAGATGTAATTTTGTCCAAATTTCATACAATCTAATTAATAATTTGTTAAGTTTAGTAACCCAAATTAAATTTTAGATAATTTAATTGTTTTTATATAGGATTCTCCCTAAAATTAAGGGATATGCTACTAGAAGAAAATATGATTTTTTAATGAGTAAGTTTTAAATTATTTTAGTCAATTAGTAAATTAATAAGAAATAGAAAAAGGGATTATGATATAATAAATTGTATTTACTAATTAATGGATCTAAATCAACATGTTTTCTTATAAACAGGTAGCACAAGTTTTTAAGACAAGTTGATTGATTGATGGATTGATTTACTATATGTTCCTTATAATTATATTACTATATATGTTGTGGGACCATTTCCGGAAAAAGAGAAAGGAAAATTTATTATTAGGTTTCGAATAAGAAAAAATATGATAAAATAGTATTTTGAAATTTTAAAATTACATTTAAATCTCATGAGAATCTTTTACAATAAATTCCAATTATCAAATGTCTATAGATTTACGGATGGGAGCCTCTAGACTTGTTTGTGGAGACACTCATGGATTTATCAGTAAAGTTGAAATTTATTATTAAAAAGTCTTAAAAACTTACATGCAATTTTAGAATTTTAAGACATATTATCGTATTTTCTTTTATCCAAACTTAAATGCAATTTTCCAAAAAAAAAAATGTTGTGGGAACACGTTGTCCTGTGCATAAGAGGAAAAAACTGACAATAAAGGACGCTCCTTTTGAAGTTTTCTTCACTGAAAGGCAAAACGTGAAGGAAAGAAAGAACCAAACATTTTCTGCAGAGAAAAGCACAGTGTGCTTCAGCTTCATCCTCCTCCTTTCCTTTCTCATTCTCTGAGATCTCTCTTCCCTTTGTCCCCCCCCCCCCCAAAAAAAAAGCACCTAACCACACAGTACTGAGAAGGAAGGAAGTAGAGAAGGAGAAGACCAGACAGATGAATTCTGATCCAGAGGAGCACACCACTATGCCAAAACTACCCCTATTGCTCTCCGTCCGGTCAATGCCGTCACCAGAGCACTCCGGCGCTGCCACGCCTCCGCTTCATACTTCAGCTTCAGTCCCATTCCGTTGGGAAGAAGAACCAGGAAAGCCCAGGCCCTGTACTGCTCTTATCCCCTTCAACAACAACAACCCCACTTGTGATCTTCCTCCAAAGTCCTTGGATTTGCCTCCAAGATTGCTTTTTGAAGCCAAGCTCACCAAATTACTCTCACCCACTTCAGTTTTGGAGGGATCTTCTGCGAGTAGCGAGAGCTTTCGCTCTCCTCCTTCATTTAGAGTTGGTGGTTCTTTCAGTGATGAGAAGGATAGGCTTGGGGCTCTGGTTCTGAACAGAGGAGGACTCAGACAGAAAGAAGGAAGAGGAAGGTGGTTTGGGTCTTGGAGGAAGAAGGGTTTGAGAGTCAAAAGAGAAGTGAGTTGGGGTAGTTATGTCTTTCCATCTTCTGCTGATAATAATAGGGACTGTGATGATACTGGTTTTATTGGTGGAGGCAGTCACAAGATGAAGCGATCTGGAAGCTTTTCTAGCGTTTTCCAAGCCAACTCTTGTGTCTGGGTAAGTTTTCACTCTGTTCTGGAATTATTCCTGTTTATCATTCTGCTTTTGTGTGAAAAGTTATGGCATTTCATCAATTCTTGCTTGGGAGACTAATTTCAATGTGTTGTAGACATTATCAGTGAAATTTTTGCCAAAATCCTCACTTGAATTCTCCCATTGTTCTTCTAAACCAAAAAATAAAACTTTACTGTTTCAAGTGGAGAGCTATTGGATGCCAGTTGGGAATTTGCTGCGATTCAGTTAAAAGGCCCTTATATAAATAGGGACGGGCTGTAAAATCTAGAGTTTGCTTCCAAAGATGGTCCTCTGTTCTTTTGTTGGGATAAAGCAAGAAACTTTTATCAAAAGCAGTGATTTTTTTTTATTCTATTTTTTCCCCTTGTCAATGGGGGTGAGGTAATGATGCAATATGGTGTCTTTTTCAATTGGGCAGACAACAATCACAGAGAGCTTGAAGCAGGTGGTTCCATGGCGGATGAAGAAACAGAAGAAAGTTGGTGGTGGTGGGTATGGGCTGAAGAACCACTAGATTTTTTTTTATCTCTCTGTGGCACACCATGGTCAAGTCAAAATCATTTCTGTAACGTAATGCCTGTGTCATATGTTATCCACTGCATCATCTGTACAATGTTATCTTTTAATGGAAGAGAGGGTGACAGCTTAGTTATTGGTAGTGGCAGTGAGTGAGGACCAGTTTCTTCTTGCACAGTTACAAAAACGAAAAAAGGAAAACACAATGCTGCAAGACTTAGGATTCGGTTCTTTTTTTTTTTTTGGTGTGGAAGACTTAGGTATTCCCATGTGACCTAGTTGTACAGGTTTTTGCAACCTATCCCTATCTGTTATTTTAGCTGGTACAGCAAAGAGGAAACCCAGACCCGAAATATCCTCTCACGCAGTCATGGTGTGAATCAATCAATAATTCACTACTAGTATTAAGTTTGTTCCAGAGTATATTATTGTCCTCTTCATGATTCCTTTTTAATGTTTTGCACCAGATATCCTACCACTGCCCTTGGATTCTGCAAACAGTGAATGTCATACTGCACCATTTTCATATTTGTGTGTTAATGCAGAGCACGTTGTTGTTGTTATAATATTATCATTGTAGAGAACAGTCTCTTGGACGGCAAGATTCATGAGTAGTAGACAAAAGCCATCACTTTGATTACACGTAACAAGTTTAAAAGCTAAAATGCAAGAAAACTAAGGTGCCACAAAATCTTTGAACGAAATCTCTCTCAACTAAGTGCTTGTTTGAGAAGTACTGGAAACGTAACAAGTTTTAAAGCTAAAATGCAAGAAAACTAAGGACCCGTTTGTTATAAAGAAAGTTTGGGGAGGGAAAGGAACTTTGGAGGAGGGAAAGGAAATGAAAGGAATATTTGAAAGATGAGGGAAGATGGTTTGAGTTGTTTGGTAGGAAGAAAATGAGGAGGGAAAGTTGGTAAAAATTAGGAAATGTCTATTTTACCCTCAAAAGAAATTAATTCAAAATAAGAAAAAAATATTTTTTTTTAAATATATTTTAAAAAAAATATATTATTGTTAAGTTCGAACTATTGAAGAAAAAAATTTCGCCAAATTTGAACTTTCCCGCCAAGTTTGAACTTTCCCGCCAAGTTCGAACTTCCCGCCAAATTTGAATTTCAGGGTAAATCATCAAAAACCATCTTCCCGGGAAGATGACGACTTTCCTTCCATTTTCGGATGGAAAGCACTTTCCTCAAATGAGGAAGATGGACCTCACCTGCCAAAATCCATGGGAAGATTGAGATCTTCCATTTCCCACCCCAAACTTTCTTTGTAACAAACGGGTCCTAAGGTGCCAAAAAATCTTCGAATGAAATCTCTTTCTCAGCTAAGTGCTTGTTTGAGAAGTACTGGAAATTCTTTTTAAATATTTTTCTGCTTGAAATAAAACTTTCTTACATATTTATCTGAAATGGCGTAAAAACATTTTTAAAAACTAAAACAAACAGACTAGATAGTGTGTTGGACTTCACTTATAACCTAATGTCAGGATTAGTTAATAGCCAAACTGAACACTACTATCATTTTGGAAATATACATGCTCACACTAAAAAATAAGGATGTGGGATCCGCTCACGTGACTTGAAAAAAGGAGGCATATACATATGTAGTATAGTACTTCCTGTCTTTTGTAATCAAACTGGGAAGATGCCTTGCTTTCCCCCTAATTATGTGACCCTGATGTCACGAGAACAACAAATGCCATCATGATATATCAACCATTAATCTTAAAATGATAGCAAAGGACCATTATCTCAATTTTTTATTTATAATTATTATAATTATTTTTTTTACAAGGATGGCTAAAAAGCCAGGTACATTAATTAGAAGATAAAACAACAGGGAAATAATTCTCAAACACTTTTGATCTACCAGACCCTCAAGTACAAAGGGCAATCTCTCAAAATATCAGTTCTGGACATCCCCATTTTTGCTAAGGCATCTGCAACTCTATTACAATTTTTGGGATATGCTGTAAAACAATTCTCCATTCACCACCAAGCAACTCTTTAATTCCAACCATCAGCAAACTAACATATTGACAGTTACCATTTTCTCAATGATGGTCCAAGTGATTCCTACTCCCTTTGATCCTTACTACTAGCAATTGTATGTGATCTTTTTTATAAGACACTTGCTTATTTTTCAAGTGCATTAATTATATTTTCCCATGTTTACCCATAATTAATAAGAGTAGTATGTGAGAATAATATTTAATATAATATTAGAGTTTAATGCAATTAGTAAGGGTAATATTGGAAGTTACTTAAATCGTAAGACAACTTTATTGACTTCAACTATTTTTATTAGTTTGTAAAAATTGTTAGTTGGTGTCTTATAACAAAGACTGGAGGGATTATGAAGCAACACATCCAGTAGTTAATATAAAATCTCATTGATAGTACAATGAACGAGATTTTATATTAAGAATAAGAGGTAATAAGATTAACACCTAAGGTAAACTTAGCTTCCTAGGAAAAAAAAACAAGAACCCATTATAGTTTGTAGATAAAAAAATATATTTGTAAATAAGAAGTATCTTATTAAAAAAAGGTTGAAGAGCAATTTTGCCCTGAAAGTTTTCTCTGAGGGACAATTTTGCCTCAAAAGTTTTTCAGATGGCGATTTTACTCCAGAAGTTTCAAAAAATGGACAATTTTGCTCTAACCGTTATTTCAGTTAATTTTGACCGACAGTTGTATAATGTTGAGTTGACAATCATCCACGTCATTTTTGTTAAGGTGTAAATTTACCCTGAAAGTTTTAAATCTAACTTTGAAAAAGATGAAGTAGATGACACAAAAACTTCTAAAGCAAATTTGTCTCTTAACAAAAATGACGTGGATGACATGTGAACTACCAACTTAGCATATTTGTTGGTCAACTAACGGTCAGTTACATAACAACTCGGGCAAAATTGTTCCCTTTTTTAAACTTTTAGGGCGAAATTACCCAAAAACCCTTAAAAGAATTATGATAACTCGATCTTGTAGACTTGGAGAAGGATTTTTATATTCAATATTTTCCCGTCAATTTCACGAGTTTTAATTCTTTAGCGTTCATTTTTATCAAACAGCATTCTTTAGCCCTACGTAGTTGCTCTTCACTTTCTATCATCTAAAAACTAATGAAAGAGAATGGGAGCCAATGAATACTGTCAATTTAAATTGGTGGTTAAAGTTGTTTTTTTTATTGTGATTTAAGTGTACAAGGAAAATATACCAGAAGAATTTTCTCTTCGTTTGCATGAAGTTTCATCCTCACCCCAGATTTTATGTACATAATATTCATCACACAAGTTAGATGTCAAATTAATAAGATATTTGACAAGGACTACAAAAATTTACAGAACTAAACTAGATACACATACAACACAATTAATGCAGCTTCTCTCTCTGTTTACCTATTTCCCCATCTCTACCAACTTCATGTAAAAGCAGGACTATACTCAAATCATTAAATAAAAGAACTACAAATGAGGTAACATCCAACCCACACAACATCCTAAGAGCAAGCCAGCACCAACAATAGACAGTCCTAAAGCAATTGCAACAGCATATGTTGTAATATTTTCACTTGTTGGTCTTAGTCGTTTGGTTTTGGGCAAGTTCTGTCTTCTCTTCCTCAGCTTTCTTCCCTCACAAGTCATCCATGGAAGTCCGGCAGGCAATAGAGTTGAGAGTGGCTGATCCTTATTCTTGATTTGAGTGAGCAATGTTTCCAGCTGCAGCAACCTGAACCACTGCTTATAGGCAAAAATTTGCGATGCCTGCTTAAAAATGAGTCTGACAACTTGCTCTTTCTCGGCATATGCTTGTTTGGCGGCGCCTTCTGCTTCTCTAGCTCGTGTTTGAGAATGGCACAGTGCTTCCATCAGTTGAGCTTTGGTTTGATCTCCCTCAGAAGCTTGTTGCTCCTCTCTGGTATTCTTATGCATGGTAGTGTAACTGTTATGAAGTTGCAAGGCCAAACACGGTAAGATTAACATCCATGAAAAACTCAAAAATGCCTAAGTGGGACCAACTAACAGAAAACTTGTACTAGAAAACAATCACCTCCTATTTTGCTAACGCATTTGTGTTTACAGATTTTGGGGAGTGAATTCAAACTACTTTAAACTTGAAATCAAGGCGAAATTCCAGTATTTACAACTAGATGATATTCTTTTCCTTTTACCTGGAATAATTTTCAGAAGCACAACGTGAGAACTTTTCATTAGCTGATGCGCCTTGCTTTCCAAGCGTCAATCGTGAATCCAAGCTCCCTTGAGCACGAGCAGTCAAGTTGGACAGGCCACAGGACTTTGCCTCCCAGTTAACACACGATGTCCTCATCTTTTCATCACTAATTCTTTCACATGGATGTCTACTTACATACCTCCTCTGAGGTGGAGGAAGATCACAATTTTCGATATTGTTGAGTGATCTCATCGAAACAAAGGAAGCTAACTCATCTCTATCTGTAGTTTGCCACCACGGCTCAGCCTTGTCACCTTCAGTCCAAGTGCTATCCATGTTAAACTCATCCATTTGCTTGGAAACTGAGCAACCAACACTGTCAATCTCCATCGTCTCGTGCTTTCCTGTCATATCCATCAGTGGCACAAAAGGCTGAGATTTTTCACTGGATCGCCCTAGCATTTCATTGTTGCTAGCTTTCCTGATCATATCAACCTGCAAATCATAGTCTGCATGATAAAATGAATCATACTCCTCATCACCAAAGCAAGTAAAATCTTCGTATGATTCATCTTCATCACTGGCTTTCAACATCTCTGGTTCATCATCTAATGCACTTGATTGCTGATGCAATGTGCTCTTTTGATGCCCATAGTTAGTTTGTGTTTGCAACCACCATCTCGAGTCAGGAGATAGATTAGAAAATGAAGATTTCCGGCTAAAAGGCATGACATTAACAGCAGCATCAGCTGATTCATCTGCTACATTGGCTAGTTCTGCATCGACCAATCTTGATGTTGCACATGAAGGCTGGCAACATGCTAATTTGGGAGCTCTTTTTGCGTCTTCTTGGACAAAACAACGATTAACAGTTCTCTGCCACACAGCCCTTACCTCTGCTGCTGCCATCAGTTGTCTAAGATTTCTTCATAATCACTGCCTATAATGGGAAAAAATGTTAAGAGTTAAAAAACTTCAGAACTCAAAGAAGAGATGCTTACTCCAAACGGCACCTTAAACCATGAAATGATGAAATCACTTAGAATGGGTGATTCTGGTTCACAATTAGATGGTCATATACTCACATAGTTAAAACAATAAATAATGCAAGGATGAATTGTGTTCCAGAAGCAACAAGAACAACCCCCCTTTCTTCAAAGAAATATAAGGTGAATGCTTGCACAACAACTACTAGAAACAATCATTCAAACGGGCTTTAGCAAGTAATATTGTATAAATTCCTTGAGTTTTTCATCAAAGGGAGAATAACAATTAGATTCCAAGGAAGTAATGTAATACAAGTGAGATCTCAAAACAATCTTCAGCCGCAAGATTGTGGAGGAGGAGTTCACAATTATATTCTACAAGGTTACAAATAAGGCAGTATGAGTTGCAAATAATTGTTTTGGCACCTAATTATTATTAAATCGGTTTTTAGGATCTAACTACAATCCCCCAGTCGGGGGTAGAGAAAATGGAGGAGGACATCATCGGAAACTGCAATGGTCAAGTCCACTCCACTGCAAAACAAGGCCTCGATTTTCATGATAGTTATTATGGAGTCAAATTTTAAATTCCTCATGAAGTCCCCTGATCTTGTAACCAAGAAATTGAGTATATGTAGTCGAAGTGAGCAAGAAAACCACAAAATAGTACAGAGTTGCAGTAAAGATTTATTCATTCGACATATTTGCAATCAGTTAAAGAAGCCCCAAAAGATCCAGCATACACTGAAGAGTATACGAAAGATGAAACATGCTTATACTAGAAGGAAAAGACAGAAAACGGAGTAAAATATAGCAGCACAGAGAAGGATTGAGAGGGCATACCAAGAGAGCAATATGCAGATAGTGGAAGAAAACTAAGGGAACACTTAGATGTAAAAGACAAGAATCGAATAGGGATCCAAATGAGTAATCGCAGGGGAAGGAAGAAGATGAAGGTGACGCTTATCGGAAGAGGCCAAGAATTGTGTGCGTGTTCGCTATCATTCTTTGGTGTTGGTTTTCAGATTGAAGGAACAAGATGAATGACACGACGTCGTTTATAGCCCCATCCTCGCCCAAAAAGTTAGGCACTTCATTATAAAGTAGTAACTCACCAGTTTGACGAGATTCCAAAATGTGACGCGTGGCAGGGGCTTGGAAATCCGACGGCGGTACACTGATTCTCTAAAGATAAGAACTTTATCCTTACAATAGGGGGAAAAATCTAATACCCCACAAGGACACGGCATCGCCTAGGAAAAGATGAGGGCGGAGTCATATTTATACATTAAGAAAAATAAAGTTTACGATATAAATGATTCATTGCTCAGCATACTCTATCCAATCTTAAAAATATTAAAATTAGTTAGGTAGTTTATCTTTTACACACACACACAATCTACTTTATTTTTTAAATTTATAACTTTCTTCCAAACGTATTGAATGCATATAACAACGAAACATTCATTAAAAATAGTTTAAATGCAAATGACTAGCTTTTTTACCAAAATAATTTTTTTTATAAAAAAATTTACTAGAAGTTGTTTTGAAACTATTTCTCAAATTAGGGCTTACGCCATTAGAGGCGCTGGGATTTGTGGCGCCACGTAGCTTTGGCGTAGGGATAGGGTGCGCCATCAGTGGCGTGAATCTTCTGAAAATGGCGTGGGAAATTCTCACGCCATTAATGGCGTGAGAATTTCCCACGCCTTTGATAAAAAATATAGTCAATCCCGTTGACATTTCTTACGCCACTTGTGGCGTACTGTCAGTACACATCACCAACCGCTTTACTTTGGTAAATAGTTTCGAATGTGATTTAATCTGATAATTTTTTTTAAAAAAAAATTATTTTGGTAAATAGCCGCAAATGACAATTAAAAACGATATTCTATAATAATTAACAATTTTTTATAAATATATAATTTAATTAATTTTCTTAATCTCTACAAATTAATTATTTAACTCTTAGGTTAAAAATACTGACGAGAAGTTAATTAGCTTATTCTAGTCATAAATATAAGGTTTATTTGAAAGTTTTGGCTTGATTAGTTGATTTCAATCATGAGGATCAAGTATTTCTTAATTATTTTTTATAATACCCCCTATTTATTGAGATAATTTAAATTTAAATTATCGTTTTTTATCTTACAAATGAGTTTAAAAGACCTTAAATTTTCTAATAAAAAGGAATTGAATATTTTATAATCAAACAGTCATGAACTTTGAGAGGATGATAATACTAATACATGGTATAAAAATTCAATTGTTTATGTGTATTTTTCTTATTTTTCATGTGTGTCGGTAATATTAACATAGGATACGAAAATGAAAAAACAGGGTGTGCCCATGGTTTGTATGCATGTTTGGTGGGTGACAATTGGCAAATCATATGATGACTTGAATAGGCAGAATGGGTAGTGAAGGATGCACGTTTCATGGTTTTGGTTGGTAAGCCACCTAAAAAGGCATTTCTTGGTGAGGGAGCTTTGGATTTTAATTTGGTGAAGCAAGTAAAGTTACAGAAGCTTCTACAACTTAACTATAACAATGGTTGTTACTTGCAACCCAGGATTTCTCATTAATCAGTGGGTGTAATAAACCCACGTGCGATTCTTTTATAGATTCTTCTTTAAATAACTTGGCATTGATGTGTTTCTCTCTATTAAACCATTTAATTTTGTTATGTTTGTTACCTCCTTTAGCTTCTTTACAGAGGGATGGTGTAAAGAGAGTAAGGTTACCGGACTAATGATGCAAAGTAAAATTAGAGAATTTTGATTACAAGGAAAAAAAAATGTGTAGTTACCAAATTAAAAATTGAGAGAAAATATGCAAAATCTTTTACCTCTCCGAATAAATATGTTTTTTGGGATTTAAACTTGCGTTCTTCTTTTCACCGCAGGTGAGTCCTCAAACAACAGCTTGTCAGTGTACTATAAGGGGGGTCATCACATAATTTGTTTGTATTTTATTCAGGCATTGGTTGTGGATTGTGGACTCAGCGGCCCATGGCATAATTTGTTGAGATATACTCCCTCCAATCTTTAATAAACAACTTATTTAGTGAGTTAGTGTTAATCTTAAATATAAGACATAATTTTTATATTTGTCATTTTTTTTGTTAATTCACCCCTATGATGCTCCCTCAACAATATATACTGAGGAGAAGAAATGAAGGAATTAAAGAAGATAGTTAAGGTGTTTTAGAAAATAAATGTTATATTGACTAACTTAATTAACTTATCCGATCTAATTAAATTGAATAAATATGTCTTCGAAGAGAGCATTTTTTTCTCTGGGCACATATATCTTCTTATTGGAGGCAATCTTATTCGAGGCATTATTGGGCACTAAATGAAAGTACCTCTCCCAGTATGAATTCGAACCAAAGTTCACTATGTTGTGAGGAACTAACCTCTTCAATTATTGAAAGGCGTATTTTTTTTTTTTGGTTGCCCATTTATCCTGACTAATCCGGATCCGACTTGTATCGCACACCTGATTATGGTGGGAGAGTCTCCTAGCGAGGCTTTTCTGTATTCACAAGGCTCAAATTCGAGACTTTACTTAAACAACAAAAGCTGCTTACCACTTATGTCAACCCCGTTGGTAATGAAGGACGTATTTTTTTTTGGATAGAAATAAAAGTTTTGGAGGTTCTATCACCTCACGGGGCACGGCCGGCTCTATGAAGACTTACGACTTACGAGATCGCCTACCAGCGAAATGAAGGACGTATTTGTTAGACGTGTTTTTTTGTAGAATTCTTACTAGGCTAACTAGTTTAAGCCCAAGCCCAACTTTTTACTAACTTTAATTAGATTTGGTAGCACTAAAAACCGTAGTTGTAGAAGCTATTTATCCTTAAATCAAAATAAAACTCCCCACGTAATTATTTACCTCGTAAATCTTGTAATTTATTCTCCAAAAAGTTAAGAACAGTGTCACCTCCGACGGTCATTTTTGCTTGTCCCTGATACCAATTAATCTTTCTTGACGTTCCAGGAAGAGCGGCCTAGCTCAGATCCAACTGTCATTTCTTCTTTTTGCACTCCCAAATACTCCGACTCTTATTTGATTCCTTCCAGATCCAAATTCATTCAATCCATACTTTTCTGTACCGATCACCTTTCTCTTCCCGATCCGATCCTCACATGGACAACAACGGTGGATCCGCCGTAGGTTGCGACAAATTGGATCGAGTGGCTTCCTGGTTCAGCAGCAACGTCGCCTCCGCCTTCTTCGCCTCCTTAGAGCGATGCTCCTGCATCAACCTCAGCACCACCGACAACGATGAAGACGACGACGACGCCCATATCGGATCAGAGATCGATGCTAAACCTTTCTTAGATTCCGCCAAGCTTCCTTGATGATGATGATGATGTATGCACTTTTTCTTCATGTTTGTCATCTTCTGGGGGATTTGTCAAAGGTTTCTTTCCCCTTTTAATTTGATAAATTTCTTTTGTATAGTGTCCGTTTTAGCTTATCTGTTTTTTTCTTTAACCCCTGTTTATGATTTCCACACTGTTAATTTGTTGAATATATATGGGATGAAGTACAAATAATTTTGTCTTCTGGATCGAATTTTTACAATCGTTCAGTCACTCGTTTTTTTTTTTTTTTGGTTCTGGCGGTGGGGGGGAGATAGAAGCAGATTACCTATTGTGCTAGGTTTCAAAAAATGTGAGTTATCGTCTTGGTAACTTCTTCTTCTTTATCTATCCCTGTTTTTTTCCGAATTTTTAATTCGGTCATAAATTATTGTTCATTTAAGATCAATTGAACCACCCTCTGTTAACTTGTTAATAATATTTTCTATCACAAATATATGATTGGTCTCTGGCAACCGGGCGTAAAACAGACATCCTGATACTATTACAAGGAACATGATTTCGTCTGCACAAGGTCTGTTGAATGGATCCACAGTTGTCGTTTACTGATTGAGTTTGATTAGACTGGGTTAATCACAGAATACTCTGTTTCTACCCTGTCTTTTGCTGCTAGGAAAGTTTAACCATAATCTTGCTTGGCTTTCTGCTATTGCTTGATTTTTTTTTTTAAAAAAAAAAAACTATTTCTTCGTTGATTTTTTTTAGTTAATACGACACTCATTTACTGTTATCTTAATTTTGAAATACTAATAATAATGATGTTGGGTTGAACTGTAATCAACTCTCATTAACATGATGAGTGCCAGATAGTGCCTTGGATCACTGAGATTGTAACTGGCTTCAAATTCTGGCAATATGCGATTTGAATGTGTGAAACTACCTACCCTAGTGAAAAAAATAATTCTACTTCGATAAATTTCTTTGTTGAATGTGTGATAAAATATAAATAATTTTGCCGTCAGAACTGACTTTGTGATAGCTTTCAGTCACTCTGTTAAAGGATTTAGCTTTAATAATCCTTTAGCTAAATTTAGCTATTTCTTTTTTCTTTCAAGATTTACTTCTGTGAGACAAAGAATGTAACTTTAGTCTTCAAACTCATTAAAGGAGTGCAGTGGTTCCAGTCCTATATAATAGTACATGACTGTTCATATCAATAGAACTCAATTAACGTCCATTAAGCAGTAGAATTTCAAGGATCATGGGTGAATCATGCACATCACTTACATGCAAAAGCAGCAAGAAGTATAGCAGGTTTACAGTTACAAGTTGGAAGAATATTGTTTCCTCTGGATGATGGAAGACTTGGAGATCTCCATCTTCTAGGACTAGGAGGAGAAAGCTCAGGTCCCAGAAATTGTATTACTGGTACAAAGGATGAGTCAAAGGAATCAGAGATGACTTCAGTAACAGGTACTACTACTGAGTTCATTGAGCTTGCAATTTGGATTTTTTCTCCTTATAGTTCTTTCAGTCTTGTACTTTAAATTTGTGATCAAATCCGTATAACTCTAGACACTTTTAATCTCTACTAAGTAATGGACGTTAATTGAGTGTTCTATTGATATGAACAATCATGTGCTATTTATTGTAAGGTGTGGTGGCCCTGATCACCTATGGTTCTCGGATTCAGATATTTGTGAAATCATGCTGGTGTACAATGTTTAGGATTTAAATGATTTTAGTTTTGTCTTGTATATAATCTTTTACTGGCGTTTGTATCTCATTGCTCCCAGGGGGTGTTTAACTCATCGCCCTTTTTAGAGAGAATAGATTGAAGCTGAGTTTTGTCGTCTTAAATAAGTACTAATGTTAATTCCATTTACGGGGCTGAAGTTGATGCCATCTGAGTTGCCTGCTTGAGTTAGTGTTAGAAAAGCACATTCACACAAGTTAGGATAAAACTCCTCTTACTTACTTACCTAGTATACTGTCAACCACGTTGGAAAATTAGCGTCCACCACTAATCCAAACAGGCACTTACATGTTTTTTCTTTGAATAACCAACTAAAAGCTTACATCTTGAAATATTTTTTTTTTTGGTCATCTCTGTCTCTGCTGCTCTTTTGCTTCCTTCCGACTTGTTTCTCTTCATATATTTGATGGGGATCGCTTGCCTTTACTTTTTCAATATTCAATGTGGAGCTTTTGGGATCAGCATGCTTTGAAGCATAATTTCATACTGACTTTATTTCTATTATTTATTAGGAGAGTGATATATTATGTGTTTGGATAATTTATATATTATATTAGTGCTTCAAATAATTTGTGTAGAAATAAGTCATCTTCTGAGGTTACTGGCAAACGTTGCTACAACAAAATTAATAAGTTATCACTATTTTTATGGATGTTATCAACTGTCCCAGATGTGTCATGTTTTTTATTTTATTCCTCCTACCGGTGTTATGTTTACTGTCCATTTAGTTATTCTCTTTCTTTGGTTGGTGTTGAGTGGAACATACTGAGATCTGTGGTGCCAATTACCTCTGGTCTATTGAACTCCTGGACAGAGTGTGGATTAGAAGTCTCATAATTATTTTGTAGTAGTTGATAATTGTTGTTCTGTTGTGAAGTTCTTCCACCTGGAGAGGACTTGTATGTTTGGACTTTTTAGAATATATTCGTTTGAGAAGTCTGAATTTCAAATCCGAAAGTCAGTAAGCAAGCGTTCATCCATTCATGACATTTCATTTTATCATTTGTTTCCACAATTACTCATCTGTTTTTGGGAATTCATATGTTAGAGTTGAACTTTAATTGTGATATATACTGACATGATATGAAAGGGACTAGCTTCTCCTTTGGTGAGCCTTTCATTCTTTTGTGTGGGCATTATTATATATTTCATTGCTTGTTGAAATTTATTTTATAATGCGGTTGTTGTTTACCATAAATATTTCATTATGATTGTTGTTTACCATAAATATTTCATTATGTAAAAAATGCTCTCGCTAGGTTCATATAAAAAGGCACCGAGGAATATGTATGTAGGAGACATTGTTGCAGGAGATTTGACCAGTGTTTGATACATTTCGCACTAGAGAGGGACTTCAACTAGATAGACCAGGAGACTGTTGGGCTCGTGTTTGATCTGGTTTGAAAAGAATTGAGTTACGCCTTTGCTACTAATTTAAACTCCTGGCATAATGATTAACGCTTTGTTAGGGGTATGGATTAGATTTGAACACATGGATATAAAAGTCATAAGAAACTGGCTGACATATAAAAGTCATAAGAAACTGGTTGACACGTGTCTAATCCGATGGAAAGAAATTAGGGTGCGCTTATGCTACTAGTTTAAGCTTATGGCACGATGATTAACCATTTGTTCCTAATATTTGGTATGGGGAGGGTAGACCATAAATTCATAGGAGACTATCTGGGTTGAATGGAACTCAGTTTGTGTGCCTATTAGGTTGTTACTAGCTTAAGCTTTTGGTATGATGATTGGATCCTCATTCCATGTTTTTTTTTTTTATGTGCTTCTTAGGTGCTTGTCTTCCTTAGAAGCACATAAAGAAATATTGATGGTCTTTATATATATATATTATATACTGCATCCTGAAATATTTTTTACACCCAGCATCTCAGATTAATCAATTTCCATGATATTGGTGTTACAGGAAAAATATTCTTGATGCAGGACTGAAAATTAATTAGTTTGAAATACTGGGTGCAAATAATATTTTAGGATGCCACATATAATTTAATCTAAACAAAAAAAAAATATATATATAAAAAGATAAAAAAAGATGTCATCAATATTTCTTTATGTGCTTCCTAAGAGGACAAGCACCTAAAAAACATATAAAGAAAAGCATGGAATGAGGATTCCATATAGGAGACTGGTGGCATGATGGTTTTTTTTTTTATATAACAGATGGCAAGAGCCAAAGTACAAACTAAAAGAGAAAATTACACCGATAGGGGAATAAATCCCATACACTCTTGGTCAATCAAGGCTCTCAAGCCCAGAGGACAAGCACTAAAAATATCCGACTTGGATAATCCCATCTTAGCCAAAAAATCAGCAACTTTGTTTAAATCTCTAGGAGTATAGCAAATAGAAACAGACCACTCTCTATCCACCAACCCTTGTATCTGCCAAATAAGGAGACTGCCAGAATTATAGGAGGTGTCAAGCAACACATTAACAAGATCCAGGGCATCCGATTCAACAATAACTTTCCTAAATCCTAAGTCCCACACCAGACTCAACCCCTCCACAAAAGCCCACTCCTCAGCCGAAACCGCATTGCAGATGCCAATAAATTTAGAAAAACCAGCAACCCAAAAGCCTTTACTATCTCTCAAGACACCCCCACACCCAGCCATAGATGAGCTAACCATGCAAGCCCCATCCACATTTAACTTAACCCAGTCCTCCTCAGGAGCCTGCCAAGACTGAATAGAAGGAGCAGAATTGATCCGAGTTCCCCAAAAAAACATCCTGACAGCAAACATAGCTTCGCCAGCTCTGCAAAATAACAAATTCGGGGAACCTGGGTTTGAAAAAACCAGTTTCAAATATCAAAGAATTTCACCAGTGCCACAGCTTCCAAACAACAATACCAAAAATGAGACTCCAGTGAGGACCCATACCAGAGCAGAATTTACTGATCAAGTTCAAGGCCATCCAGTCTTTAAGCCCCGCAGAGAAAAATTGAGAAACATACGTGGGTTCAATAAGCTTCATCCACATTAGTGCTTCGTTCATAAGGTTTTGTATGGGAGGAGTATGGATCAAGTTCAACCAGTTGGAACACGAGTTATAGGAGATTCGGTGGGCTCATATTTAATTCGGGTTGAAAGGAACGGGGAATGGGGTTGAGCCCTTACTAATGACTTGGTTTTTGGCATGATAATTAGTGCTTCATTCTTAAGGTTTGATATAAGAGGAGTATGGATCAGGTTCAATCAGGTGGAACACAAGTCATAGGAGGAGGAGGCGTGGATGGGTTCAACAAGGTAGACTACAAGTCATAAGAGACTAAGCCCATGTTTGGTCTGAGTTGAAAGGAATTTGGGTGCCTCTCTATTACTAACTTAGGACCCGTTTGTTACAAAGAAAGCTTGAGGAGGGAAAGGAACTTTAGAGGAGGGAAATGAATGGAAAGGAAGATTTGAAAGATGAGGGAAGATGACTTGAGTTGTTTGGTAGGAAGAAAATGAAGAGGTGGTAGTTGGTAAGGAATTAGGAAATGTCTATTTTACCCTCAAAAGAAATTAATTCAAAATAAGAAAAATATTTTTTTTGCTAAAATATATTTTAAAAAATATTTTATTGTTAAGTTCGAACTTTTGAAGAAAAAAAATTTCGCCAAATTTGAACTTTCCCGCCAAGTTTGAACTTTCCCGCCTGATTCGAACTTCCGCCAAATTTGAATTTCAGGGTAAATCAAAAACCATCTTCCCGGGAAGATGACAACTTTCCTTCCATTTTCGGAGGGAAAGCATCTTCCCTCAAATAAGGGAAAATGTCCAATTCCAGTGAGTTGCTGACTGGACTTTCTGTGTAACAAACAGCCAAAATCCATGGGAAGATTGGGATCTTCCATTTCCCTCCCCAAGCTTTCTTCCTAACAAACGGGTCCTTACACTTTAGAGCCAATGTAAGTTGGCATAGATGGTAAGGGATCCAGGACTAGGCCCTTGGGTCGTGGGTTCGATCCCCTCAGCCGTCGCTGAAACTCCTTTGGTAGGCGATCTCGTAAGTCCCCAGTAAGTGCTCATAGAGCCCGGGGCCGTGCCCTGGCCTTGGTGGGGGACTGATGCCGAACCCTCCAAAACTTTTTTTGATCAAAAAAAAAAAAAAACTTACACTTTAGACTTTAGGTACGTAGCATAACATGCTTTTTTACTTAGTGATCGCCCTTGATCCTATGGTTGGGGAAGAGTTAGGAGCAAAGCCTGAGATGAGGGGGAGAGTAAATAAACATTGGACTTATAAAGCCTAGTGTCAATTGAACTATAAAGCCCCAACCTAAGAAAACCATATATAAAAAATAGGAGGGTGACACTCAGGGATAACACGATACTTACGTTAATTATCTCATAATTAAAGATAAGTGTTTGTTAATAATGATGGATGTGAATATTGACTAATACACATGGTGGCATGAAAACTCATATCATATGCACTCATACTTCGACATTTTAGAAAATCTTCCCCAAGTGTGAAGTCCTAGACAGAACCAAGCTTTGATACTACTTATAATGATTGGGGGGAATGGGACAAAAGCAGGAGCAAAGCCTGGGATGAGGGGAGAGAGTATTGTGGAATTGATATCACATCTTAATTCAAAATCTTAAAGCTCACATTTATGAATCTTTCCACCTCTTGCTCTTTTTTATAAGCAATAGTCGACAAGTCAACAATTACCCAAATGTTTGAGCAAAAAAAAAAAACAATTATCCAAATAATGCAAAACGAACAAGTAATTAAAATTATTTAAAAAGCAATGAATGTGTAAGATATATATATATATATTTTTTTTTTCCAAACATACACTTATTTATGAAGATGTGTATGTTTGAGATAAAGGTGGAAAAAGTGGCTTATTTACAATTTGACGTATGTAAACTTAAGATTGGGTAAAAGTCAGATTGTGTAATGTGATTTATGTTTGATTTAACAGTAACATAAGTGGTTTTTTTGAAATTGAAACTTGTTTAGATGATTATTTTGAAAAACAAGTTTAGATAAAAAATGACCGAAAATGAAATGAATCTTATTAAACAATGCATATATATTATGTGTGTGTGTATTGTGAAAATACAGAAAGTAAGCTTAAAGGTAAAAGACTGAAAAATGTATAAATTTTATAAAAATAAAAATTGGTAATGTATTATTTGGAAAAAAATTATAATACTAAACTACTTAAATTTTTAGAAAAATTAGGGAAGAGTCCACTGAAAATTTAATTGATAAGAATGATTTAAAACATAGTATTGACATGATTTTTACATAAAAAATTATCAAGTAATTCTCACCAATTAAATTTCTCATGGACCTAAACCAGAATACTATCATGGTTATTAACTTTTAAGTGAATTTGTATTTAGGACAAAAAATTTCATCTATAAGGATTTACAATAAGGACTATAGTAGTATTTCAATTCAAAAAAGTGGGACCGAACATTTTTATTTCATAAGCTACTTTTCTCTCTCCGCGGTGGAAAAGTCAAAAATAAGAAATTTTGGCTTATCACTCTGGTTCTATTTATAACTTATTTTTAACTAAATTACACATACCAAAGAGAGGTAATTAACTCAATGGTTATGTGGTAACTTTTCAACTTTGTCATAATTTATGAATGAGTATTTTTCAACTCTTTATTCTCTCTCTATTTTCATTGATACAATTAATATGGGGTAAAATTGTCCATATTAATTAGGACCAGAGTAGTATAACTAAAGACCCTAAAACTGCACTTGTAAGTAGAACCAAATTTTTTGGTAAAAAATGATTTATAAATAGAACTAGAATGGTATAACTTAAGCTTCTTCTTCTTCTTTTTTCCTTCCAAAAGTCCAATTAAGAAAAAGTCATAACAAATATCTTCAAAAATCCAAAATCAACAAGCATGTTTGGACATCAAAAAGTAGCTTTTGGAATGGCTAAACTAGAGCTGGAATTATGGCCCTACAGGGCCTGAAAATTACTATTCCAAATTTTAACCATTTTTCCTTTGATTTGTTTCAAAGAAATATAATTAGTAAATTACGATAATTAAAGTTCTAATCTATCAAATAAATGTTATTAACATTAATATCTAAACAATATAAATCATTGAACAAATAAACACATTCATTAATTCATAATAAAAAAAACAAATAAATACAAAGAATATGTTTTTTTTTCAAAAAAATATTAAACAAAAGAATTGCTTTATATATGCCCACGACAAAATGTCTTTCCCTCTTGTAATTTTGTGTGTGTCGGCAGATTCTTTCGGTTCATGCATGATTTTACTGACAGGTAAAAATACTTATACTTATTTTACACAAAATATATTTATAATTTATTACTTATATAATATTGTAATACCAAAGTATGTGTTTATTTAATATGAAAACATTCCTTCTTTAAAATTTATAATAACTAATTATGTGTTTTAATACAGAATAATAATAAACATAAAAAAGGATTATAGTTTAAACTATAAAAATCTAAACAATTACAAATAAACACATTCATAAAGTGGAAGTCTAAGTAATTCATTATTATTTTTTTAAAAAAGCTACAATTAAACGGGCCTACAGGGCTGGCCCGAGGCCCTACAGGGCCAGCCCTGCAGGGCCAATTTCAAATTTCTGGCATATTTTTTAAGCTCGAGCCCTGCAGGGCCAGGGCTTAAACGGGTCGGCCCGATAGGCTTGGCTCGATTTCCCGGCTCTAGGCTAAACGCCATCCCAAGAACACCCTCTAAGAGCGAGTGAGAAAAAAGATGAGAGAGAATGAGTGGGAAAAAAGTGATGAGAGTGACATGCAATTTACCATAGGTAAAAAAGGAAAAGTGTATTAAATTTTTAGACAAAGAAAAATTGTTAATTATATGTAGGACCAAAAAGGCAATCATTTATCCATTTACACACACTTACAATTTATTATTAGCGAAATAATTTGATAGAGTAGCTTTCTTCTCCTCTCTTTAATTTTATTCCCCTTGTCTCGTTTGCCTATCTATCTTCGATATTCATTTGTTGATTTTAATTTCAATTTAAAATATTATATAAATTATAACTTAACAATTTCACCAACAAACAAAGTGTATATAATTTAGTCAAACATTTGATGAGTCATCGATCTGAACAAGCTACTCACCTTCCTCCTACTAAAAAGTAATTAATTAATTAGTAAGGGGGGAAAACCTTCTTGGCTATTACACAAGTCAAACTTACATGAGCTTGAATTGAATATGGCTTTGAAAACAAACATAAATAAACATAATCATAAAGCATTATTCTAATATGAAGATTAGGTATCTCTATAATAATATTTTGAGAAACACAAGCATAGAGTCACAAATCTCAACTTGCACCCATTATACTCGATAGTCATTCGATCTCCAGAAGGTTCGAACTCACAATTGCATGTTTAAGAAAGTCTGTGATTAGTGTCGGTTGGATTATAAGGCCCCAGCATGAGAAAACCAGATATAACAATGATATTGACATCAATTATTTCATAATTAAAGATAAGTTATTTGTTAATGATAGATAAAATTTTTAACTAGTACACATTGTGGAACACGAAACTCATATCATATACACATACACATATATAGCTTGATGAGGAAGAAACATACATCTCATTTTGATTGTCTTATTTCCTCCCTCAGCAGTTGCTTCCTCCCTCATATATACCTTGTTTTCTTTGTGGAGAAATGAACTTGTGTAGTGTAGGCTTTAACTTGGATGAGAGAGAGTGAGAGACGGTGCCATGTGCAAAGTTATCAAACCCAGACCGATCTCGAATTGGTCGAAGCAATGGTTCAAGGGTCGGTGAATCAACCCGGAGTCAATCCAGGGTCGACTGATGGAAAATTAAAATTAAAAATAACTTGAATATTATCATACCATACCATACCAAATCAATTCAATACCATGGATCATTGACAAAATAATCATATATTTATCCAACATTCCTTACAATTTCTTTGATATATTGACATCTAGTTTCAATCAACTATCCAATGACATTATAATCAATAATCACAAATATTCTTCCCTGCAAATTATCAAAATAGATAGATGATAACAAAATATTCCTACCTTCAATGCTTTAATCATTAAACTAAAGCCATTAACACAAAAATTATTATTAACTTCAACTAATATTGACATCTACCCTATAAAAAAAATTTATTTTTTAAGGCAACTTGGTCAACCCACATGGTTGACCGGGTTGGGACTGAGTTAAACCGAGTTGCACTAAAATCTGGGTTAGAGGCCTGATCGGACCTGTTTCACTGCCAATTATTGTTTTCCAGACAAACTCCAGCCAGTCAGATTTGGATTTAATAACCCTAGCCATATGTGAGATCAGGGGTGAGGACTTTTTCATAAAAGACAAAGTTTGAAAAAGCTTTTACTTTAAGAAATTCAAAAGACAATACTCTTTATGAGGAAATTATTTTTTTAAAAAAACTAGCCGTGGAAAACAAGGTTTTACTCTAAAAACTTCAAAGAGATTATGAAAAACTGTTAAACAAAACTTGTTTAGTAAAAAAAACTGAGATAATATTTTAAAAAAATCAAATATTGCCTCAATCTCTTATTTTAAGATCTTATCCAAACTTTTTAATCTCACTATCCTTTTTATAAGATTCAGAAAAGTCCTCGTCCTTGACCTCACACATGACACCATCTCTCACTCTTTCTCACTCAAGTTAACGCCTGTGACACAAGTTCGTTTTTGCCCAAAAAATGAAGTGTTTTAAGGCAGCGGACAACAATAGAAAAAGAGATAAGCGTATCCCAAACTTTTTTGTAGGTTTTTTTTTTTTTTTTTAAGTTCTAAATTAGAACTTTTAAAAAAAACAACATTTTGGCTTTTTTTTGTGACTTTTGTTTTTTTTAAAAATATCATTTAAACACATAAATTAATAAAAAAAACATTTTTTTGTATTAAAAAGTGTTTTTTTTCCTTTTAAAAAAAGCCCATCCAAACGGACCCTAAATAATTAAGAAAAAAGGAAGTTAGTAATTAAGTTGGCGTAATGAGATGGAGTTTTTCTTTTCTTCAATTGCTTCATTTTTTTGCCATAATCTCCTCAGTCTTGGGTGTCATTGAGCCTACTATCTCATCTGATATGAACCGTAGTTTCTTGTTACCAATTTCTATTGAGGAGATTAAAGCAGTAGCCTTTAGTCTTGGGAGCACAAAAGCGTCTGGACTTGACGGTTTTTCGAGTAAATTTTATTATTCCTCTTGGTCTAAAATTGGTGAGTCTATTTGTAGTTTGGTTAAAGAGTTTTTTTTGCAGGTTATTTAGTGCTTAATGATTTAAATTCAACTAACATAACTCTTATTCCTAAACTTCAAAAGCCTGAGCATGTGTCTCATTTTCGCCCCATAGGTTTGTGTAATTTCTCTTATAAGATCATTTCTAAAATCATGGCCAATAGAATGCGGCCTTTACTTGATACTTGTATTTCACAGAACCAGAGTGCCTTTGTTCCATGTCGGTGTATTCATGATAATATTATTATTTCCAATGATGCTGTGGAGACGGTAGAGCACTTATTTTTCCATTGCCCCTGGACTAGGTGTGTTTGGTTCGGGTGTTCCCTCGGTGCAAAGCTTGATGTTGCTAGTATTTCGAACTTCAATGCTTGGTGGATTCAACTTACATGTATGTCTTTTTTGAGTAAGCAAAACCTTTCATTAATTTGTTGGATCTTATGGTTTATATGGAAACAAAGAAATAATTTGGTTTTTAATCATAAAGATCCTAACCCTATTAATGTCATTGAATGTGCGAGGAAAAATAATTTTGACTTCTGGGTGAATTGCGATAAAAGCACGTAAATCAGGAGGGTCAAAGGGTTGTTCCTACTCATCTAGTTTTCTCGGTCCACTCCTCCCGCCTGGCAAACTTAAATTTAAGCGTGATGGAGCCTTTTCGGCTAAGAAGGCGCGCTGCTATCAGAGTTATCTGTAGGGATCATTTTGGTGATTTCAAATGGGATTTTGTGGATAAGGTTAAATCCATCTTTGCATTTATGACTGAAGCTTTAGCTCTGAAGAGGGCTCTCATGCTCGCTGTGGATCTCGATCATGATAATGTTGTTTTTGAAATCGACTGTCTTTCCCTTCTTGAATGTGTTGATGCTAAATCTCCGGATATGATTGATTGGAGGAGTAGGATCATTATTTTCGATATTATTTGTCTTTTGGTGACCAAGGTTGGGTTCTCTCTGCCCTTTACCCCAAGGGGGGTAATCGTGCCGCTGACCTAATTGCAGCAGATGCTTATAAAGGGGTGTGCCCGATTAGGTGGGTCTTTCAACTAACACCTTCTTTGCTGTCACTTCTAGCCTTGGACTCCCAGAAGGCGGATGCCGTTCCTCATGATGTCCCTCTCCCCCAATCACTCATTGAATGTTGATTGTTTGTAGTTTGTTTATTTGTTTGTATTCTGTTTTGTTTGTAATTCATAGACTTGTCTGTTCTTTTGATGTTATTTTTCTCATGATGTTGTTTTTTCTTCTTATTATTTCCCTTCTCTGATGTTAGTTTGTACTCTTTTGGAGTATTAATACAAGTATCCTTTGACCAAAAAAAATTGAAGAAAAGAATGAACTCTCTGGCAGTCAACCAAAATTCAGTTTTAACAATTAATTTAATTTTATAAAAAATTAAAATTTTTTTTATTATAAATTCATATAAATTAGGTTTTGAAAGTAATCATCATTCAAATAAAAAAAAATCTATCAGATATCGCAAGCAAGACGATATAATTATGAAATGGAATCACATAACATTATTCAACCATCCATTGTAATGATGATATATGATTTTGATTTTTGACCATATGTGCATAATTGAGTTGGTGTTGGAAAAATACATGTATACAAGTCGAGATAGAACTCTTCTCACAAACTTAACTCGTATATCATAAATCATATTGGAAAAACAGTTTTTACCGCTAATCCAAACAGACACACATCGAAATTCCTAACTCGTGATGTCACTGATGTGATCCCCGTTTATACCATTGTTTTACACTTAATAAAAAACATCTATCTTTTGAAAATTTCAACTTTCTATTATTTATCTTACATTTATATATATATATATAATGAAATACTGTATAAATTAAAAAATTTATATATAACAATAAAACTCAACTTCTTGACAGAATTTTTTTTCTATAATATCTCCTATTTTTTGCATACTTAAAGGGGATATCACTTTGGTTATTTTTAAGTCTCTAGCAACATATTTTTTAAATAACATCATTAGTTGAATATTGCGTTACCTTCTTATTTGAAATTATCTACTTTAACTGAGTAAATTTACGTGAATTAATTGGACACCGACATGTCATGTACCCATTCGCCTAGTCAACTGAACCAAGCATATATATGTTTGGTTTTATATTGAAAATCAAATATATACTTTCACCAAAGTCAGAATTTTAGTCTTTTAATTTATAATATAAAATAAACATAATCTTAAAGACTCCGATGAACAATAGTAATAGTTTCAATTTTTTTTTTGCAACTTTAATAATTTAAATAATTTTTAATAATTTGGAGATGATTAAAAATAACCTATATTAAGAAAAGGAAAAAGACACATAAAGACCAACATAAATAGTGGACAAAGAAGTGCTTCGAATTTCAGTATTCCCTATAACATGTAAGTTCCCAATTTGTCCTATTTGAAATTAAAAGGAAATGACAAAATTGCCTTTTGTCAGCTTATTCCTTGCTGCAACCCAACCTCACCGAAGACCCAAAACTCTTGAATTATTCGATGACAAGAGCTCCTTCAATTCACTTTTTTTTTTTGGTTGCTCAGCCGGTTCACCGGGGCTTCGCCCCGACTAATCCGAATCTAACTCGCGTCGCGCACCTCTGTAGTTTCTTGACAAGTGCCATCGGAGTGGCTTGAAATGGAGGAGTGAGAGAGCGCAATATCTGGTGACGGTGGTATATGAGAATGAAGAAGAAGACAGTGGTGGATAATCTCAACGATGCCATCAACGGTGGTCCGATTTCCTCTTCCCCTCTCCCTTTCATTCCAAAATCGCATTTCCAATCTCCAGGTCCAAGCTAGGTTCGAAAGTCTGCTTCCTGTTTGGTGGTTGAGCAGACACTGGCGGTGAAGAAGAAGGTAATTGACGATGGTGGTGGCGGTAGGAGATGGTGAGGCTCGATGGTGAATGTGATGATGATTTTTCCCTTTGGTTCACAGTTCCCAAATCCCTTATTAAGTTTTTGTTGTGAATTTGAAAATAACAACTCTCGATATAGAAATAACAATTATACATTTAAAAATAACCACTTGTGAAAATGAGAATGCAAGCATTAATTAATTTCTAGAATTGATAAAGGTTACTAGGTTTGGATTTGAAAATAACAACTTTGGATATGAAAATGACAACTATCCATTTAAAAATGATCACTTGTAGAAAATGGGTTAGTGGGAGAAGCTCTCCCTTCTCTCTAGTTTTCTTCCCTCTCCGTCACTATGATACCTACTGTTTCATTCGATTCTTCACTGAAAAATGACCCCCCTCCCCACCCTGGCGAAGATCAGTCCACGAAGCGAGCTAAGATCGACGATACCGACATTATGGAGATGACTGTGACTCAGGACTCTTCTCCAGTTAACTCCCTCGTCTCTGTTTCTCCCCATCTTGAGTGTGGACCGGAAACTCAGATGACAACAGCCCCTTCTACCGACCAAGATATTCCCATGAATGAGGATAAGGTTGAACCTATGCCTCAAATTCCATCGTTCAAAGATAAGCTGCTAAACTCATAATCAAGACCGTCTGATGAAGAAGATGAAGAGCTCATTATGCAACAAGGATATGTTTCCATCGGTATGAAAGGCAATATCCCTACTGTAGATTTTGCAACTCATGTCCTTGAGACTTTGAATCAGAAAATGGGACTTGCGGTAGTCGTTAAACTGATGGGAAGGAAGGTGGGCTATCGCCAACTCTGGACGCAACTTCAGTACATGTGGAAACCAGTCGGCCAACTTAAAATCATCGATTTGGATGATGGCTGTTTTCTAGTGTGTTTCAAAGAAGATATGGATTATCAAAATGCATTGTTGGGTGGTCCGTGGATGATATATGGGCTTTACCTTACTGTTCAGCCATGGTCTCCTTCCTTTCAAACCCATGAACATGTCATCAATCAAGTCACCGGTTGGATCAGACTCCCAAAACTTCCTGCACGTTACTATCATAAGAGTATCATCTATGATCCCCTCTCCTCGTACATCTTCGTCCTCTATATGGAGCGCCTGTCCCAACTCATTCAAGCTCAAGTTAATCTTGGGAAATGGAAGACCATTAAACTTGGCCAAAGAGGTGTTCACCTTTCCCACATCTTCTTCGCAGATGACTTAATCCTTTTTATCCATGCAACCCCTCAAGGCCTCAACAGGCTGGTTTGATCCCAGAAACCCTCAATAATTTCTGTTTCTCTTCTAGATACATGATAAGCAAAAATAAATCGGAGATTTATTTCTCAAGGAACATGGTCTCACAAACATGCAGGAAAATCTGTGACATTTTTGGCTTCAAACGAACACTCTCCCTTGGGAAGTATCTGGGTGTCCCGTTGCTTACCGGAAGGGTATCATCATCTACTTATAGGTACATATTAGACAGGGTCCAATCCAAATTCGATGGCTGGAAAAGCAGATGTCTTTCGCTAGCAGGTTGGATTACCCTTGCTAAGTATGTGTTGGAATCCATTCCTCTATATATTATGCAAAGCACTATGCTTCCCTCTTCTTGCATTGCGAAGATTGAAAGAATTATTCAAAAATTCATCTATGGGGTTGTGGTCTCTTGAAGCCGGATTCCCGAACAAGGCTTTTCGATGAAATTAATTTTCAAAATTCACTTTCAGTCGGACTCCCTCTGGGTTTGAGTCCTGGGGCAAAAAAATGATGTTTCCTCCAATGGTGTGGTGAATCTACGTGCCCGTATGTCCCCCCTCTAGAAAAATTTAACTAAGCTATGGGAGGATACTTACCACTACATTTAATGGAAGCCTGGCAATGGTAGCCTCGTCAGTTTCTGGTCGGATTTTTGGGTGGGTGACCGTTGAAACTCTTATCCTTTGCTCCCATTCTTGAACATGATCTTTCAAGGCCCATAGCTAATTTTGTGAATGGTGATGGTTCTTGGAAATGGCATCTTTTTGATCACTTATCGCTCCGGTATTATGAGGGAAATATCCTCTTTAACAACTCGGGAGCCCTCCTTCTCGCTCATGTCTTTGGCATTTAACTCATCAAGGAACCTTTACGACAAAGTCTGCTCACAGAACATTGGAGTCACCCAACTGGAATGACTATGATCATCTATGGCCTAAATTTTGGAAGTTGCCAATGGCACAGAGGATTCAGACATTTACTTGGCTGCTTCTAAAAGGGAAATTACTTACTAATGAGGTAAGGGTTGCCAGGAAATTGGCCCAAGATAACCGTTGTCCCCTGTGTTTAGCTGGTACTGAAAGCCTTAATCATGTCTTCAAGGAGTGTGACATGGCCTCTTCAGTCTGGAAGAAGATATTGCCCACAGATCTTAGCTCTAATTTCTTTCGCCTGGACATCCAAGCTTGGTTGCGTTCAACCATCCTTTCCTCTTTGCTTGACATGTCTGGAAGGTTGGGTTTTGTATCACATGTTGGAAATTATGGGACACCTGAAACTGACGAATTTTTGCTGCTGATCAGTTCACGGCCCATGGTATTATAGGTCAAGTCAGATCTCTAGTTGTTCATACACAATTTGAAAGTGGAGCTGAATCACCAAGAGGGGGTAAATTGGGGATTCTAAAACTTTTTCGAAATGCTCTGTTTTTGGATACTGAAAACAGGGATAAACAGAGGATAAGGAAGAGAAGCAAGACACAAAGGATTTATACTGGTTCGGTCCAATCTATTGACCTACGTCCAGTCCCCAGACTCTCTGGGATTTCTCACTATCACAATTGATTACACACTCTGTAACTTAAGAGTAATTCTCTCACTAGAACTTACTCCCCCTTACAAGTTGCAATCAATATCTCAATCTCCAAGTCCCCTGACTTGAGATTTTTACAATGAATGATTTACAATAAATGAACTCTCTAAGAGTGGATAAAGATAAATATGAAGTACAATGTATCAAAAGATACTTCTCACAAGAAAACTTAAAGAGTAGTTGGAAACTTGAATGATTTTCGTTTTCTACAGATTGGTTGTTGAGAAGAATTGAATGCATCTCTATTTATACCAATAGAATATTAAATGACCGTTGTAATCTTCAATGTGACCGTTGCCAACATTAAGAATGGATTAGTTGAAGTTTTGGTCTTCTTCTCTCTCTACTCTTTAGTTAATCCAGTTGCACAGAAGTTTATGGTTGACTTCTTGACTTTTAATCCGTTGGAGGAGCAGCTACTGGATGTGGAAAGGAAACATTAATCCCTTTACAACGTGTGGAGAATGATTGTCCAAAAGGATGCAAGTTTTCTGGACTTTGCATTTAATGAACTGACATCACTTTATGCTTTATGCTAATGCTTCATTTAATTCTCTTTAAATCATCTGAAACTCACTAACAAACTGATTAAACATAGTTAGGAATAGTAATGAGTGATGATATGAAGTATTAGAAGCAAACACAAAGATTTCACAAATTCGTCAGCTTTGAAATTCAAAACCCGACACAAACTCGAGTTTGTTCATCAAACCGGAGTTTTCATTTTCATTAACAGCCTAAACTTGAGTTTCCAAAACTTAACTTGAGTTTTCTCCATCCAGAGAAGAATGTCGCGATTTGGTATTTGAATCAAGTTTTGAGAAGAGTTCAAAACTCGAGTCATTAAGGGTGTGCATGAGAACCATTCTGTTCCCCAGCACTGATTCTGAGATGAAACAGTTTTTTTTTATTCAAAAGATTATTTAGGTGGTGGTGGCAACGGCGGTGGGGGGTGGTGGTGGTGGCAGTGGTGGTGGTGGCGGCGGCGGGTGGGGGTGGTGGCAGCGGCGGCGGTCGTGGTGGTGGCGACGGTGGCGGTGGCGACGGGGGTGGGAGGGTAGTTGATCCGTCGCTTAGGGTGATTGGAATTTCTTTGCTTCGTCAATCTCACGATCGAGAGAAGGGAAAAAATAGATTCTGGCTTTGTGCCCTGGAATAGAGAAGCATAAATTTTCTGCTTATTTTTTTTATTCCCCAACACAAAAAAGAAACTGGTTCATCCCAGGAACAAACAAAAAACCGGATTTACCAAACACAATTCCTATCCAATTTTGTTCCTGGGAATAAAAATTAAGAAAAAACTCATTCTGGGAGCGTTACCATACACACCCTAAGTGACAAACTCGAGTTTTGGACCTTTGATGAGAAAACATGTTTAAGTCCAAAATCTCAAAACTGGGGTTTCCATTCCAAAACTGGAGTTTTCAAAAGGTTCAAATTTAGCAGAGCTCTCTGCTTGGCCTAAACTCGAGTTTGCAAACTGAAACTCGAGTTTCCATAAATCTTTGAAAAATGGAAACTTCTCTGCTTATTCAAAACTGGAGTTTTCAAATTGAAACTGGAGTTTTCAAAACTTTAGAAACTTTGAGTTCTTCTCTGTAAGACCTAAACTCGAGTTTCCAAAACCAAACTCGAGTTTCCTCATTTGAGAGAAAAACTTTGAAAAACCTTGTCAAATGAAATCTGGAGTTTTCAATCAAAACTGGAGTTTTCACAAGTTCAGAATTGAACATTGTTCTTTGTATGCTGTAAACTCGAGTTTCCAAAACCAAACTTGAGTTTCCAAATGGAAACTGGAGTTTTGCTAAGTTTGAAAAATTGGTAGCTTTCTGTCTTGCCAAAACTCGAGTTCATTAAAACCAAACTCAAGTTTGCTTTGCCTTTGAAAAACTTAGATGCCCTCTGTATGGTCAAAACTCGAGTTTCAATACTCACACTCGAGTTTGCCTAACTTTGCAAAAACTTGAGCTGCTCTCTATCAAGTCCAAACTCGAGTTTCCAAACCAAAACTCGAGTTTGCCTTTGACAGTAAGTTTTTCAACTTAACAAAGACAAACTTCAATCTGAGTTTATAATTGTCAGTTATCATCAAAACCAATAGAGAACTAACACAATTTTGTTTTGATAGGTTTAGCCTTCTTCTATAACTTGCTTATGTTTCCTCTGCTGTACATTTCTTAATTATTTTCAATGAATTCCTTTACACTAAAAAAAATGATCACTTGTGAAAATGAAAATGCATGCTTGGATTAATTTTTAGACTCAATATGGGTTTACCAAGTTTGGATTTGAAAATAACTTGGATATGTTGAAATAACAACTATCTATTTAAAAATGATCAATTATTCTCACTGGAGCTCCACGAATATGTCACCAGCCATTGGCCGGTGGTAGTCTCCAACAGGGGGGTAAGGGTTACTTTTAAAACAATTGTGTAAAGGGCATTTGTGTCATTTCTTTTTAATTTCACAAAAGGGGAAAAAACACTAGCATGTTATAGGGTTTTTGAAATTGGAAGCATCACCTAGCTATCTGTCCTTTTCCATCTATATTGGTCTTTATGTTTATTTTTCCTATTAAAAAATAAGGAAGTTTTGAAGATCAATATGAGTAACATTTGCATGGGAGTGACTTTTCTCCTTTTGATAAGTATATATTTTATGATTAAATAGGTGTATATTTTATGAGAATTAGTTGGATTTAATGATATTATATACCTATTTAATTATCTTTTATATACTTTACTATCATTATAGGATAAAAATATATTTTGATATAAAATCTACTTATTTCCTATTATATTTTGCAGGAAATATTAGCTGGTTTGGAAAGAAGTAGAAAAAGCAATTAAGAGGATATGCAATCAGTCAAACTCGGTGGTCCAACGCAAGAAAAATAGAAACAAAATCAATTGTGTAATCTGGTGGAGTAAATTACAAGATATAATATATCTTGTTAATAAGAAAAGGAGAATCAGTGACCCACAGCCTAAGTTATATTTAGGTTATATATATGAAGAGAGGAAGGAGAAGAAGAGGATAACGAGGAGCAGATTAGGAGAAACAGAGGAGCAGAGGAGTAGCGACTGAGCGTTTTGATTCTCTTCATCATCTCCACGGAAGGACGGAAGGACTGTGGAGGCGACGAAGAAACTTTCTTTCATCTATTTCCTTTATTCTTTCAATATGAGTTTCATCCTTTTGTTATGGATTTTGTTATAGTCATGTGTGGATAATTCTCTTTTCAACCTAGAGGATCTATGAACTTGTTTGGGTTCTATAGATTATTCCCATTAATTAGTTTTGCTTAATTTATTTTCAGTTTATTTAATCTTGTCTTTAATGAAATTGCTTATTGATTGGCCATCATTGAGCATGTTTTGGGGATTTAGGGTTGAACTTGGAAGAGGGAATCCTAAATTGACCTTGGGATTAAATAATGTGGAATTAGGTTTAAATTTAATGTGAAATTAGGTTTTAATCTAATCTGCGTCTAGGATAGGAATATACCTAGAAGCTCCACATAATCAAATTAGAGTGAGCCTGATTTAAAACGCATCTTATTTAGTTGTGTGAGGCATTGCATAATTAATTAAGGTAGGTAGATAAATGGACCGGAAGGCATTTATAGACATCAATACTCTAGGTTAGCTGATTAAGTTAAGTCAAAATTAGTTTAGTGGGGATAAAATCTAAAAAACAAACAAGGGATTAGTGACTCTAAGTTGCTCGTTCGATTATTTTAGTAGTTTGTTATTTTGATTTTCTTTTCTTTTAATTAAATTCAATCTAGTTTGCTCAACTTAAACGAAATTGTGAAATTAATGCCTAATTGAATGAACAGTTTACATCTGTAGTGAAAAAACACAAAGAAAATTTACTCTATAATAATAATATATTTATTTTCAGATCAAATTTTAACAATTTAAATTTATTTATGTATTTTTTAAGTAAAACTAATGATATTTTTTAAAATGTAAAATTTAAGCCATTGAAATTTTCCTCCAATGGAGTTGAGAAAAGGAGAATAAGAGAAAAGAAGAGAAGCTACTCTCCATTCACACAAGCTAAATGTTTGTCATTGATAGACGGGCACTTTTTTTCAAATTTTTGCCCATGTCACCTTGAAATAATCAAGTGATACTATAATTAATAAAGTAATTAATTAATTAATCAACCAACAATTCGATGAAGTGTGGAAGAAATGAAAAGCGATGTAAAACTTATCACTTATTTCAGATTTTTAATAATGCGCATATTGTTTATTACTAATAATCTTACCTACCCTCCAATCTTTATCATTTGTGTAACTTTTTATGTCATATGTACTTTAAAATTTAAATTTGTTTATTACTAATAATTTATATGAAGGCAAGCTGTCATACCAAATTAAGTATATGATGTTCTTAACTCTATCGAAACAAATGTAAAATTGTCAAAATTATGTTTTTTAAAATGCTAATTTTACCCTTGTCCTTCATATATATGACATTCGCTTTTCAAACTCTTGCACTCGTGTGTATAAGAGAGGTAGGTAACAAGTAAGTAATATATACTCACGTATTATCGTTGACATCAAACTTTTTCTATAACAATAAACTTAACTTAAGAATATACTAAACCATTAATAAGTAAACAAGTAAGTGTGTGTGGGGATAAACTAATAAAAGAGAATTAAGTATAATAATCGTTTATGGTTAACCAGATTATTGGCGAATCTTTGTTAAATTGAAAAATATTTAGACTTCTGCAAAAGTCAAGAATATGTATTGCTACGGGTTTGAAAGAATGAAAAAAGTAGACTAGTATTACAAGACGACAAGTTTATTTATAAAGCTTATTTATAAATTAGTAGCTGATAAGTATCGCTTAGTTGGAAATGAAGTAGAGCACTTTTCCTCCCTTAATATATTAAAGGGAAGTCATATCTTAGGAGTTGCTTGTATCTGTCAGTGAGTTTTTATTCTTATTTATAAACTGTAAACATTCAGCATTTTCCCTAATAATTATATATAGAGAGTAGAGACATAGAGTTAATAGAGAGAGAGTAGCAGTGTAGGATTTATTCATCTAAATGACACCAATAACTTCTTTTAAATGTGGAACCAATTTCCCTAGCAAGTAGAGTGCAGGGAAACCGGGTCCTTTAAATGCTTTATTAAAGGTGAGGTTGCCTATGTTTAAACTATCTATGAAGTATATAATGGCTGTGTAGGTTATAACCAAAAAAAAAAAAACTCCCTCTTGTCCTTATTATAAGGCACCAATTAATAATTGTATTTGGTCATTTTTATAAGGCACTTACTTATTTCCAAAGTGCATTAATTATTTTTTTTTCATGTATGCCCATGATTAATAAGGGTACGTAGTGGGTAAGAGTAATAATTAATATAATATTAGAGTTTAGTGTAATTAGAAGGGGTAATATTAGAAGTTACTTAAATTGTAGGACAACTTTATTGACTTTAACTGTTTTTCTTGGTTTGTGAGAATTGTTAATTGATATCTTATAATAAGGACCAGAGGGAGTACAAAGTGGTGAAATTAATGTTGAAGCCTTGTGGCTCAATCATACCAACTTCTTACTCCCTCTGGTTCTTATTATAAGGCACCAACTAACAATTCTCACAAACCAATAAAAACAATTAAAGTCAATAAAGTTAGCCTACAATTTAAGTAACTTCTAATATTACCCTTACTAATTGCACTAAACTCTAATATCATATTAATTATTATTCTCACAAACTACCCTTATTTATTAGGGGCATACATGGAAAAGAAAAATTAATGTTCCTCGGGAACAAGCAAGTGCCTTATAAAAAGGACCAAATAAACTTGCTAGTTGGTACTTTATAATAAGGATCAGAGGGAATACTTAGCTTAAGAAAGTCTTTCTTAAGCGTGAAGTCTTTCTTTTTCTCTTCCCCCTTTTTTGTTTGTGAAACTGAAATCAACGAGTAGAAGTAAATATCTCGTTCTATTAAGATTTAAATGTTAACAAGATGAGTAAAATCTTTGAAAATCCTTTTAAATTAGTTGATTATGATAAAGCCGGTAATGTTGACTCAATTCATAACCCGTGGGTTAGGTGTGAGTTAGGGTTGGCAATTTTGCAACCCACAAAAGTGTAAGCTACACTTGTTTGCACTGTATGGCCAGTTAGCTAATGTGGGCTAGCCCGTGGGTTGGCCCACACTATTTTTTTTAAAATATGGTAAAATTCTAAAGTCCTACACTCCTACCTTAATACCTCCTAAAGCTGGTAATACGGGTTCAACTCACAACCCGCAAGTTAGGCGTGGGTTATGGTTGGCACTTTTAAACCAAATTATTAAACCTTGATTGTTTGGTGATGGTTTGATATTTTTTTGTTTGTAAACTTGAGTAAATTTAATGATTTTATCTCTTGAATTGTAGATTTTGTTTGTGAATTTTTGTAAGTGGAATGATTGATGCTATGAAAAAAAAATTTATAACTTTTATATATGTTTCAGACTTTCGGCCATCTTAAAAATAGGGAGAAAAAGATGTGAGTTGTTAGGCTGACATGCAACCCACCCTGTGCATCCCCCACCGCACAATTCCCGCAGGTTGGGTCATATTCCCATCTCCTCCATTAATATATTAAAGGGAAGTTATATCTTAGGAGTTGTTTGTATCTGTCAGTGAGTTTTTATTTTTATTCATAAACTTTAAACATTTTCCCTAATAATTAGATATATAGAGACAAAGAGTTAATACTTAATAGAGAGAGAGTAGGAGTGTAGGATCTATTAACCTAAATGACACCAATAACTTCTTTTAAATGCGGAACCGGCTTCCCTAGCAAGTAGTAGTATAGTGCTTGGTAGGGAAATCGGATATTTTAAATGCCTTATTAAAGGTGAGTTTGCCTATGTTTACACTATTTATGAAGGTAATAATGGCTGTGTAGGTTATAACAACAACGAAGAAACATACAAAGTGGTGAAATTAATGTTGAACCCTTGTGGCTCAATGCCTCAATCATACCAACTTTCTTACTTAGCTTAAATCTTTCTTAAGCATGAAGTCTTTCTTTTTCTCTTCCCCCTTTTTGTTTGTGAAACTGAAATCAATAAATAGAATTAAATATCTCGTACTATTAAGATTTAAATGTTAATAAGATGAGTAAAATCTTGAAAATCCTTTTAAGTCAATTGATCATGACAAAGCCGGTAATGTCGGCTCAACTCACAACCCGTGAGTTAGGGTTGGTACTTTTGCAACCCATAAAAGTGCAAGCTGCACTGGCCTGCACTGTATGGCCAACTGGCTAATGCGGGCTAGCCCGTGGGTTGACCCACACTATTTTTAAAAAAATATATGGTAATATCATAAAATCCTAATTAAAGTCTCACACTCCTACCTTAGTACCTCCTAAAGCCGGTAATGCGGGTTCAACTCACAACCTGCAAGTTAGGTGTGCGTTATGGTTGGCACTTTTGCAACCCGCAAAAGCACGCCCCATGTGGCTTGCTGGTTAATGCGGGCTAGCCCGTGGGTTGGCCTACACTATTTTTTTTTTTTTAAATATGGTAATATCATAAAATCCTAAAGTCCCACACTCATAAAAAAATATCATAAAATCATAAAAATATGGTAATTCGTCATTTGCGTTTTGTGCTTTCATTGGGTGATTTTGTTATGTATCTTTGATTGATTTGACTATTTCATTCGTATTTATGGATGAAAATGATGAATGTACATGTGAAAGTGGAAAGATTTACATCGGTTGAGAATTTTTTTATTTTTGGACGAATTTCTCTTCGGTTTTCATCAATTTTTGTTGTTGTTGATTGTGTTTTGTGTATATTTGATTGATTTGAGTATTTCATTCGTAGTTATGGATGAAAATGAAAGTTTGTTGTTGATTTGAGTATTTCATTTTGATTTGTTTGTTGTTGATTTGAGCATTGTTAATTATGGAAAGATTTATATCGGTTGAAAATGAATGTAAATGTATATTTGATTGTGTTTGTTGTTGATTTGAAGTTATTGATTTGAGTATTTCACTTCGGTTTTCACCAAATCCTTGAATGTTTGTTGTTTATGTTGATTGTGTTTGTTGTTGATTTTAAGTTATTGTTTGAGTATTTCACTTTGGTTTTCACCAAATCCTTGAATGTTTGTTAATTATGTTGATTGTGTTTGTTTGTGAAAATGATAAATGTATATGGGAAAGTGAAAATGATGAATGTTTCTTGTTTGTTGATGGTTTATAATGTCCCTTTGTAGGTTGTTGTTGTCATCATGTGTCGTAGACAAGCTCCTTCTAACACCGACAACGAGCGTGGGAGGCGGATTAAACAACGGACGAACCGCAGGGCATCTTCCTCCATGCCACATCACCCACAACAGCCTGATCGAGCTCGTTGTGGATCTCCCTTTCGGTTATCTGTTTAATAATAATGTAGAAGAGCATGAACGATTCATGGCGAATTTTGCCACCAGACCCATCTGCAAGCCCAAGTCATTAGATATCGCATTCTTTGCGAATGAGGGATTTGAGATAGTGCCGACGTTGGATCTTTCCCATCTGAGAGGCTTGGCGGAGAAGACTTTACGTGATTTCCGACTAGCAAAAATGCATCTATGACACACTCTACGTCTTCATCATCACATACGGAAGAGGATTCTCTCATAATCCTCCCTCTCATTATCCCTCATTGTCCCCATCTGAACCGTCCATTTTTTGATCCAACGATTTAGAGGGATTTACAAAAAACCGTGCGCGGTTTTTTCAAAAAAAAATTTGGACCCTTGGATCAAGATTTGGACGGTCAGGATGGAAGACAATGAGGGATGGGCATAAAAAGGGAGGTGAGAGAAACCGGACCCCATCACATACATCGTTACTAATGTAGTATACACTATCCTTAATTACCTACTATAGTCTCCACTTTGGCAATTATCCGATGAATGCATTGGCTTCCATGTAGTTTGGGAAATTCTTTCTTTGAGCTCGTTGTACGTAGTGCCCCGTTTGATTTTCATCATTTTTGTTTTTCCTTCAAATTGAACACCATCGGGACCTTCAAAATGCCTCCCACTATAGTAGATTATAGTAACGAGCGTGTTTGAACTTGAACTCATCATTCACACCAGAATTTCGGAGCTGCAGAAGGGAGAGTTTCAGATTACAATAAAAAAACAAAAGCTTAACAAAGTGAAACTACAAAGATTACACAACAATTATACCTTCAACAAGGTGGGATGGTATTAAACCTTGATGGGCCGCACTAAAACTGAGAAAAGAGAGTATTGGAAGGGGAAATGGGTGCTTAGTCGATTAGGGTTCCAAATGTCGCAATTGGGGTTTTTAAAAAACCCCTCTGGACTGGTTTAGTCGACTAAGCCTTGTAGCTTAGTCGACTAAATCATGGGGGTTTGCAAAAAAAAAAATTGCCCCGCGTTTTAGTCGACTAAACCAAAATGTAATAGACTAAATAGGGATATATGGATGAATAGTTTTCAGACAGGGGCATTTTGATAAATAGCTATTTAATAAGGGATAAATTGATCAAAAAGCCGAGAAATATGTATAGGAGGAAAGCTAGAGAGGCTACACAAAAATGTGGGCGTGTGTGTGCGACCACGTCGTTTTCACTTAAGCGCTAGACTATTAAAAAATGTGTTAATATCTAATATATATAGATGGACGAAATGAGAGATGTGATTAGTATGTACACACACAAATATATATCAAATTCTTATTAATAATAATAATGTATTCTAAATATACATTAACAAATTAATCTTTTAGAGAAACAAAGATTGATCAAAAGAATCCAACAGTTGCCCTTGGTTTTCACCACTAACATTATTATCATCCTTCAAGAGCTGCAAATACTCCTCGTATAACCTCTCCAGTGACTCGCATTCCATATCATTAATATTATTATTAATATTAATAATATTTTCTTCTGATACTGAGCCGTTGACTCGGTCAATATTCTGATCTTCTTCCACAGAAAACCCAAACACATCATTTTCACCAACCCATGGATCATAACTCAGTACATAATTATCCATATCTTCCTTCTGTGGTAACAACTCTTGTTGGCTTGAAGATCCACTTGCTGAAGAAGAGCTGTTCTTGGAATATTCTTTGTTTCCACCACTTATATGTAAAGCCCTCACCCTAATTGGTTTTGGCAGATATATGATGGTCTTCTTCTCTGCTTCTTCGTCGACACTGTTGGATTTATTCTTACTGTTATTTTTCGCGGGCTTCTTCTTCTTCTTCTTAATGATCATATTCTTGGCCTTATCGTCGGTGTTGTCTCTTAATGGTTGGTGATGATCAGGCCTGGATTGTTGTGCTTTGACTCCTTTGCTGAGATGAGTGTTCCAGTAGTTCTTGATTTCGTTATCGGTTCGTCCTGGTAATCGGCCGGCGATGAGAGACCACCGGTTTCCGATCAGAGCATGCATTCTGATGATGAGGTCGTCTTCTTCAGCAGTTATGTTGCCTCTCTTTATGTCTGGTCTCAGATAGTTCATCCATCTCAGTCTGCAACTTTTCCCACATCTCAGAAGCCCTGTAATTAATTAGAACAAAATTGATTGATAGAGGTGAGATAAGATTAAGGAAACATGATTCATTAAAATATAGTTAAGCCGGCTAACTCAGTCAAACATGTACTACATAGTACGTACTACTTTATTTTTTACTTTCGGCGACGGAGATCTTTGAATTATTTATGTGTTCATATTCATAATTGATTTGGCCCTTTGTAAATGAGATATGTCAGAATCTATATATCCTGGCAATGATCCCAAAATGAGACCAAGTCCAAAGTCATATATTTATAAAACAGACAAAAAAATAATACCAAATTCAAAATTTTTGTCAGAAAAGGAAAATGAATGAAACTCAGAGAGATTGAAAAGCGTCATCCATAAACTGGTAATTCAAAACAAAGTTGATGAGTAACTAAAGACAAACATGAATTAAGATGAATGCCAATTACTCCACCACATAATAGTATAGACGCCCTCTGATGAGTAAAGAAAAATAAAGATGAATGAGAGGGAAAAGAAGATGAAGATAAATAAGTACCAGCTTTTTTAGGAAGAGATTTCCATTGACCCTCGCCATGAGCTTGAATATACTTAGTGAGCAATGCATCTTCTTTAGGAGTCCATGGACCTCTGTGTAACCCTACTTTTGCACAACATGGAGCTCTTCCCATCTTCTTCTTCCCTTAATTATATCACTATCTCTCCCACTATACTTTGTTCTAATTATTATTTTTGAGATTTTGAGAGAGATCAGAGAGAGAGAGAGAGAGTATCACTGGTTCTTACCAAGAAGCAAGAGCTGAGCAGCCTAAATGATGATACACATCCCCACCACAATGTCTCTTGCCCTTTTATAAAGTCCTCAATCACATATGACTTTTTCTTTTTTTTACTTTTCAATGTACCTGGACAAAAACTATTGGTTGTTGATCCTGGCTGCCATTCTTTATTCCTTGTAACATATTTTTTTCATATAATTTATTCCCTCTGAACTTATCTCTACCTGTATTATTTCTCCTACTATGTACTCCTATAGCTAGTTTGTGTTGTGGTATTCTATATATGTATTTAGTTTAATTATACTGCTGTTATTATCACACTAATTAATTACTCTGTTTTTCCGTCAAAATTAATTATTCTATTTCACTATCATCCATCTTAATATAACTATAGTTTCAACTCATCAAGTTACAGGCAAATTTGTAGTGAGTCTAACATATAAAATATCGTAGATTTCTTATTGTTTATATTTATTTTATATTAATATTTTTAAATACGTAATAGTTTAATTTATTTTGAGATGAAATTCGGTAATTATTGTACCTAAAATTTGGGGAGGATTTTTATTTTATTTTTTAATCCTGCAATTGCAAAGAAAGTTCAACAGCATATGACTTGTTAGTTGTTACTTGTCTTAGGCATGTATGTTTTTAATAACCTCCAAATGGGTTCCTTTTCCTTTGTTGTTGAGTTAGTATATTGAAAAATATGGCTATATTATTATTTATATTACCTCCGATCATAATTATAGGAACATTTTTGTAGTGCAATTTATACTAAAAAGTGTTCATATAATTAGGACCGAAACGAGTACATACACAATTTGTTATGAATTAAATGTTATTATACGTTATTTATAGATAAATATTAATGTATTTTCATGTTAATATTAATAATATTCAATATCCATATTAATCAAGAAAAACCGGGGTTGGGGAAGCAAAGTAGAAATTTTCAATCAATAAAATATCTATACAAAAGTAAAACTAGTTACTATTATATAAGGGGAATAATAATTATTACATTTGGGAGAAGTTAAATCTCTCACCAGGCTTAATCAATCACTTAATTAAAAAAATAAATATATACTTAGTGGGGCTGTGGGGGTGGCAATGGGTATATTATAAAAGTTTGATCTTATCATAATTTCTGCGTCTGTCTGTTCATATATGGAAAATAGAGTATTTTTTTTTATCCTTAATATATAAATCGTATCATTACATTAATTTTATGAATGTAATCCCTCCGGTCCTAATTATAGGAACATTTTACTAGAATTTGGAGAGATTAAGGAGAGAAGTTAAATTAGTTAATTATAATTTTTTTTCCAAAAATACCTTTGCTTAATTTAGAAAATCATTGTTCCGGTAGGAAAGCGAGATTTTATATTGTAATTACCGAGATCAGGTTCAAACTCATTATCATAGTATGGTCTTCCGTGGATCTTTTTGTTTTCTTGGATAAAGGATCGAAATTGAATTTACGGGAGAAGTATAATTTTATCTTTAATTTATTGCCCTTGAACTTCTCAATTCTCAGTTCACTCTTTTTTTTCATATTAAATAGGGATAAATTAAAATTTTATTAAATTTTAAGATAATATTAATGAGATTTAATGTTTTTTAATTTCAGTGGAACATATAGAGTGAAAATGCATTATAAATAAAACATAAACAAAACGAGGAAAAGAAAGTTGGTGGTACTGATCTAACTTCTAATTAGTCAAAGGTTATTATTTTACAATTAATTTTTAACATTATGCCCCACATTATATGTAATTGAACAATTAATTAATGATTATATACCTAATTAATTTGAAGATTCATGCCATACCTTTGGGTTAATAATCCAATAACTAAGGACACATAAAGAAACTTTGCCTGGTACGTTGAACCAGTTATTGCCAGACATTTAATTACATTATTGGACATGGTCTGTTTTGTTTTAGTCAATTAATCACTCTGTCGTGTCTAATTAACTCCGAATATTCAGAAAAAGTAATTAAAATATTTTTTATTTTTAATTATTTTCTTGCTGCTTTTGGAAGATTGCCTTTGCAAATCTGTGCCGACTTGCAGTTTGGAAAAGTCTTTGTATAAAACCGTGTTCATATATATTAACAATCCATTGAAAAAAAAGAAAGAAAAGAAAGCAATTTCAAATATAGTACAACGAAAAAACAACAATTTACAATTATTCCTAAAATTTTAAACTCAGAAAAAGCAGTTAATGAATAACGATGTCATTTTTTATATATCTACTTGACTGGATTTTTTTTTTTTTAATGATGCTGGGTCTAAATTGCATCATTAAATAATATATTATTCTTCAAAATAACTAAGACGCTTTTGTACTATTTAAAATATGATATTTTGGGTCTTTTAAATTTGCGTTAGAAAGATACGTTCACGTAAGTTGAGATAAAACTTATCTCACAAACTTACCTCGTATATATACCATAAATCATGTTAGAAAAAGCAACTTCTACCCTAATCCAAACAAGCACTGCTAGTACCAAAGATATTTCACATGAAAATATATTTTCTCTCATTAATAAAATCTGGGGTGAATCTGTAAAAATAGTAAATTTTACCATTAATATATTTTAAAACCAAATTAAAATAACAAAAGTGAGATTGTTGTCAAACTCGCGAGTTGACTCTCCGAGTTTACCGTTTTTACGTTCCTACCTTACTAAATCGAGTTAAGTCTCTAGTAAAATTATGTCAGCCGTAAACTCGGATAAACTCATGAGTTTACACACCGAATTTACCGTTTTTACGTTTGTAGCTTACAAAATTGTGTTAATTTTTTCAATATTTTCATCCTCAATGGCTTTATATATGAATTTTATAGAAATTTATTTATTAAATATAATAAATTATAAATGTTGATATATTTAATTTCAATTATTTGGATTTAAAATATATTTAAATCAAATTATTGTCATTTTTATATTTAAATTATTTAATTATACATTATTAATACATATTTAATGATAAAAGTAAACTCTTATGAGTTTACTCGATTCGAGTTACGATACGAGTTTATGTCACTATCACGAGTTTGCTTAGACTCGTGAGTTTGACAACCTTAAAAGTGACCACTATTTTAAAATTGAAATGGTGGTGATGACAAAAGTATTATGTGCTATTATAGGGACTAAAAGTTTAACCATTGCTTCTTGCATTTTTAGAGATAAATTAAGTACATGTTTTGGTGTGCAAAATGATTAGCGGCAAACTATATTTTATAAACTGATTAAGTGATTCTGATCCCCTATATAGATTAGTATAAAGGAAAATGATAGAAAAATATCATTTAAACTTTAAAGTCCAGTTTACAACAACAGTAATAAGATTAACAAAATCAATAATGTAATTGATAATTCGTTTTATTGAAAAATCACATATTTAAGATTTTAAAGTTCAAATTGTATTTTATTGGAATTTTCTCCTACTATGACTAAATAAATTGATGAACAAATAGTTCTGTGCGACTATTACGTACTCTCTCACAAGCAGTCAAATAAATGATTTTTTTAGTAATTGAAAAATCAAATTAAGTCGGCTTTTAAAGTCTAATTTTTGACTAGACTACGCACCCTTTCCTTAACCAAAAAATGCGGTTTTTTTTTTTTTTTTTTTTTTTTTTTGCTATTGCACCCAGTTCACCAGAGCTTTACCCTGATTAGTCTGGATCGAGGTTTTGTCGGGCGCATATGCGGGGACCTCTCCCAGGAGAGTTTTTTTGCATCCACAAGGACTCGAACTCGAGACCCTTACTTAAGCGGCTCAAGTCCCTTCCACTTGAGCCAACTCCCGCTGGGAAAAAAATGTGGCTTTTGTTTTAGGAGTTTTAAGGAAATATTACGTGAAAGATACATTCATGGACCCAAATCAATATCAATATCAATATTACCGCTTTAAGGGGCAAACACACGGTATTTAAATTAATATAAATATTGTCAATATTAATTAATTGATTTTTTTTATCAACATTAAAATCAATTAAAGTAAAAAAATTATGGAAAATTACGATATCTCAATAAAAATTATTCAAACAATTTTTTTTTAATAGTATAATTTTTTTTTTGGCTGTAGTATACTTTTAGTCTTTTAAGTTTACATGAGATATACTTTTAGTCCTTAACTTTATAAAGTATACTTTTAGTCCTATAATTCTAACACTGTTATTTTTATTAACGAAAAATGTAAACTCAAGTGATAACAGTGTAAATTTAAATAATGACGGTATAATTAAATACTATTAAGCTTAAATTTAGAATATGGATAAATTGAAGAATATATAAAATTTGCGTAATTAAATGTTATTATTCATCATTTGAGTTCGTCGCGTCAGCATTTTCCGTAAGCAACATTAACAATGTTAGAATTTTAGGACCAAAAGTATATTTTATAAAGTTAAGGGATTAAAAATATGCCTTATATAAAACTTAAAAGATTAAAAGTATACTTTAACCTTTATTTTTAAACTAAATGTAGCAAGAGGCCCTCCTCATTTTAAGAATTCAAACTTGAAGGTAATAAACTTGTAAATTCTTATTATTTGTAGATCATTAACAATGATGCTCACTTTTCATATTATATATGGGTTACACGGAGCCTATATAGAGCTATATATTTTAAAGACATAAGCTATTCATTAAATTAAAAATATGCTCTTATGTGTTAATTAAATTATTACTAAAATAATCTACAAATTTCATTATAAAAGATTCTTAAGCTTAGTAGCTTACAACTTTCTTAATTTGATAGTATCTTCCCTAAAATTGTAATAAATCTCACAAAACTTAGTAGCGAGTTTGATCAATTAAAAATTAATTATAACCATGAAGATTACTTAACTTGAAATTTCTAAAGTACAGAGCACTAAAGAATTATAAAAATCTAAACACCTAAGAAATAATAAAAATGTAAATTACGCGGAAGGTGTTTGAGTAAGGCTTTTTTCCCAATGTGCCCCTAATTAAATAACTATTTACCAAAATGCCCCTGTTTTGAAACTATTTCCCAATATGCCCCTGTCAGAAAACTATTTCCCAATGTACCCCTGTGTTAGTCGACTAAATACATGATTTAGTCGACTAAATCTCGTGGTCAAATTTTTTTTTGAAAACCCCCGACATTTAGTCGACTAAACAATAAGTGTTAGTCGACTAAATATAAGTCGGGGCCTTTTTTAAAAAGCCCAAACCCGACATTTAGTCGACTAAACCGTAAGGCTTAGTCGACTAAATGTCGGCAGAGGGGTTTTTTAAAACCCCAAATCGCGCCTATTCGAACCCTAATCGACTAAATCCCTCCTCAAACCTCTCCCCTCGGTTTTTGCCCCAAATCCTTGTTGAATCCGTTGGTGGGTAGCGAAGGAAACTCCATTCTAGTGTCATTTGCGTCAATTTTGGTATGTTCTCATCTACATTTCGAATTTCGACGGTTGTTCTTGCGTTTTTCTGTTTTGTGCTTTCATTGGGTGATTTGGTTGTGTATCTTTGATTGGTTTGGTATTTCATTCGTATTTATAGATGAAAATGACGAATTTACATGTAAAAGTGGAAAGATTTACATCGGTTGAGTATTTTTTCTATTTTTGGACGAATTTCACTTGGTGTTTTACAATTTTGTTGTTGTTGATTGTGTTTTATGTATATTTTTGATTGGTTTGAGTATTTCATTCGTATTTATGGATGAAAATGACGAATTTACATGTGAAAGTGGAAAGATTTACATCGGTTAGAATTTTTTTATTTTTGGACGAATTTCACTTTGGTTTTTTACAATTTTGTTGTTGTTGATTGTGTTTTGTGTATATTTGATGCTGATTTGAGTATTTCATTTGTAGTTTTGGATGAAAATGAAAGTTTGTTGTTAATTTGAGGATTTCATTTTTATTTGTTTGTTGTTGATTTGAATATTTCTTGTTTATGTTGATTGTGTTTGTTGTTGATTTGAAGTTATTGATTTTACGTTATTGGTTTGTGAAAATGATGAATGTATATGGGAAAGTGAAAACGATGAATGTTTCGGGTTTTGTTGATGGTTTATATTGTCCCTTTGTAGGTTGTTGTCGTTATCATGCCTCGTAGAGAAGGTTCTTCTAACACTGGCAACGAGCGTGGGAGGCGGGTTAAACAACGGGCGAGCCGCGGGCATCCTCCTCAGGGCACAGCGGCTGAGCCCGTTGTGGATCTCCCGTACGGTTATCTGTTTGATAACAATGAAGAAGAGCACGAACAATTCGTGGCCAATTTTGCCACGAGACCCATCTGCAAGCCAAAGTCACTGGACCTAGCATTCTTTGCTGGTGAGGGATTTGAGATAGTGCCGACGTTGGATAATGCCCATCTGAGAGACTTGGCAGAGATGAGTTGTCCCTATTCTGAGGTTATGGTGAGAGCTTTCTACAAATACAAGTTTACTAACTTACCACTGCTAACTGGTTGAACATTCATCGGTGGCATTGTTTCAGTAGTCGGGTTTACAGGGTCCGTGCGAGTATGAAAATCATCTTCCACATCGATCTGAGCTTCCACCTAGTGAAATAAACCTCTCATATTCGTCCTCCTCATCGCTGTCCATATTTTCATCTTCCTCATCCTCGTCTTCCTCATTCTCCTCTTCTTGCGTCAATATTATCTCACTTAAGCCTTGTGAAGGTGAAGATACAGGTACAAGTGTTTCTTCTTGATCAAAACATTGTGGAGATCTTGTATGCATGGGTATAGATGATGATTCACCGATTCAAACTCAACATATATCTCAATAAAATTTTGTGATTTCCGACTAGCAAATGCATCTATGATACACTCTACATCTTCATCATCACATATAGTGTTGCTAATGTAGTATACACTATCCTTACCAACTATAGTCTCCACTTTGGCCATTATCCGATGAATGCATTGGCTTCCATGTAGCCCCAATTTTTGACAAATTTTTCTTTAAGCTCGTTGTACGTAGTGCCGCATTTGATTTTCATCATTTTCGTTTTCCTTCAAATTGAACACCATCGGGACCTTGAAAATGCCTCCCACTATAGTAGATTATAGTAACGAGCGTGTTTGAACTTGAACTCATCCTTCACACCACAATTTCAAGCTGCACAAGGGAGAGTTTTAGCTTACAAACAAGAACAAAAGCTTAACAAAGTTCAACTACAAAGATTACACAACAATTACGCAAGAACAACCGTCGAAATTCGAAATGTAGATGAGAACATACCAAAATTGACGCAAATGACACTAGAATGGAGTTTCCTTCGCTACCCACCAACGGATTCAACAAGGATTTGGGGCAAAACCGAGGGGAGAGGTTTGGGGAGGATTTAGTCGATTAGGGTTCGAATAGGCGCGATTTGGGGTTTTAAAAAGCCTCTGCCGACATTTAGTCGACTAAGCCTTACGGTTTAGTCGACTAAATGTCGGGTTTGGGCTTTTTAAAAAAGGCCCCGACTTATATTTAGTCGACTAACGCTTACTGTTTAGTCGACTAAATTTCGGGGGTTTTCAAAAAAAAATTTGACCACGAGATTTAGTCGACTAAATCATGTATTTAGTCGACTAACACAGGGGTACATTGGGAAATAGTTTTCTGACAGGGGCATATTGGGAAATAGTTTCAAAACAGGGGCATTTTGGTAAATAGTTATTTAATTAGGGGCACATTGGGAAAAAAGCCGTTTGAGTAAACCCTTGATCTCGTCAGACTCAATATTTTGGTCCGAGCGTTGAAGGGCCGGCAATATAATGATGAATATATAAAAAGAGTGACGTTAAGAGTAGTCCTTACTTCAAAGAGAATTGACATACTTGATTAAGGCGTCGGTCTTTATCTAAAAGGGAGGGGGTTCGATACCCGCGGGTCGATGTGAGGGTCTCGTTGGTGGACGATCTGTAAATACTTCTATAATCGCTCTTTGAATCTGAAGGCATATCCTGACCCTAGTGGGGTATCAGTGTTTACCCCTACCTAAACTTTTTTGTATTAAATTAAACCCCTCTTCAGTCATGAATATCATAACAACTAAAATTAAAATAAAAGATAAAGAGAGATATCTGGGAGATAATTACAAATTGCAAAATATTTTGAAACATCCAAATATAAAATAATATATTCTTAAAATAGAGATGATGAAAATGCAATTTCAAAATATTTTGAAATCTTATCAGGTTGCATCCCTCTCAATCGCACTACTAATGTTGTTTAGAAATTAAAAATTATTTTTATATTTCATAAGCTACTTTTTGTGCAAATTCACTACGAGAAAAGTGGGAAATAGCGTCGGAAATTGTGATGGAAGACAAAATCCGTCGCAAAATGCTAGATTTTGTGACGGATATTATTTTCCATCGAAAATCCAGAGAGGAAAAAAATTTTGCTTTTTTTTTGCGACGAAATACTAGTTCCGTCGCAAAATCAAGAGACTTCGCGACGGAACAGGAGTTTTGTCGCAAAGTGGGGGCTAGCCGGCGGCAAAAATGCCGCCGGTTTGCGACAGACAGGAGGCCCGTCGCAAACCCCCCAGGGGTTGCGACGGATGTCGGAATCCGTTGCAACCCCCAACGAGGGTTTACGACGGAGCTGGTATTCGTGGCAAACCCCACCGGGGTTTTGCGATGGATCCGAGATCCGTCGCAAATCGATTTGTCGCAAGACGTGTTTTTGCGACAGATTCGAAGATCCATCGCTAAGTCCGTTAAATACGCCCCCACCCCACGGCTCTCCCTTCCTCATTTCTAGATTTTGCTCTCACTCTCCCTCCGGTTCGACTTCCTCCCCCTGCCCTTCCGTCGCCGGTTCTCACGCCTCCACCTCCTCCACTGTCCGACGCCGTTCCCCCTGCACGTCCGCTGTCGCTGCTCGCTCCTCCACCACGTCCACCGTTCGACCTCCAGCTCTCGCCCTCCAGTTCCTTTCTCTTCTTTGGCCTCTTCATCGTCCTCAACAGGTACCTATGTTTGTTTTTTCTTTTTTTCTTTTTCAGAATGTGGTTCCATTTAAGTGAGATTTTTTGAATCAACTGTGTCTATAATAATACTCTTTGTAACAATAAAGGTTTCAATTTTTTACAGTTATATATGTATGAGTGTGTGTATTATGCAAATTGGTGTGATAAAAATATTTTGTATTCATATATAATAGGAACAAGGAAGTTAACTATTTGATGTTGGAAAACATAAGAGAAAGTTCAAAATTTGGATTATGTTTAAAGTGTTAAAGCAAAGAATTAAGATGTAGTTGTTGTGGATATTCATTAGTGTATTTAGATTAAAAGGTGCTTGATGTTGATAGTAAGATTACTTTTTAAGATAGCTTAGTTTGTTGGGATCTTACAATAATTGTTATGATATTGTATTAGTTGATAATGATACATAACCCTATAAAAAAAGTGTTAAAAGTGATGTTGAGGAATAAGAGAATTAATTAAATAATGTAAAGTATGAAGAAGATGTGAGTTTAGAGAATAATGAAATTTGTATGTTTTGTAAAAATTAGTTAAATTAGATAGTTGAGTTAGTCTCTTATAAAAATGACTGTTAATTTTTTTTTTTAAAAAAAATTCTCATTTGAATTTTTGATTTGAAACTATCTTTTAACAATTTATAAAATAAAGATGGATAATTTGGAAAACTAAATTATAAATATAAAAGATAAAGTTGATCTTGCATGTTATATAAACTTGATTAAGTCTTATATATTAATGTCTTAAATAATCTCATGGTTTTGGCCCATATATGTTAGAAAATCTCCAATTCATCCTATGTCATGTTATAACATTGCATTAACCTTTAATATGACTTTCATAAACTCCAAAGTACTTATAGTGTCCTATTCTTTATTTTCCCCCTCTACATGCATGTCAATCCCCATGTTCTGGTGTGCTATCCTCATTCTCTGGTTACTTGCTGGGATCTGTTCTTTGTTCAATGCATGTGTTTGTTTCTCACTTTCTTGCTTAAGTGTCAGTTGGTTGGCATAAGTGGCCAGTTGTATTAGCCACTTATATTTGTGACATGTTTTGTGGACTGGGGTATATCCCTATTGTAGGCAATTGTGTAGGGTTGGGTTAGGGAAGTATGGAAGGCGATCATGATAGGAGTTGGATGTACAATCGTCTAACTGATAAAAAACGACTAACTCAAGCATTCTTGGACGGTTTGGAAGAGTTCATCCAATTTGCTTTGGAGCAAGCAACTAATTCAAGTACCTGGATCAGTTGTCCGTGCGTGAAATGTAGGTGTTTAGAATTTCAAGATCAGAGCACGGTCAGAATCCATTTGTGGAAAAATGGATTCATGCAGGATTATGAATGTTGGGAATATCATGGCGAAGTCCGACAGACAACGAGTGGTTATTACGGGGACAATAGTCATCGAGACAACCTTAATCAATATGAGCAGTTGGTTATGGATGCTGCGGGACTGTCGATCGGGCAATATTTTGATCCCGTTACTCATGCTGAACCATCATACACGGGAGAGGAGCCCGGTGCACATACACAACCATCATACATGGGAGAAGATCCTAATCTGGAAGCCGATAGGTTCTATAAAATGCTTCAAGATGCGTAACGTCCGTTATGGGAAGGTTGCGAACACATCCAAGATAGTGAACATTCATCTCTATCGGTTACCCTAACAACACTAAGCTTGAAGACTAATCACCACATGAGTGAGAGGAATTACAACAAAATGATGCAGATCATGAGTAAGGTTGTTCCCAAAGACAATAATTTGCCGACGGATTTTTACCAAGCAAAAAAAAGGTGAAAGAACTTGGGCTTAAATTTGAAAAAATCTGTTGTTGCCCCAGAGGATGCATGTTGTATTACAAGGATGATGCTGAGCTGACCAATTGTAAATTCTGTGAACATGACAGATACAAAGTTGTTAGGAATGAAAGGAAAATGAACCGTCAAGCATTAAGCAAAGATGTGGTACTTTCCTCTCGTGCCCAGACTTCAGAGATTGTATGCATCAGACCAAACAGTTGCTCACATGAGATGGCACCAAGAGCATCACAGGGACGAAAAATTTGTGACACATCCATCCGATGCTGAAGCTTGGCTTAAATCTGACGAGGCACATCCTTTGTTTGCATCAGATCCCCGTAATGTCCGTCTTGGTCTATGTTTGGATGAGTTCGCTCCTTTCAACAATACGGCATATGATGAGGCAGATGCAACTTCAAGTCATGTCCCTAATGAAAGACAAGGGTAAGGGGTCGGCTCCTGGTGATGGTGATGATGATGTTGCTGTTTAGATTATTTTTTAGTACATATTCTTCGAAACAATATTATTTATATTTTGTTTTCTCTTTGTAAACTCTTTCAGATTGTTATTATATATTTTTAAGATATATACAGGTTTTTTTATTTCATTTTTATATTTTTTACATTATTTTAAAAAAAATTAAAAAAATCAAAATTTACGATGGAATAAAAAAATGTATACTTTTTTTTTTGAAAAAATCAAAATTTTCGATGGAAGAAAAAAAAAGGGATTTGCTACAGATTAGTAATCCATCGGAATTTTCTTAATCTGTCGCAATTGCGATGGACCTAAATCCGTCGCAAACGTGTTTTGCGACGGAAAAATTCCGTCGCAAATTTTGATTTTTTTTTTTGTAGTGATTCCTCTCATCGATAAGATGTACCCCTCTCGATCCCACTACTAATGTTTTTTAGAAATTAAAAATTATTTTTATATTTCATAAACTACTTTTTGAGTTGATTCCTCTCACTCCACTCTTCACCTCCTATGTTTTCTACCTCAACGCCTATCCTCCCCATGTCTTCTATTGCGGAGTTGGTAACCAACTCAAAGTTCCGTGTAAAACTTTGTTTTTGTTGCATCCATTCGACTAAGGTAACTTTATGATGTCTAAACATGAGATTGATAGTGATATTGCATCAACGGAAATGATCCTCCATGGTGTGTAAAGATCAGTTTCAAAAATATTTTTGTTTATCTTATTGTTTTGTATAATCTCATGCCAATTATGTTGTTACCATATCAATGAATTCTCTTACACATATCGGGCTCTTTTGGTTCATCGTGTGATATAAGTTGTTACTCTGTCACAAACATTTGGTGATTTCTAATTTCAATGTCAGTCGGGATACAAGGTGTTTACGGACTACTATTGCGCCTTCATCAACAAGGCTAATACACCTGTGTTTCTAAAAGACTCTATTTGAGTTTTGATGGTTTCAATTTTTCCTTTTTAAAATCATTCAGAGCTTATGCATCTACTTTTAGGAATTATACAGTTTAGAAATATAAAATTTTATTTTTCATAAAAGACTTTATTTCAGTTTTTGTTGTTACAAAATGTTGACATATATTTAATTTAGAATTTCCTCTTTTTTCCGGGTAGTTTTACTTGCCCTTTTAAATTTAACAATTTTTAGGAGTATCATAATAACTTGATTATTTTTAAATCAATTAGGAATCTACCCATACCTCTAGTTGGGAGTTATCCGAACTAAAAATATTAAATATTTGTATTTTCTAAAATCTGTTCCACACATCAATTATCTTTTGATGAGTGGAGGAATTTATAATATTTAGATTAATATCTTACAAGTTACTCCATGCTATTTGGAGAAATAATTTTGATAATTATATGAGATTTTATTACTTATTTATTAAAAATATTTTTAATTCTTCCCTTTTAACTCAATACGTAGGAAAACTGTACATTTTTTAAATATATATTTAATATGAACGTAGTAGAATCTTTTTGCCTCTTATTTGACTAAAGCATTCTCAAGCTGCTTTAGGTGAATTTATTTCATTTATAGCCATACTCAATAAATTTTAAAATTTTATCATTTTTTTTTAACAATAGATGAGACTGAGTTAAAAATAAAAATTAGATAAGTATAGTTCAATGAAATCAATAAATATTTGGATCTGAAATTTTTTTGGCCAATAATGTGAATCCGGAAATCTGAATGCTTTAATCATAACTTTAAATATTTAAATTTAAATTTCTTTGAAATCAAAAGATTACAGTAGAAAATTTTATAATAAATTATGGATTCCTATCATTTTCTTAAATAAAAAATCTTACAATAGTAAAAATCCATGACTTCATGCTCGTTGAAATCATGATATTGCAATTTTTTCATAAATCAACAGGAAAAAAAAAAACCAAGACCCAGCATAATTTTTTAACTTCCCACTTATTAATGGAATTTAGAATTTTACAAAATTGATATGCTATAACTTCCTAACCATGATCAATTATTTCTCTTGAATTGAAAGATTATAAATCAATAAAAAATATAAAGTTTCTGAATAAACTTTTAGTCCAACGATAACTATTTTAATGTGTCCGTCTAGCTAGAAATTTATATATAATATAATATGAAACATGAACATATCTGGAACAAGATATAATAAACAGGAAATATCGTGACGGGTTTATTGGTCTTTTTTTAAAAATATAAATACAGGATCATGTCTTTTTTCTATTTTTTTTTATCATGAGATTTTCGTCTTTTTTTTTTTTAAGATTATAATATTTTTTGCTTTACGCCCGCATGTTGGCATGTTGCGCAGGTTCTAAAATAGCTGCTACTAATTTCTAATTTAGACAAAAATGTGGTAGGTTTTTTTAATACAATTAAATAATAATTAATCCATCCCTGTCTCATTGACTAAGCTAAATTAAACCACCTCTTTATACTCACTCAACGATACTACTCTACAATTTAATTGAGTCACGGCCCAAGGTTTTGTCTTTAATTAATCATATAACTATATAATTATTTACAAAAAATATGGTAAGCTTTATTGACTCAGTAGTCATCGGTAGTACCCAAATTTTTTATTTAATAGAAGGGAACACAAACGAACAAAATCAAAAAAATGACGACAAACAGCTAAATATTCCGTAGACGACCAGGGAATGTTTATATTAGAAATTAAGATTACAATTTACAAGTTGTCAATGGGAAAAAGAAAAGTCTGGTTTTATTGTCGCGATAACATATTTTTCTCGACATGGTACGTAGAGCAGTTTTGAAAAGCATGCATTAATTAAGATTAGAGTCTGACAAGTGACAATCACTCCCTCCAACGCTATTTGTAACACCTAATAATCAAATTACACAGTTTAAAAAAGAGATTAATGTACTAAAAAAAATTAACTATACCTTTCTTTATAAGGAGGTAGGTAAGAAAGAAAAATAAAGTAAATATAAATATTACTGATATTTTAATTAATGTAATATATAAAATTAATAAGCAGAAAAAAAAAAAAACTCATTAAAATTTCAGACAACTATGCCGGATTCTTATAAAAAAGATTAAGACAATTCAAATTTTAAGCTCTGGTGAAAAATACCTCTTTTACACCAAGCATACATTAGAGCATTAACTGATATCAAACACCTTTTTAGGTCTTGGCTTACGAGGTTACGAGTTCAACCTGCAATGCAGTCTCATATTCTTTTTGTTTTGTTTTTTTTTTTCTTCTTCACATATAATAGTGAGTGTTATATGTATTTGATCATAATTCATTCATCATTTTTCTACGTGTAAATGAGCAAAAATACACACGTGTTTTACCTCTGAGAGCACCCAGCACCTTATGTTTTTTTTGGAAGCAAAAATACACACGTGGTTATCATTTTAGAGTAAAAGTCACATCCCACCGTTATGTTACTGTTCATCGTGATGAGAGAGAAAGAGATGAAGTGAACAGTAACACAACGGTGGGATGTGACTTTTACTCCAAAATGGTAATCATGTGTGTATTTTTGCTCCCAAAAAAAGCATATGATATTGGGCGTTCCCGGGGGTAAAGCACATGTGTATTTTTGCTCCTTTACCTTTTTTTTCTACCAATAATAATCCAGGATGCACACAAACTCCTTCCCTCCCTCCTCATTTCACACACAAATAATGATTAATTAAATTTATAAATGGGGCTTGTATATGGCTAGCCAATCAATAATTTTTCTTTAAATATTTGACAGCTTGTTGATAAATTAATAAAACACATGCTTTAATCGTTTAATTTCCCTTCAAACAACTTAAAGTTAAACCAATATAGAGTTGGTCTAGCAAAGTAAGGGCCTACTAGATTCTTCTGGGTCTCAAGTCTGAATCTCAGAAAAGACACTTACGTTGGGAAGGTCAGCCACGAACCCTAAACTGGATACCGGTAATAATATAAAAAAATTAAAGTTAAAAAAAGTGGATAGCCCTCTTTGTGGCTAGTGTAACCAAGGTTATTAAACCTGGACAAGACACTAAATCGGTCAGGGTACTAAATCAGAGGTCAGTGGGTCAAATCAGAGCTAACTCTGGGCCAAACCGATGAGAAATTGAAGATTTTAGGGTTCTTAATGTAAAATTCTAAAAAAAAACATTAAAAAACAAATTTTTTTTTTAATATAGTGGATGGGGTTGATATCCAAACTAGACCGATTTATTTATTAGCTGATTTTGAACGTCCGGGTTTCAAAACCCAAAGTGTAGCCATAAAAAATAAAAAAGTGCAATTGCATCACAGCAGAGTTCCAACATAAAAACGGTGGAAGGGGTTGAAAAATAATGGTCCTGTAATTTCTAACCAGGTTCAATGAATTGGCCATTTAATAAGTGCCGTATTTTAATTTTCTCAATTTAAATATGATCCACAAATATTTGTATTGTTCAGTGCTTATGCATGTGGCTGAACCTGAATCTTTGAAAAAGATTTTATATATTTCGATTTGACTTATAATTAATGCCATGGCTGAACCTGAATCTTTGAAAAAGATTTCAAATATTTCGATTTCACTAGCCTGTTTGGGTCAGTTTCATAGGAGATGATTATATTTATATGTAAGTTGGTATTATATAATGTAAAGATGATTACATTTTGTAATCCTGATTAATCATTTAATGTAATCAAGATTGTTGTGCTATGACCGATGAATGAGGATGAATGCATCCTGTAATCAAGTAGACATTATAATTTTTTAATTTGACTAAAGTATCCATTAAATATTAAATAATTATCACCATTAAATATTTTAAAAAATTAATTAATTATATGGAAGCTGGATAAATAAATATTCCCCACTAATAAAAATAAAAATTATATTTCACCCAAAAAAAATTAAAATATCCCATTAAATAATATTCCCACCATTAAATATTAAAAAATTACCATGAACCCCTTCATCATATTTTCACTGTTAAATATTAAAAAATTATTATGAACCCTACGCATACACTGCACAAATTGAGAAAAAAGAAGAAAAAAAAAACTTTGAATCCAACGCACGTGTAGATAGCGGTAATTTTGTGTCTTGTTATATTATTTCCACATATTTTCATTTTTTTACGTAATCCAACCATACGCTTTTATACATATGCATTATCTTTACTTAATGACAAACCAAACAAATTTATATAATCATCATTACATCACCACCGACTCCGTGGAGCAAATGAGCAGTTATAAATTTGATCTTTAATAGAAAATATTTGAAGTCTTGCCCATTAATTACTTAATTAATTGAAGTGGGTGATAAAGTTTGTGTGTGGGATTCATACACTTAATTAAGCTTTTCATTTAATGAAGCCTCCTCTACATTTTTAAGAATGACGTGCCTTTTGGGAAGATTTTTATGAATGCTTAAAAGTCACTAGTTTTGCCCATTTTACTAAAGAATAATTGAACATCATTTAATGAATAATTGAACATCATTCATGGCCAACTTAATTTGACTATTTATATGCTTTCCAATCTCTCCACTCCCTTTTATAATGAACAATTCAATACTAAAATCAAATAGTTTGAAATATTAGTTAAATTCAATAAATATGTAAGATATGTATTTTTTTTCAGTTATAACCCTTAGCTTATTTAGAATATAATATATGAGAGATAACGAGTAAAAATTTATTATAAAGAGGTAATAAATGACACATATTTAGTAAGGGCAAAAAAAAACAATAGTTAAATATTTCAGATAATAAAGATTTGTTTCTTGTATTGAGTGTTGTCTCATACAGAGAGAATATTTTTTATAAAAAAACCGAATGAAGTACTATTTCTAATTTCCAATATAAATTAGGACATTTTTATATACATAAAATAAGGCAGATTTTATAGTTGTGGCTAGAGCTACATAGCCCAACGGACATTAAGTGCATCTCTTAATTAAGCTTCATAAAATACGAGATTGTGAGTTTAATCTCTTTATAAAATATATAACAGGTGAGCGAGTTTTGGCAAAAAAGCAGATGTGATAAATTTATAAAATTATATTCAGTGGCGGAACCAAGAGAATTTTTTAGCATATTGAACTACTCCCTTTGGTCTTTATAATAAGTCACCAATTAGCAAATATATTTGGTTCTTTTTATAAGGCACTTGCTTGTTTCTAAAGAACATTACATATTTTTTTACCACGTATACCCATAATTAAATTGGCAGTGGGTAGGAGCAATAATTAATAAAAATTAATTATTACTCTCTTTTTTTCAAGCAAAAAATAATAATAATTAAGGGAAAAGTATTTCTCCAGACACTGGAGATAAATTATCTCCAGTGACCCCTAAAACTACGTCATTTTGAATTAATGAAAGGTGTGTTTGTAATTTTAGGTGAATTAATGAAGGGTGCAAAATTACGGAAACACCATTCATTAATCCAAAACGACGTAGTTTTGGAGGTCATTGGAGATAACTTATCTCCAGTGACTGGAGAAATCCTTTACCCAATAATTAATATGATATTAGAGTTTAGTATAATAAATAGGGATAATATTGAAAATTACCTAAATTTTAGAACAAATTTAATGACTTTAACTATTTTTATTGACTTGTAAGAATTATTAGTTGGTGCCTTATAATAAAGACCAGAGGGAGTATTTACTAAATAGTATTACATAACCTTGAAAATACAAATAAATAATAATTGATAATTATAAATCAAAACAATATATAAGATGATACTAACATATTCGTTAGGTATCTAAAACAAGAATTTTACTTGTTTATCACAGCCCAATGAATAATGAACCAAGCATTATCCTTATAAATAAGATAAAAAATTAGTTGGGGCCAAGTTATTGGCTAAATAAAATATCATATAATAAATACATATATATACTAACAAATTTTATAAGATCAGATCGGGTCAGCTGGGGCCAAGGCCCCCAGCTGGCCATGAAGATGTTCCGCCCCTGATTATATTATTTGGGTAAGGCTCCTATTTTACTTTTATATTTATCATATATTTTATATTTATCACTCTTTATAAATAATAATAATAAGCATGCGTGTGTTGTGAATGAAAGAATCCATACACACACACATACTGCTATTCGAAACTAGAAAGACAGACAAAAGCGATGCTCCACACACACACATATATATAACACAACAATGTTTTTGGTTTTAGCCAAACACATGTAGACGCAATGCTTGACATTTTTAAAAAAAAAAAAAAAATCAGAGACAAATAACATATTATGCATTAATTCTTTATGAATTTTATTTTGGTTGGTAGCAACCAATATGGATTATATAATTTTCTCTATATTTCAAGGCATTATATATGAACTTTGGACCCTAAATTTTATAAAGATTTTTGTGAATTATGATGTTTGCTGCTTCGACAACATTTTGAAAAGTTGTAATGAGACTAGACCAGCCACTAATTTGAAAATAACGTTGCAGTGACAAAAACTGTTACGTTTCTTTTTCATATATTGAAAGCATTTGAATTCTTAACCTTAAACTTTGTTTCATTCAAATAAGTACTGTAGGAGAGGCAAGAGAATATATATATATATATATATAAATGTATAATCTCATTTATTTATAAGGACCCATCTAGCACATAAAATGAAATGAAAAAAAAAATATGAATAAGAAATAAATCTTTTACGTTCTTAAATAATTTTTTTTTTGAAGTATTGTTAAAAATGATAATAGGCATATACATAAATATCGATATATATAAAATAAATTATAAATATATTAGTATTTCGTGCAATGGAATAATTTATAATATAATATATTTTAATTAATTTATGTTTAGATAACACTACAAAAAAAACGAGCTTTTGTCGCGGTTAATTTGTCGCTGTTAAAAATAACCGTTTCAAAATAGCATTTTGTCACAGTTTTCACCCTAAACCGCCACTAAATTGTAGCGGAAGCCATATTTGTAGCGGTTATTCAAAAACACCGCAACAAAATTAGCGCCACGTTGGCGCGCTAGCGCGGGAAACTTTGTGACAGTGTTTTTGTAGCGGTTTATTTATAAACACCGCAACAAAATTGGCGCCACGTTGGCGCGCTAGCGGGAAACTTTGTGACGAGTGTCTTTGTAGCGGTTTATTTATTATAACCGCGACAAAATTTGAAGGGTCGGTTATTTTGTAGCGGTGAGAAGATAACCGCTCTGAGAATTTGAAGGGTCAGTTATTTTGTAGCGGTTTTGGTAACCGCTACAAAGTAGCACGGAGAGCGAGGCATTTTGTAGCGGTTGTTGTGGCGGTAATTTTACAACCGTTACAAAGATGTAAACTTTGTAGCGGTTTCTTTGGATAACCACTACAAAATCGTACGACTTTATAAACCGTGACACACCATTTTCAAAGTCACTTCTAACGGTTTGAGTTTTCACCGTTTCTACCTTAACGGTTTGAGTTTTCACCGTTTTTACTGTTAAACTTACACCTTTCAACATTATGGATTCTGGACGAGGTAAGGGAAAGGGAAAAGTAACTGGCCCACCAAGAAGGGGTTTAAGGGGTGGTAGTAGTAGAGGGGACCAGACGAGAGGGCGTGTGACCCGACATGTACCTCCGCCCTCTCCGGGGCCGGGCGAGTTTGCCTCGCTCTTCGCCGATGAAGAAATTCCAAACACGGGGACCGTAGGGGGAGATCGAGAAGCAAGTTTGTCGTTCGACGATTTAGACGACGAGAATGAGGACATCCCTCTTAATATTCCCATAGCAGATGTAGAGCAGTTCATCGACGGGGAAAACCAGCGGGACCACGGGAACCCCGACAGCGTCTTCGCGTTCCACCGGATTTGTAGTGGATGTCGAAGGTATATATAATTAGTTTTTGTGAGAAATTAATTTAATTTCGGTACGTTTAATTCAATTTTTGTAAACTTGCAGATAAACCCGAACATCGGCGGGAGGACGCTGGATGTTTCGCTCTCACTCGACGGTGGGAGATGGCGGGTGTCGGGTCGTAGTCCCGTGGAACGACCATACAGACCAGGCGATCGGCAACGGCGGTCACCTGATGAATCGATTCCTGTCTGAGTTTGGTGGCCATTGGGGTGGTTCCCAATTTATTTCAAGGATTGGAAGAAAGTGACGAAGGAGACAAAGAACAAGGCGTTTACGGATGTTACGCGGGTAATCAATATTGTTTAATTAAATTGTACATGTTAATAGTTATAAGTTTTAGTTTATTTCTTTCCTTATTTGTTTCTTAATTCATTAATAATTAATAATGATATTATGATATAGAACAAGTTTAAACTGCGCGAACGACACAAGAGGTACGTTAGGATGAAAGTGGGGGAAGGGTGGAAGAGCCGGAGGAACCGTCTCTACAATATTATGAATGGAGACGGCACTATTCCTCTGCAGCAGCTGATCGAGAGAGTCCTGACGGCGTGGAACCAGATCGGTGGGCGGCTTTCGTCCAATATAGGAGGGTGTGACGGCGGAGTACATTTTATTAAATTAATTAATTGTTTCACTTAATTGATAATTTAAATTGAGTTTAGGGTTTAAATTTAAATTTTGTTTCCTCCTCCTTGCGAGGCTTTGTCGCAAAGGAACACAAGAAGCCGCGCACGCAGAGAGTCCATCACACTGCAGGGACCAAGACGTTTGCAGTGACATACGAGGAGATGGTATGTTATTATTTAACATGATCATTGTTTTGTTTTTGAAATAACAAAGTTTATATTGTTTTAATTCTTTCAGTGACAGAAGGCTCAGGAGGAGAACACACAGACAGACTATGGGAAGTTGTGGACACGCACCCATAGACACGCAGATGGGATGCCGACCTCTGAGGCAGTAGATGAGATAATAGTAAGTTAAAAAACAACATTTATATAATGAATGTTGTATATTTAAATTGATCGTCCATTATTTTATTAATGGTTCATGAACTCTGTTGGTCAGGCCCGGATTGAGAATACCGAGGCAGAGCTACGAGCGTCGCAGAGGCCCATCAGTGGTCGGTCTGAAGATGACGAGCCGTATATTCTTGCATCAGAGGCCCATCAGGTTTATTATGTGGCCGATGAGAGGCACAAGGATTGGAATATGGTGGTTCACTTAAAGCCTCGGGACCTTTACGACATGGGCGATGGTGATAACGTCGCATACGATTGTGAGCCGTTCCAGCCCGCCAGCTTCGAAGACTTCTTCCCAGACGGCGACGACAATTTACCTATAGTTCGGTACGTTTTTAAATTTACGCTTTATAAAATAGTAACATTTAATTAAATTTTTAATTGTGTTCAAACATATTGACCTCACGCGTAACATTTTATGCAAACTTTCCTTGTAGGGATGGTGAAGAAGATTGAGAGAAACACTTAATGCCTATCTTGTAATATGAAATCTTTTTAATATTAAGTTTTAAAAAAACTCAGAAATTACTTTGTAGCGGTTATATAACCGCTACAAACACTTAAAAAAACTCAGAAATTACTCAGAAAAAAAAAAACCCTTTAAGTTTTTTTTTTTAAAAAAGAACTCAGAAATTACTTTGTAGCGGTTATATAACCGCTACAAACCCTTAAAAACCGCGACAAACTAAACCGCTACAGTAACCGCTACAAACACCCTCAAAACCGCTACTAAATACAATAACCGCTACAAAAAAGTGAGAAACCAACCGCTACAAAATGATGCGCAGACCCCACCATAAATACCCCACCCAACCTCATTTAATATGCCTCAACTTCTTTTCTACCCACGTTTTCTCTCAGTCATCTCAAATATTTTTACGTTTCAGAACATCGTGAGTTTGAAGGGGTAAGTACCGTGTAACCGGATCAATTCTAATGTTTCTCATACTAATTTATAGTTCTTATACTAATTAAAGTTTGTTATTTTGCGGTTGAACGGGATATATATTTCAACTTCCCTATTCTTTCATATACATTATTCAATTGATTTGTACATATAATTTTTAAATATTGAGTATTGTTTTAACCACCTCATTTCTTAGCACTTATTCTACTTACATAATCTTATTATTTTGTTACTATACATGCACCTTATATATTTAAATTTCATAATTTACTAGCTTTTATTTTTATTAAAAAGATATATTAATAATAATTACTGAATTACGCTGATAAATAATAATTTTTTTTAAACTGTAATGAATTTGTAGCGGTTACAATAACCGCTACAAAATTTCAAATAAAATGGCGGGTTATTTGTAGCGGTTATAGTAGCGGTTTGAAACCGCTACAAATATTCAAAAGCAATGATGACGGGAATATTTGTAGCGGTTGCAAACCGCTACAAATATTCAGATGGCGGCAAATTTTTTTGGCGAAAAACTGGCGGGAATATTTGTAGCGGTTATTAATTGCGACAAATATTCAAAATAATAAAAATTTATGGTGGCAAAATAATCAACACATTATTTTGTAGCGGTTATGAAATCGTTACTGAAACCGCTACAAGTTGATTTGTAACGGTTATGAATCGTGACTAATGTCTCGAAACACACGTCAGCCCCGCTCATTTAGTGATGGTTTTTGTGAACCGCAACAGTTGTTATAGCGGTTTATGTGTATGTAGTATCGGTTTTGTTTAACCGTTACAAATCGTCTTGCCACAGGCGTTTTTGTCGCGGTTCCTCTAACCGCTACAAATGTCGTTTGTCACGTCAAAAACCGTTATAAATAGGTCATTTTAACCGCTACTAATTGTCGGTTTTTTTTTGTAGTGTAAGACATATACCTGCATTCCATGCATTCTAGTGAAGTAAATTTACTAATTGTTAAAGTAATTAATAATTTGCAATTTTATCCCAAAAGGTGGATCCCTATTTTTTTTAGCAAAAAAATTTTGATCCCACTAAAAAAACTCTTATTTATAGAAATAAAATGGTGGATTTGGAGCGATTTTTGGTAACTGCTATTAAAAAATGTTTTTTTATAGTGACAATAAATTTTATTATCATTGAATTTTAAACTTCTGCCTAAATCCCGTTTCATTCCTAAAACTTGATAATGTCTAAATTCTATGTGGCAATAAATCATGTACTCCCTCCGGTCCTAATTATATGAACACATAATGCAATTTACACTATAAAAATATTCATATAATTAGGACTGGAGGTAGTATAAAATAACAATATTTTAGATACCATAGTGGGTATGCAAATAATAATAATGTGGAATTCTTATGCCATGTTCTCAGACCCGAACCGGACCGGGAACCGGTGGGTAAACCGGTCCGGTCCAGGGGTCAAACCGGTTCGATTTTTGTTTATATTTTTAAAATAAAAAAATTAATTCTTTTTTATTTTCTTTAGAATTTCATACTAATAACATTAAAATATTTCATTTTTCACCAGTTTGACACCGGTTTAGCTTCGGTTTAACTCCGGTCTGACTCACTGACCCTTAATCCAGTACCTATACTGATTTGATGACCGGTCCGAATTTCATAACCTTGTTCTTATGCTTTGAACGTTGGAAATTATCGGACCCAATAATTTCAAGTTTCATCCCCACTCCCCATAATTATTACGACATGGAGACCAGTCGTACGATGTACGGACAAATATAGGCGGGATTATGGGACCCGCCAATTTAGATATTTTCTCATCAATCCAATTCAATTCATCCGCAAGGAAGAAAAAGAATTTCCACCAACCCAACCAAGCCATTTTCAGCACCTTCATATTTAAGACCGAATGAGAATAAGATGGCTTGGTTGGGTTGGTGAAACTTCTTTTTCTTCCTTGTGGATGAAGGAGGCTATAATTAAATAATTACTCCCTTGAGAATATATGAAATATTTAAGGACTTGATCTTATCCTAAATATATGATTTATTTATCATACTTATTAATATTTTCCTAATTTATTTTTTCCATGTTTTCTCAACAATAATTAAAGAGGAAAAAGAAAAAGGGAATTACCGAAGATGACTAGAATGTTTTAAAAAATACATGTCATATTAACTAACTTCCTTAATTTAATCAAATTAGGTAATTATGTTTTATATTAAAGAGTAATTTATAAATATTTAAAACTTTAGTTATATTAGTTAGATTTATAGTAATAGAGGTCAAATAGTAAATAAATTTTATTTTTATATAAAATTGAATTAAAAATATATTTTTGGAATCTTTTAGAATATTCTTAATAGAGTTGATTGTTTAGACTTAAGTGGATTTTTTTAAAATTGAGGGGATTCTGTATGATTAAGGAAAAACATGAGAGTGACTAAAGTATTTTACTTAAAAAAATTACGCCATCAGTAGCAAGTGAAAATGCAGGCCACAAAATTTACTCAAATACACAGGCAATACACTAAATAACCAAACCACGTGGTGGTCGCCATTAGTCAACTTGGTAATTGTTGATAATAAAGTGGGTATGAGATTACCAATGAGATTGATGTAAGTGGTAAGCGGTTTGTGTCTTTTAAATAATGTCTCAAGTTTAAGCCTTATGAATACAGAAAAGCCTCGTTGGGAGACTCACCCATCATAACTAAGTGCGCGACCCTGATCAGATCTGAATTAATCAGAGCGAAACTCTGAATACCGGATGGACAAAAAAAAAAAAAGTGGGTATGAGATTTAAATGATTTAAACTTTATCAGTTTCACTTAGATTTTAATTTTCCCATCATATACCATCATCTCTTTAAGAATATTTAATACTCCTTTCGGTTTTAATTATAAGATATATTTACATAGTTTTAAAGAGATTAAGGATAGTAATTAAATTAGTTAATTATATTTATTTTTTCAAAATGCCATTGGGTTAGGTGTCTTGATAGGAAAAGAGTGGAGTATGTGAGTAATGAGAGGAAAGACAAGAGTACGGTTGCTACGTGTATAAAGGAGACACAATTTAATTCCATGCCAAGTGATGGAGCTTATGTCGGCTGATTGTCGAGGAATCAGCAAGATTGCAAGAAGGCTTATATTTATATTATTTCTTAAATTTAGACAGTAATTTTAAATTATTCTATTAAAAAATAAAAAATAGTAGAATTGAGGTACATATAAGACTAATAAGTTGCAAACATTAATCACTTTATACAATATATAGGTGCATTAGTAAATCGTGTTTAATTATTATTAAGAAAGTCTCAATAGTGGTATTATATATGAGAAGAAATTGACAAAAAATAAAATTTTATCTTATAATTAAGGCTAAGATCAATTCCCAAATATTTTCTTATAATTTGGACCGGAGAGAGTAGTTGTTTTAGGTTTTTAGGAACATATATCCTTCTATTAAGGAATCCTTTTTGAAGTATGGTTGGACATTAAATATTGTGAGCACATCTTCTAGTAGAGATTCGAATATTGGTTCGTCATATTATAAAGGATTAACTCATTTCAGCAGACTCAATCTTGTTGGTATGATTTTGCTTTAGTTCTGCATAATTCTTTGCTAACATAAAATAATTATCATAATTAAAGATTTACCATTTTTAAAAAAAAAAATAAAGAAATATAGTACTATATAGGTAATGGCAATTTCTTTGGTCTAATGGGCTATTTAGTAGGAAATGGGCCTAGCCTTACGAGGACCAAGGTTAGTGTGGCCCACATCCACAAGAAATAATGACTTTTAACTCAGCTCACTTTTCTTCCCTGTACCCAAAAAAAAAATCTCAGCTTCCTTCATCCATCCAGCTTCCGCCTTCCAAGTAACCAGAAGCTTCCCTCGACCTTCCGTCAGTCCGTGTCCGTCACTGTCTTCCAGGAGCTTCGACCTTCACCGTGTTCCTCACTCGACCGTCGACCGTCAATCCCTCAGTCCCTTGACTGTTAGTGCTTATAATTGTATTCAAATTTGAGAATCCATGTTGTTTTTCGTTGTAATTGACATTTTTTCCTATTGAAAATTCACTGAACAGGATACTGTTATAGATGATTCAGAGACCGCCAGTAGTTTCTTCTTCATTATGGAATTCATCTTATAAAAGTGAGTTATATTTTCCTTTCATATTGTTATATAGCTTCTAGTTAATGTGGGTAAGAAGCCACTTGAGCTTCCGTGCCCAGCAGACCAACATAAATTAATGTGTAGAAATACTGAATATGTTATTATGCTCTTATTCACTGCTGCCATTACTATGAGTTTTTTCTTTACTCTTTCAGCACTTCATTTCAAGTTAGTTATAATGTACCATTTCAGTAGAATGGTAGATGTTTGAGATGAAATCTGAAAGAGCTTTATCTTGTTGAGAAACTTAATACTCCCTGCTGCTTAATATAAGACATATTTACTTTGATTAGATTAAGGAAGTTAGTTGAGTTAGTTAAAATGACATGTATTTTCTAAAACATTCCAGTCATATTCCTTAATTTCCTTATTCTTTCTTGTTCTAGATTATTGTTGAGGGATCAATAAGGGTAAATTACGAAGAAAAAAAATTAAAAAAATGAAAATTATATATTTAGGACAAAAATAAACTTCTCATGTCTTATATTAAAGACCGGAGGAGTACTGTAGAAGATTATTTTGTAACCTTTTGCAATATAAAGGTTTCATGCACAATGATAGTAATTTTTCTTTTGGGTCTTCTACAGACTACCGGGAACAAATGAATAATTTGGTTTTGCTTGAACAGTATACTATATTATTGCAACTTTTTGCTGTTTTCCTTTGCTGGCATGGCTACCAGCTGTTTAGTTGAATTTACATCAGTCTTGACTAGCACATGCTTCTTTGGCAAGTGATTAATTCACTATTCTCCTCCCACTACAAATATTGATAAAATAATGAGAAAAGTGAATCGTATAAAGTATATATCTCTGTCTCAAACTGATCCAAAGCTAGTATTGAACTATACGTCTGAACTAGATTGTTGCACTGTGGTATTTTATAGTCTATCCCCTCTGGTGACTATGCCCAAACTATTATAATTGGTATACCAGGATTGAAATGCCAAAAGCTTGTGCCTTTTTTACCTACCATGTTACTTCTTGTGATTGGACTTTCAATGTGCAGATGGTCGCCCAGGCATGGAGTTTTTGAGGCCACAACTTTCATCTTCTGAGTCATATGCTATTGGATTGAAGGTTTTTGTGCCTTTTCAATCAAAGTTTTCTTAAATGAACTACTTATGTTTTAGTTATGCTTGCTGGTTTTCACAAGATATAGGTTCATCATGTTTCCTATGTTGAAATTTTGGTATACTAGCTTGTGAAAAGTTATACTGCAAATGTCAGCTGCCTTTGTTAAGGATTTTGGCTCACTTTCTAATGTGTGACTGATAGAGGTTATAAAAGCTTTTCTTTGACTGCAATCGTTTTTATTCTGAAAAGTAAACTACTGGCATTACTCTTAATATTAACCAACCAAGGAAATTGATGGAAAAAATTCTTATTTATTGTCTCTCTTCAGTCTATCTTTCCAACAACTTTGTTGGAACTCAAACTGTTATTGTCCCTCACAGCCAAACTTAAACTTGGATTTCATCTCTATTTTTTTTGGACAAATGGATTTCATCTCTATTGCAGTTTGGATATGAACAAATTTACAAGGGTGGATTGACACGACCTGGAAGTTTTCTATGTGCCAGTCAAAAGCCCAGAGGCTATAAACCTGCAGAAAGAAGGATACCCCAAAATGTTGATTTCCCGCCCGTGTTTCCTAAGAAAAGAAAAACCATACCCTATTCCCATTAAGGAGATCAAGCAAGCTGCAAGGGAGGACAAAAAACTTGCACAAATGGGAATAGAGAAGCCCCTTGAGCCTCCAAAGAATGGATTGCTTGTGCCAGACCTAATTCCTGTTGCCTGTGTAGTATTTGATGCTTGGAAAATGCTAATTAAAGGTCTTGGACAGCTCTTGCACATTATTCCTGTACATGGCTGTAGGTAGACTGTGTACACCTTTTTTTTCCTTGGACGAAAGTGCACACTTCCAAAATTTTGTTTAAAGTCCTAATTGCTTGCCTTTTCTTCTAGTCAAATAATAATAATTTCAACGTACAAGTTTATGATTTAAGCCAATGTTTCATGCAGTGAATGTTCAGAAGTTCATGTGGGCCACTCAGTTCACCACATCCAGGATTGCCGTAGTTCAACCAGCGCACAGCGTCATAGTTTTCATGCATGGGTCAAGGGTTCCATCAATGATATACTAATCCCTGTGGAGTCATATCATCTCTATGATCCTTTTGGTCGGCGCATCAAGCATGAGACACGGTTTGATCATGACCGGATTCCAGCCATTGTGGAGCTATGCATTCAAGCTGGTGTGGACATACCGGAGTATCCTTCACGTCGAAGGACCAAACCTATAAGAATGCTAGGGAGAAGAGTCACTGACAGAGGTGGCTATGTTGAAGAACCTAAGCCATGGTGCTCTGCAGATCCCTCTGCACTTATTGACTTTGATACTTACCGAGCTTGCGACCGATTTCCAACCCCAGAATTGTCCGAGTTACCTAGGATCGCCCAGGAAACAATCGACGCTTATGAAACTGTCAGGAAGGGATTGAGGACGTTGATGAAGAAATACTCGGTTAAGGCGTGTGGATATTGTTCAGAGGTTCATGTGGGGCCATGGGGCCACAATGCCAAGCTTTGTGGGGCATTCAAACATCAATGGAGGGATGGGAAACATGGTTGGCAAGATGCAACAGTGGAGGAAGTTCTTCCCCCAAACTATGTGTGGCATGTGAGAGATCCCGCAGGACCTCCCTTAAGTGGTGCTCTGAAAAGATTCTACGGCAAGGCTCCGGCCGTGGTTGAAGTGTGCATGCAAGCCGGGGCAGAGATTCCTGACGAGTACAAACCCATGATGAGGCTTGACATTGTAATTCCTGGAGCTGATGAAGCAAAACTGATTGCATGATTGTGTTCATCTTGTGTTATACAACTTAGAGCTAGTTGTTAGTATGCGTGAAATGTGGAAATATTCTTTTCTTTTCTTTTTACCGAAAATTAAGTCTCTGTTTAGCAACTAGGGAATGGTCTATATCCATTGTTACAAGCTGTGAATGATATGATTTAGTTTTAAAATTGTATATAATTTAAAACACCGTGTGTCTAATAAGAACTAAAAACGTCCATAGGTGAAACACATGCAATATGCTCTTTTCATAATTTGAAGGTTCCGATCTGCTCTTTTTCCCCCTTCTAATTCACAATTCGGAGTTTCTTTCTTTAATTACACATTTGGATTAGCTTTTGGAGAAGAATATTTACGTTTTACAAGACTTGTGGAAAAAGACTTTTAAAACTATGATTTTGTAATTTGCCAAATATGCACTAAGCAGTGACACTCTCGAAATCTTGGACACATCCTTTATACGTAGAAGTCCTTTTAAGTGTCTCGTTTACATTTAGCACAGGATTCCCTCTTCCTTAGGCTGATTGAATTGAATTCCTGGCTTATATTTTTTTATAGAACTCTCATTTTAATTTGGGTCAAAGTCCAAATTTGCTTCTGAAGTTTTTGTGTTTCTTTAGCTATTCACTACATTGCATTAGCTGTTTACCATTATGAGCTAGTTATTCACCATAATACGTTTAATCTGCATTACCATCATTGTTATCCCCTCCAATTTACTCTTAAGCTGAACCACTCTTCTTCTTTCCTAGTCAGCCTAAGGTATTCAATCACTCAAAGCTCACATGATAACAACGTTGTAAGTTTTGAGTTACAGAAGATATTTCTGCTTTATATATAACCATTCTAAGATGACAATCAAACCATATTTAAATTAAAACCCAACACCAAACTCTATGAGGGGAATGAATCAACCCAATCACCCATACCTATGGCCTTGTATGGACCGTCCGATCTATCAAGACACGAATGATTAACATCTTAAACATCAAGAATGATTGAGGGACATATAGTCAACATGAGCTGATGACTCACAATAATTAAGAATTCCTCGTCAAGATTGCTTGCTTCTTTGTATTTAGAGAGGCTACTTTTTGTTTGTTAGTCAGTTTATGGTTGGGAAATCCAATTTGGGCTTTTTAGCCAATCTTATTCCCTTGCTAAAATTGTTTGAAAGTTTAGTACGTTGGAAGTGTCCATTGTTCATGAAGTTCAACGATTGCTTCTTTTTTGTCCCCTATTTGCTTAAAGTGGTTGACTGTGTTTGTTGTTGGTCGTGGTTTCTTCAACTCATCAAATAACCAATAAAGGTGGCTTCAATTGGTAAAAAAATTAGCTCATAACTATAAGATTGTGAGTTCAAATTCTACCAATATGAGAACCTTGTTGGTGGAAAATCTATAAACACCTCTGTAAGCAAGGGCGGAACTAGGGAGGGGTTGGTGGTGGCCCTCGGCCCCTCAAAAATTATAGAATAGTATTCAGATGTTCAGGAAATTTTATTTCAGCCTCATAAAGTTCAATATTTTTACTTTAGTTCCCTAAGTTCCGTGGAGGGACTACATGGACATGTTGAAATGTTTATAGGACTAAAATTTAATTTCATAAACATTTAGGTTATGTTCTGTAATTATCGCCCCCTAATTTGAATTCCTGGTTCCGCTCCTGTCTGTAAGCGCTCTATGAGCCCAGAGGCATGTCCTTGCCGACTGGCCCTGATGAGCTCTAAGACCTCACTCACCTAAACTTTTTTATTTTAAAAAAGAAATCTCATCAAATAGGGGACTTGTGTTTGAGCATGCAAGACATTGTCTTCAAACTCGTGCTCGTTTGGGCATATTGGAGACGCACGTGAACATGAGGAAGATATGTTATTGCTTGGAGTGGTATTCTTTGGTCTCAGCCTCACACAGGGGCGGATTTAGGAGGGTTAGAGGTGGTCTCCGCCCCCTAAAATTACATAATTAGATAAAAAAGATTTGAAAATTATGCTTCATCCACTTAAAAATTTTAATCTTTTCATTTTAATCCCTATTTAAAAGTGTCATAAAGGGACTAAAATGAAAGTATTGAAATATTTATAAGGTCAAATCATAATTTCCTAAAATTTGGGGTCCAATTTTATCATTTTTGCCCCCTAATTTCAAAAGCTAATTCCATTGGATTTTATTCTGTAATTTTCACCCCCCTAATTTTCATTCCTGGCTCCGCCCTTGGCCTCACACTTGCTGTTCACATGTTCAACGATTATGATTCATGCGTATTTATATCTGACAGGTTTAATTTTAGTATAAATGATTAGTCCCTCATACTCGTAATATGACAAATCAATATTCAAATACCTATTAAAGGTACTATATTTAGTGTTTGACCATACCTTAAAGAAGACTATTTCAATAAGAGGATATATATACTTATATAGGAAGTTATAGAACCTGAAGGATATTGATAAAATTGGCCAAACCAGAAACTATAGCATGCTATGTGCAACGTCCTTGACTAGATGAATCGGATTAATTAATCTAATAATAATTAGTTAAATTATGACAAAATAATAATAGAAATAAGTGTGCGTTTGTCACTCTAGCTATTTAGCTCTAATCAAATGGAAGCAGCTTTGGTCTTTGCACAAAAGGACGCCATTTTTGGCGCAAAACTGAGCTTTTTCTCTCTCTCATGAAAATATTTCAGGCACTCTTGAAAGATATTAAAAAGATATTTTATGATACTGACCGGTACTGAAAAATACTTCATGATCTTGAAAAAATATTTCAAGGTACTAATTGGTACTGGAAAGAGGCTTTATGATCTTGAAAAAAATATTTCAGGTATTGATAAATATTAAAAATATATTTTAGGATTTTTTTTCAAGAGTTTAAAATAATTTTTCAAGATCATAAAATACTTTTTCAGTATCAGTTAGTATTCTCAACTCTCAAGTATCTTTTTAGTACTCGTCAATACCCGAAATATTTTTTTAAGATTGTTAAATATTTTTCAGTACCGGTCTGTATCTTATAGTATCTTTTTAATATCTTTTAGTCGGTTACTGAAATATTTTTTAGAGAGAGAGAGAGAGAGGGAAAGCTCAGTTTCGTGCCAAAAACGGAGTTGTTTTGTGCAAAGTACCACAACGGATGGCAACGTGCATAAGATCAAAGCGATGTCCCTAATCAAATAGTACATAAAAAGGTCCTCACTCCTGTCATAAATATAAGACAAATTTGAAATTTTTGGAGAGATTAAGGAAATTAATTAAATCACTTTAGAATATTTTTTATTTTTTTCTCTAAACTAATTAATTTGACTAATAAACTGATATATTATTTAAAGATACACATGATATGATTAAGTAACTTATTTAGCTTCTTTACCCTCTCCAAAAAATAGTCAACCTTGCCTTATATTTAGGATTGCACATTTTTAAAAATAAAATACATAAAAAGGTTAATAATAAAATAATAACACAACATTAGAATATTCTCCAAAAGATAATCTATATCTCCTCGAAATCTGATATTTTTATTTCACAGGTAGACATATAAATAAATATGCGCATTTAGAAATCTATTTAATAAATAATTAATACAAAAGGAGTGAAGTTATATATGCTTACAATATAGGAGAAAAGTTGAGTGAACATTTGAAAGTTATTTAATAAATAATGAATGATTTTAGTTTAAAAGATAAACACAAAAGAAAAAGAAGTAAAGGCTCCCATATTTAATTATGGCAAGAAATTTTCTTCGAAATATTATGGAATTAATTAATGAACAAATAAGCTAATGATTGTTCTGAAATCACGCTCACACCAATTTCGGACTATGATTTAGTTTGACACGAGATTAAACTAATATAAATATAATATAAATTAAGTTTGAAGCTTCCATATTGACGCAAGACAATAATCTTAATTATAGGGACGATGACAATAGAACAAAGCTTAATAAATTTTATAATATTTATTGTTTTGTTATATATGTTCCTTTTCATTTCGTTTTTAATTCTAGCATATAATTTTGGGAAATTTACGTTCAGGTTTCAAGGAAGAAAAAAAATTTACAAAAAAGTCCCTTGAAATCACAAAATTACCCAGAAGTCTCAAATGAATTTTTGTTGTAAATACATACATTTCCTGTTGTAAATGGTTTGGAACTTTTTTGATATTATTTGTACAGAATTAAAATCCAGGTTTTTAAATGTTGTTGTAAATATATACATTTTCTGTTGTAAATACATACATTTCCTGTTGTAAATGGTCAGATGTTTAAATGTTGTTGTAAATATATACATTTCCTGTTGTAAATCGGGACTTTTTGATATTATTTGTATTAACAACAGGAAATGCATGTATTTACAACAAGAAATACATATATTTACAACAACATTTAAACACCTGACCATTTACAACAGGAAATGTATGTATTTACAACAAAAAATGTATGTATTTACAACAACATTTAAAAACCTGGATTTTAATTCCGTACAAATAATATCAAAAAAATCTCAAACCATTTACAAGAGGAAATGTATATATTTACAACAACATTTAAACACCTGACCATTTACAACAGGAATGTATGTATTTACAACGAGAAAATGTATGTATTTACAACAATATTTAAAAACCTAGATTTTAATTCTGTACAAATAATATCAAAAAAGTCACAAACTATTTACAATAGGAAATGTATGTATTTACAACAAAAATTCCCTTGGGACTTTCTGTAATTTTGTGATTTTAAGGGACTTTTTGTAATTTTTTTTCTTCTTTGGGAACTGAGTGTAGTTTTCCCTATAATCTTTGTATGTTCTCTCTTTATCTCATGTCCAAACACTTGACTAGATACTCTAGACTCTCCTACTTGTCCTATATACCACACATTAAACCAAAAAAAAAAAAAAAAGCAAATCATGAAGATTAAATAATATTTTATATAACCATTTAAATCCATTATTATTGGGTTAAATTTAACTATGATTGAATTTAAATATATCAAATTATTATTTTTATTCTCGAATATCGATCCCACACCACACCGTTAATTAAAGAGTATTATTTGACCCAACCATTGATATTAGACTTTTTTAAGTGAATATGTAATAAAAAAATTTATAAAAGGGTTAAGGTGCAAAAATAGACATGTGCTTTTTTCCGAGGAGCGCCCAGTAGTAAATGTTTTTTTCAGGTGCAAAAGTAACTATGTGGTTACAAATTAGATGCAAAAATAGCGTTTGACCGTTAAGTTTGACTTTTAACCGTTAAGTTTGATTTTTTTTGCTGACTAGACGATGACGTGGCATTTCAAAGGTGCAAAAATAATTTTAGGATCTTGAAAAATATTTCGGTATTGATCGGTACTAAAAGGATACTTAAAAAATATTTCGAGTCTTGATTGGTACTAAAAGTATTTTCGGGATACCGATTGGTACAAAAAAATATTTCATAATTTTGAAAAATTATTTTAGGATCTTGAAAAATATTTCGGTATCGACCGGTACTAAAAGGATACTGAAAAAATATTTGAAATGCCACGTCATCGTCCAGTCAGTAAAAAAAGTTAAACTTAACGGTCAAAAGTCAAACTTAACGGTTAAACGCTATTTTTGCACCTAATTTGTAACCACATAGTTACTTTTGCACCTGAAAAAAGCATTTGCTACTGGGCGCTCCTCAAAAAAAGCACATGTCTATTTTTGCACCTTAACCCTTTATAAAAATAAAGTTATTTCGTATTAAAATTTATAAAGACTAATTTATCTTGAGCTAAGCGATAATAGAAATTGAGTTTTCGAATCAAATAGTCAAAATAAAAAAGTAAAAGTTATACTCCCTCTAGCCCTTAATATTGGACGTATTTGGAAGGTTAATTTTGATCCTAAATATAAAACATATTTTTTATATTTATCAGTCTTTTTCTAATTTATCTACAGTGATACTTATCAACAATAATTAAGGATGAGAGATAATGAGGAAATTATTCAAATAAGGAAAGATGATTACGTGTTTTAGAAAATACACGTCATATAAACTAATTTAACTTTTTTTTTTTACTATTGTCAAACTTATGAGTTGACTCTTCGAGTTTACTATTTTTACGTTTATGTATTATAAAATCGCGTTGAGTCACTCTTAAACTCTATAATAGTTGTAAACTTGGCTAAACTCACGAGTTTAAACACCGAATTTACCTTCTTTTTTACTTTTCTAGCTTAAAAAATCATGTTGAATCGTTCTTCAATTCATGCTAATTTTTTCAATTTGATCATGCTCAATGAATTTATTTATGAATTTTGTAAAAGAAATCTTTGTTGAGTATAATAAATTATGAACGTGGATGATGATTAAATGTCAATTATTTTTATTTTAAATATATTTAAATTAAATTATTGAAATTTTTAATATTCTAATTATTTAATTATACACTATTAAATATTAATATATATTTATTGATAAAAATAAACTCTTACAAGTTTAAGATTTAAGTATAAGATTTTTGTTTTTTTTTAATAGAGCTTACTTACGGATGTGGTGTAATATTCAGGAGGAGGATTATTCAAAGGGGAAGAGGTCACAACATCTAAAGCAGAGCGTCACTGAGATTCTGAGACTCATTGGTTGGCCCTCACATCTCAATCCAAAATGACCAAAATTCCAAACACTACACGACACCCCACCTTCCTTCCCACCCATTCTCATCTTCCCCTTCTTTCTTTATTCTTTTTCCTGTAAAATATTTATTGAATTATTATAACATCAACAATGTTATATGTTGCCTCCTCTCATTCTTAATATAAGAATTAGTTAATTTTTTTTTGAGAGATTAATGAAATTGATTAAATAAGTTCTTAATCATAGTAAATGTTTTGTATCATTAAATTATATATAAGTTTATAAGTCAGATAAATTAATTTAGAGAAAAAAGATAAATATAAATACTTTAATGTAATTTATTTAAAAAAATCAACGAACTCTTATGTTAAAGACCAGAGATAGTGTGCTAAATGTTGGGTTTTAAAGAGATAATAAGAGGACTAGGATGTTGAGATGATTACGTAGTCATACAAAAGCAAACTTGTAATGAACTTGTTTATATGAGGAAGTGTTGGTGTGGCCTCTATTGAAGCGAAAATGATAGAAAATCGTTTGAGCTTGTTCAGATATGTATAAAGAAAGCTGTTTGAGGCATTAATAATAAAACGTAAGGATTCTTCTAAAACAGAGTGGAGGAATGCCAAAACCAGAGACAGAGCTTAGTTGATACACCCAAAAAAACACTTCGTATAGGAATTTTTCTTTTAAAATTTAATGTATTTTTACACAGACAAATATTTATCCCAAGGTCATACCCCCCAAAAAAAACAAGAAATTTGTTCATAAAATTTTATAATTATTTAATGAGTATACATTTGACTCTCTCAAATATTTATCCTAAGATCCGTCTCAAGACAAAACAAAAATCAATAAAATTATTGAACATTACTTTTTGATTAATAATCTATCAAACATGTAGCTGTACCTTGACTTGATAGAGTACAATAGTGTTGTTGGATTAATATAAGTAAGAAAAGTTATATTTAACATACAATGAATGTAGTAATTTGCATTTAAGTATACTCTTAGAAATAACTTGGAAACCACCCAATTTTATTTTAAACAAATTAAACTATTTGTTCCTTTCTTTTTCTCCCGCCCCCTAACCCATTCACATTATAGGATCACACCTCAATCACTTTTTGTCGTTTCTTGTCGGCTACTAATATTTGTTTCAACTTAATTGGCCTCCTTCTTTCCCACTTCCTTTGGTATGTATGATTATATATTCTTCTTCTCCTTAATATAAGGTATCATTGACTTTTTTTTTTAGAGATTAAGAAATTTAAATAAGTTAGTTAATCATATCATATGTCATATATTATTTAATTATATATCAGTTTATCATAAGTCAGATAAATTAATTTAGTATAAAAAAATAAATATCCATACTTCAAATTAATTTATTTAATTTCCTTTTTTTTTTAAAAAAAAAATCAACTATATCTTATATTAAAGTCTGGATGAGAATTTAATTTGGAATTTATGATTTTTCATACTTTAATTTATAGGGATTGAGAATTGACATCATTATGGCTCATAAAGCAACGTTGTAGCTCATTTTAGGATGCATGCTTAAAGAAGCTTTTCTCAGAAAAAGCAAATATGTTTGTCCATCCACGAATAAAAATGGCTTACTTCTCATATCATATATGAAGAAAATTCTTCAACATTATCATTCCTTTCCAATACTAATCCTCATACTCCTTAATTTAATCGAAAATCCCATTCATATTGAGAATATTGATGATGAGAAGTCTTTGTTAATTTTTATTGGTTTGAAGAATCTGAGTTAGATTATTAATAGTTTTTGTGTATAAAAATATATTAGATCATTTTTACTAAAAAAATTTTTAAACAAAGACTTTTCGCTTATTTTTCCAATGATATTTCATGCTCCAAAAGGGGGAAAAAATTCAATAGACCTTTCCATCACATTTTTATTTAAATTTTGAACGATTAATTAGTTTCCACACTCAATGTAACTAATAAGAAAACCTCACTAAACACTTTTAAACTTCTGGCTAATTCTCTTCTTCTCTCAGTAGTTCGTCGTCATATTTAGTAATTAAATATATATTAATCCCTGAACTATTTATATACAGTCTCACTGTGTACACATCCCATCCCCTTGACGAAGAGCCTGGTTGTGTACTGTTACGGATTCCGATAAGGCCCAATTGGAGTAAGGCCCAACCCCTGGGTAGACGTGTCAGATCCGTCATATCTAAGATCCTGGAAGATCTTAACCACCCTGGAAATATAGGAGTATCTCCGCATAAGGATAGGCGATTCGGATTATAGGCACGGAATCACGCCAAAGCCGCTCCAAGTAGGTTCTATAAATACCCAAGCAACAGCCTAAGGTACACACGCTCTAACCTAGACTATTTACCTACTGTTACACTGAGCACACACCCCACTCCCTCGGCTAAGAGCCTGGTTGTGTTCAGTTGTGCTTCCACATACGCACCCAGCAGGCCAATACCCTTGATCCAATATCAAATCACCAGCCCATATACGCGGCTGGACATACGTGTTCTACACCAGAACATGTACAGTGATCCTACCTTCTCCTGAGTGCTTTCCTCATAGGCATTCAAGAAAAGACCTTTGATCCAATATCAACGCACCAACCCATCAGGCTGGACATCTGTGTTCTACACTAGAACACTCACTATACACTTTTAAACTTCTTGCTAATTCTCTTCTTCTCTCAGTAGTTCGTCGTCATATTTAGCAATTAAATATATATTAATTACTTAATGAACATACAAGTTAAATTATATATCATTAAAAAAAAAACATAACACGTGTTTTCTTCTTGTATGTATATATATAGGCGTTATTTAAAAGTGGTGGCTAATTTTTATAATAAGCATGCAAATGTATATAAAATTGAGCATTATAAAGTAGGTTTCACCTAAGCCTTTCTGGTGCTTGCCAAGTCTCCCAAGCAATCTTGTTGGTCACCATCGAAGCATTTGAAAGATTTTCCACATGAAAATTAATTAGGTTTCCACATTTTCTTAATAACGTATGTAAGCACTCCATCAATATATTTTTAAATTTGCAGGTAGATTTGGTGTCATGTAATTAATCAAAGAAATATAAATTAAGATCTCTTCAATGATACTATCAATGTACCTAATTGAATCAAAGAATGAAAGACATTGATTAGTGTCATGATCATAAATTCAAAGGGAGTTGTTCCTTAGACTGATAAACTTATAAACGACAATTCATTTGATACCTGGGACTCATTACAGTTGGCCTGCCTAGTAAATGTGATTCACAATTCTCTCTGATGAACTTTATGATGATTAATGGATCCAAGTTAGGAAAAAAACAAATATGCAGTAAAATGGATGTACTTGATTAGGTTGTAAGCAAACCCTAGCTGGGCTGTAACTGCTTGAAATTAATTAAACACAGAGAGGAGATTATATTAATGGTAATGGATCGAGAAAAAAAGGGTTTTTGAGAATGAAAGTATATATGAAGCAATCAAATCCGATGTTTCAGATGAAATTTAACCTCACGTTCAATTTTCTCAGTGCTCGTGAATGGTGCTTTAATTTAATTAGTTGATTGATTAGAAAGAAAAAGATGGTTTGACGATTGAACACAGCAAAGAGTCTAGATCGTATGTTCAAAAAAGAGACAATAATCCCCCACACACTCGTTATTCCACACCACCAATAAATTATTATATTAAATAAAGAAAAAGGGAGACCTATATATAATTAAGAAATGCATTTAATTAATTGATATTAAAAACAGAAAAAAGAAAAGCATTAAAGATCAACCCACATAGAAATAAATAAAGTAATAAACAAACCCTATAAAGGACTGAGAAACAGTGACTAATAAAGTGGTATTATTATTATTATTATTGCAAGTAGAGTCAAAACAAACACATTTATTCACTTTATCTTTCTCATTTTTCTCTCTTTTTTCCAGAGCATCATTCATAAAAAGTAAAGCCATCCCACAAACCAACTAAAACATTCTTTCTCGCCACAAAGCTGAAGCTTCATCGGACAGAGACAAACAATAAGGTGGTCTCTCTCTCTCTCTCTCTCTCTGTGAAGTCATCTCTTTGCTTTTATCTCTTCCTTTTCTGCTCAGAATTCATTCATGTATATGAGTTGCTCAGGACAGCCACAGGTGGGTGGATTTTAATTTTTCAGGTTTTTATCAGTTCTTCTGAGTTCTGAGCTATATATTTATTCTAGATTCTAGGGTTTGTTCAAAAAGCTGACACACACACATAACAAACATAAAAGAAAATCGCTTTCTGCTAAGTTTTAAAGATCCTCTTTGCGTGTATATATGTATCCTTGATATTTTCTCTAATCTGGTCCCAAATACAAAGGCACTGAAACTTTTTATTATCTCCTCTTTAAATCACCTTTTCGCTCATCAGATGATGATAAAAGAGAAAATTAAACAAGATACTAAATTTTTTATTCTATTGATTAATTCCTTCCACAACATGATCATATAATTATCTCTCCCTCTCTCCTTTTTTTTTTTTTTTTTTGCTTTCTCAATAGATTATCTTCTCAATCTTCTATACTCTCTGAACCTAACCATGATGAGTTATATTCTTGTCATATAACCATAGCTTTTGTTTCTTTTTCCTTTTTGAATTTTGAATTTTTCAGGAAGTGAAATATTGAATTGAGAAAGGAGATGGAAAGGAATTTTATAGAAGGAAGCAACAATAATAATAGCAATCCAGGCACAAAAGAAGTAGTAGGGTTAGGAGGAGAGAAGAAGGAAGGCCACAAGAACAACTGAACTGTCCAAGGTGCAATTCAACAAATACAAAGTTCTGCTACTACAACAACTATAGCCTCACACAACCCAGATATTTCTGCAAGACTTGCAGAAGGTACTGGACTGAAGGTGGGTCCCTCAGGAATGTCCCTGTTGGTGGAGGTTCCAGAAAGAACAAGAAGCTCTTCACTAATAATCCTAATTCATCTTCATCAACAAAGGTTCTTCCTGACTTGAATCCACCAACAACAAGTACTTCTTCTTCTCAGAACCCTAAATTGTTAATGCAAGGAGGCCAAGATCTTAATCTGGCTTTCCCGCCTATTAATGTGGACAATTATCATCATGGGCTTACTTATCAAAGCTCTTCTTCTTCTACTTCTGCTTTGGCGCTTCTAAGAGCAGGCATGAATAATAATAATCAGGCTTTTGTTCATAATCCGATACTGATGATGCCAAACTCAAATAACAACAACAATAATAATGGGCTTTTCCCAGCTTCTGGTGGGTTTATAAGTCCCATTATGCATGAGGTTAAGCCAGGAAGCCTTGGCTTTTCAGTAGCGGATAATCATCAAGGGCTTCGAGGAGGAAGCAGATATGGTAGTGTTCATCATCATCAAGAGAATAGTGATGATAATAATATTAATGCTGGTGGAGCAAGGTTGTTGTTTCCTTTTGGAGATGTGAAGCAGATTCCAGAAGAAAATAAAGAACATGCAGCTGGGAATAATTCATCTACTTCTGGGTATTGGACTGGTATGATTGGTGAAGGATCCTGGTAATTCATTAGAGATCTCAGAGACACAACTTGGGATGGAACATAGTTTCTTTGGTTATATAAATTACCTAAGTTTTTGTCAGAAGAAAATGAGAGGAGAAGGAGAACAAGAGGCTAGCTATATGCATTTTTCTTTTCTCTTCTCTCCCTCTCTCTTGTATTCCATGGATCGTTACAAAATGCTGTTTGGAGTTGCTCATCACGACTAACAAAACCAACAGGATACATTTGGCTGCAGCCTTTTCTTTTCTTTTTTCTTTTTAATTTTCAAACACTACCTTAGCTTTATGCAATGTGAGAGGATATGATTAGTTACTGCAGTTTTAGCTTGTGATGGATATTTTGGTGTATAATTTTATGATGATTTAGAGATAGAAGAAGAAAAGATGAATATAGTGCCTGTTTTTGTAGTCTAAGGCTTTTTTATTTATATGCAATTTTCCTGTATTCATGAATTATTCGGTACTGATGATCATAATTGTAGAGATCAGAAGCTTTTGTATTATTGAATGGTGTGTGCTTTTTACTAATTAATACTTTGTTCCAAATTATTAGTGACTTTTTTTTTGGGTCATTAAGGAAATCTAAAAATCAGATATTGATTCAATTTTGTATATATATATGACCAAGGGTTATCAATTTGGGATTTGAAGTACTGATTCGGATTCTCTTTTATTTATAAAAATAAAGGGGAATAAGTGAATCCGATGCACAAGAACACTCTTTCACATCACTTTTTTTTAAGACCTAAATAATAATAATAATAAAATAATTAAGAAGGATTTAAAGTTATTCAAATGGGGTAATACTTTATGCCTTTTTCTCTACGCCCACTTGGTCTATTTTTGTGAGTGCAAACATGAGTGGGTTGTCAGCCTTTGAAATCAAAATTATGACGTAGGAGATTCTTCCAACTGTGAAAGCACTTCATGGAATTATTGAAAAGAATATGATAATTAAAAAAAATAAGGGTAAAATATCATCCAACATCAGGCTATTTTCCAATTGCATCCAGCATCCTAATCTCATTTATTTATGATGCATCTGGTGTATTGATGTTATTTTTCTGGTACTTCCAACACTCTAATTTTATTTATAGCATACACTACAAAAAAAATCATATTACCTACGGAAAAAATTCCGTGGAAAATTACCTACGGAATTCCGTGGGTAAAATTTACACACGGAATTCCGTGGGTAATGAAAATTACCCACGGAAAATTTTTCGTCTAAAAAGAATACATGACTTATTTTACCACATATTTTTTGCGACGGAAATTTTTCGTGGGTGCCAGTTTGCCAGATGTAACTAGACAATTTCATAAGGATATGCTGGATGCGGAAAAAATAATATCAGGGTGATGGATGTTATGAGAAGTAATATCAAGGTGCTAGATGTTACTTTACACAAAATAATAATAATAATAACAACAACAACAACAACAGCATAGGATGAAAATTAAACTGAAAAAGGAGAAACAAAGGAGTGTCCTGTGATGTTCATCTTTTAGCTGATTAGGAATGATACACCCTGGTGCTGAGTACTTCATGCATGCTGGCATTATAATTATATACATATATTAAATGCACCTTTTAGACAAGAAGAAAATTATATATTGTTGATAAAGAAATGTTTTTTTAAAGACCCCGAGCAATTAATCCTGATTTTTATTTTTTAAAGTAAATCAAACTGATTTAATTAAGAAAATACAGTTTGAAAACTAAATTAAATTTATGGAAAAACCATCAAGTTAATAGGAAAGGCTTATAAAAAGAGAACTTAATAATTTTTTTTGGACAAAAGTTTCCAAGTTAAAGCCTTAATTTTAATTGCTACAAATTATATCAAAATTAGTATCAAACATTTACTCAAGTCTATTTTTTTTAGTTAAAGGAGTCTTGAAATTAAAGTTAAGTTTGCTAAACTTCCAAGACAATAATCTGTCGGTAAAATAGATCCGACAGTTCTTAAGGATCGTGAATTATCTTCGAGACTTTATTCCTAATGTGACCAAACACATCAGTCATCACTTGTCAAAGCTTCTCAAAAAGGACCCAATTCCTAGGGTTCAGACCAAATCAAAGCGGTCAAAAAATTGAAACATATAGCTCAACATCCACCTCACTTAAAAGCCCTGGATCAGGACAAAGGATTATACAAACAGATGCCAGTGAGCATTTCTGGCAACAATGCTCATCGAAGAAATCAATGGAAAGCGCCATTATTATGGACATGGAAGCGAACAATTCAAAGAGTCAGAAAAGTATTACCATGCTACCTACAAGGGAATTCTAGTGGTAAAAAGAGGAATTGAGAAATTTGGCTTTCATCTAAGTTTGTGCAACTTTACTGTTGAAATGAACAACCATTTTTCCCATCCTTACTAGAAGCCAAAAGAAAGACTCTTCTTGACTCTTAACTTCTTCAATAGAAATGACTGGTTATCACACTATAAATTCACAATAAGACATATCAAAGGCCACCAGAATACTATAGCTAATTACCTCTCCAGGCCCTAAAAGATTCAACTCCTCACCCCTTCCAAACCACTTAGTATTCTAGGCACCAATACCATGTCTCTTTTAGCAACCTCCAATTGCATCACTAAACACCCAGAGTTCCCACCTGGTTTCAAACTAGAAAATTTTGAGCAAGTCCAGCAAGTATCCAAAAGAAATTTGTTCTATTGGCTTCATATCCTTATCAACTCCCTTCATATCTTACTATCTTTTGAGTTTTTTAATTTAGAAAACCATACTTGACTATCCCTTTCATTAGAGGTTCCATTCCTGAAGAGATAAAGTGGTACATTTTAACAGTGGAATATCACCTAGAGGGGGGTGAATAGGTGATCTTAACAAGCTTTTTGCAAGACACACTTGGAAATAAATAACCAGAGGTAGGGAAGAGAAATAGACACGAAGAGATTTATACTGGTTCGATCTAATGCTTTGACCTACGTCCAGTCCCCAAGTACACCTTGAGATTTCCACTAACTCTTCAACCACAAGTACAATCACACACTCTGTAACTTAGGATGATTCTTCCGCACTCGGACTCACTCCCCCTTAAAAGTTGTAATCGTACACCCTCACTTAAGGTTCCACAACCTTAAGCTTTAAAACTGAAATGACGAAAGTGTTTAACAGCTCCTCACGAGTAGATGAAATATGAACACTGAAGTACAATGGGTATCCGAAGATACTAAAGACAATTGATGAAACAGTTGATCACAGTAGTACAGAATTGTATGTCTCGTATTCTCGGTTGTTGTTGAATTGAATCAGACGGGCTTTTATAGTGTCACCTATTCATGTCGTTGAGTGACTATGAAAGTAGCCGTTGAGAGTCATCGCTTTTTCTGTTTTCCATTTTTGCTCGGCATTTGAAAGTTCATGACCGTTGTATCATTTAATGTCTCGTATTCCCATTGTATCAAATGTTTCCAAAAGTGAAGGACTTCATCTGCTTCTCGACTGTTGCTCTATTCTTTGACACGTGAAATCAATGCTTTGGTTACTCTGATTTGCTTTTCCGTCAATCAAGGATTGATCACCTGAAACTCATTTAAACAGAATGATTAAATATGATTTAAACGGGTTTGAATATGGGTAGTAATAATTGGGAGATGACCCAATGATTAACATAGGTGATTAACCATTCGAAGATAGAGTCTTAAGATCCTGGAAATTCATTCTCGAGAATTGCTTTGGCATTCTCTAGAATTGTCAGCAGGAAAGTGAATTCAGAATGGGTATATCGATGATTCTCGAGAATCATGTTTTAATTCTCGAGAATGAGGCGTTCTGGAATTTCCGTAGATGGTCATTCTCGAGAATCATATGTGCATACTCAAGAATCAACTGTTTTCCGTAAAGCATACAATGTGATTGGTCATGGCATTCTCGAGAATCAAAAGTTAGTTCTCGAGAATTGATGTTTCCAAAGAGGTGAGGAATGATTTGGCCAAAAGCATTCTCGAGAATCATGAGTCTATTCTCGAGAATCTGAGTCATCTCAATCTGATATTCGTTGTTCTGCTAATACTTGAGAATTGCAGAAACCATTCTCGAGAATCATAGGCTAATTCTCGAGAATCAGAGACTATTCTCGAGAATCATGAAGTGTTGAACTCTGACAGAGGATGCTTCAACTAGTACTCGAGAATCATATCCATTCTCGAGAATCCCAGACTAATTCTCGAGAATCAGAAGCAGTTGTACACTGAAGGATGAATTTTGAAATGCCATTCTCGAGAATCCCATCTTCATTCTCGAGAATGCTGACTAAGTCTCTTAGCTGGTTATATTCTGATTTCAGGAATTCTTGAGAAAACTTTTTAGGTTGTTATCATCAAAACATTTAAAACATTTGGAGCTAACACATTTGGTCCCTCTCAGCCCTTTATGCCTATTGCATAGTTCTTGAACCTCTTCTTGTTTACCATTACCTCAATGATAGCAAAAATAAATACTCCCACTTATGGACCATGCTTCAATGGTTCTCTCCTCTTCCAATCTGGAGGAAACAACTTGGACAGGTCATCAAAGATCATGGACTTTGGCATACTCCTGAAGAGTGCCAAACTACCCAATGTTTCTTTGCACTTCATAGACCTTACAATTTAGACTTCCAAGGAATACTTTATAACACCAATCAGGCTCATTTTTGGCATATTAGTACTGAATGGCCACAGTACATTGAACAAGTTTTGGATAATCTAAAATCTTCATCAGCAATTTGAATAATTGCCCAGATAGAAATCCTGGGTTATCATGTACCTTACTTGGTCTTGTTCCCAATAAGCCATTCATTTCCAATCCTCACAAATGATACAAAAGGCCTAAGCACAAGAGTTTGATTTGGTTACCATCGCCTATCTTGATTCAAAAAAATCCAAAGAACTCCAGTTATTCCCAATTGATTCCCAGGGTCAGCCCTACTCACAAGAAAGATCATTGTCTCCATTCTCTCAGGACCCATGGGAGGACCATTCTCCTGAGACCCATATTCACAATACCCATAATTTTGTTCTCAAGGAGTGTCAACACTAGAGGACAACATGAATAGCCCTACCTATGACACAGGATATGATGAAGACTACTCTAACCTATCACCTAATGATGATCATGAACCCATATGCAAATCAGGATGGGGATCTAACAAGATTCCCTCACCACATGGCCCGTGCCCACTTTATTAAATAACACTACAAAAAAAATTGATTTTTGCTACGGAAAAAATCCGTAGCAAATTCCGTAGCAAATTCGATTTGCTACGGAAAAATGCCAAAATTCCGTAGCAAAATCGATTTGCTACGGATTTTGCTACGGATTTTTTCCGTAGCAAAAAACCCCGTAGCAATTGCTACGGAAATTGGAAAATCCGTAGCAATTGCTACGGAATTGCTACGGAAATTTTTTCCGTAGCAAATTTTGCTACGGATTTTAATTTCCGTAGCAAATTTTGCTACTGATTTTAATTTCGTAGCAATTTGCTACGGAATTCAAATCAGTAGCAATTTGCTACGGATTTGAATTCCGTAGCAAATTGCTACGGAATGCTATTCCGTAGCAAATTGCTACGGAATGCTATTCCGTAGCAAATTGCTACGGAATGCTATTCCGTAGCAAATTCTGAGAATTTGCTACGGAAATGGTTTCCGTAGCAAAATTTAAAAATATTTTTTTTTGAATCTTTTTAAATTTTAATTTGTTTAATTTTTTTTTATTGAAAATTGATTGCAAAAGTATCATGAATATAATAAAAAGAGTTTACATAGATAAAACAGAATATATATAATAATGTTGCAAAGAGCAAATACTAAAAATTAGTCTAAACAACAACATTGTATTCATCTCCTGCTTCATCATCCTTTTTCCTGAATCTCTATTGCAAACAATATGTATTAAAAAAAAGTCTAAACAATAGCAGTATGGTCATCATCACCACGAGCCGACCCTGCACCTTTGTCCTTCATTAGGGACTGAAGTAGAATCTGCATAGGCTTCATCATCTCCTGTGTCTGATGCACCAGTATGGTCATTCCATTTGCAAAACTCGATTCCTAAAAAAATTTAAATATTATATAAAAATATAAAAATTACGAAATAAAAAGAAATGTATAAAATCCTTTGAGTTTTTATTTTTATTATTCATATGCCTTTAGCATTTTATACACGTAGATGCTCTAGTTCAGGCCGATCCTAATATTTAGGATTATAAAAGGCAGATCCTAATATTTAGGAATTATAAAACAGAAAAGTAATTACAAAATTCAAATTCTTTAATCTACTCATCAGTTTATATATAAAATCAATTATTGTTCTTGCCCTTAATATAAGGCATTGTTTACAATTATTTTGGAGAAAGTATCTTCCTTGCGGAATTATATTTCATATTAATTCATCATTATGTACAACATATATATAATTTGCATCCCAGGGAAGTTCATAATTCAGATTATAAGAGCAGAGTAATATAGATTGATCGAGGAATAAGATCCAAACTTTCTGTGTAATATATATATATATATTTTAACATTGATATAAAAAATTAATAATTATGTACTAGAAATCGTGTCTGCTTCTAATTTGGATTATCCCTAATAAAAGTCACTAATTGCATCAACAACAAAAGCATCTAAATAATGATTATTTTTAAATATTTGCATGTTGATCTTGACACAGAATAGAATACATGGTGATACACTGAGGGGACAATTAAAAATTGCAAGATAAATAGTAGAAATCCATCTTATGGTTTGCAAAAGCTACAGTATGGGCATTCTCTCTATTCTATCTCTAGTTCTAAAAACACACTAGTTGGATAACAAGGATCGTGAAATTAATTAATTGCACACAAGCAGGCCAATGAAAATACTGATACAAAGAAAGTTGCAGCATACAGAGAGTTCTAGTACAAGTCTAATTGAACACAAGTAGGCCATATGGTTCTTTCACAAATAAACTTTTATAACCTATAATGAGCCTAGGGAAGGAAATTCTCGTAATTTCTGAATAAAATCATGGATATATTTATTATGCTGCTCAACTGGAAAGAGAAGTAGATGTAATTCACTCTAGGGGGGAATTGATGTTTGCTTGACCATCAGAGATTCAGAGAAACAGTTTTTCCCATAAACTTCATTATATATACATAACAAAGAGAGTCTCAAATCCTCTAGGCAAGATTCCAAAACTAATCAGGAGCTAAAATGAAGTTCAGAGTTGTGTTTTCCTTTTAAACCTATCATTTTCCGTACCAAAAACTAAGTTAAAAACTCAAGTTTATTTTGCGGTATGTTCTTATGTCTAAACCCTAGAGCCTAACATAGGAAACTAGTCCAATTACAATCAAATATGAGACTTCCCACCTACAACCGATAAAATGGAAAAACAAACTCTCCGCAAATAGACTAATCGTCGCCCTTGGCCAGACAACATTGTGCCCAATAATTAGGGCTTCCCCTTTAGCATAATTTTTTAAGCTAAACTCCAACCGGAACCCCAAGGATGCAATGGTCCATTGTAAAGAAGAATCCGTTATTCCTCAAGCATACCAAAGCGAATACCTCAAATTCTGTTGACCAAAAAACACGGAAAGAATATCTGAAAAACTAAATTATTATTGACCAAACCCCAATTCTTCGCATGTAGAAGCATAAAAGGGAAAAGGAAACTCGCAATCTAAAACAGCAAGGGCTTTCAAGAAGCACATGCTCTCTCATAGACGTATCGACGACTTGGAAAACAGTGTGGGTAATATCACATAGAGGATTCGGTGGTGGTACATACCTTTGGCGTTACCACAACCTCTTGGATGCTTCCGTGCTTTCGATCAACACGGGAGATGAGAGGAGAGAGGGGCTTCGACGGAGACGGAGAGGCGAGATCGATGTTGAAGAGAAGAGGAAGGGGCTTTGGCGGAGAGACATACGACAGACTGAGAGAGAATGAACGAGGGACCCAATTTGAAGATGATTTTTTTTTTTAATTCTTGCTACGGAATTTATTTTCCGTCACAAAAAATTGTGACGGAATTCATTTTCCGTCGCAAAAATTTGCGACAGATTTGTTTTTCTGTCCCAAATTACGACGGAAATGAAATTCCATTTGCGACGGAAAAACTTTTCCGTCGCAAATTGGCGGGCCTTTTCCCTCTTCTCGAATTTTTTTTGGATTTTTGCGACGGAATTTAAAATCCGTCGCAAATTTTTGCGACGGAATTTAAATTCCGTCGCAAATTTTTGCGACGGATTTGTTTTTCCGTCGCAATTTGTGACGGAATTTAAATTCCGTCGCAAAATTTTGCGACGGAAAAATAATTCCGTCGCAAATTGCGACGGATTTTAAATTCCGTCCCAAATTGCGACGGATTTTAAATTCCGTCACAAAATTTTGCGACGGATTTTTTTCCGTCACAAATTCCGTCGCTATTTTGGAATTTTCTAGTAGTGTAAACAATACTGCAAAAAGCGTTTTTTACATCTATTTTAAAACCCTTTATGCGTCCCTTTTTTTTTTGGGGGAGGGACGCCTATGTGAGAGATGTCGTAGGGTAGAGACTTACGGCATCCCTTTTTAATTTGGGATGCATAAGGTTTTTTTAAAAATAAAATAAAATCAAAAGTTGCACTCTCCGAACGCTCACTTCTGACGGTGCGTTGGGGTTCCCTGTCATTCTAGTGGATCGCCTTGTTATTTTTTTGATGTGTTTGCTTGAGTAGACCGTGTGATGGCAACTGTCGGCCACCGTGAGATGTACAAGTTTGATCAGCCTACTGCAGAGTTCCATCGCTCCGTCGACAATGGTAGCCGGAGCCCTTAGTGACTCTGATTCTTCCTACTCGAGCAAACGAACAGTACCAGGTATCAAAACAAAGGAAGGAGAACTTGAAAAACTTAGAGAGAGAGAGAACATATATGAGCAAATGAATAGTACTAGAATCGCCGAGCACAAGCACAGATATGGAGCATAAGCATAGTGGAATAAAAGTTGTACTAAATTAAACAAAAATTCTCTAGCTAATGATAACAGAGCCGAGAGGTTCCGGTGACGCATAGATAATCCAAAGCAAATAAAATCGATGTGACAGAGGTTCTTGATGGTAGAGACGAAACAGATCCAGTGACGCAAAGACACAAAGATCTAGAACAACTTTGGAGCAACGACGTCCGGCGAGGTGGAGACGTACAAATCTAGAGCAACTCTAGATCAAACGAAAGATTAGTTTTGGACAAGAGCACTGATGAGATGCCACTAGGTCTTCTGAGGGTGAGAGGGAAAGTATGGGTATTATGTGTAAGTGGTTGAAGCGTGTGTACTATGTTTTTTTACCTTTCAACGTCCCAATTTAAAATTAGGGTGCCAAAAGCCTACTTGTAGCGTTCCAATTTCAAATTGGGACGCCAAAAGCCTACTTTTAGAGTCTTAATTTTAAAAGGAACGTCAAAAATAGTGTTCTTGGCGCCAAAATCCCCACAGAATTTCAAAAATACCATCGCCTTTATTTTTACTTCCTTTTTTGGAAAATGTACGTTTTTAAAAGAAGTAAAATCTATATTTTGTAGTAGTAAAAGTTATATCTGTTGTTGCTAGTGTGCTTGTGCTTTTACTTTAGTTGAATGGTTTTTACTTTAATTATTGTACTATTAGTCACGAGTGTGCTTAGTTGTTTGAATGCTTTTACTTTAATTAGTCACGGGTGTGCTTAGTTGTCCTACTTTACAACTAGCATGTAATAATTCACTTTGTCGTGTTGTAAGCTTGAGTTTCTATATAATCAATGCTCCTAGCCACAAGAGAGGATCATCGAAGGTTGTAACTTCTCTTATCAATAGAAGAGTGTTTTTCAATGTCTTCATTCTAAATTTTTTATCTTTTGATCTATCTTTCTATAACTTGTCTCTTTTTTCTCTAGAGATTCTAGTATGTTATACACTTGCCTCTTGAGGAGGATCTTGTGTATTAAAATGAATCTGACATGATCCTTGAAATCAAGTTCCTTTATAAATGATGTGGTTTAGTATGAGTATCTACAGATTGAGGTCCTAATGTGGTTTGTATGGTTGAGGAATGCTTTGAAATGACATTGACATTGTAAGATCTATAGTTATCCTGGAATGAGTCTCAGAGCTCGTAAGGAAACTCACCTCCTTGACAGGAAATATCTTATATTGAAAAATATTTATAAAAAGTGTACTTGATATCATAACAGAAATAATTATAATATTTTAATAATGCAAAAATCATGAAGTATAATTAGTAATATCTAGAATAATTAATAACAAAAAGAGGAGCGTAATTAATAGCAAATTGCACAAATCTTGAAAACTGGATTACCTGCCCCAACCAAACGTTTAACCTAATGCATTTGTCACCCACTTTGGCCTTTTTCTAATTAATTATAATACTCTTCTAATCTATCTCATCTCTATACAGCATTATCCTCCATCACTTCAATCATCACTACTTCCTCTGTCATTTATCTACCTGCTTCTGAAATACTCATAGAAAACTACACTATGGGGATAATTGCATCAAGTATCTAAGCTTCCACAAATATCACATTAGAAAATGTTATTATCAAGTTCTAGTGACCTATTATCAGATTTTATAGTATATAATTTTGTAAAGGAAGTTTTTAGAACCTATTGTGATTTTGTTTATGGAAATTTTCAACATAGTAATTTTTTTGTTTGAATTTGGGCCCTCACAAAGAATTTTTGCTTCAAGTGGGGACCCCAAAACAGGGCAGAGACGAAATTATTTGCTGCTTCTGGGTCAATCATTATATTTTATATTATTTTCATGTTCTGTGCTGTTTATTTTTTTAAGGAAAAAAATGAAATGGAGACTGTCTTCTTTCTTTCTTGTGTCTCAGCCTTATTTCCATTTTCTTCAGTTACTCCTCATGAGATTAACTTACTAAAATCAGAATGCTTTCTTCCGCATTTAATGTGTATAGAAACATAATTTACTTAAACAGTATTATTCCCTTAACCTCATATAAAATTATTTTTTTATTATAAAAAAAAATCTCTTTTTTGAGGGGTCATTTCATATTACTCATTGGGTATTGCTAAAGCTTTTTCCTCGGTCCTTCGATGAATGAAGACGAGTGGTCCAACTTTTTCCTTGGAGTTCATACTATTTTTCCTTTGAAAAGACAATGTTTTCGCGAGAGACTATTTTCTCATCACTAAGTAGGAGAATTGACTTTTACGCCTTCCACGAAGTAAATATATGATAATAGCTTTATCTTGTAAAGTATAAAATTGATTGTTTGAAAGCAATCTAGTAGTTGTGACTTGTGAGTACAAATTAAAAATATTGTCTTTTTCGACAAAGAGATTAATCTTGGGGGAGTTACTATAAAATCCCAAAGAATGAGATTTAATCATCCAAAAATCTGAAAATCTATGATAGAAAATGACAACAAATTTGTATCACCCGCTTTTCATTAGCACTTTTTGATAATTAAATCATTTTCTTACGACGTAGTAATTTTCCCATTAATCCTTACTGTTAAGATGGAATGTGCACCTAGTCTCACCAATAATCTTCTCTTTCACTGATGCCAGGAGAGGAACATTATGAATTCATGAAGTGTTGTCAATAATGGTTAAATGCTGTGGTGACGCAAAAGGGTTCATCTTCCTATGTATGTTGTTCAACACACATTCATATTTTCCAGTTCTAAGGCTGGAAAAATATCAAACGGATTGAAAGCAAAAGAAAGGTGCATTTTTCAATTTTCAAGAAAGTAACGTTATAATCTGAGACATATTCTCTACTGTACAATAACAACTCAGATATTTATTCCTTTTATGATCTGACAAGCAGCCTGAAAAAGCAGTTGGCACAAAAAACGTTACATTGTTGAGTTATCCTTCCAGTTGTGACTTCCTATACAAAGATACAACTTTTTTTCCAGAACAAGGGAGAAGGATCATAAGAGGCTCATGATCAGCAGGTAAACCAAGACCCCATTGACTTGACGATATCGTCAAGTATCGGCATTAATTCCAAAGATTCGAACCTTGTGCATGTTGGGGAACTTTGCAACAACTAACACCATCACCGCAAGGGTATTGAAGAAGAGCATTGGGTGTTGATAGTCAGTCGTGTGCGAGGCTATCAAGTACCTGAAAAGAAAGTTGTTAGGGTGAATAACTAATTCTAAAGGAGAACCCCTTCTCAAGAACAAGAAAAACATACATACATACACAGAGAGAGAGAGAGACGCTAAGTCAGCTAGGCAAAAATCATGCATCACTTTTCAGTTTATGCTAGAGGTCGACGACACAACTAAATCAATCAAGGATTTTGATGGCTGCCTAAGAGGGATGAGATATCCTACTTAAATGCCTTACAGCATATCCCAGACTACTTACTACTCAATGTGGTACTTAGACATTCCGTTCTACCTTAATCTCTCATATTTAATTGATTACCACACACTATAATGGCATCATCAAGTAATTTTCAATAATCAATCATGCTCAGATCAAGTAAACTCCATTCAAACAGGCTCTATTCTTTTATTTTGGGGTCTACCATCAATATAGACAGAATTTATCCAGAATCAAATAACCTGGAGCTTTAACTTCAATGGACAAAATTTTCAGTGCAGCAAGATAACTCTAATGGTTAGTATTATCTATCATCTTTAAAATCTACACCTTCCAGATCAAGTTGCATGCGTCAACTGCTTCAACTTGGCAAAACTTTTAAAACTAACCTCTCAAGTAGGGCATAGCAATGGGCGGGTTGGGCAACCCGAGGCTAAACCCATAGCCCACCCATTTAATTTTAAATGGGTATGGGCTAGCCCATACCCGTACCTCAACCCATTTAAACCTATGTAAATGGGTTAGCACATAAATGGGCGGGCTAACCGGGTTTTAGGTAACTCATTTACATTTGACTTGTTTATTTTTTTAATAAAAAAACATATATAAGCATTAAACATCCATCCAAATTTATCATTCCAATTTCTGAAATCTAAATCTTCAAAGTTCCATGATTACAATTCACACAAAATAACATATATTTAGAAGTACCATCGTTACATAATCTTGATGTTCAAACTCCAACGTTTAAATTAAAACATTACAACCACTAGTTCATAGATTGACAAAATGGCATGCTTCCATTGAATCTACATGCTTCAGTCTTCATCATCTTCAAAAGCTAATTTTGAAGATACTATAGATACTAGTATACCAACAAATCACATGCCAACAGATTTAAAACTTAATACTTGGAAGCATTCACTCTCCACCATGCTAAAACATCAAATTTTGGATCACGAAAGCCAACTAATTTAGTTTGAAAATATTCATCCACTTCTAAAATATTCTCTACATTACATGTTGAGTCAATAGCAACTAACAAGTTCGAATAGACAGAGCCATAAAGAGAGAAAGTGAATGAGATTGAGAATTGATGGCCATTATGATTATAGATTAGAGGTGGCTGAATACTCGAATAGGAAGGGATTCAGGGAATGCTTTACGCGGAATGCGAAATGAGATGGGTAATTAATAAAAAATTACACTAAATGGGCGGGTATGGGCAGCCCATAGGTATGCCCATAACCCGCCCATTTAAATCCTAAATGGGCGGGTTCTAACCCAACCCATTAGAAAGTCTTTTTGGGCGGGCTCAATATGGCCCAATTACGTTGGGTTTTGAGCGGGCTCATGGGTTATGGGTTTCATACTCAGCCCTACTCTCAAGAAATGCCCCTTCCCTCAAAGAAGGAAACATTTAAATTTTACAACCAATAGATCACAGTGGGGAGCAACAATATTACTTGGACTGACAAATAGTAGTAATTGCATCATGTGAATACGTGTTCATCAAAACATGTTTAGTTCGATTTACTGTGTTACACTTCAAAACCATACCCATGTCCCAAACTAAATCTAACAGACTGACATAGTACATGACAAAAAATGCGATCTATTTATTCAAATTCAAAGGAGTTTTTGAGTTCAGGGACAGAAAGCCACTCTAGTAGTCTCATTTGAGAAAATCTGTTTCTAAAGAAGAATGCAGCCACATAACACAAAATTGTGGAGCCTTTAAATACATAGGTTTAACGGAAGAAACAACAGGTAACAGATCAAGACAAACTGCAGGACAACATGAATGAGGCAATCCTCCTAATGTGAGTTAACACCACTCAAGATTGCAAGTTAAACTTTGGAATTTATGAACCACATATGCATACAAGATATATCCATCAAACTAGAAAAGCACCGTGCCACAGAACACTTGAACATCTTATATTCCAATTTAGGCAATATTAAAAATTAATTTAACCAGAAGAGTTAAATGTACATACATTTGCAAAGATGAGGTTGGTAAATTCACACTTAAATATAAACATTATCAAATTAATTGTAGGTTCCTCCACCACAAGAAAATCACAAGACCAAAATAAAATATAAAGCGTATCTTTTACGACAATGTTGTAATGAATTGGATGTATGTGTATTGAAGCACGCTATATGAATGCATATCAGTTAGTGCTGTGCAAAAAAGACAGCATTAAAAGGTCCTACTCATGTACTAATCCACATATATTCAATGTCCAGTATAACCCATTCTGTCTAAAACAGGAAAACTTACAGCACCACAGGGACAACTGTAAGAAATTTCCTGTTGCGAGTGAGCTGCTTTCCACTATCTATCTGCTCCCACCATGTCAATCCATTGTATATTCCCTGGTCATCCGCAAATGGGGTTCCTTTCTTCCAGTGGAAAAAGTGATATGTTACCTAATGAAAACAACAAAATCAAGCAAACAATTAAGAGAGGTCATATTTCATAAGAATAAAATTATATAAACTTAAACCAGTCATGCAATTCTAGAGGATGAAAAGTTGTTATCTTGCCGATGGACTCATTAGGTGTGTGGACAAATGTTTCATCAGCATTAGTTTAAGTATGACACATAGCAACCAAAAACAACTAAAAAGGAAATTTGATACAAGTCTCAAGTCACAAGTTACAAATTAAATGATGCCACATGAAAAGTTAGTGTAATGTCATCTTAAAACATGAAAAAGTCTATTGGTATTATATTTTAGAAGGCCTGTCAGATTCAAATAATGACCATGAAATGTGAAATGAAAATCGTATACTTTTTCACCAATCTGAACCAGCAAGAGGACAAGCTCCAACAAGACCCCGGCTGGCAAGACAAAATATTAATTTAACAAGAAGGAGATAAAAGATAGCAGTATCATAAGTTCCTCATTTCTTTATCCTTGTAACATCTTCAACCAGTGATTTTCATTCGTTTATAAGCAACCTTTTACTGTCTACTATCAATTTCTTCCCCTTTACAGGATCCTTCAGACAAAGCTTCATTATTAATTTGTTATTATGAAGGACATAATGTTTTATTAATTCCGTATTCAATATGCTCCCTAAAAGATTCTTCATCTTACTTAAGATAAGAATTAGTAAGAAAAGCAAAAGAACCAGATAGAAATTTATCTGGATACACAAGAATAATTTGGGAAATGAATTAAAGGCAAGTAGAGTAATAATTTGAGTTCCACACAATATGTCCAACAAAGATTTATGTTTTCACCTTTCTCTGTTGGTTCAGGCGAGTCCTAACTTCATGGGATAAAAAGCATTTTATTGCTCACTAGAGCAAACAGTGATGCAAGAGAAGAATAAATAAAAACAAGATGATAATGGAGATGAAGGCCTAAATTAACAATAGATGACTTAATGAACCAATATCTCTTATTATGGACATCATGACATAACTTCAAGCTCCAACCACAAACAGAGATCAATATTTTACCTACAAAAATAATAGTTCACAATTGAAACCTCACTTTTGGAGCCAAGTAAAATCCAAAGGCCTTTAATATGAATCAATAACCAATCAGGAGTTCCTAGCTGGAGCAAAACAAAATACAATAGAAGTAAAAGAGTAACCCCTAAATCAAATTCATGAGGCATTTAGCCTCAAAAACATAAATGCAGAACAAAAACAAGCAAATAAGCATCAATGACTCGAGAAAAATTGCGAAAATCAATCCAGTATAAGTAGCTAAATTGGGGGGTCTTCATAGCCAGAAGGAAGCATGAAACGATCTCGAATATAATAGCAATAAACCACCTAATTAAATCGTTAAAATTACAAAACCTGAAAGCAAGTATGCGAACGAGCACTAAAAAAACAAACAAGAAAAGAACATACCGCGAAGTGGCCGAGATTGACGACGCTCCAAGCCATGCCAGGAGTGCAGCCAAAGATGGAGAGGACGAGAAGCCATGCGAAGAAGAGGATAAGGATGTAGGTGGTCCACACCCCCGGATAGGTGAACCACTCGGTGTTTTTATTCATATCGGCCGGTGGCGTGGCCTTGACATAAAGATTTGCCATTTAAATTCTATGGATTGAAAACAGGAAAAGGCAAGATTTTGACAGTAAGAAGCTAAAATAGAATAGTCGGTGCCGGATTTATGTGTTGACGATTGTGGTGTATCCGATGCTCAAACCTAAAAGCCTAGAAAAAACTGTGATTCTCTCTCCTCGCTCTACAATGCCTGATCAGAACGATCAATAAGGGGTGGCCGACAAAGATTGGAGGCTAAATATGATAAATCGGCGACGTTAATGACGATGTTGATTGTTGATGACTGGAGAAGAAAAAATCCAAGGCTGCGGTCCGAACAAAAATTGGTTGAGAACAATAAATTTTTCACTCTGAAAATGCCATAAATATTCAAAGAAAAAGGAGACGACGCCGTTTATGGGTTGTCCGAATTCATTATTGGATAACATCTCTGGATTTTAATTGACAAAAAAAAAAAAAAAAACATTTGGATTTGATCTTTTTGAAACAGAAATGAGTTGGATTTGTTTTGCCAGACAAATGAGGTGGACTGGACCCTCCAGATAGTTCTCTTTTTTTTTTTTTGGTACAAAGCATCCATAGTTGTTATAGGAAGGTAAATGGCATTTAACAACTTCTAAAAAAATATTAATAATAGTCTTGTTCCAAAAAAATATATATATATATATTATTTTAGATGTTTTGGGCATTGCCCTTCTAGTCTTTTATGTTGTTATCTTTGAACTCTTTTTCATTTTTGATGTTTTCTGTATTTATCTTTAACCATCAAGTGTTTGAATCAATTGGCTAATAATGCTAGAATACTTGTGGAATAATCCAAAAACATGAAAGATAATTATTGAGAAAATTAAAAACTTAAGTACTGAAATATGAAAGATGAGTGAAAACATAACTCCAAAATTTTTTTAATTCCAACCAAGAAGCATGATCTTTTTGTTGATATTTCAAAAAAAATTATGTTCTTGGAAGGTCCTTAGATGTCAACTTAAAAAAAAAAAAAAAATACCAACCTAATAAAATATATAAAAGGAAGAGAAAAGACAAATGTAAATAAATTGACATGCAATATTGCAATTGCATGTAAATCTGATATTTTGTACAAGTTATTTATTATATTGACATTTTTTTGGGGAATAAAAATCTATTGATAAAAACTGTATAAAAAACACTTTAAAATTAGGAAAAATTGTTAAAAATCCTCTTATTATTATTATTATTATTATTTGCAACAGAGATCAGAGTACTGATACCATGTGCGTATAAAATTTACAGAGCATCAGTACTTGATTTTTTTCCCAATTTTCCTTTTAAATTATCACAATTTATTTAAAATTATGCCACGTGAAAATCACTTGTATAAAAAATTAACAGTGTAGCAATGTGCTCCTCGTGTCTGTAATAGGTTTTTTTTTTTTTGTCAACATGTCTAATAGGTATGGATGACATAAAAAGCCAACAATGCCCCTAAACCAAAAAAAAGGCATCATATTAGAAAATTAATTTTGGATGCACGAGGTGTTGATAAGTCCTAATTTTATAAGTATTTTCATAGCTTTTTGAAGGATTTTATTGGGATTATCATGCTTTAAATTCTCTTGTTATGATCAATTGTGATTAAGAATGATTAGGTGGAAATAATGATTCAAAGAGCTTAATTTATACATTTTCTAACTTCTCCTAAGTGTTTGAGTTGTGGGACAAATGGTATTATTTTTCTGGGTTTAAACATTTACTGGTTTCTCAAATATTTTACTTTTTTTTTCATTGCTTTAGCCGCCTTTAGTGTTACTACAACATCAAAACTACATTGAATGATAAACTTTGCAGTAGTGTTTTCTGGGTTTAAATTAGATTCTTTATTGTGAAAATACAGCAAATCGTTGCTGAAGTTGGGCCACGTGGGCTAAGGATGGATGAAGAAGGCCACGTGTTAGAGGAAAAGGCAAAAAGAGGTGGAAAATGAAGAGATGCTAGTTGGAGAAAGAGAAAGCATAAATAATATTCTTGCTGGACTCGCAGAAAGGACAAGCCTGTTCCATTATTAGAGGGAAAGACAACTCTGGCTATTGGATAAAGGACTTGATGGATTTTTGCCACCCTTAACCTTAACCTTAAAAGGAGAGAAAGGATGGCCTTAAAGGCATTCTAAGCATCGAAAAGACAGCAGCAACTGGGAGCTAAGGGAAAAAGAAAAATCCTAAGAAAGAACATGAAGCAAGGCTCAAAGAGGAAACCCCAGGAGGTGAAGGACGAAGTCAGCATACTGTACAAGAGTTTTTCCTTCTTGGGTTGCTGCCATTTTCTATTTTTCTTCTTCTTCCTTTTTAGTTTGTTTCTTTATTCTATTTTGGAAAGATTTATGTTAAACTCAGTTGTAATGTTGTTGAAAGCCATGAGCTAAACTTTTCATGACTAAGCTTTGATAAAACCTTGATTTACACCTTTTACCCGAATACTTAGCCTAAATATAAATGTCGATTCAATTTGTTTTTAATGGTGTGCATTCAATTGTCTATCTTGTTTGTTAACTGGCCATTAATAGACAAGAGATGTTTTAATTTATTAGATGGGGATTGAGACTATACTTCTATTAAACAATGAGTGTTAGTGGATTTAACTTTTAAATCTAGCTAAGCCAGCAAATTTCAAGCATGGGTTTGCCTCACACAATCGTACACTTTGCACTTCATGGTTTTCTAAGCTCAGATTTTGTATAGGCATGTGATAAAATTAATGTTAGGAGTAAATATACAGGATTGTTGGAAAACTTCTGTATACAGAAAAGGTGGGTTAGCTGAAGAACATTGCTATAACATTATTGAAGCATTCTAGGTAGAAGTTGCAGAAAAATAATCGACAGGTGTCTACATGTATCTTCTCTGTGTTTTACTTCGTCAATTTCAACACCTGCTCATGTTTGACGAACCACATTTATTCATTCATAGTTATGATTAGCTCATCAAAACCAACGCTTCATTTCGCCTAACAATACAAACCTGTTTATGTCCAAAAGCTGTCATTTAGATAAATCAATCTAAAATAAACAGAAAAGAAGTTACACTTCCAAATTTGATCAAGACATGTTAATACCTATAAGTCTATAACAACGAACTTGTTAGTCCTTTCATCAATACTACTTTATTAATCATCAAATTAACTGTACTTCATTCCATGCACAACCTGAATCACTAACCAGACAACAATAATTTATAACATATAGTTGTCCAGAATAAAATGAACAGGAAGGCAAGCATTATATATAGTTACTATTGAATTTGAGCAGAACAAGGAAAAGTAAGATCATATTGACAATCTGTCAGCTTCAAGTTTTAATTTTCAGCTACCTCTTCATTATTAGAATTCGTCCATCCCAGGTTCACAGCTAAGTCCTCCACCGCCACCTTGATCACGTCGCTTGGGCGAAATCCTCACAGTTGTTCTGAAACACATCATAACAGCCAAAGCCATTTTGGAGGAGATACATTGCTCTGTGGATAACGGTCTCTGCAAGATCAGATGGCGCGGTGGTGCATGTGCCACCCCGTATTTTGGCCATGAAAACCGATGGTGAAACGTCATACTCGAAGCAGTATAGGGATCCGTTTCGAAGGAAGCAGTCCAGACAAGAGAGAACTACGCCACTGTTTGGCTGCCTGAATCCACAGTCAGGAAAGGTTGGACATGGGCTTGAGGTATCATCATCTTCTTCTTCCATGTTGGAAGATGTCCCAGCGATTGCCTTTAACTTTCGCTCTGGTATAAAATGAACCACCTTGCTTCCGCCAACAAAAATACCTGCGAGGCATCAAATTCAATGTGATTTAGAAACAAACACGGTCTGAATTATGAAATTCCATCATGGATTTAGAGATGACTTGGACTTTTCAGAGTCCAGAGATGTGACCTTGAGTTGGCCAATTTTGCAAAATTCATTGATACTACAAAACGATGTAGTCAAATATCAGATCCTGATGAAAAAGCAGAGGGCAGATCGGCTTCACAGAACAGAAGGAAATAGCTTAAAACCAACCAAAAGCAAACAAGAAAGGCCTCACATATTTGCATTCGTCATAGGGAAGAAAGGACAGTCATAGGTCAGTCTTAAGGCTACGGAAAGGAAATGTATAAGGCTGCGTAAGCCCAGATTGAATCAAAGAATGACAGTTTCAAAACATGCAAAGCAAAATGGAGAATTACCCACAGGGCAAACGGATGATTCAGTGAGAAAACAAAAACATGATAGCTTGCTTTAAACCAGTAAATAACAAATTCAATGTAGATCTTATATGTAAATCCACATATAACATACTAGAGGAGTGTCAAAAAGAGAAAAATCCAAGCTGGCACCGGAGTAGATGAGTGGCTTTTTTATACGACTGGCACAGTTTAAGAGTAGCATTTTATTGCATAAGATTTACTTAAAAGGTGATAACAGTGAAAAATATCTTGAGCTTCAAATCCCATGACCTTACCATAGTTTTTCAGGTATACAAAGTAAAGAAATCAGAAAAATGTAATACAAACTCTTCAACAGGGTAGCATGACAAAAATATTAAGGTATAAAATCAAGAACTTGATTTGTAGCTAGGACTTTCCCAGTGACAAATGCACGGATTCACATCCAACTTATAATTTTTTGCACACTAAATCTGTGCCTTTATGGTCTAAGGATTTTCCTACATACATTGCTAAATTAAGGTAGTACTTAACATATATGCAGAATTTAGATGTAAATCAAACAGAAAACCCACACTGACTAACAAGTTTAACCTACCAATATTGTGAAGAGTGAAGACACTAATGAAGACAATAACACAACAGAAGGCAGTAGGCACACAATTCTAATACCATCAAGTAACACCTGAACCAATCATTAGTTACAATTAAGAGTTAAGACACTTCAGAGTTTCATTGTTCAATTCAACTCATTCAGGTCCATCATGAATTAAAAGAACCAATGAGCAGAAGTGGAAGCTCAAAAACAGGAAGATGCAAATATGACAGAATGATGACTTATGCTTATGCTTCGATCACAACATATATCCCAGCTACAGAGAACTTTGTCTTCATTGGACTATGTTTATGTATGTATATTGTGAGGATGATTCAGAACATCAAGAACCGCTACTTTAATAGCCCTGAAGAGTAACTTCGTTCCATTATAACAAAAAAGGCCCACTTTCAGTGGTAGTAAATGAAAGAGGGATTGGAATGATGACTTGCTATTTCCCCACATTCTACCTACAATTAACCAAGCGGAGCACTATAACTATGTAAATCAACTTAAAAAGCCAAAAAACCAAATCAATTGAATTAGAGAGTCTAATAATGGTTTACGCATTGGACTAATTCCATAAAATCCCAAATATATACCGCCACAGATAATTTATTTTACACAATTTGCATTGTTACTATGTGACACCTCCTGAATTGTAAAGCTTTAATTCAAGAACTCCGTCTACTTAAAGGACAATAAGAGCTAGGACAGGGACATATATTGAAAAAAGAAAAGGAAAGAGAAAATCCTAAAGCACAAACGTGAAAGTGAAGCAAACTGCAATAAAAATTACAAACGAGAATCAAACTACGCGAATAACAAGCTGAACAGGAGAAATTAAAGCCGCAAGGAAGCGAATTGTCTTGCGAATTAAGTTAAAAAGACTTCTTATCCAAGCTCAATCAAAGTCAAAATCCACCAATTTTCTTGCGAACTACGAAATCCAAATCTGAATAGACAAACCGAACACTTTCCTCGTCGCAGGAAGCGAGTATCCTTGAGCAACCAGGACTTCATGAACCCACTTTGCATAATGTTATCAAAATATAAAAGAAAAAACAAGAATATTATCGACAAAAAGGAAGAGTCCAGCAGAATAATGATGAAGAAAATCCAAATTGCTCAATCAATTTCAAACAGAAAACCTACATTGCAAATCTTCCGAAAAACAATCTACAAATCTGAATTAAGGAAGAAGGAAGCACAAAGCAGTGAGAAAGAGTGAAAGAGACCATGATGAGAATAGGTGAAGATAGCTCTGTATGTATAGATATGATCGCCTGGCTTGATCTCATTCCGCTCCACTCTGTGACTAAGCAAACCCATCTCTGCTTCTCTGTGTGTGTCTCTCTCCGTCGCTCTCGCTACCGGAACACCGCTTCCTTCTTTCTTCCTAGTGCGACTTGACGATGCCTTTTGCAGTCAAGTCTAAAGCTTTTGAGAAATTGGACTCGGACCCACCTAACATCATCATAATTGAAGATTTTTCTTTTTTTTTGGGGGTGGTCAAATGATAACATCAATAACGTATGGAATTGGCGTGTCACTTCGTATATCAAACACAAATCACATCATGTCGAAAAAAATCTTAATGGTTCGTTAACCCTTAATCTGACAATAAAAATAAATTGATGTGTAATCAACAACTCTTACCAACCAAAAATGTTGATTGCAGAATTAAAGTTTGAATTTTTATTTAATATGGAAGATCTCTCACCACTCACCAGATGAATAAATGATAATATAGCTCTTTTTTTTTCCAGTGAAATGATACATAGCTTTGAAGTACTACTCACATCTAAGAGATAGATGATTTTTTTTTAGAGATTTTAGAAAACTAAATATATTACTTGATCATGATATATATTATGTATTATTTCAATATATTATATAACAATTTATAAGTCAAGCAAATTAGCTTGAAGGAAAATAATAAATATAAATATTTTAATATAACTTATTTAAATTTTTAATCTCTTTAAAAAAAATTAATTGACTTTTATATTAACAACCGGAGTATTGAAGTTTTGGTTTTTATGATGTCAAATTGATAATGACGATGATGGTGGGTGATGATGACCCATTGCCCCTTTTTTTGAGTTTTCCTGAGGCTATTTCTCTCCCAGTTGACCATCAAAGCAGATGTAGGAGAGCTTCTTACTAGTTACTAGTCATACTCGTGAATATGACCATTTTTCAAGAGAATTTAATTACTTAGTATCTGGGAATAATAATAATAATAATAATAATAATCTTTATGGTCCCTACCATAGAACCTATTTAATGTAGATTAAGTGAAGAAATTAAAATTAATTAACAATCTTAATACTAGTTTTTTTATATAAAAAAATTGACAAGATCTTTCCAAAAAAGTAATAATTATCTTTGTTAAATAGTGTGTGGGCTCTATTTTTTAAATTACTTTAGGATACATTAAAGAAAAATATTTTTGAAAATGTATGATAAATCTTATGTCCTGAGTTTTTTTTTTTTTTTTTTTTTGATAAAAGAAAGAGACATCGTCACTACTGCCAAGATGAAAGAATGACTTACGAGATCGCTTACCAAAGCGATTCCAATACAGAGTGATAACCCACGACCCAATCTACTAATTGATCCCTTACCATCTATGTCCTGAGTTTTAAGATGAGAAGAGCATGTACAAAGGAGCATAAACAGTAACAAAATTGTTATAAATATGATGGGCCCCATAGCCAATTTGGCATAAGGATGAAGTTTCCACCCACTTTAGAGCTTTGGATTTCTTGCCACGTTAAGAAGCGATTCTCATTTGATGCCCTTTTTCTCACCCTCTTTCTTATTGGCTAGTCACCTCTTTTTTTTTTTTTTTTTTCTTTGATAAAGCTGGTCACCTCTTTTTTTTCATCATTACTTTTATAAAGAAATAATGTGTGTTAAGGCTTCATGTGTAAGTTAAGGTGGATAAAAATTCCATATTAGGCTAAAAATGTAATACATGCTTACAAAAATAATAAATCATACTTATCACAAATAACCACTTTTTATCATGCCTCAGTCCTAAAAATTTACCACCTTAAGGGTGGCCCAGTGCACCAGTCTGGGGAGGAATAAATGTAAGCAACCTTATCCCCATAATGGAGAGGTTATTTCCAAGATTCGAATCTGTAATCTTTAGGTCACCTTTAGGTCACATGACAACAACCTTGATTCTGTGCCAAGACTCACCCTCTAAAGAACAAACAAAAACTCTGAAGATGCAACCTGGTATATCAAGGTACAAATAAAGAATGAAATATTTCAATATATAACTTTATTGGCGGTGAATTTCATATGCATATCGGTACTACACCGAGAATGCAACACACACATATATATATATATTACAATGACCTCTAGATATACAAAAGAACAGGATGAGAATAAGCCTATTAATCAACACCTAAAACCTAAATTCTAATACAAGAGTCACAGAAAAATCTTCCAGTCATAGATTTTCACATCAAACTCTGTCTCAGTTTGGAGCCTGTGCCTGAGTTGATTGGATGACTCAGCATGTTTGGCCAGTAAGAGAGCAAAGCCCCCACCACCAGCTCCAACCAGCTTGTACCCACAGCAATAGGGACTGGCAAAGGAAAAGAGCCTATCAACAGACTCATTGCTACAAAATGGGTCAAGTTCTTGATGCAGCCTCCAAGCTTCCAACATTATCTCACCAAGCTCATCTACATCACAGTTCATTAAAGCTTCTCTCCCAATCTTTGCCAGTTCCACAAGGCGCTTGATGCTCGACACGAGAAGGTTATCGCGGCGAAGATATCTAGTTACCACTTTTTGCAGCACCTTATTGGCCAGTCGAACCTAACAGAGATTCATGGTATAATTAAATTCAAAGTTCACAAATAATAAGCAAGTTAATTGCTGTATAACATTAGCCTAAGAATGACTAGGAACAAGTAAAATAGTTTTTAAAAAATTAAATACAAAACAAAAACAATTCCATGAGAATTCAGACTTCAAGCTTAAGCTTTCCTTTTCTTTTTGGTAAAACACAGGAGTACTTCTGTTTATCTTGGTCCTGTGCTTTGTGCATTAGCTTTTGCAAGAACAACAGGAATAATCAGGAATAATTTCCCTGGGTGGTATAAGCATCCTAAGCTCTTTGGAATATCATCTCTAGATACTATTTATCAGTTATCCACATAAAGAGCACGAAAGTGGAGCAAACTCTATATCCATATTCCTATTGCTCAGAAAAAGGAGACGTGTATATGCCTTCTGATTCGGATTCTCATGCTTTATGTAGGTAAATCTGATAAAACCCAAAAATCTACACGTACCATTCCTTGTAACAATAATGCTAATTTTCTACTGTACAAAGTACAGTTACAATGCATTGGGGTCTTTTCAGTTTTCACCAAATTACTACTAGACAATAAAATTGGAAACTTCGCCCAAATAGTACAGATTAAATGAAAGAACAACATGTTACTTGCTGTTGCAAAGCTTAAGAAGATAAATAACCCAACATATGAATCTCTAAAGAAAATTCTTGATACATTTGTGAAGCAAAAAACATAATATGCAAATCAGTACCAAAACTAATGCTTACCTGACCAGTAAATACTACAAGCAGTCGTTGCTGCAACTCCACAATCAACTGAGGTGAAGCCAACAGGGGAATGACTTGAAGCCTCAATGGAATTCCAGGAAAGCTAGAAGTGCACTTAATCCCCGGGTACAAACCCCCAATTTGATCTTGCCAGCCCCCTCCAGTCCCCATGAGTTGCTCCAACACCAAAACAAGTCTAGCAACATTCTCAGTGCTCTCATCCCCATCAATTATCTGAAGAAGACCTTTCACAACTGCAGCAGCTAAGATACTTGAAGTACCCAATCCACTACCACGGGGAACATTGGCCCATGTCTTAATTCGCAAGCCCATACGAGCAAGAATCTTATCATGAACAATGCCAGTTACTAGTAATGCAGATTTCACCAACCGAAATGAATCATCTTTGTCAAATGGTGCAGAAATAGATGTAAAATCTTCAATGTACAACTGACTCTCAGCATCATCAGCAATTAATACTCCAGTTGTTTCAGTTGTTTCTATGGCGGTGCCAATTGGAAGAGAACCTTCCAAGCTTATTGCCATATTCAGGACACATCCAGCACGCTCTATGCTCCAAGGGGGGGTATCACTCCAACCACCAACAAAATCTACCCGAACTGGTAACTCTACCTGTACTCTTCTAGGATGGAAGGACTTATGGGTATCATGAATGTTATTCTGGTATTCCTGACAGGAGATGGCGCCAGAAGACTCTGATAAATGTTCTACAGTAAAAGAAGCTTATAAACTTCTGAACAGTTGAAGGTCAAGTGGTGTTAAAGACAATCATCAACAGAGGATCTGGAATAGAAGTACCAAATATTACTATGTAACAATATTTTCCTATAAGGTTTAAAGTTTGGGGAAAACAACATTGGAACATAATTCATCAATAGAGAAGAAAAATCATCTTGTTGCCACTGCTGATAAAATCATCAACAAAGGATGGGGAATAGAAGTACCAAATATTACAATGTAACAATATTTTCCTATAAAGTTTAAAGTTTGGGGAGAAAACAACATTGGAACATAATTCATCTAAAGAGAAGAAAAATCATCTTGTTGTCACTGCTGATAAAAGCTGTCCAATAGCAAGTGGTAATACTGGTAATTAAACTTGTGCAAGTGTTATGTGACCTGACATCACAGCAAGGAATGTTATCACACTATAACCCCAACATTTTGCTGAACCATTATAATTACTCAATTACGATGCACACTTAGGCTATGTTTGGTTGGAGGTGAGGGAGGGAGGGGAGGTGCCCCTTCCTAGTGAGAAAAGTCAGATATGCCTATGATGTGACATGCTTTCAAAGTTAATGCACGAAAAACGATACAAAAAGCTATGTAATTTTTAAAATTTCCTCCCCTCCCCTAACCTCCCCTCAAACCAAACATAGGGTTAAACGTTATCATCTAAGTGCCAACACCTTCACTATTTTTACTTCAAAACATAATTAGGTTTTCCATTGTTCAAACCTGTGTTATATATAAAGGCTCTCAAAATAACCACCTCATTTTATATTTCATTTCATTATTTGATGCCAAAGGTAACAATAAATTATAATCATACTAACAACGCTTCATAACACTTTACAATGAAACTAAAAATTCATCACTCATTTAAGACCTAATATTCAAAGTAGCTTTCCAAAAGAAAATTATCCCTTTTGATAATTTATATATATCAAACTCTACCAGGGATGATCTGACAATACATTTTCATTAGGATTTCTCAGGCTAGCTTATCCTAAACTTCCATGAATAATCCTAAAATGACTACTTTCTCTGTTTTGCTTTTATTCCGTAGAGTCAAGATAGAGAATTAACTCAAAAGCCAAACATCAGAGTGCATACTAATCATCCAGTTGTATCAAAATATCCCCACCAAAACGCATGCTTTACTTCAAAGTATAAACTATTTTTCAATTCATTATGTGAATATGACATCTGTAGCCAAGATAAAATAAAAGCATGTACTCTGTATGTAAACAAAAAAAAAAGCATGTACTCAGTACCTTTAAATCCATATCTTACTGCTGAAGCAGTTTCATCAGCCACTGCTGCCCAAACTTTGTGCTCCAACTTGCATGCTGCCATTTCATCGTTGCAGGCTCTAAGAAGATCAACTTGAACCTGGTAAGCCCGGCTTTTGGGAAGCACATTAGAGTTCTGCTCCTGAACTTTTGGACACATAGCTAGGAAATCTTTGCATATTCCAATGCCCAATTCCTCTTTTTGAAGAATTTCATCACATAATTGAGACAAATTACGGCCAAGCATTCCATAACTGATGCAAGCTTTTGCAATTCCTGCAGCCAGATCAGCTTGGTGGTTACTAGAACCAATGCACATCTTTGAGAAATCAATTGATCTATGCAACTCCTCCAGACTAATGCGATGGGATGATTTCCATAAAGAAAGCATCTGCTCAGATTTGTTGTTAACTAGACCCATTAACCACATTGCAACCTTAAGCATCTCAGCATAGGGAAGTATAGGGTATATTTTTGAGTTCCACAAACAGTTATCTGTAGTTCTTGTGGCGGTCCACAAATCACTTTCTAAAATACCTAAATCATGTAAAACCTTCTTCCAAGGTTTCCCACAAAATGTACCATCTCTAGAAAGTAAACTTTTGGGGTTATCATGAAGGCCACAATATACTAGGACTCTTTCACCGCTTCCAACCAGGGGAACCTCCCAAAGACAATGCCGATCTGGAAGCATAAATTTAAATGAATCTTCTACTTTAGTGTAGTCATCAAGTGAGATGTTAACTCCAACAACAATACAAAGGGAACCAATTTGAATTCCCCAGCAATGGATGAATCATAAACCAGAGAGTCTTCTCCAACTGAGATACCAGACGCAATTTTACTAGAAAGAATAATAGCTGATGCTGTAATGTCGCACGCCGTAGTTGCTGGAATAGAACACAAGTGTCTTCGACCAACAAGTTCTGAACCAACCCCACTTAGATGATCTAAGACTTCACTTGAGGTCCCAAAATGCAAAAACAACAAGTCATCTGCAGCGGATTGATACGACAATCACAATGGGAAAAAAAGGAATTATATACAGATAGAAAAGAGGAATGAAACATATATATATATATATAAATCATGAGGTTAGTCATACAGGCACAATAGCTAAACATCTTTTGCTTTCCCAAATCGCCAACTAATTCTTTGCCCAGTGGACGTTTCCTCAACCATTCATGCTTTGCAGGTACCCATGCAGCAACCAGGTCTTCATATAGACTCATCTGCACAACATGATGAAATTATTCTAAGATCAAAAGCCTTCACTACTCCATATAGTCATGAAAGCATCAGATGCTTTTTTTATACAGACCCTATAACTAACTATGCATATCCTAAAGTTATGTTGTTGCTTGTACTGACTTGTAGAGTTATAGTTTATAAGAGGAATTATTACAGAAATGAATGAAGACAATCAAGCTGGAGAAAAAGAAAGGGATAGCCATCAGTCAGTATGGGGGAAAAGAAAAAGGAAAACAATTGACCAAAAAGAAATTTTTGTCATGTCAAAAGGAAGTGTTTTATTGATTGGATGGTACATGGTACTGAACCAAAGTAGCTGCAGTAAAACCAATGAGTCAATACTATGAAGAATTGTTGTTTTTTAACAAAAGTGCACACGCACAAGTCTTTAAAGTTTCCATAAATATAACTTCTGCCAACACCTAGGGCATAAAAAAGAGATCCTCATGTATTCTTAATAATAAATTAAAAGTACATATTTAAAACTGAACTCTGGCAGCATACCTCCTTTTTGATCTTCAGAAGCTCTTTAATCATTTCCGGACAGGAACATGCAAGTGTAACAAGCTCCAACCATGCCTTGCCTTTAACTGCTATTATTCCAGTATCAAGAAGTGTTCTACCATCACCTAAAATTGCTTTACTTTTCTCCAGCTCCTCCATGGTAGGTTTCTGAAGTAGATTATCAACTAAACTGACTGCATAACTTTGGGCTGGAATTTCAGTTTGACCTGCAACAACTACTCCATGGTTTGAAGCAACATCAAGGGTAATTGGAACAGTAACAATGCAGGAACTGTCTTCAGGAAGTGTCAACATGGATGCATCAAAACAAGGAAGAACATCACCAGTCATGGTCAACATTCCACCTGTAAATATTAAAAGAATTGCATACGCAAACATCAGCCCATCATTAATGCCAGAACGTCAGCAGAGCATTCCTTTACAGACAAAGATGCTATAATCATTAAATTTAAGAGTTAATTTATTACCAATATAAAATTAATATGAATCAACAAAAATAAACACCTTAGGCAAACACTTATATGTCAGATATTTCATCAGACACTAGAAGGATAAAGAAATCAAAGACCACTCTTTTAAAATAAAATAAAACCAATAGAATGTACATATGAACAAAAACCTTCATTTCAAAAAGATTGCCTTGCACAAGAAGCAATGGCAAGTATATGGTCAAAAAGCAGTGGAACTGGCCCATCTGGATCATCTGCTGCCAAATATGGGAGAGGCAAGAAAACTTTTCCCATCGGGTTTGCCCATGGAACCCTTTTAGAATCACCTCCAGCATGAAGCAATAGCACATGTCTTTTGGCTATTAAATTAACTATTCGCTGAAGAGAATCCCCATGCAGCTCAACAGATCCAGTATCATTATTATTTATATTTGACACCTGTTAATCATAGATCACTCATCAAACCTCACATTTGAGAATTAGATACTTAAGAGTACAAAATACAAAGCATTTGACCCTGGAACAAAGAAAATGTGAATAGAATATCAAGCAGGCTGACATAAACAAATGCTACGCGCACACGCAGATCATGTTAGAGCCACGTGAGGGATTCTCCTTAACAGTTTTGCAGCCAGAAGGATCATTAATCAGAGACAAGTCTAAGTTCCCTATCTGCTGAATGATGCAAAGCCGTCAAGCTATAACCTGACCATTGGAATAAACTGAGTTTGACAAATATGATAAAATTTGCTTATATCTCGGTACCATCAGTCCCATCTGATCAGATTCAAGCCAAATGTGAGCAGCACCAATGCATCAAAAAACAATCCATTGAACCACTTCA